>JARYHS010011408.1:197903726-198358035 GCA_031002005.1 Vandiemenella viatica
TAGGCCTACGTGTTTCGATTTTCGAGTAGCAACGTTAACAGATGTTGTCATTAGAGTGAAATGCAGCCTGGACCAAAATAAAAACTGACATTCCGATGACTGTGCGGGTAAATCGACGTTTAGTTCAAGCGCAGGAATAGCTGGTGCTATTTAAACTGGGTGACTGCTAAACGAGAAATAATATTCTTAAAAACGCTTGCTACCGAGCGTGGTGGGTGAGTGGTAACGCTCTAGCCTCGCATTTTGGAGCACGCGGATTCGAATCCCCGTCCGGCCATCCAGATTTGGGTTTTCCATGGTTTCCACAAATCACTGCTGGAAAATGCCCGTATAGTTCATTTAAAAGGCCATGGTCGAGCCGAATTCCTTCCAGTTCCTAGCCTCCATCCCTCTAATTACGTCCATGAGGCGTAAAGCCATAAAAAATCAAATGCTTGCTGGTACATCTAAGGGAGTCAGTGCTCACGTTCTAAGATCCGCAGCCTTAGATCTGTTATACTTTGTTGGCGAATACTGCTTCCCGACCAATATCAATAGTACTCACACCAAGAAGATAGACGTGCAACTCAATGCAAAGCAATGTGAATAATTTCGGGATGTATGCACCCTTTGGCTTTCTATTATCTGTATATCACCTTGAGTTCTAAGAAGATCAGAAACTCTCCTAATGGCCTGGAAAAACATTCTGAATAACTCTTAACTATCCATACGCCAGCAAAATACAAACACTCGAAATCGAGGAAACCACCATGGTTCACAGCAATCAAGCTTACAGAGCCCTGTTTCAACATCAACAAGCTGTGGACAGCTCAATAGGAGCAGTCATCAGTAGCCAATGAACAGCTGGTTGATGACCCTTTAGTACAGTTACAAGGATTCGTTCTCCCCAGACGGTCAACGTGGAAGAAGTCGCAAGTAACAGTTATTTAGTAAATAGATTAAAGTTAGTGCACATGATTCTCATAGGACGAACAGAAATAGTGTAGGGGAATATCAACCCCAAGCCACCCCTTTATGGGTAGGGAGCTGGTGAACTTGGATTTGGTATGACTCAGGTAATGGTTGGAGTGATTTTAATGAAACTCGGTGAACATGTTTCTCTTTCGGTGTCTAAAAACAGTGTGCTGGTAAATCAAACCCAACTTGAGAGAGCAACGTACTAATAGTATACTGGTTGAATCAGGATGAATAGTAAATAGTGAATAAGGTGATAATATGAGCAATTTTGAGTAAAAAATTACATATAAACATTTCGATTTTCATTCTCTTTGAAGGTACAGCTGCTGCAATGTTATGAATAAAATAAAACCCAGAAAATAATCGAGAGCACCAAATAACTTATTGAAGTACTTTATTCAGGCAGAAATACACTCACATTTTACAACAGTTTAAATTAAATGTTCGAAAATCCCACCATCGACTTGCAGCTCTCTTCGCCACAGTACTTGTAGATCTTCTGAGTGCGTCTTGGTGTACTTTTATGAGGGTAGCAGTGTTTACATAGCGAGCGAGTAAATCTTGTCTTGTGTTTAGTTTTTCTTTGTACACTTCATTCTTCAACCATCCCCATATACAAAAATTTAATGTAATGCGTAACATTCCAGCAACTGTATTTCCAAAACGAACGGAAACCGGACACATGTTTATATGGATATTTTTACTCAATATTGTTCATTCAACCACCTTTTTAAATATTTACCTCTTGAATCACCCTGCATAGAGGTGACATCAGTAAGTGCGGAGAGTTCCTAATCAACGAAGTGTTGAGGAAGCTGCGGCCTTGCAGAGTTATTCCAAGCGGGCAGAGAACAGTGGACTCATATCCGCCTTATACGTTCAAGACTCATTTGACGAAAGTGGGTTACGAACGGTGACTGACAGTCACCGATATATAACCGCGCGGCCCTCGATCCCGTTTCCTTCTGAGCTGCAAGTCGACACCTGTCACCATTTCGCTTTGGAACCGGCTGTCAGGTTTTGCTATCAGTAAGAATCACTACGAAAACTAATTTCCTTGCCTTCCAGAGATAGCAGGCTCAGATACAAGGCCGTATAGAAGTGGTTCCAACGGGGGCGTTGAAAAGCTCAGGGGGGCGTTTATGGTCAATGGAAAATGTAGGGGGCGTTGTGAAGCAAACTCCCCCCCCTGATTTTCAGTATTATATCCTGATTTAAGAGCTACATCAAAGAAATTCTTTATTGCATTTTCATGATCGAAAGAGGATTTGACAAAAATTCTTCTCGGTTATTCTGCCGGATAAGTTCTTCTGTACAAAACGTTTCGGCAGCAACCTCCACTGCCTTCCTCAGGTGAGATGTCATAGCGAAGCTACCACTGTGAGACGACACAGCACTGACAGTCGGTGCTGTGTCGTCGCAGTGGTAGCTGAGGTTGCGGCGGCAGCGGAGGTTGCTGCCGAAACGTTATGGACAGAAGACCTTATCCGACAGAACAACCGAGAATAAGTTTAGTAAGCCATGCGCCGGGAAAAATTTAATTCTCACAAAAGAGGATTTAGCGTATTAATTAAGAAAAAGGACACACTGTGCAGATGACAAATAAGGCAAAAATTATCGAGAAATCTGTGTCGTTACAGGTATTGGATTACATTATTCACTACAAGAAATAGAGCCATTGTATTTAAAAAAATTAAAACAGGGGGGGGGTTATAATATTTGTTTTCGAAGAGGGGGACGGTAAGTAATTTTTTCTACCGAAAAGCGAGCGGTAGGCCTAAAAAGTTTTGGAACTTATGCCGTATAGGAATAGAGGAGATATGACACCTAGCTTTCAGTACATGATGTTTTGTTAAAGTAATAGCCAAATGCATATAGCTTTGTGGTATTCAACACTCAGTATTAACAGCGTGGTGGGTAAATGGTAACGCTCGCGCCTCTTTTTCGGGATGACGCGGGTTTAAGCTCCGTTCGGACATCCAGACTATGGTTTTCATTGGATTCCCCAAAACACTCCAAGCAAATGACGGGATGGTTGCTTCAAAAGACCATTGCCAAATTATTTTCAGTCCCTCGCCTCCAGTATTTACCACCTCCAATGACCTCGACGTCGATGAAACTTAAAGCCATAACTAAAAAAACTGACATTTACAGTGTTACACTCCTCTTTGTAAATTTACTACAATATTAATTGCTATTCAATTGTAATAATCAAAATATTATATGATTTCCGCAGATAAAAAGTATGTGAAATAATGTATGAATTCTGATATTATTTTTTTTTTAAAAAAATACTAAACAATATACACATGTAAAAGAGTGACCTATAAGTTGAGTGGTTCAGGCATCTGACTGGAGATCAAAAGATCTCCGGTTTAAATCCCAGTCCCGGCTGGGTTTTTCGTGACTCCTTAACTCATCCTTAACCTGTAGCACCGCTCGCTGTGTAATGTGAAGTACAGCGAACGCTTTCCTGGTTCAGATTACACGTTAAATGGTAGGTCTCCCCTAAGACAAACAACCTTAGTTGTAACACCATATCGCCTCGCATTCGGGAGGACGTCGGTTCAAATCCCCGTCCGGGCATCCAGATTTGGGTTTTACATGGTTTCCCAAATCACTCCAGGCAAATGCCGGGATGCTTCCTTCAAAAGGCCATGGCCGAATTCCTTCCCATTCCTTGCCCCCATCCTTTCCCGTCTCTAAAGACCTCGCTGTTAAGAGACGTTAAGAGGTTAACAAAATAGTAACACTGATGTTTACACATCATCCACAAATTCAAGCAAAACAACGGCTTAACGTGGCCGTAATTGGCCTAAACGAACATTACATACATACACATGTAACAGCAGTCAGAGTGGCTCCACGCGTTGTGGCGCCGCACTGGATCGGGGGGGAGGGGGGATTACAACGGGGCCGTGTTCGAGTGTTGGTCCCCGCGTACCGGCCGTCCTGATTGCAATGATCACGTCGAACGCTGGGATGGTCCCGGAATTCTGACTCATAAACTACACATTTCACAAACAAAAGCACGCTTTTCTTACAGAGCACAATTAGTTCCACGTTTCGCTGATAGATCGCAACACAGATTTATCTCCTCTAGGTTAAGTACGTTGGTCCAACAACCCCGGTTTGAATTTGGGCAGAAAAAAAGCCCTTCCCCATGATTCACATTGGCCACCTGTATAAAACAGGAGGCCGGTGGCACATGGTCTTTAACTGGTCTGATTGAGAAAATTAAAAAATATATAACACTCTTATAAAAGACGTCATCTCGCTTCTTCGGAAATAAAGCATTGCATCTTGAACCCAATCTAGGCTATTTTCTGGACCATTGGTCCCGTTCATTAATCTTATAGTGGAGGAAAATTCAATTTTCATATATTGTTACCGAGCGTAGTGGGTGAGCGGTAACTGTCTGGCTTCGCATTATGGAGGACGCGGCTTCGAATCACGAGACTGGAATTCCAGATTTCGGTTTTTCATGGTTTCCACAAAGCACTCCAGTCAAATGCTAGGATATTTCTTTCAAAAGTCCGTGGCCGAATTTCTTCCCGTTCCTTGACCCCCATCCTTTTTCCATCTCTAACGAACTCAACGTTGACAAGGCGAAAAAAATAATTATTACAAGATGTTACTATAGACTGTTCAGAAAACAAAAATAATTTTTGAAGTTATTCAGGAAGATTCAGTATTTTGAGCATTAGCTGACATGTTACTTAAGTCATCGCTTCAGCAAGAAGACAAAAATCATAAAATTTATTTTACTGCGAATTTCGATTTCTCAAATTAGAATATCACGTAATATTTTATGAGTGTAAGAAACATTAAATTTACTTGACAGCTCAGATTACGGTAGCATTTAATAGCAAATCTCAGTGAAATTATAAGGGACATATATCAAGCTGATTAGAATAAATAGATACTTATTAACGTAATGTAATTACGTGTATGTTTTTAGAAATCTTTTTTTTTTTTTTTTAATTTTTTTTTTAATGGCATTTGGCAACGGAGGCCATACAGCCAGCTCTGTGTAATTATTGTATCTCTCAGTGTGTATTATTCCAATGTATGGACGCCACAGGACGGACAGGACATTCACATAGACACACAACACTTAAACATCCATGCCCGCGGCCGGATTCGAACCGACGGCCTTCGGCACGTGGAGCTAGCACTCTAGCCCCTACGCTACCGAGGCCGGCTGTAGAAATCTTTAAACGAGCAATTCTTTTATATATATATATTTCGGATCTCGGAAACGGCTATGACGATTTGGATGAAATTTGGTATTTAGATAACGTTTTGACTTTTAACTTTTAAGATTACTTAAATAGTTTTCTTCCCTACAGAAAAGCGAGTTTACAAAATACGAACAATTTTTTCACTCGGTATCTCGAAAACGGCACCAGCGCCATCTCGTAGACGTTTCAGGTAACAGTATGCTGGGCTGATGTTATAGTGCTGGCCAGAACAATTGGCGGGTCTCCTAGAATGCGCCGTTGCCAAACCACGCGCTTAGCAGTTGTATTCACCTTTTTACTTGAAGTAATAGTTTATACTGTATTTTAAATAATTTATAATCGAAATTTTGTGATAAAATATTGATTTATGTCATTTCGTTAAGAAAGTTATGTTCGTGTAAATGCATTTGATATAACTGAAGAATACTTTCTCGAGAAATTAAGAAAACGTATTGAATTACTCTTCTTTATTTTATTTGTGGCTAAGCACGTATTAAATTTTATTTACAACTAAAATCAAAATTATACTTTGTTATCCTCTGCACTGAAAAACTTGCAAAATTGACGACAAAATTATATATATATATATATAGACTATAGAATTAAAATTGCTGTATACCAAAAATTTATATGTAGAAAAGAAGTATGGCCACTGCAGTTCTTTTTATAAAAATCAACCATAATAAAAGTAAGCAAAAATGTTATATTGTCATCATGAATATTATTAGAAAGCCAAATGTTTTTAAGCAAAATTAATAATATCCAACAGTAATATCGTAACTTACTACCAACAATAAAACAAGTTAAATATGAGTTTGGGGTTTTAAATAACATTAACACAGCAAATGTTTATAGTATCTTAAACTGTTAAGTACAAGCTATTAAAGTTGCTCAGTAATTGATAAGTTTATTGCGTAATATGTTAAATGTTCTTTAATACCTTACTTGTCATTATTCATCTCCATCAACGCCTTCTTCTTCATCATCATCATCTTCCACTTCTTCGCTGCTCTCGTTCTCTGTCGTTGAATCTTCGTTGAGGTTGATTATAAGAGGCTCGATTACATTATCTCGGACCACTTCCTTTTCGAAATCTTCTGTTTGCAGTTTTTCGGTATGGTAAACACATTTCTGCCACTGTTCGACGGTGACGTTTTCCAAGGCTTTATGCAACAAACGTTCGACATCGGCGATTTTGAAAGTGTTGTTTTTCTCCGCCACTTCTCTTTTGACTTGGGCCCAAATGAGCTCTATCGGATTGTACTGGCAATGATAAGGGGGTAATCGGACTACTTCATGTCCTCTTTCGTTTGCAAGTACATCCAACTCATACACCGGTTCTTCTTTATTCATGCGAACCTTCTCCAGCATCTCAGCTCTAGTCTCCGTAGGCAAAAACGAAATTTTCTTTTCTGTTAGCCAAGCAGCTATATCAGCTTTCGGCGATTTGGTTGTTGGAGCTCGGTTTATCACTGCCGAATGATATTTGGCGTTGTCCATGACGATGATAGAACCTTCCTCCAAAAAATTCAAAAATCTGTTGAGAAACCAATCTTTAAACGTCGTTGTATTCATTTCTGAGTGATAATCTTCAGATTTGTTGGTTTTGCTGCATCTGTAGACCAACTTACTTTCCTGGAGAAAGCCTGTCTTTGCTGAACCCGCATGCAAAACAATTAGCCTTGCCCCTTTTCCGACAGGTACCTTTAAGCCCCCACTTTGATTTGAATTCTGCCAGATATTTTTTAAAGAATGGTTCTGAGTTACCCAAGTTTCATCTAAGTAAAAAATGGGTCGCGTGTCACCTGAGCTACGAAGGGAGCTCATTTTCCTCAAAAATTTGACTCTTGAGGACACTAAGTCGTTTCGCTCAAGCAAAAATCGCCTACCATCATTCTGACGCCTGTATTTAAACCCTATATTGTTCAATATGCGTCTTACAGATCGTGCAGATCCTGTAAAATTTATCTTCTCTTTTAATATTTTTCTTAATTTTTCTGAGGTAGGGTACTCACCACGGTCGTAAAATTCGTGTATTGTTCTCCTGACAATGTCCCTGTCAAAGTCGTTAAGCTTTGTTATAGTGCTGTATTGTTTCACATTTTTCTTTGGAGAAACAAACGTAGGCGATTTTCCCTCACGACACACTCGCTGGACAGTTCTCAAACTAACACCACAAGCTTCAGCGCAAATAGCCTGTACATTCCCTAAATTTCTTCGCAATATGGTTGTTTTTTGCGGTAACAAATCACTACAGTTTTTTATTTCATTAACATCAAGTACGTCCATATTTTTCAAGTCTTTTCTTACCAGCGTACATGTAGAAGACAAAATTTCACCATCATTGTCCACAAGGAGTTTGAAATATTTATATACACTGTGAATGATAGATTTACTCTGCCGGCGAAACTCTGTTGTCTTCTTCAGCCGCGGTGGTTCTGCTGTCGATGACGTGCGTCTTGTTGGAGTCGTTAGTCCGGAAACACCTGGAGTAGGAGAATAAGTCTCTTCCTGAGTATCCATTTTTAGTAGCACGATTCTCTTGCTAAATTACCGTTATTACAATTTACTGCACTTTTTGTTCGGTAAAATTAGGACACTAAATTACTGTAATTAATAAATAACTAAAACGAATTATTTAACTCGCAAAACGCTAAAATCAAAATATTCTCTCTCGAGCAAGCTCACCCTCACACTGACACAAACTCCGATTCACAGGTTCACACATTTTTTGTGTGTTGAAAGGGAGGTGGAAGGTTTGGGGGTGGGCTGCCGCTTGGACTAGGCAACACAGGCCACACAGCGTTGCAATTTTCAGGTGATAGAAAGAGAGCGCATCGCGAGTTTGTCCCCAAGTACGGCAACAGCGCGTTAACACTGACCCGCCAATTCTTCTGTCCACAGCTATAGTTAACTTCTCTGAGATCACAGCAAAGAACTCTTATAACTTTAAACGAATAATTTTTGTACACTAGCTGACCCGTGCGATTATTATCGTGGTGAGTCATCGAATGGGAATATAATAATGGGGAAATAAGTAACTATTTATTAATAAAATTTATTACTGATGATGTTCTCGTCTAAGTGAGTTACGGAAGTTTCATCGCAATCTGATGATGAATTCGTTTAGAACTCGACGAAACAAATCTAAAATAAAGAACATATTTTTGTTGATATCTCACTTATTTTTCGAGATATAGCATGTCAAAAATATTTTATATGTATAGTTCCTTGTGTTCTTGTTGATGTTTCTTCTAGTCCAGGTAGTATTTCAACCTACCAACAACCACTAGGAAGAAAATAAAACATCTATAGTGCATTTACACCGTGTAGACATATTGGTGTTGGTGGATTTTTTTTTTCTGATCCAGGCCGGATCTCTCCCTAACCTCCTCACTTTTGAGATAAAATATCTCGAGAAGTAAGCGAGATACTAAAAAAATATATTCTTTATCTTAGATTTGTCTCGACGAGTTACATACGAATTCATCATCAAATTTGGCTATGGTGAAATTTATCTTCTGGTCCAGGCCGCATTTGAACCTATTCACGTCAATTTTGAGATACGATATCTCGAGAACTAAGCAAGATATCAAAAAAATATATTTTTTTATTTTTTACTTTCAATTTCTCTTGTTACATAAGAATGCATCATCAAATTGTGGCACCAGGGTTATCGTAGAATCCCCTGAATTGGCACATATCTTGCACCATTAACTAATTCCAGACTAGCATTAAGATTTGTATTTAACATAAACCAGACGATCTCGGTAAAGGCTCTAGCGATTTGGATGAAATTTCATATGTAGATAACGTTTTGCTTTTCAAGGTTGTAACACGATTTTACCGAGGGAAGATCGGTCACCCAGGTACTAATTATAATAACAGAACTATTTCGAATTAATTGGCAACGAAGAGAAGCGGACCAGAGTTATGATATAGTAAAGAATATGGAAAAATGGAGAGGGATATAAGGATTGGTTTTTTGTGTGAGAACAGCGTTATTGGAAATGTAAATAAATGACAAACGTATTGATGATGATTTAGGAGAATCGTAGTAGTATCAAGAAATAGTTAAGTTATGTAAAATAGTGTTAAAGGTATTGCTTAATAAATGTTGCATATGATGATGATAAAGGCGGACATTTCTTGTATATAGAAATATGTCTAAGGATGTTCCATCAGAAGTTGGGATTGGTAAAAGCTGACAGTGTTAAAGTTTGAATACGATAAGCTAATACCAGCTACGGACAGGACAACTGGAGGTAACGAGACACGATTATAATTGTGGATTGGAGTAAAAGTATGTGAAATATTGAAAAATTGAAGAGTAGCTAACGGTCGAAACGGTCCTCTAAATGTAAGTAGCAGACACGTTTAATATATGGTTGAAAACCTGTACTGTTATAACTTGATAGTTGGAGTACACATTTCACTTCCTGGAAACAGTGCAATATAACCAAAAAAATTGTTTTGTGCAGAAATTATTTGCTGGCAATGACAATCGTACTGCACAATCACAGTTGCTAAAAATGACAGCTGTCGTTTCTTAATCCATTCCACCTACACTGATCAGCCAGACCATTATGACTACTTACCTATTATCGATATAAACCCGTCGAGGCGATAGCAGCGTCACCTGCCAAGGAATGACTGCTAGTCAGACACACGCACGGTGCATGTAGTATCAGTGGGTGTGATATCCGTGCTTAGAATGGGGAAGGCGCGCGGTCTATCTGAGTTTGACCGAGGGCAGATTGTGATGGCCCGGAGGCTCGGCACGAGCATTTCGGAAACTGCACAACTTGTCGGCTGTTCGAGGAGTGCTGTGGTGAGTGTCTTCAACAAGTGGCGAAACCAAGGTGAAACCAAGTCCAAACGTCGAGAGGTTGGGCGGCTACCCCTCATTACAGATGTCGGACGTCGTAGGCTGGGCAGACTAGTAAAACAGGACAGGCGGCGAACTGTGGCGGAACTAACATCCGACTTTAATGCTGGGCAGAGTACAAGTGTGTCTGAATAAACAGTGTACCAGAGACTCCTAACGATGGGCCACCACAGCCAACGACCCATGCACGTGCCAATGATAACACCACGACATCGTCAACCACGACTGAAACGGGCACGCGACCATTGTCAATGGACGCTGGCACAGTGACAGAGCTTTGAATGGTCTGATGAATCCCGATATCTTCTTGATCTTGCCGATGAGAGGGTGCGATCCCATCATATTCCAGGGGAACTGCTTCTTGACACCTGTTCTTCGGTACGGAGACTAGCTGGCGGCGGATCAATTATTTGTCCCTGGGGAACTTTCACGTGGGCATCCATGGGTCCAGTGGAGCTCGGTCAAGGCATCATGACGGCAAATAAGTATCATAGACTGGTTGCAGACCACGTACACCCCTTCTTGACGACCATGTTTCCCAACGGTAGTGGCATTTTTCAACAAGAAAATGTGCCATAGCACAAGGCCAGGAGTGTGATGGAGTGGTTCGAGGAACACAGTGGCGAGTTGCAATTGAAGTTTTGGTCCCCCAACTCGCGAGATCTGAACCCGATCGAACACATCTGGGATGTGATTGATCGTGGAGTCAGAGCTCATCTCCCCCTTCCCTAGAATTTGCGGGAATTAGGTGACTTGTGTGTGCAGATGTGGTGCCAACGTCCTCCAGCGACCTACCAAGGCCTTATTGCTTCCATGCCAAGACGTGTCGCCGCTGTTATCCCTGACAAAGGCAGACATACCGGCTATTAGGTAGGTGGTCGTAATGTTCTGGCTGTTCGGTGTAACATTAGTAAGTAAACTATAATTTGAAGGAAACAGTTTGTGATGAAGCTCGACTTGAATGTTGAAGATTTACTACGAGCTCTTAACAGCACTTTCACTTCTCGTAATAACAGCTTTGTGTGTGTGTGTAGGACGCTATTAATACTTTGTAGTTAGGATCCCTGGTTTGACTATAGATTCAGTCAAGACAGAAGTTGAATGCTTATTCTTATGCATTAACAATACTTATTTTTTGCTGAGTGAAAATAAGAAGAAAAGAAATTGCTCAGTTAATAGTTTTAATTTGCTGTTATAATGTGTTCTAAGAAAAAAAGACTAAGAATATTTGCGGTCAGCGGGAAGAGTTGGACGTTTGCATAAATAAGAAGGAAGTTATTAATGGGTTCATGATCTGCATATAGTTGAGGGTAATGTAAACTGTGTATCGCGAATTATACATAAAAAAGTGCAGACAAAACAAAGGAAGTTTTCTGTCGTTTAGATACAGGTTTACTTCTGTAGCATCAACTAGGAAATCACATCAATACTTTACTGCGTAAATCACATGAATTTACTTTTAACGGAGTCCGATAAATGCTTGAGATATCCTACAGCAACGTTTCCTTTGCATTGTTTTCAACTATTTTCACAGAAAATTAAACACAACATAGAGGTTACTTTTTACGTTCTACGTGTTTCTCACACGCATGTATCACGATATACCATAAGTGATGTATACAATACGATAACACGACGAAATAAAATATACAGGATTTTCTGGTGAAAATGAAAGACACGTTACTAGTACGCATTTAAAAGCACAGGTACTTTCATTACACACGAAAGAATGGTATTGCTGTAATAACAGATGGAGTACAGTGGCTATTTGTCGTCATGCTTCAAGCTGCCACCGTCACAAGCTATTTACTCCGCATACCGCCGCTAGGTTGCGACACCTTACACGATGTCCAAGCATACGCAAAGTAGCTCATTTCTATGACCTATATTTTAAAATAAAAGAGATTTTTTACTGCCTGTTATCTGTCTAAAAGAGGACATTAAGTATCTGGTGCAACTTCGTTCTGCTATCACATGTTTCCGTACTTTTTTGGTTTCTAATATAAATACTTATTCTTTTTCTTATCAACGCCTTTCCGTGTACAAGCACAGGTGGCAACGGTAGGAGAGGTTCGCCCGTCCGTGACAAAGTCTGTGCAGTTGAATTGGGGTGGTTTCCTATTGCCATGCCCAGAGTGACAGTGTTCGTAAGGAGGCCTCCATTAATGACGTAAGGAGTTTTTCCTGAATTTCGGACCCCCCCTCTGGTGAGACATCGTGAGCTCTGGTCCGACCCCTCTGTAAAATAACGTGAGATTTTGACGGAGACACCCCTTCCCCCCCCCCCCCCCCTTCAACCTCGCCACTCTATTTTTAGGTTTCGTGCCTCCAAGTGCGTTTATACCCCCCCCCCCCTAAGATCGGTTTTTGGACCAAATACCACCCTAAATTCAACTTCCGTTTTTTAGCTCTACAATGGTACAAGAATTTCAAAACCTCACGTGAGATTTCCGTTGACCCCGCCCCCTTTCCCCTTGGTGAGGTTTCGTGAAATTATGCCGGACCCTCCCCCTCCCCTATTTCACCTCAGTCGTTAACAGACGCCCCCTAAGTGTTGTTTTAAATGTCGATGACTATGGTAGCGCGCGCGCGTGTGTGTGTATGTGTGTGTGTATGTGTGTGTGTGTGTGTGTGTGTGTGTGTGTGTGTGTGTTCAGTATAGAGTATAATTTGTGATGTAGGAAATAAGAGATGAAGAAGGGAGAAGGTGAAACCCGGTGCCGACCCATTCAGGATTACTCTTACGTAAGACGCAAAGGGAGCCGCCAGGTTTAACGTCCCCATCCGACATGCGAATCACCATCAACTCTGCCGTATGCCTTCACTACATACACGCGGAGGAGGTTTAATCCAGGACTTTGTCGCACAATATGGTGATTAGGAATTGTACATCATCACCTATGCTACCCTGCCTGTTAAGTCCACCACCAGGACTGAAACCAGCTAACCCCGTGTCAGCACCGGACACCATCACGGTGCCGCAACCAACTGAGACAACGGGGCGGGCAGGACATTATTTTTTTACTTTTCGATGTACTATTTCGAAGCAAGATAGATGTAGTCTAAGTAATGCTATAGTCTTTAGCGAAGATAAAAATCATATTCAACACTGTTGCAGGTCAATTTTTTTTAACAGTTTCGTAATTTATTGAGTTCTTAATAAATAACCACCAATATCTTGTAGTATAGTGCGCATTTAACATCTTTTTGAAGTATCATCTGCGACTAATTACTTACATTGGCGTTAGTAGGTTCTGTTACTGAATACTTCTGCTTCTTGTATCAATTTTTATAAAACTGGTATCAGTTTTATAGATGTCTCCAGACGTCACATTCTATGTGATAATAGTAGAAATACTCTATTACAAAACCTGTTTAAACCATTGTAAATAATCTATCACCCATGGTATCTCGAACACAGGAGAAATGTTAACTAAAAAAAAATATTAGCACTATCGATTATTTATTAACAATTCAGTAAGAATCATGGCTTGTTAAGCTTGTAGAACATAAAGAGGTCCACTCGTGGAAGCTTCATATTTTACTAGCAAGCGTTGGTCGGTGTGAGCAGTGGAGACTATTTCGCAGTGCAACCATCGCGTCACCCTTTTTAGTGCAGTGCAGGTGTTTGGAGATGGGAAAGGACATAATGGAACCGACATTCCTTCAGTGGAGACAGTCCGCCCGTGCCAACGGTGCGCGGAGTATAGAGCGTGTGTGTCCGTGTATGCATGGAAGGATAACACTATTATTTGATAATAAGTTCAGACAAGTTTTGATTTTCCTTGTTTCACGCTAAAACCCTCGTTTTGAGGTAGAAGATTGCAGCTGGCCAGTGAGACGCCGTTCGAAAGGATAATCATCGAATGTGTTCCAAAGCAAGTGCTCACCCAGTGTAAGCACAGTGCGACGATTGAATTTTGTTTTGTGTGTGTTGTGCACAGAAATTCCAGAAGAACGGACAGCGCTGGCTACAATATAAACATCACCTAGATGGTAATTACACAATTTTTTATTCCGCCAGAACAAACCGAGTCAAAGTGTGGCGCATTGTACCTGAAAGCGAAAACCTGTAGAGAATTGTGCTCTCAGATTTTATTTTGAGTTAGTCTGACTTTGTTCATGATCTGTCATTTCATTGTTTACTAAATCAATTTTTATTATATAGATTTAATTTTCTTGTCATATGGGTTCAATTCAAATAATCTTCCTTATGTTGATAACAATAAATGCAAGTGTCAGTACATAAAATTAATATAATTTTCCTTGTAATAAAACAAACAATTACATTTTTAAATGTTTATTGAAAATTCTGGAAGGACACCTTCCATGGCGCCCAGGAAAAATTGAATAAGGTATTTTATATACAAAATTTTAATGGTAGGGAGTAATAGTAACTGGTGGCAATCATTTCTCCCGGATACACTACAAACACTGTGAGTCAGTGATAATATTTTTGAAGGTTTGTCTTCGAATTACATTATTTGCACCGAAAATATAATTTTTCTGACGAGTTTCAATGTAAGGCAATGAACTTGAAGGCACAAAAAACTTGGTAGTTGCGGTTTCTCCAAATGAAGTAAATAACGTGAGGTTATCATGGAACAATTCATTCATAACTAAGCCAAATCATTCGTTTTTTTTTTTTTATTATTGCTAGAGGCGGGAAAGGACTGGTGATAAGGAACGAGAAGGAATCTCGCAGTGCCTGTTTGGAGAATAATCCCGTCATTTTCCTGGAGTGATTTGGGGAAACTATGGGAAACCGAAATCTGCTTAGCCAGACGGGAATTTGAACCTTCATTCTCCCAAATGTAAGGACAGAGTGTTACAACTCACCTACCGTTCTGGTGAATCATTCTTTGTTCAGTAATGATACTACACAATTTACTTTAAACCTCAAGATTGATTATTTTTGAACTGCAGACGAAATTTTCTGCAAATTCATAATTATACTGTCTCAATTCTTTCAACAATCTTTGTCACATTTTTGCCTACCTTTGAGTCTCAATATTAAAGGATTTCAGATCTTTCGGATATAAGTCTTAAGGTGAGGCATCGATTCTGTGCAAAATCCAAAATCCTTGTTGCTAAGAATATTCCGTAATAATAATCCATTCAAGTCGACCTTTAGCGTACTAACGGTGTGGGCTCGCATTCGGGAGAACGCCGGTTCGAATGCCCGTCCTGACATCCAGATTTGGGTTTTCCATAGTTACCCCAAATCACTTCAGGCGAATGCCGGGATGCTTCCATCAAAAGGGCCATTTCTGAGTTCCTTCCCGTTCTTTGTTCCCAGTCCCATCCTGCCTCTAATGACCTCGACGACAACGAGGCGTAAAGCCATATCGTACTGCAGTAATACACATGTATTCCCAATTAATGATTTAAAAATTGTGACTGATTCTGGTGATTGAGAAGTAACGGTCAGGCCTGGCATTCGAGAGGACGATGGTTCTTATCCCCGTCCTGCCAACTATATTTCGTTTTTCCATGGTTTTCCGAAATCACTCCAGGCGAATGCTGGATTGGTTTCTTCAAAAACCAATGACCGAATTTCCTTGTGTTCTCCAATTATCCCTCCCTCAACTGCTATTAGATCTAATGATGGTGGGAGAGAATTTGTGAATTCCTATTGATGTTCTTATAATGCAATATAGAATCAGCATTCACTATTGACATAACCAATTTTAACGTATGTTATATCACTATGCTTTCTCCTCAAAAGAAAAATGATGCTTTCGATTTATGAAATTCCGTCGTACATCATCATTTTAAGGTGTGTTTTTTTTTTTTCAAATCATTGAGTACAACAAGTATTGCGTTCTTGACTGGTTGCGGTACTTAAGGAGGCGATCGGTCCTTTTTTAAAAAAATAAAAATCTTTTCTCCTGGCTAAACAGGAACAAAGCTTGCAGTTTCTTCGACGAGGTAAAACATTGAGTTTGAAACCAAACTTGGAGCTATAGTTTTGGAGTGATGGTAGCGGAGAGATAGCTCTGGTGAGAATTCAGTTCTGTTTCTTATGCAGCCCATTAACATGACGAGTACTGCGGACTGTATAACATAGAGCGAGAAGGCGTTCCCGAAGAACACAGTATCATTTTAGAATAATTTAACACAAAGAGTTTCTCTCTGGTCATCTTAATCAATTATACCCGATTTACTTTGGAAGCAAAATGTTCTTTACAAGCCGACGTATAAAATGAATGCGATAGTATTATAGCTGAAATTTTCAAAACATTTGCAGATTTTCCGGATTTATGTTACTCAAGCTCTGTTCCTTTCCTAACGATTTAGCTACCAACCAGAGATGTTTGATACAAATAATTAACAACTATGATGGCTGACAAACTAAACCGATAAATCTGGATCCAGAATAACGGGGATGCCGAAAAGCTCTTGTTTAAGTGCATACGAGATAGATAGTTTTAAGGAAGTAACAGCTGCAAATTATTTAATTAATATTAAAAATAAATAGATAGGTAGAGGCAGATAAACTGTAGTTATTAGTATAATTTTCTCTTACAGTAATGGAGACACACAATCCTTTGTTTTCATAACATTATATGATATACAGATAAAAATTGTAAACCATATGTAATACAAACCAAAAGATTATATTTAAAAATAATAATAGTCGTTGCAGCAATGGTCTGCTTTGAATAAATGTCTGTACTACATTCACATAACCAATAAAACACCACCAAACTGTTGCGTGATAGTGGCACAAGACAAGTAGGAGATTCCATAGAATTATTAACAGTTAATCTCTAAGTTACTATGGCTCTACAAAGGATGGTCACCCGTTCATGGTCCTGTTTCCAACAACAAGAGGTGATACCATAAAAAAAATATGAAGAAGCTATTAGACAATGTAGACCTCAGTTTCAGCACTCCGATTATTCTGCAAATCGGAGTGTTCCGTTTTTTTTTAGGGTTTTTAATGCAGTGGTTTCCCATTCCCATGCCCATGCCGTTAAAAATTTCTGATTCATGCGCAAGGCCTCACATTCGGGAGGACGGTGGTTCAAAACCCGTCCGTGCATCCAGATTTGGGTTTTCCAAGTCTTCCTCAAATTATTCCAGGAGAATGCCGGTATGCTTCCTTCGAAAGGCCATGGCCAAATTGCTTTCCGTTCCTTAATTATCTCGAGGTCGACAAGGCTTAAAGTCATAAGTAAAAAAAATACATCAATAGTACTTCCTTTAACTTGAAAGGCAAAAATTTTACTTCTTTTTTGTCTACGTAATGAAATTACTCATCACATTGATGAACATCAACCTCTTCAAGTTTCACTTACATACTCATTTATTTCGCAGTCTTACATGCAAAATACTGCACTTAAATTATTTTTTTTTTTTTACAACTCGTCAATTCAACTATTCAATATAATATCTTTTTTCGTCTGATCTCTTACTGCTCCCAATACATCTCTCTCTCTCTCTCTCTCGCTTTCTCTCGATAATCCCTTCTCTTGTTATTTATGAAGTCTCCTTGTCATCAGATTCCCTGTGGCCCGCTTTATTCCTTGCTCTAGAGGTTGTTTTAAAACGGTAATATAATTACTGATATTTATGACAATTAATACAGGTAATAAAATAGAATTACATTTACATACAAAGTTCTAAGGTGCTGTAATGTATGTCTTTTATAACTGGTATATATGTACTAGTTAATTACAGTCTTCATTATGTTAGCCAGAGGAACTGAACTCAATAAAGTGATAAGAACTATTTATAAATTTAATTTAAATGAAACATATGACTGTTACAGGGGTAGAACGTATTTTTCCGTTTAAAGGTCTTCCGAACACCACTTAACAACAAAATGTCGTCACTATTCGGGTCAATACAATGACGTTTTATGGATGCAAGATTTGATGCTGTGTAGCAGCATTAATACATTTTCAGGACATTGAAAGCATTTTTATGCACTTAAAAGAAGGTTAAAACTTTGTGCTCAGTTACCATTGCAGTCTTTTCTACCCTCTGTAAAATAGCTGATACCAGGTACTGTCCCAAGTACATAGCCAACCAGCATATCTCAACAGTGTATTTAGTTGCATACGTTACAGGATCTATCGCTGAGAATGCAGCAGGCACACTCATTCACTTAATTACCGTGCACTTATGTCATTTCCAACCGTAGAAAAAAATTATATTTTTGTTTTTATGTAAATATTGTTGTTTCTTTTGTTGTGTTAAAAAAATGATAGTTTGCGAGGACTCGGAGATATATTAAACATTCTATTCATATTTTATCAGTTTATTTAATCCCCCAATCCAGCATAATTTTTTTCGGCATGTCTTTTTTCACCTTATCTCTTACCTCTTCCAATACATCTCTCTCTCTCGTTAATCCCTTCTCTTGTTATATACAAAGTCTCCTTGTCATCGGATTCTCTGTGGCCCGCTTTATTCCTTGCTTTATTTCTTGACTGTAAGCAACTTGCTACTAAAACACCCATTCAACATACAGTCTAGAACGTGATTTCGTTTGGGTTAAATTCTCTGTTTTATCCTCTATCCAGGCGAACATTGCCCTGAAGGCATAACCTATGGCTTACCACAACATGACGCCTCTCCAAAACATTGGAAGAATGAAGCATGGGACCACTCTCCAGGTCACCACCATACTCGCTGACGATGGTCATCCGAGGTAGTGCAGGACAGCTGAATACAACTAACGACAGCGCATTATGTTCAGCAAAAAATCGCGGTTGTATATTGCTTCGGATGACCATCGTCGGAGAGGATGGTGGCGATCTGGGTAGTGTTCCCCTACTTGCACTGTTTTGTAGAGGCACAGCGGTGTTACTCCTGGCGCCATGGTGTGGGGAGACATCGGGTATGACTTCTGGTCACGGCTGGTAGTGACTGAGGGAACACTGACAGCACAACGGTACGTCACAGACATCCTGCGTCCTCAAGTGTTACCACTCATGCTACAGTATCGTGGTGCCATTTTCTAAGAGGACAATATGTCCTCACATGGCACGTGTCTTTGAACTGTTTGCGTGATGTAGAGGTACTCCCGTGGCCAACAAGATCCCCAGATCTGTGTCCGATAAACATGTATGGGACTAGCTCGGACATAAACTCCGTTCCAGTGACAGTGTCCAGGGTATCAAAGAATAGTTGTGGCCAGCTTGCCGCAGGAGAGGATACAACGGCGTTACGACAGCCTTCCAAACCGAATCAGTGCATGCATCCAGAGCAGAGGGGATTCAACGTCATACTAATTAGTAGGCTCAAACTGCCAAGTTCATTGTAAGTTTGGCTCAATTTTTGTAATCACTAAAATAACATTAAATACTGAAGTGGTTCGGTATACCACCTTAATTAATTGTAATTATTATTACTTTATTTTTAAATGTATATACAATTAACAGTTGAAATTGCTAACGGAAGAGGGTTCTTGAAATGACTGTCGCAGCATATATTTTTGACACATGGCCCACAGACATAAAGTG
Source organism: Vandiemenella viatica (assembly GCA_031002005.1). Lineage (NCBI taxonomy): Eukaryota > Metazoa > Arthropoda > Insecta > Orthoptera > Morabidae > Vandiemenella > Vandiemenella viatica. The sequence continues at coordinate 197,923,292 of JARYHS010011408.1, forward strand.
TATTTAAATTTACGATCAATAAACAATCAATATTATACCCGAACAACACCTATTGTCCTGCATTAATTATAACTAAAAGTAAGTAATCAAATGTATTATTTCTAAAAGGTTTCTTCTTGTCACAACCCATTATCTTCCTTCATACATAACCGAAATCGATAAATTCAAGTATCATTTTAAATATTAAATTCACCACTTGGATAACATCATAAATTAAGAAAGAAATTTTTAGGATTTCGACCACTAAGGGTCAAATGTATCATTATTTCTACAACATGTTTTTTTTCACTAGCTATTTATCTCCTTTGATACCTGAGCGAAATAGAAAAATCGTGTATCATTTTAAAGATTAAAGGGTAAAAGTAGTAATTATGAATGTCGCTCGTATGAAACAGTTCAGAGCCAAGCCGCTAGACAGCAACAGTACATATCACAGAGATATTAACAAAATAAATAGCTTTTCTGAATATATATATACAGGGCGTTCGCCGGAAAACGCTACCCTCCCAGTCTGTTGCCGTCGGCAACTTGCTCGGTCAGTGCGCCAGCAGTTTCCGCCACGCGGCACCGTGAATCACCGCACTGTTTAACACCTCCGCTGCCCCAACAGTGCAGTGCAGTGACCCTTACATTGTTAAGAACGGTTTCTTTGCATTGTAGATAGTTTGTGACTTCAGTCTCTTATTAATCAGTGTTGTGAATAAACGCTTCTTTGCGGTTTGGCTGGTTTGGGGCTTCATACTCTTACTAATCTGTACCGTGTTTGAGTGTGAGTAAAATTATGGTACATTACAGTTTGCAACAAAGAATATTTCTCTACGATACATATGTGAAAAAGAAGTCGTTTAAAAAGTGTCGCAGTAAATTTCGTCGCGAATTTCCTGGCGCTTTACTGCCAGCTAAATCAACAATTCTGCGTCTGGTTAAAAAAGTAAGAGAAACGGGTTCATTTTTTAACAAAAAGAGACTGTCGGTCAACCGTATTCTCACAGAGGAGAAAATTGACTATATCGCTTTTCGACTAGAACAGTCACCAAAAAATCATTAAGTCAGTTAGGGCAGCGTGTGTCTCGAAATATGTTCAGAAGATGTGAAATGTGCATTACACAAGAGGGTCAACACTTCCAGCATCTTTTATAAGGTAAGCTAACGAATTACGTCACATTTAAATGCTTAGCACATACAAGTTTATAAAGTTTATGAAGCGTAATTATTATGAAATAGTCCGCGGCCGACGGTCGAACAATGCCGGAAGCTGACCGCTCGCTCGCCGGGAGCAGTTTCTTCCTTGTAGCGCTAACAGTGGGTTGCGTTTCCCGGCGAACGCCCTGTATATTATTATTATTAATCATTATTGCCCCTGAGGACAGTGTTTAAACTCAAATTATTCATGACTATTTAATTTTTGTTTGTATTTGTCTTCTTCCTCTTCTCTTCAGAAAACATCTTCATACGCTCACTGTGTTCCTGTTTCCTTTGTTCAGTCCATTTTGTTCCTGTTTTCTTCTGTATTTTAAATTATGTGTTCATAAATTTGTTCCTAAAGTGTCCCCTTTCCCGTGCCATTTCCTTTCTGATCCATGCGTGATTCACGTCCTCTTCTATTTCCTGGAGCCAATATATACATTTGCAAAGGAAACATTTCTGTATACAATTCCTATGTAAACATTTTGCTAATGAAATTTTTTCACAGGCTGTGATCGCAGGAACATATTTCACCGAGAAATGGATATGCTATTTGTGTTTTGTTCAGGTTAGTTGTATTCCGTTAAAGTCATAAACAGTTTGTTATAAAAAGGTTTAAAGCTTCTAAACGTTTTGTTTCCTAATCTGCTGTATTTTATTAAGTATTTTGTTACGTACTACCTATTGCACTAAACAAATATACAATTGCCACAAATGAAGTGGTTCTTCTTTCATGCTGTTACAAATCAACAACATCAGTATTGATCGTATTTTATCCGCGAAATTTTCGCACGGGCCATGTAGTTAATTAATACAAGGCAAAGATCGATAAATACAGTTATTAATTTGTTTTACAAAAATAAAAATTCACAATTTGCAGCAAGACACATACTGGAACTACTCACTGAAAATTAATGTCTTCTACTTCAGAAGCAGGAATAACTAACCAAACTTCGATAAGCAAATGCCAGGTAAATTATCTTAGTTTATAGTTCGGAGAGTTACGGTGCGGTCTTCTCCGGTTAGGCCGTTACTTTGGTCAAGAATCAAGATCCTAAGTGCAAACACCGTATTAGGAATTCAGACACTTTTCCTTTTTTTTTTACCGTATGGTCAACATTGACGTGACTCCATAGACTGCCCTCACACTGACTGACCCACACCCGGTGACTAGATATGAAGATTCTTTTCACTCATAACCGATCGCATGATATGCCGTCGGCTTTCGGTCTATCTCGGCCCAGGTGGAAGTGAAGACACGAAACAGCAAAATCAAAAGACCTCGAGAATCTTCTCTCTCCTCTACCCTTTAACTTCGGCTCGTTGCTGCCTTTGATTGGTGCCTCTGCCTTGGTCGAATCAAAGTCCTTGCAGTTCCCGTCTCTCTCCCCATTGGCAGATATGGAACAATCATCAGCATCTTATATATTACTTCTAAAAGGTGTTTTTTGTTACAAGTCATAATCTCCCTTCATACCAAACCGAAATCGAAATCGATAAATTCTGGTATTATTTCAAAGATAAAGGCCTCTGCTTTAGTCGCATCATATTTAAAGAAAGTATTTTTTTTTTAATTGGACCATTAAAGGGCACATGTATCATTATTTCTATAACGTCTTTTTTTCACGATATATTTATCTCCTTTGATACTGTAACGGGTTAATGGCATTTCCTCATTACTTTGGAAGATAATTTGAGAAGTTTTAAAGTTTTAAATAGTGGCGGTTGAAAATGGTCGTCGTCTAGTGACGTCAGCATCCGCCGGGTCCATGGGCTCGTGGGTGTAAACCCCAAATTCGTGAGCATGGTGCACTAGGAAGCAAGACGCCCCTAGTCCTCCGGGCAATCAGTCTGCTGTTGGTCGTTGATTCGGTGAGTCCGTCGGGAAAGTGAACAGTCAGTTGAGTCGACGAGATCGCGTGTTCGCGCTCAGTCATTATGATGAATCATTAATCTCGTAGGTAGATTCTTTGGTGATATAAGGAACTTTAGTAATGAAAAAAATATTTGCAGAATTTTTATTATAAATGAATGTAATTTTTCTCGGCGTTGTTTATTTATAAACGTTTCTCGGGCAACAAACCGAGTAATATTATTGTTAATACACAATATTTCGGCGACTTTATTCTCCGTCGCCATCTTCAGGTGCAGTTGTCAGTGTCTTGAAGTCTACCTTGAAGTCAGCCTTTAGCGTGTTGTTTGAAAACTGGCATGGCAACGACAGATGTTGTTCTGTTGCCTAGCAGCATCTCAGATGTCATTAGACGCCCGCGGAACACAAAAAGTAGAGCTGCTCGTCACCAACGCTCTACTTTTTGTGTTCCGCGGGCGTCTAATGACATCTGAGATGCTGCTAGGCAACAGAACAACATCTGTCGTTGCCATGCCAGTTTTCAAACAACACGCTAAAGGCTGACTTCAAGGTAGACTTCAAGACACTGACAACTGCACCTGAAGATGGCGACGGAGAATAAAGTCGCCGAAATATTGTGTATTAACAATAATATTACTCGGTTTGTTGCCCGAGAAACGTTTATAAATAAAAGAATTTTTATTAATTGCTTTCGTGGTGGGCCATATGTATGGTCTAAGAGCTAGTAAGGGTGTTGATGTATGAGTGAGAAGAGTGCGCGCTTTCAGTCTAAATTTATGGGAGACATTACCTGTAATCTTAAAGGATCGAAGTACCAATAGCGAACTTTCATAAAGGTTGAGAGTTGGAGCGAGATTATACTATTAACTATTAAATGCATGTATTCCAAATTAGAAAGTGCATTTTCATTTCATTTACCAACGTTTGTTGGCGGCCCTCAGAGATAGAATCAGACATGTGAAAGTGCGCAGAAACTTTAAAAGTTCACAGTAAGTATTGTAACCGAACCACGAGCATATCCGCGACAATACCTAACCGAAAACGATAAAATAGGTATCATTTTAAAGACTAAGGTCTCCGATTTTGTCACACCATATTTTATGAAAGGAATTTTTCTGAATTCGACCTTTAAAGGGATAGAGTATCAATATTTCTACAACACGTTTTGTTGTCATGAGCCTTTTATCTCCTTTGATACCTAATCAAAATCAATAAATGAAGTATCATTTAAAAAATTAAGGTCGCCCTTTGACCATATCATATTTTAAGAAATGAATTTTTCGGAATTCGACCCTTAAAGGGCAAAAGTAATAACTGTGAAAGTCGCGCGTATGAGACAGTTCAGAGACAAGCCGCTAGATAACAACAGCACATATCACATATGGGTATGCAGTGTGTGTTTTCTTCAGGTTAGTAGTATTCCGTTAAGGTCAGTGTCAATTTGTCATATATATGTTTCAAACGTATTCGTAATTGTTTCTTAATATGTTGTAAGTGTTTTTCTACGTACCTATTACACTAAATGAATTAAAAATTTCCGGAAATGTAGCGGTTCTTCTTTCATGCTATTACAAACCACCAACCTCACTTTTCATAATATTCGCGAAATTTTCGCACAGGTCATCTGGCATTATACATAAAATAGAAACAAATTTATCAACAAGCATGCTACTGGGTAAATCACCTGCCCCCTCCAAACACTGTCAGATCCAAACAACTTTTCTCTTTTCTGGTTGGTTGACTACTTCGGAAAGTTTCGCACTTTTTCGTGTTCATTCTCTCAGCGCGAGTACTCACAGCATCTGTAATTTGGCGTGACTTGACGGTGTAACGAATCTGCGATTTGTCTCGCTAGCTTGTGCTGCCACAATTATACGTCTCGCCCGTCTCGGTGGTCAATGAACAGAACATTAGACAACCTCCTCCCCTTTTCCTGTGAGCAGTGACGGTTTGTATGTCAAGCCTTAAAGCATGGCAGCTGGTGAAAGGACCCTATCAGTCTTTCGTTGTGACTCTGTCTTCTGGTATAATTCTTTCTTCGAAATTTTCCTTAAGGGGAAGAGTTGTCGCTGACATGCGCTCAGCGGAAGTCATTCCTGCATCTTGGAATTTTTTTTTTTTTTTTTTTTTTTTTTTTTAAAATATGGATTTCGGCTTTTATTGCCATTTAGCCTTCACAACTTTTCATTATTAAATCTACTAATGTACAATGATTTTTCAAGTCTACGTCATTTTTGTAACGGAACATGTATTATCTCTCAAGTGTTTTTACTCACAATAGTATGGACAACACAAGATGGACACAACATTTAATTATAACCACCCATGCCCGAGGCCGGACTCCAACCGACGACCCTAGCAACTCGAGGTCAACACGCTAGCTGTTACGCTGCCAGGGTCGGCATCTTGAAAACATTACGCTAAGCCTGCGTAATCCATGTCTTGTTGCGTTGTCCTGAAAACTCAGTGGGAATACGTGTCATATCACAATACCCTCTCAACCATCATTTCATTTTCCCCTCCCCTATGTGACATACATGCCACATGTAAACAGCCAACCACGATTCCTAAAAAATTTTAATTGCAGATGTTTCTTCGAAAGATAATTATAAATTTTCTGTTATCTGTGATTAGTAATTTAGGTAGTAATAAAGAACCCTTGTTTCTGAACTTGGGAACCTATTGTTGTTGCGGCGCAGCAAAGGCTCGCTAGCTAGCTCCCGCATAGTACACTCGTCACACAGCTGCAGTACATTCATGGTACAGTATAGACATGGCGTTGGGTTGTACAGTACTGACGCACAAGCCTCCGCTTGTATGAGTGAATAGTGTGAAAGTTTTAGCAAGAATTACATATATAATACTAACAGTTAAAAGAGTTTTATGAAGATTGTGTTTTGGATTCGCTTTGCGACGAGTTGAGCAAGTAAATGAAATTAAGGGAATTATCGTATTATTATTTGTTACAATAATAGTAGTCATCACTGAAGTATTTAAGAAAGAGAACTGAATTGAGTAAAGGTAAAGAAAGTAATTAAGTTTGTTTAGAGGAGAAAAGGTAACGCTCTGGTTACATGCTCGGTGCAGACAGAGCGTCGGAAGTAAGAAGCGTGATTGGGACACAGTTACACCTTATTGGTGCTTCACGTTTTTCGTCATGCAGTGTACATTTATGGAAACAAATTTGTTATTTCCTTTTTCGGGGGAATATTTGTATTAATATATGAAATTAATGTGTTAAACAAAATAAAATAGATGTCTGAGCGACTTTGTCGTCTGTTTACTACAGTTATAACTGACTTTCTTACGGTCCGTTCAACCAGCACGCCAAGTATAAACTATTATTTCATTAAGGCAAAGTTATTTTTAGTTTATCTTGCTTCAATTTAAGTATCTCTAACAGCACGTAGATAAAACACTGAAACTATCATAGAAAGCAAACATTACCAGAGAAACATTAAAAAAAAATTCACCTTATGGCCTTGTTGCCCGGTAGATCTCGAAGGATTGTTGAGTCGCCAAGTGACAGAGTTTTCGGTTCGTTGCGGAATGCAGCTCTTCTCGTGGCTACCTTAACCTAGTTTGGTAATCCTACCGGGTGTAGAAGGACTACAGTTTAACGTAGGGTTACCAGAATTTTTTCTCCGAATCCGGGGAAGCTTCAGAACTTTTTCAGAAAAATCCGGGGACGCTTTCAGCATTTGTAACTTTTATAAATTATATGATTAAAGGTTGGGTTAACTTAAAAGCCACATATTGTTCATATTTTGTATTTTAAATGAGGATCACAGACAGCCATGTTGCACACAGCAAGGAGACTTGATTTTCCAAAGCTGTTGTGTCCAAGACGCAGTATCTTTGTAATTTTCTTTTAATTCTAGGCACGTCCAAAGAAAAGAAGTGCGCTTCATATCTCTTACTTTAACTGATGAATTAGCATATCAGGACTTTTAAAGAACTCTCGCTTGATTAAAAAAAAAATCTGAGTACAACAGCAAAAATACGGGGACATTGTGGGGTCGAAATCTTTCCAGGGACAGAGAGTTAAATACGGGGACTGTCCCCGGCAAACGAGGACGTCTGGTAACCCTAGTTTAACGTGGAACCCAGAGCACGGAAGCGTTCTGACGTACTTCACATTACACAGCAAGCTGTGCCAGAGCTGAAGGTCAGGTTAAGGACCTTTAGAAATTCCAGCCGATACAGGGATTCAAACCTGGGTCATTTCGGCGTACGCCTTAATCAGTGATCCACCAGATCACTCTCATTACTAGAGAAGAAAACCTCTGATGGATTGAGAATTACCAACAACTTTAAAAAGGAGATAAAATTTCTTACCTGGGACACATCAAGAGGACAGGAAAATTCCTACTACGACGGCTTATCATTGAAGGACAGCTTGGAGGCAGATTACGGAAGAGGACAGTCCTTGGTGGGTGTGTGTTGACAGCTGGAATGACCTGGCTTCGATACCTGATCCACCTTTCGATTTTTCATGCTTCCCCGAAATCATTTCAGGCGATTGCCTACATGTTTCCTTCTTGAAGGCCACCTCCCATTTGTTTGCCATACCTTGTCCATAATTCTATCACGGCTCTGAACAAATAACTAAAACAAAAAGTAAAGACGATTTTAGAGAAAAATGTGCCTACATAATATATTAGGACTATCTCCTAGGCACGTCAAAAATGACTCAATGAACGCAAAGTTCTGGCAAGCTTAATATAACAGTGACAAAAAATATTCCAAAAATACCTAAATTAGCTTCTAAACGCATTCTTTAGGTAGCTAAAATCACCGCAGTTGCTTAACTAAATACAATTAAATAACGTTCCTACCCATAATAAAGATCTGACATGGCTCACATTACTCGATTTTCTGTAAAACCGACATCTGTGGACAAAGTGTATAGGAAAATATCTACATCAAGTAAATATAAATAAATAAAAGTAAACCAGTAGTTGATATATGAATTTGAACGCAATACATACTATTCTTTCAGTGTTCTGACCATTCATTTCTTAAAGGTTGTTCAAGTTAATAGAATTGTTATGAAATAACGCTCATAACCTTGATTTTTCAGTAATATCTTTGGCTGTAGTTAAGTCAGCGTTGTTGATACGATGACACAGTGATCAAAGTAGCCTTTATTATAAAGAATGGACAAGACTAGCAACAGCTGAAGCTCTGATACAGTCTACAACGGAAAGACAAAATTACAAAACGTTGCCATGGCAACATTTAAAGATATTCAAGAGAAGAGAATCATTACCAGATTATTTGTGTATCTCTTAACTGTTAATAATGTGTATTATCTAGTTGTGAAGAGTATTCAGAGATTATTGGAGCGATTGACTAATTGATGGGCAGAGAGCCACATTTTTTTTTAAATAAAAAACTGATGTGTCTAGCAGAAAGATTAATTAGTTTCTGTAGGTCATATCCTTATCTACATCTTTTGCCAGCAGAAACACGACACAAGCTTTATAATCGCCGGCATCGTCATTTATCCTGGATGACGTGTGATTATTTTTCCGCTTCCCATTTTTATTTTTTTATAGATAGGAATATTAGAATTCGTAGAACACTTCAACTTGTTTACACAAAATTCACAGGTACACACACTTATAAAAAAAGAACATCAGTGTCATTAGTATAAATGTGAGTCAATTATTTTGGGACAAGTCTATGTAACAAACTTCCCAAAAGTATAAGACATTTTGTAGACAGTAAAAATGTGTTTAAAGAAAAACTGAGGGAGTATCTTATCATCAGTTCCTTCTACTCCATCCAAGAAATTGTACAAAATAATTAATTGTATCTAATACGAATTTTCTCACATTCAGTTGCAAAAATTAATTTTTATTTTATTTCATTTTTGTCTTTATAACATATAATATTTTTTCGCTATGATTCTAAATGTATAAATATATATTAACCGAGACTTGTTTTACATCCCAGAGGTCATTCTTGAGCACAGATCTACGGGATAAGATTCATAAATAAATTACATGTTACACATCCCAGACGTTCTTCCTCAATGAGCATGTGTGGAACAAGAGTCGAAATAAAGAAATTAATAAAATGTAATATTTGAAAATAGGGTGGACATTTACGAAACTCTGTGTGTCCACAGTTCTGCTTTACATCTCTTCACCTGATACTAATCTACTTACTACGAAATGCTGTAGATTGAACTTTTACTCCTTCGGTTTAGAGGAAAGCCTCCTAGAATTTCAGGTGAAACTTGTTGGTTACGTATACTAAAGAAGTGGGACGGGAAGTTTGCCGTAAGGCAGAGCTAAGCTGATTAGAAGCTGTGTGACCTCAAAAACATCCGCGAGAGATCTCAATGGAAACTGCCGAGACCTACAGATAGTAAATCGACAGGTAGGGCCGGCACGAATCAGGTCGCCCTACAGATTACAATCACAACAAGCGACGACGTGATAGAGGTAAGTCGCGGAGCCTGCTCTGATACGCTCTCTGGATCACTGTTTTAGGTAATTAAAACGCTTGTGACGTATCTTGTATGAACATAACTTAATTTAGAGGCTTCTCTTTATCCTGGATGACGTGGGATTATTTATCTGTTTTCCTTTTTTAAATATTTTTTATAAAGAGGAATGAAGAATATTAGAATTTCTGAGTCAATTTGGAGTGAATTATTAACGCTGATTAACAAATAATTTAGAGGAAGCATTAGAAAATCAGAATCTATACTACTAAAAGGCTAAGCTTGATCATCTTGTCAGTAACACTGAGGTAACGCGCCTGCTCTATAATACCGGACTAATTTCGGTCAGAGATATTACTACAAAGTCAGGGTTATGTGCATTATTTAGAACAATTGCATTTAGTTAAGCAACGGTGAAGTAATGAATTGACATAACACTGAAAAAACTATGTATTCCGCTTAAACTTAAGTATTATTTATAAGTTGCTTTTTGTTTATTTATAATCAGTCGATGTAGATGTTTTGTTATTTTTCTGTCCAGAGATATCGCTGTTAAATCAAACTAAATGTGTGCCAAATTACATAGTTGTTAAGGTTATGAGCTGTATTTAATAACATCTATATTTAGCTAAGCAACTGCAAGGAAGTAAACTGCCAGAACACTGAGCTCAACCTGTTATTTCTGACGGACTTGCAAGGTATTTACATTCAATTTAGATGTTTCTGCTATATTCATTGATACTATTGCAGTAAACTCAGAGAAATTAATTAATCTATGAACACAAATTAATTTCGATGCTCCCTCCTTTTCAAGGGTCACTCGGAATTGTTTACTTTTTCTCTTTTTTATCAATGAATAGACAATGATTTTTTTTTTAGAAAAACTCAGACTCCGCGTACTTTTTTAAATCGTGTAATCCGATCCCGTTCAACAAACTAAGCATTATTTATGTACTCTTCGAAAAGAAATAAAAAATTCCCGCTTGTTAAAAACATTTAGTAAAATAACAAGTTTTGTTAGTCGAACTGTGTCTACTATATATTATCGTAAGATCACTCACTCGCCTCGATAGCTATTGGCTGAAAAATGGTGACGTCATGAGCCAGCCTCCGCTCGCAAAACAGCGACCAGAGATACCATTATAAGAAATTCGTGGTTATGTACACAATTTAATAGCTAAGTAACTACTACCAAATTAATAGCCACAATACAGTCATTAAGTTTGCTTTTCGTTACGTTTCATACTTTAAAAAAAATATTGATAAATTTTGCGGCTGAAAAAAAGTGGATCTGCTTTTCAGTAACATGTTGCTAATGAAAGCCACTTAAAAAAACTTTTAAAAAATTACTCATGGTATCTGCTGTAATCACGAATGACAATTGTTATTCCGGCTTGGAAAAATTTCAATCTAATTAAAATTTTCACTAATGTTGTTGTTTGACCAAAGATTAAGCATTACGGTTTATTTGCTTTTTAGGGATTTTACTGGCCTCTTTCGTTAATGGCTTTTGTTCATGTTAGCTGTACGTGAGTTATTAGGTTATTTTAAATGAACATCAGACCAAATATGTTACCGAATCGAGTATAATGGACATTCATTCCTGCGGAGTTGCTCAACTGTTTCGTGATGTGGAATGTGTATTATGTTCTCTGGCCGTCACGGATACTACGGCCAATGTTTACATTATGAGTGCCCAATTTCAATCAGAAAAAACGCGATGCATTCGAAGCAAACAGGTTTTTTTTAAAAAAATTCGCAGAGTGAACTTTAAGGGTCAAATACAAATCGTATTTAAGCAAGTTCGAGTGTATTACCTCTGAAACAGTTACACGATAGCTCGATCGTTCCCGTGTGTGTTTAATACCTCCCACTATAAATGTTTCTGAGTTCTTCAAGCTCAAGAAAATTTATTCATCTTGAAACACAGGTCAAGTTTATATTTGGCCAGATCAGATCAACCTGTCGTAATCTTTGATCGTAAGAAACTGGAACCATTCTAGACCCGTGACGATACGCAAAAACAGTCACGGGCTTACACTAGTATATTATAATTTCGTTAGCTCACTCACTCACTCACCGGATAGCTATTGGCTGGAGAATGGTAACGTCACGTGCCAGCCTTCGCTCACAAATTAACAGCGACCAGAGATGATATTAGAAATTACAGGTTATGTGCACAGTCTAATAGCTAAGCAACTGCTATGAAATTAATTTCTAGAATACATTTATTAAATTTGCTTTTCGTAGCATTTCATTGTAGTATATGGAAAACTTTTATGGCTGAAAAACGTCAATTTACTTTTCAGTAACCCGCCACTAATGAAATCAACATTAAAAAAACTTTTTAAAAGATTTAAGGTACCCATGGTCCCTGCTGTAACAACAAATGTCACTCGTTATTCCCTCGTAATTCACCTTAATTAAAACTTGCGCTAGTGTTGCTGCTTGACCAAGGTTTATACATAACATCTCATTTAATTTTTAAGTTTTTTGCTGACCACTATCGTTAATAGTCTTCGTTCGCGTTCACTGTACATGAACTATTAGGTTACTTAATGTTTACATTAGACTTCAGATAACTTATGTTCCCTAAACGAGTATTCTGGAAATTCATTTCTTCGTAGTTGCTTAGCCGCTTAGTAATCTGGAATCTGTACTAAGTTCTCTAGCCACTACGGATACGATGACCAAAGATTACATTTATGAATGTTTGGCCAGGCTCAATCAAGAACAAAGTGATACTGCCGAAGCAATTGTTGTTCAGCAGGGTGATCGCACCCCATTTAAACTAAACAGAAATTCTTCAAATTTAGCAAGGTCAACCTTTAGCATCAAATACAAGTTTGTCTTTCAGCCAGTTCGTTTCTAGCCACCACGACTTTTGAAACAATTATACGATAGCGCGATCGTCTCTGTCCGTGTTTAATACATCTGTTAGGCTACGGCCACACTTGCGTTTTTTTCACGCAGGATTTGAGCGTGAAATCCCGCGACAATATGAACTACATTGAAGTATATGAGGCTGGCCACACTGGCGTGATTTCACGCAGCGGGAAGTGGGAGAGAGCCGCGTGTTCAAGGTCGCCCGCAGCGGGATTTCACGCTGCAGTGAGTGGCCACACTTGCGTGAAAAACACGTCGCGGTGACTGAGTCTTGTTTTTTGAGTTCTCATTGTTTGTTCTCATTATGGATTGCGTAGATAATGAACTGCTAATACTGGAAGTACAAAAATATCCCTGTTTGTATGACCCAAGACATTCGGATTATAAAAACAGAGATATCAAGAGGATTTCATGGACAGCAGTGACTTCTGCCGTTTTGGATGGCATGTGGGAAGGTTTTGATGAAGAAACAAAAGAAAATTAGGTAAGTTTCTTATATTTTAAATAAACATTGTGCATGATATTATACAGAATTATGCAATGGTTCACTCTGAATTAAGTTAGTCGGGGAGGTTAACATAACTATTTTGCCACGGCAATTCTCCTTGTGCAGAACAGAAGTAATCAGCAAAATGATCTCTAACAGAAGCAGTTCAAATGAGAAACTTTGTGGGGTTTTCTTTCAGTTTTATATGTAGGAGCACAAATTTTCCCTTGGTTGACCTGTCGCTCAGTAATGGATGAATCCAGTACTTTCTCCTCTCACGACGGCGGCGACGCAAAACTATTACCGCGGCACATAATGCAATTACTGCATTCTTATGATTTTCTGAAACTCTGTTCATAATTTCGAGAGCAGTCTAGTTGACAAGCAGCTAAACCTTCAAAAACTGCTGGTATGTGCACGCGCGGGATAGGCTGCGTGTTTTTCACGCGCGGGAAAAACACGCAAGTGTGACATAGTCTGCGGGATTGCCACTTCGCGTTTTTTTCCCGCTGGGTCTCGGCGTGAAAAAAACGCAAGTGTGGCCGTAGCCTTAGTACCTTCAGTTCTTTAACTTCATGAGAGATTTTATTCAAATTTTGCATAGTGGACCCTCAGGTGAAACACAAGTTCGTATTTGGTCAGATCTGGTCGACCTGTTCTGCGGCACGGTGATGCTGTCCGGCGCTGACACGGGGTTAGCTCTTAGCTGGTTCCAGTCCTGGCGGTGGACTTGGCCGGCAGGGTACCGGAGGTGGTGGTGCACAATTCCTAATCATTAGATTGTGCACCAGAGTCCTGGGTTAAACCTCTCCGCAGTGCGTATGGAGTGAGGACATACCACACTGTTGATGGTGATTCGTCCATCGGATGTGGACGTTAAGCTGGGCGCCCTTGAGGTTTCTTTCGGAAGAGTAGATTTTATTGGATCGGCACCGGATTTCACCCTCTCCCTTCTTGATCTCTGATTCCATACAATACAAAGAACATTCTTAACTGAACACACACAACAATAACACATAAAGATACTCTCCGAGAGATTTTCATAGCAAACGCCTACGCCTGGCACCAGGTATGGCATCATCATAAGAAGAAGAAGCAGTGAAAATAGATTACTGCAGATGCTCCATAAAATATACTGTACGTTATGACACACTATGTAAGTCAAAGCGCTGTAAAATTGCCAGCTGTTTATAGATGTTGAAAGCGATATCGATACCATGCTAGATCGACGCGAGAATGGGTGCGGTAAACTTCATGAGTGGGTGTGTTTGGGTGTTTCAGTGAACAGGCAGGAATGGAGCCAGGAGCAAACAACCGGCTGGTGACGCGCAAGGTGGAAAGTCGGCGTGTCCAACACTAAATTTAGGACCACCATTAAACGAGACTTTCGGCATCAACACGCGTTCAGATACCCTCTCAGAGGCGGCGTAAACATTCGGCAATAGCGGGTCAAGTGCGTCCGAGTTTCAGGCATCCCAACGACGCCAACACTAGAGAAAATTACATGGCGTGTGATAGAGAACGAGTGGGATGTGCTATATTGTCGTGTAAACACTGTATAGGCTCGCTCGGTTTGTCGCTGCCAACGCTACCTCTGCCGGTCAAATGCAGTGCAGAGGACCGAGCCTGGACGTAAGCACGAGCCTGACAGTAGCCTCGGCCTATTTTTCACGTGCTACGTGGGGACGATGCCACGACGGTACTCTACCGGTAAAATCGAAACAGGCATCGCAGTCTTAAAATCGCTAAAACAAAGAATGAAGTTACTGAAAAATTAAAGAATGGAGAGTATATGTCTTCTTGTTATTATTTTCTACGTGTTGTTGTATCATTCTCTAAGATTGTATACGTTTGCTTTAAGAAAATTTGGATAATTAAAGACTGAGCACAACTGTGTGTTAGTGAAAAAGTAAACGTCGGTAGATTGTACCACTTTCAACATTTCTGTGGTGATGTTCCGGCATTTAATTAAAGTGGAACAATTTTCCTCCTGAGCATACGAATAATCTTTTGGTTATTTACAGTCATGTATGGGAGTGTTATCAGTATGTCATTAAAATGAGTTCAATGTCTTGCATTAAAAGGTACAAATCCTTACAAGATGTCACATATATTTGAAGCTACCGTAAAAATCATAATGCACTAAATAAGGATTCAGGGTATACTTTTATATGTTAGTAACTATGGATAATTTATTTACTTTATTGTTTTTGTTCTAATCTCATGGTTTGTAATTCTTCAGTTACATATGTTTATCAAACACATATACGTTACATTTTATGTTTATGACGATTCAATTCACAGAATTTACATAAAATGTTGCCAATAGTCACTGATATACTGAAGAATTGAGAATGCCCCGGGTGTACAATCTTCTCCAATATCCTAGTTACACAATTCTGGCGAGGAAGACCCTATGCGATATTTCTGCATCGCCGAACTTTCGTTTGTCCGCCGAGCCTTCGTTTGTCCGCCGAACTTTCGTCTGACCACCGAGTCTGAGGAAGTTCCAGCACTCACAGCTCGCCCGGGTAGAGATGACCGGTCACATGAATAACCGAGCAAGTTAGAGCGGGAGAAGACGGCAATTTGTCCGACATTAATATGCTAGTTTCATCACTAACTCGGGGAAGCCCCAAAGAGGACCATCACAATTCTACTTGAGACTATTACTAACGAAGTACCAAGTTTCTGGTGTTCTGATGCTGCTATTTAGGTATTAGTAATCTCAGGAACGTGTGATTCGAACTACCATCACTAACGCAATGGAAGTAAAGCCCCACTAGCTAGCTAATGTAGTATAATGAGTGAGCTCTTTTCTTTTAGCTAAATCTAGCGCTCTGAAAATTTGATAGTGTGATGCCAGCTTAACTTGGATACAGTTCGCAGTAGTGGCATACAAACCGTTCTTTAACCTTCTAATCATAACCTGACACTGAATTACAGCGCCAAATGATCTATCAATAGTGAAAGACTGTCATTTAAGGTCGTATCCCGGCCAATTAGTGAATTCCTGAATGCAATTCATTACGTTTGTTAAAAAAGTATAAGCTGCTAAAATCCACTTTTCTTTGCTGATCTACAATTGTTTTATAATTTATTGTGTTCTGAATTACTGCCATTCCCTTCGTTGTAATAATAATACTTCCATTGCTTTTCAATAGCTTTGTGTCCTGTTAATGAGCCAGGATTTTCTAACCTAGGATAGGAGTTCCATTTATCGAACGACCATGTAAATAAGTACCACCTTCTCTCTCTATACCATGTTAACTATTCCGTGCAATTTTTTTGTGAATTGTTCAAATCTTTAGATTATAAAGTTTAATTTAATACTTGCATACAGTCCTGTCCTGATCACAATGAATAAGTTCTGTAAGACGCTTTGTAGTTAATTATTTCATAAACACTTCAATAAATTGATTGATTAGTTAATATAGTTCATTAATGCCACGGTCGCCAGGTGATGTAACGAATCCCGTTCGAAGCAGGAGGTGGGAGGATAATTAACAAAAAGTCATTACGTTCATTAACAAAGAATTCTGTCCACCACAAGTTTATTGCTAAGTACATTAACACTCACGAACTGGTTGGCCACCACCAAATGTCAGTACAAAGGCTAATCGAAGATTCGCCATCCCAAAGATTACAGAATTCTTAAAGGAAAAATCAGTATTTGGCATCTGCTTCCAACTAAGCTATTTCTTATCACAATCTAATGTTCACCGTCTATCTCTGTACTGTTCAAACTTCACTTATCACTCTCACTGTTAATGTCAAAACATATCAAGTTCTCTTCATATCAAGTCCACGAACTAAAATTACACTGCAGATTAGCTATAGCGGATTCTGGTGACGCTACGTGAGCCGTCCGCGACACTCCGGACTTAAAACAATGTATTAGTCCGCTTTTCAGGCGCTACTTAGGAGTCGGCGGAAGGTAACTGTGACGTTAAAATTACCATCACGATATTTCCTGGAGATTTTAGGAACATTTACAACCCGTCAATAGCACTTCATAAAAATTTCGAAATACAAATGGAAATGGAGAGAAGATTTCTTTTGGTTAAGCTTATCTGGCTCGTCGATGTTATTAAAGCTGCGGGGAAGAAAGACCGAGGTAGAATTCAGCCATGACTTCTTTAAGAAACCACTTCGGTATTAACCTGCAATAATTTCGGGAAAACTTGGAAGGAAAACGAAAGACTGAATGGCCATACCGGAGATGAAACCTACTTTCTCTCTGATGCCAATAAACGTAATAAAAAAAGTGATAATGTTTGATATCACAGAACTAAATTTCGACAGCAATAAATTTATTGAAGTTGATTTTCACAAGCCTTAATCCTTCAGCAATATTCTTTTCAAAAATCAAAACAAAATAATTTGTACCAAAAATTAATATTCTACAGAGTTTTATCTCTCTTTTTTTCATCAGTCTAATTTAGGAAAAACCGTTACGTTTGACAACTGGATGCACCAAATTTTTTTTATGAAAAAGGGAGAGTGTAGATTGAAAGGGTGAGTGCGTTGAGAGGGGAGAAGGCTGTTTGTTGTATTGATGTGGGTTATAGATACAATTGGAACTGTAATATTTATAACGTATATTTTCTTGCTAAAGAGACAGATTGTGAGATTTATTCTGAGAAGTCACCTGGTCTTTTCTTCATTTCTGGCCTGTGCTTTAACAAACGACTATTTATCTTTTCACATGACGTGGTATACATTTTAACTGTCATTATTATCTTTGGCAGTCAATTCTTTTACTTTAAATATCTTATTGACAAGCTGTCAAATCTAGCTTGTATAAGATATTGAAACAGTAATTTTGGCTAATTCAATAACATCTTGTGACGTAGGTAAGAACAGGAGAACTTATAGGAAGGTTCTTGCTTACCTGAGTAGAAAATTTAAATATCCTACCATAATCTAAGTGTTCGTGATCTGTGATCTAAGAATGCAAGTATTAGGGGATAACATATGAATGCCAAACAAGCAGTGAAGCATTTTTATTACCTATACTTTTATAAATCCGTAAGTGATCTGCGAGCATCTGATGGTTTGAAATAGCATCACAAAAATCCGCCAAAGATTTAAAAAAAAATAAAAAAAATAAAAACTTAAAATTTGAGAAAATATATCAGAGCTCTATGAGATTTATGGTACCGAAGAACGGAGCAGAAAATTATAATTATTTCAAAATGGACCAAATATGCGTCTCAGATAACTCTGTATTTGAGATGAGCACTCCTGGCAAGAAATACTGACAAAAGTTCACACTACCACTTTTTGAATTCTTTTTTTTTATATTCGCCTTCGGTTGTTTATTTCCTCAGTTTTCTGAAATTTAGTACCTTAAAATAAACGAAATACTTGAATCAAACGTAGATAATAAATTATTATTTAATTTACTGTAAACATCTTTGTGCTTAATATCGATATCAAAACCTGATTGCATTTTGCAGTTTTATTCCGTATTATCATGTGATTCTTTAGTTAACTGTTCTTACCATAAGTTTATACTTACTGAAACAGTTCTAAATTCTGTAATTCTTCGTAGCTTATGATAGTGCTTATACATAACAATCATCTCTATAAACTAATATGGATAGTATTTCACGTATTTTAATCTTTAGTATTTCATATATTGCGACAAAATGAAAGCGAAACAAAAGAACTTTCAGACGTAAGTATAAAAGCCGAATCTAAGGTGTTAACTAAAAGAAAGGAAAGCTTTTAGATAATACCTTTCTTTTCTTTTCTTTTTTTTTTTTTGTTTTTTTCGTCTTTACGTTAATATTTGGTACTAGAATAAAAACGGCAAATTATTTCTACACACACTGCGGCAGCTCGCACAAAGCATCGGGCAAATGGTAGTTTATTATAAGATCAAGAACTTATGTGCAATTAGTAAAAACTGCATTGATTCTCTCTAGGATTAATTATCAGTGACAGGTTGTTACGTTCATTGGGGCTTAATTATATACGAAGTTATAGCAGTATTAAAGCCAAGAGATGTTCCAGAACTTTCAATTCCTTCACCTATAGCTTCTTAATTCTAGTAAAAGATTCGAAGACCGTGAGTTCGCTATTCTGGTTAGCTATGCTACGTGGATAATTAAGTCAATCACAGTAAAAGCACACAAGCATGAGGCAGATCGAAACACACACACACGTGTCGTCATTCACAGTTCACGAAAGTTTTATTACACTTTAAGTACATCATACAAAAGCAAGCCACCAGACACTATATCTAGATTTCATCACCGAAGAATACAGGTTTCGAGTATAAACAGTGAGTAATAGCCTCGTTATTGTTCATCAAACAGTATAAACTGTGCATTACCGAAGAAGTTCGCAAGATCAGTCTTCTGCAGGCCATGTTCTTTAAAACCAGTATACGAACCGTGTTCACTAGTCCACAAAGTGCCGTTTCATTGTACACACAATATTTTACTCAGCGTAACGGCGATAATACGGCGATAGCAACTAATTATGGAGCACATGCAAAACACTCGCAACCCCTCTTATTGTAACCTTGCGACTCCATCGACTCTATCACTCCACGCTCGCCGACCGCGCAACTCCAGAGTCATTGTAAGCATATCAGCGATCTCACATGTATCTACCAATTTACAAAATATGCATAATTCTCAAGGTTCGTTACAAGCTGTGTGAGAAAGTTGTAAAATTGGTAAAGACTTGTGCGGACGTATTGATCTGGTATCAGGGTTTCTTAATAGTTACGCCCCTAGCGCAACTACCTTAACCTATCACCGCAATCCTATCTGGTTGGAATCCGAACCACGGAAGCTTTCTGACGTACTTCACATTACTCAGCAAGTTGTGCCAGAGGTGAAAGTCGGGATCAGGGCCTTTGAAAATCTCAGCCGAGACAGGGATTCGAACAGGAAGTACAACAGTTTACCTATAGTCTACCAATACATAACTCACACGCCATTGGTACGCAACCTTCTTATTCTACCAGAAATTATATCAATGTCTGTGAGAGTTACAAAAATTAGAGTATGGGTTGTTAGACATTAAATAATCAGTATTTTCAATAAATAACGCATAAAAAAACGACTGGAAGTCATTGGGGACTGCAGACAGAAGTGATAACTTAAAACTATTAATATCATACTTGCAACACTTCATACTTATACCTACTTATACTAAATCACAATAATTCCATGTGGTCGTAATGAATTTCTGGCACGGTGTCTATTGGCTGCGCTTTCTGCCCCAAGTCGCCTTTATGTAACCCGGTAGTACAAGGGACCTACAGTTTAACGTGGAATCCGAATCACGGAAGCGTTCTGACGAATTTCAAATTATACAGCAAGCTATGCCAGAGGTGATGGTCGGGTTAATGGTCTATGAAAACACCCGGCGAGACAGAGATTCGAACCGGGGACCTTTCATCCGCCAGTCAGACAACTTAACCACTAATAGACGAGAACGCAACGGGTATACTGTTAACATTAGCATGTCGGTAATGCGAACTTATAGGATTATTACCCATGCAAAAATCGCCCAACGCTCATAAAGAAGTTTTCCCTTCAAAAACCAAAAATCTAAGTTAATTCACAACCCGACCGTTCGTCGAATCATCCCGAAGGAGATTTACTACGCTATTTTGTCAGAGACTAGAAGGCTAATTCCTTTCTTCAGGGACTTACCGTTTAACACGGAATTAGTACCTAGCTCATATAATCAAATAAAACTCTCCAAAACTCCTACTCACCACGGGATTTCAACCCGCAAACGGAGAGAAAACTTTCGGAAGTGAGCTCCTTAACCGTCGAGCTACCAGACCGCCTTGTTTTGAAGTGTAAGTGCTTATTACTAACAAAATCGTGTAAAAACTATGGGTTTGTATGAACAACAGTGACAGATGTTAAGGTAAGGGGGGAAAGGAGGAAAGGGTTTAGGTTTCTCTAAATCAAACGTAAACAGTGTTTTTCTAATCATTTTTAAGTATATGAATGCAAACTTCCATCAAAATTGGATAAAAACTGTGTGTTTGTATAAAGATTTCGCGAAAAGCGTCCAACGCGCATATCATACGCGCAACTGGTGGTGACGTCACGAACTCACAGATTTAACCCCGTCCAAACATCGCGTAGCGCGCCTAGAAGTGTTCACTTCAAAAAAAAATATATAAAAAAGTAACTGAGCGTCTTTCGGGGAAAACATAAATAGAATGTACTCACATACGTTCAGTCCCAACCAAAGGTGATGCTAACAGTACCCTCATTATCGGAATTGCCAATTGTTTCGTAAAATTTAAGTCCCATAAATTTAAACGTAATACTTAAATCTTGAAAAACTCAGACATAAATACTTCGATGTTAACGGTACATTTAATATTATTATTCATGTCTTCTGAGTTGCTAAAGTTCTGTGGCCATAGTCACTATGACCAAAGATTGCATTATGAGTGTTTGGCCAGTCTCAATAAAAAAAAAAAAAAAAAAAAACAACGTGATGCTTTCGAAGGAACCAGGATTTTTTAAAAAAATTGCAGTGAACTTTAAGGGTCAATACGAGTAAACTTTGTATTTACGCAAGTTCGAGCCTGCAACCTTTGAAACAATTATAGGATCGCTGCGATCGTCCCTGACCGTGGTTAATGCCTTCTTAGTTTTTCAAGCTCAAAATATTCACTCTAAGGATGAAATACAAGTCAAATTCATATTTGGTAAGATCAGGTCAACCCGTTATAATCTTTAGTGTTAAAACTGGTACCATTCTAGACCCGCGACAATACGCAAAAAACGGTCAGAGTTTTGTGAAGTAATTGAAATTGTATTGCTCCAAGCTGTTGTTCAAAAGGGGACAAGTATGACGAATATGCTGTCACGATTTCCACGGAGCGGTCGATAAGATCTCGATATTTAGCAACACAACTCAATTACAGATTAGCAGCTGCTAATATTATCAGTACGTGAACTATATTATGAGCGACAACCCGTTTGACTCATCTGACACAATATACGTCGCAAAAACACGATTTTCGCATACAGTAGCAAGACGTTTAGAAAATTCTCAGGCAGATGGCGCCATTCACTATCACTTGGTTTATGTCTCCATTATCGGGCACAGTAGTTGACAGGACGTTGGTGATATTAGCAGTTAACAACTGCCGTTGTTTTGTTTACACTGCAAGTGTTCTTCATTTGCATCAATACAATTCATTTGGAGAAGCGTGATGCCGGATATGCGGTAACAGTAATTTCGTTTGAATCAGTAAAACAACTCTGAACTGAGTGCACTGGTGAAGCGTAATACTGATCAATACAGTATGTACGAATACTAATACGAGGCTAAGCTTGGTCTTGTGTCATGGTGTCCATAACGCTGACGTCATGCTTCCGGAGTTCGTAGCCGAACTAACAACGGCCAAAAATGATACTAATAAATCGATGCAATTCGCGTCACGTCATAAAACTGCGAAGAAACGATGGATCCACGTTAATGTGTCGGAACTTACAAAAATTGTCCTATTGGTCACTTTTAGTCAAATATGTATTATCGCCTAATGCGTGTGTACCAAATTCCAGAGCGATAGGAAAATTTTTTTAGATTCAGACGAATTAACGTCTTACCAAATTGATTGCCAGAACCCTAAAAGAAAAGTAGATGTTTCGTTTAAATCAGTGCTTTTCAAATAGTAATACGCGTATTCCCAGGCGTAAAAGAAGTTGCTTGAAGGTGTACGTGCGGTAATCTCTTGGCTGAAAACAATCACTCAGATGTTACTATCTCCAAAATATATTTTAAAACAGTCAAACTGTGGATTGGTGTGTGTAAGTATATTGTATTACTATAATAAATTTAAAAAAAAACGTGTTTCATTTTTTATTCACCATTTCAGCTATAAGAGGTACGCGAGGTTGAGCTCATTCTTAGAGTGGTACTAGGAAAAAAGCTAATTCGGAACCATTGGTTTAAATTAAGAAATTAATTATTAGTTGCTTTTGGTTTATTTATATCTGAGCGATGTTGATATTTTCGTTAAATTCTTTGGCAATAGATATGCAAGGTAAAAGCTTTAGCTTTTGAGCATCAGTGTTGACGCAAGTTTTGATTAGATTGAAATTTAGTGTGGGTGAGAATGACAACTGCCATTTGAAGTTATAGCAGTGAACATGAGTATTTTAATAATTTATATTGTTTTCATGAGCACCGTGTTACTGAAAAGACTATTTCATGCGGATGAAAATTGTTCCACATGTATCGCTCGTATGCTTCGCGGACCAGGATTAAAACTATGATCATGAGGCGTAACGTAAGCAAAGTTTTATTTTGCTTTACTTCGAGTGGTTCAATATTACTGTCGTTATTATTTCAGACTCATATAAGTAGTTATAACTGCATTGAGATGTGAACTATAATCGAAATATGTGCAACATTACGAAAACAGGGTTACGAACGTTATTCAATAACAATTTTATCTAGTAAAGGGAATGAGAAAAAAAATAAGAGTAGATAATCTGGAGTTTGAATAAATTAACCATCGACACGAAACTGCTGAAATCAATGGCGAAAAGTGCGGTATGTTAAAGTGTCTCTCATAAGTGATGAATTTTACTTCGTCATTGCTGTACTGATCTGTTACGGACCTTAACAACATTTATGCAATTACAATCGGTATAGCGAAAGGATGATGCTGATGACAACAAAAATAATTGCCATAGTACTGTATTGTTTATATGATTATAAACATTGAATTTATTCCACAACATAACTATATTCATATTTTTCTTCTCTTCGATTTTGTCCTTCTAAGGGCCACAAAAAGTAATCCTGTGCATTTATCACGAAGATTGTTTTCTTGGCATCCAATAGTTCTTCATCTTTTCACTTTGTTGTTTCTTCCTTTCTTGCGTCCATTTGTTATTTTTTACCTTTACTCTTCTCCTTCTCCTGGAAATCCTTGAAACTTTGTGTCATTCTTCTGAAATTTACTTTGTCTTGTATTAATATCTTCTGTTACTCCGATCTCTACCATATCTTTCTTTACTCCTTGAATCCACTGGTTGCCCTTCTTACTGTTGTTATCGTGGTTGAAAATTCTTTTTGTAAGTCTGCTGTTCTCTATTCTCATTATGTGACAAGAAAAACTGATCTCCCTCTTACTGATCGTGTCCGATATCTTTTCACTTTCTTTTTCTATGTATAGATTTATTCCTCCGTATTCTGTGATCCCGATATTTTCCTCAGGATTTTCATTTCCTTTTTTCTCTATTCTTATGGTTTCCATAGAGAACATTCATTCTGAGGAGCAGAGATCCTCTGGTTTTATTATTGTGTTGTAGTATTTGATTTTGGCTTCCCTTGAGAGGTTCTTCTCATTGTAGGTATCTTTAGTCAGTTATGTATCTTATATATCTTATGTATCTTATATATAGCTGGTACCCACGACTTCGTTCGTGATTGTAAAGAATTCATATTGACAGCTATAGACATCTAACCACACACAAGTACCAGTCTACTGCGCTATGTAGGTCCGGCAGCAAGGTAAAATTTACGGATACACACAAGTCTTTGGATGAAACACGAAAATATTCATGATCGACCAATTTCAAACACCATATCTCACACACTCCCACAGTTACCGAATTTCAGCCAACGTTGTGATCGATGGGAGACTCTATGTTACTACCACACACAAACGCCAGTGATCTGCGATAGATAGTTTTCACTTAAAAGTGATACACCATGACACATGCGTCTTTGGCAGAAATATGAAATTGCCGCAGGTCAACCAATTTCATCCCCCATATCTTCCACACCCCCATAGCTACAGACATCTAACAACCATAGTGCACGACAACAGACACGATTCTACTACCATACATAAACACCAATGCTCTATGCTATGTAGTCGTGGTAGAAAAGTGAAATCTGCGGAGACAAATGCCTTTCGTCGAAATACGAAAATATCCTTGGTCGGCAACTTACAACCACCATATCTACCACAGTACCACAGTTTCTGAAATTCGGCAGCTGTTGTGATCGAAAGATGACTCTGTGCTACTACTACACACAAACGCCAGTTATCTGTGATCTATAGTTTTCGCTGAAAAGTGATACACCATGACACTTTTGTCTTTGGCAGAAGTATGAAATTGCCACAGGTCGATCACTTTCAACCCCCATTTCTCCCACACCCCCATAGCTACCGACATCTAACAACCATAGTGCACTACATGATATACGATTCTACTACCAAACACAAACACCAATGTTCTATGCTATGTAGTTGTGGCAGAAAAGTGACATATGCGGAGACAGTCGAAATACGAAAATATCCTTGGTCGGCCACTTACAACCACCATATCTACCACAGTACCACAGTTTCTGAAATTCGGCCACTGTTGTGATCTAAAGGTGACTCTGTGCTACTACTACACACAAACGCCAGATATCTGTGATCTATAGTTTTCGCTGAAAAGTGACACACCATGACACTTTTGTCTTTGTCAGAAGTATGAAACTGCCACAGGTCGACCACTTTCAACCCCCATTTCTCCCACACCCCCCTACTTACCGACATCTAATAACCAAAGTGCACTACATGAGATACGATTATACTACCAAACACAAACACCAATGCTCTATGCTATGTAGTTGTGGCAGAAAAGTGACATATGCGGAGACAGTCGAAATACGAAAATATCCTTGGTCGGCCACTTACAACCACCATATCAACCACAGTACCACTGTTTCTGAAATTCGGCCGCTGTTGTTATCGTAAGGTGACTCTGTGCTACTACTACACACAAACGCCAGTTATCTGTGATCTGTAGTTTTCGCTGAAAAGTGATACACCATGACACTTTTGTCTTTGGCAGAAGTATGAAACTGCCACAGGTCGACCACTTTCAACCCCCATATCTCCCACATCCCTATAGCTACCGACATCTAACAACCATAGTGCACGACAGGAAAGACGATTCTACTACCACACACAAACACCAAAAGTCTATGTTATGTAGTTGTGGCAGGAAAGAGAAGTATACGGAGATACGAATTTTTGGTCGAAATATGAAAACGCCCTGCACTGACCAACTTTAATCATTATATCTCCCACATCCCCACAGCTATCGGCATTCGGCCAACGTTGTGCACGACAGGAAACTCCATGCTACTTCCACCCACAAACATCAGTGATCTGTGCTAGGTAGTGGTGGCTGAAAAGTGAAATATAGGAAAAAACACGTCTATTTTTATATATATATATATATATATATATCAAATCCATCCGGGAAAGATCAGGAGTCGGGCGGGTTGAATGGAGTTCCCGGTTCGAGGTAGATGGCTCAATAGCAAAGGTAGGCTGTGGATATCCCTCGGACAGTGGAGAGTAACTACAGAACACAGCTGAAACAAGGATCCTGTTTATTAGACTCAGTCTCACAATACACAATGACAGATAGCGTAATGATGTTGCTTCGATGGTCAGGCAGGAAGAGAGGGAAGAGTGGTTCCGTGTCCTGTGCGCTGCCCTTAAGTAGACCCCTCGTAGGTCTCCGCAGTCAGTGAGGCGCTGGCATACTGCTCGCTGTGTCTGTGGCGCCATCTAGTAGAGTAGCCTCGTACTCCGGATCCGACATATATATATATCGTAAGCCCACAAGCCCACACAAACAATGAAAATTTCGGTTCCAAGCTATGGGTTTTACGCCCTGCTACACTAATACTTTGGTGTTATTTCTTTTTGTTAAATAAAAACTGTTATAGTTGTTTAGGCAGATCTATTTAACGGTAATTTTATAACATTTACATGGCGGTTTTGCAACAGTTATAACTAGCTAATTAATTATGATGTCTTCCAGAGGGACTGTGCTCGGTTGTGTTTGTAGAAGAAATCAGCGAATCTGTTTACTAATAAATCAGCTAGTATCTACGGAGATTACATAAAAAATTGAGCAAGAAAATCATTCACATTTCTCTCTCTACAGCATCTGACAGCAATCTCGTTCAGTGCTCTCGTTTATCAATGAACTGTTAATGAAAGCCAGTAGAAATTCACTAACGAGCTTGTTGACGAGTTTGTAAGGCCCACATGCATTACAAGTATTCAGTGCTTAATGGAAACGAACGAAACTATTTTGCCGCACCACGAGAATGAAGCTCGCTATAACTGTCAACCTGTGCTAGAAGTCCTCATACTTTTCTCAGCTTTTATTTACTTGATGTACTTACTCTTACTCTTACTAACTCTTACTCCCAGGACTATTTATGTCCGAGTTGACATTTAGCCGCACCAACAAATCCCATCAATCTTAATCTGTCGGCCCCGATCCTTCCCATATCCGCCTTCCCCTGGTTCCACCATCTTTGTCTCGGTCTTCCCCTCTTATCGACTTCTCTGGATCCTCATGCCTCAGAGAGTTCATTTAGCGTCCTCTGTTATGGATTTGACTAATGCGTGCTCGGCCAGCATATTTTACATCAATAAGTACTTCCTTTAACACGAAAGGAAAAATCACACTTCACCTTTCTTTCTCTCGTTTACATAAAGAGATACGTCAAGTTTTTTTAACAGTATTAATTACTTGAATATACGTTTATTCTGCAGCCTTACATAAGTTATACCACACTCAACTTATATTTTCATACAACTATATCCTTCTCCTTGGCCGCAGCCATAACAATATTTATACAGTTGGTCTTTCTGACAACTTAAAGTCCAACTATGTACAACAGAACATCGATTACAACTCAGCTCTTGCTGCTTTTATTGCATCTCCTTGTTATCGTGTCTCCTGTAACTAGCTTTATTTCTTGCTGTCAAGAATGTTTCCAGAAACTAATTACGCGTATTATTTTTAGTATTTAGTACTATTCGGATTGGCACAGGACAAGGCAGATGCGGCTAGATATCACACAAATGGGGCTAAGTCAGCGCTGCAAATTGTGACTGTGGAGCCACCTTACAGGCAATCCACCATATTATTTCTAACTGTCCTCTTCAAGCCTGCAACGGAACAATTCCAGACATACACGAAACGTCGATCACTGAAATTGAATGGATCAGAAAAGTAGATCTGTAGACATAATACTGTACACGCTTGTAGTCAGCACATTTTTTCACACTTTTTGCATATCTATTCAAATATCATATTACATACAAATAAATAATAAGTACACATAATGAAATACGTTTACCTTTATACAGACACTTGCAAGTTGGCGTGTTATATGTTGCCTTTGGAACATCGCAGGCAACGCATACTCGTGGGAAGCAAGGGGCTTATACGTGCTTCTTTCAGCAATGTTAAACGGTCGTTAGCAGGTTGCACAATATGATTCTCTGAGGACCGTGTCTGGGTTAACAAAAGAAGATAATTATTTTGGGAGGTTCAATTGTGACATTGAGTCATAGCTATGATATGAAGACCAAAGATTAAAACATAAAAAAGATTGGCCAATTTGAAGACACGAGGCTGGTGTGGCGAGAAGATCAGTGGTGGCTTCGGCGAGTGAAGGACGCAGCAGAAGTTTTAATGAACTAGATGACCCGATCGAACATTTCGCGAACATGATGAATAGTAAGATTGGTGGCTTCTTATAGGATGAAAGAAGAACCGCCTTGTTTGTATCAATTATATTTTTGTTTAGTGTAATAGGTACGTTAGAAAGTCGACGCCAGTGAAGCACTTCATTAATATCACTGCGATATGTGCCGCTACTATCTAGCGACTTGGATTGCACTGTCTCATACGCGCGACTTTCACAGTTATTACTTTTGTCCTTCGAGGGTGAAATTCTGAAAAATTTCGTTCTTAATTTATAATGCTGCCTGAGTGGTGAGCTTAATCTTTTAAATTATATCTCATTTACCGATTTCGGTAAGGTATGAAGAGAGGTAAATGGCTCGTGATAAAAAAAAAAAAAAAAAAAATACGTTATGGAAATACTGATACTTTTGCCCTTTAAGGGTCAAATTCCGAAAAATTTCTTTCCCAAAATATGATTTGACCAAAGCAGAGAGCTTAATCTCTAAATTAAAGTCTTATTTCTGTATTTCTGTTAAATACCAATGGAAATAAATGGTTCGTGACACAAAAACGCGTTGTACAATCATTAATATTTTTTCCCTTTAAGGGTCGAACTCCGAAAAATTCCTTTCTCAGAATTTGATGTCACTAAAGCGGAGGCCTTAATCTTTAAAATGATACCTCATTTATGTATATCTGTTAAATATCAACGGAGACAAATAGCTCGCGACAAAGGAAAAAAAAAAAAAAAAAAAAAAAAAAAAAAACACGTCGAAGAAATATTGATACTCTAGCCATTTAAGGGGTCGCATTTGGAAAAATTCCTTTTTTAAAAAATATCATGTGATCAAAGAATAGATCGTAGTCCTTCAAATGATATTTCAATCATCGATTTTTGTTAGGTACCAAGGGAGATAAATGTTTCACGACAGATAAACGCGTTGCAGAAAAACACTTTTTAGAAAAATTATAATCTTGCACTTTAAGGATTGAATTCCAAAAAATTCCATTCTTAAAATATTATATGATCAAAGTAAAGAACATAAGCATTAAAATGATACCTCATCCATTGATTTTGGTTAAGTATAAATGGATATAATGGTTTACGGCAAAAAAACACCTTATAAAAATAGAAATAATGTATATGACAACAACAACTTCAACGAAGACAACGGCCTATTATTCTGCGATGCTTGGCACTCCTTGCTATGTCAACATAATTAGTATCTCTGACGATGGCCGTAGAATGGTAGCCAAAAGCTTAGACTGTTAATTAAAAACGCGACATTCCCTAAAAATCTAGTTGTTATGATCGTAAGTTGTTTGTCTAATCTTTGGAACTATTTACACAATATGTCGATACTCAGATATCAACTGTATATTTGAAGTAGAGAAGCGTGGTGTGTGTTCATGTTTTATTTAGCTCCACTTTGAGATATAATCGGATCTCTCTCGACCGCTGCTCTTTTCACTTTAACTCTGCCCCAAATACCAAGCAGTAAAATATGCTTACACTAGAGTATTCTACACTTGTTGATAGCAAACGTTCCGGAAGAGACTCTAAAAAAAGGCTGAATATTCGATGTCCAAAACCCGATATCTTTACATTACCCTGGAAAAATACTTTATTTTCCAGCTACTGTACGCGATCATGTTGTTTGAGACTTCCTGAATGATAGATCACAATATGCAGTTCTCGGTGGTGAAAGTTTTTATATATATATGCCTTCGGTCATTGCGACCATTTAGCCAGCTCCAATTTGTTTTATACAGAGTATTGTATCAGGCTCTAATCATGAAATTGTGGACACTACAGTGAGGACAGCACAAGACGAACAAAACACTTAATTAAAACCAACCATGCCCGAGGCCGGACTCGAACCGGCGGCCCTTGCAATGCGAAGCCAACACGCTAGCCACTACACTGCCAGGGCCGGCGTGGTGAAAGTTCATCACCAACCCACGTGAGGTCCGAGGTATTCTAGAGACCCTATTGTTCCTCATACACATCAGTAAGAATCTTATATCTTTAAACGAGCAATTCTTGTATATATATATATATTTCGGATCTCGGAAACGGCTATGACGATTTGGATGAAATTTGATATTTAGATAATGTTTTGACTTTTAAGATTACCTAAATAGTTGTCTTCCGTACAAAAAAGCGAGTTTGCAAAATACAAACAATTTTTTCACTTGATATCTCGAAAACGGCACTAGCGCCATCTCGTAGACAATTCAGGTACCAGAAAGCCTACAAATAGATTCTCTCTGATTTCAAAGAATATTTAAACGAACAGTTCTTGTATACTGGCTGAGGCGTGGAAATAGTAACATTGCAAGTTTAATTGTAAAACATTTAAAAATGAAGATAATTAAAAATTTATGATTGGTTTTGTCAGAGGTGATAAACTTCTTTGAAAATAATATTACCGGTGCCAGTTATAAACTAATCACCGTTAACTTTTTGACCGTAAAAAGTGGTTGTTAGTTTGTCATTAAATACTACCACGCGAGATATGAGCATAGTTTTAGCGGAGTGAATTGATTTAGCACTGATGATGTTCTATCATTACCGTGACGTCACAATCTGATGATGAATTCTTATAGAACGCGACGAAACATATCGAAAATAAAGAATAAATGTTCTTGATATCTCGCTTGGTTTACGAGATATAGCATGTCAAAAATCAGTTATAGGTATAGTTCCTTTGCTTTTGGCGACGTTTCTTCTGGTCCATGCTGTATTTCAACCTAACAACAACCATTTGGAACAAAATAAAACATTAAAAGTACATTTCCACCGTATCGACATAGTGCTTTTGGTGGATTCTTTTTCTGGTCCAGGTCGGATCTAATCCTAACCTCTTCACTTGAGGTATCAGAAAAATAAATTCTCTATTTTCGATTTTTCTCGACGAGTTTCATACGAATTCATCATCAAACTTGGCTGTGACGAAATTTATCTTCTGGTCCAGGTCGCATTTCAACCAACCACGTCAATTTTGCGATATGATATCTCGAGAACTGAGCGAGATATATAAAATTAAAAATATTTTGTACTTTAAATTTTTCTCGTCGAGGTACATAAGAATCCATCATCAAGGGTTTTCGTAGAATGCCCTGAATTAACACAAATCTCGCAGCGTTAATCAATCCCTGACTGGCATTAAGATTTCTGTTTAACATAATAATAGCATTTTTCTTTGAAAGCAATTTATGAGGCGGTCTCCCAAATGGATCTAACGATTTGGATGAAATTTCATATGTAGATAGCGTTTTGCTATTCAAGTTTTTAACACGATTTAAAAAAAAAAAAAAAAAAAAAAAAAAGGTTGCAATTTTTGTATTTGGTTTCTCGAAAACGGCTCTAACCTCATTACGTAGAAGGTTCAGGTACCAGTAAGCCTAATGATGTTAGTGAAGTTTCTCTTTGGTTAACTGTGCACCTCAAAACGCCTAGGAAGTCTTCAAGCCTTTTACTTTAATCAAACTTTACTCGAAATCTTGGATATTAAATAGAAATCGAAAGATGCCGAGCGAAGATCGGTCACCCAGGTACTACTCTTATTAATAATGATGCGCGTTTTATTCCATGTTGTTAAGGATGATTTAGAACATTGCTATTATTATTCGTGTGACAATTATTACACGTAATTAAATACATTTGAATTTGAATACACAGTTGCAAGATGGCGTGAAGTATGTCCTTTAAAAACTGCTGAAATCACAAAAATGAGAATTATAATTGTAATGTCGTGAGAAAGTAATTTTCCGGTCTTGGTTTAGAAGAATAACCACTAAGGAGCAGTTACGACGTAGCAATTCTAGTTTTGAAGTCTTTGAATTCTCTCCTCATTACCTGTTTAGCTTCATAATCACGCGGTCACTGTAGTTGTCGCAGAAGGTGGCAGTGAGTTACATCACTAAACACAATTGCAACTGGTTGGATGTTCTGCACCTCACGGAAACTTTAGGCTCAGAATACTAAATCGGAAAGCAGAAGCGCTCAACTAACTTGGAATGTTTGTCTTCTAAAGCCAAAAGAATTATTGTCACCGTATCCAGTCAGAACATTGATTTTTCTTACACGCGGGAAAAAGAAAGGCGTGGGACGGTCCCCAATTAAACTACGCATTTACCTAACAAAAATACACTTACGACACAGAACATAGTTAGTCGTTTCGCAGACAGGTCCCATCACGTCGCATCCTGAAAAAAAACGACCATGTAATAACGCGAGAAAAGTACAAGGAGGAATAACAATTATTACAATCCGTAATGGTTTTCTTGAGCACTAAAAAATTAATTTAAAACAAAAACTGAAAGAGGTATAACAAATATAATGTCATACTTATCCTGTGTTATAGACGTTAAAATTTGAAGATGATAATCAAAAATCGAGGAGTCAGTTTTTTGTAGTAGCCACAAAATTGTGAGTCCAAACCAAAACTGGAATACATCGGTCAAAAGGGAGTGAAGCTCATGGTTGTACTCATACTTTTTGATGAAAACTTGAATCAAATAGAATACTCAAACATGTAAGTGAACTAGGACACAGTATAAGTGTGGTATTGAATTAAGTGAATTTTTATTTTTCGGTAATGAAAGTTTTTACTAACCTATTGTACCGTTAAATATAATTGCTATCTTATTACAAGTACATCGACGATCATTGCTTTGACTTAACTATCTCGCTCTTTTATTAGTGTTTTTAAATTGGTAGCCCCGCAACATTAAAAGTTAGAACATGTGGCAACTCTCCAATATATCAAAGCCTTAACTAGGCGATAAAAAGTAATTTAGAAAATACATAATCCCACTGTGATTCTAAGCGATATGGACACTCCTGAAAGGTGAATCGCTAAATAATTTCCGATTTTTATGTTTGATCACATTAAATTTCATTAAATTGAAAACCAATACACAAGTCTGAAGATGTACGATGATACACCACTGAAAAATCGAGACAGAAAAAAAAAATAATAAAATAATTCCACCTACATTTGATATTGGAATATGAACGTAGCATTCTTAGTTACTTCTACATACAGTCCTAGTGACTAAGAAGGGAAGAAACCTTTGTACGACAGATATTACACACATTGGGTAGGAGTGGCTCTTCTCCACCAGCGAAAAACTGGTACTGACCAGTTGCAATTTGTTTTAACTGCTTCCTTATAATGCCCTCTTCACGTTTTGCACGGAAAAGTTGCCACCAATTAAATTAAAAATGCCGAAATGTGGGACGCTCCTCAACGGGCGAAATGTTAGCAGCACTGAAATAATGACACAAAAATTACCGGTACAAGGACATATCAACCTAAACAGGTTAATTTTGTCATAGTGATCGTGTTTAGGTTGAAATTCGGCCTGGACCAACAATAAAAAATTTACGCAAAATTCGTTCTGCGGCATCCATCTCGGAAACTGCATATTGGTTTACAACGGAAGCAATCGATTATCTTTGTCTGCTTATATCGATTCTAAGATGGCGAGCCTTGTTGAACTGCATTTCGGTTAAATATTTTGTATCCGTTAATTTCATGCAACGTTTTACAACGGAGTGAAGCTAAAACGGCAAGAAAATATTACTATAAAGTATTAAACCAACATTTCCAGAGATTATCATTGATTTCGCAGTGCCGGCGGCATCTAATAGCTGCGCTGCAATGTCATATTTCTGCATTTTTAATTTAATTGGTGGCTACTTTTTCGAAAAAAGAGAGTACAAAACGTGAAGAGGACATTATAAGGAAGCAGTTAAAACAAATTTCAACAGGTCAGTACCAGTCACTGGTTGAGAAGATCACCTCCCACCTACACATTATTTCTGCAAACGCAGTTATGCAGAGTGAACTGTAATTAAAAGTGAATAGTACACAAAATGCTACTTCGAACAAAGAAACATCATATAGGTGAAAAATTGTGGCAAATCTGTTTCAGAATTGAGAATTGGAAATACAGATATGCAAAAATCCTACGTGATTTAGCCCAAGGACAACAATCAATAGTTACAGAAAGTACAAATGATAACTATTTCCATATGTCTCACGGAGGAAATGAAATATATAATTCTTAAGAGGACTGGAAACTCCATACAGTGACAGGATATAAAGAAAATTCCGTTAACACTTGTTTTTGGCACTTAATGCCCAAACGCATAGCCGCAGAGATAACCGCACAAATCCCACAGAACTCCATGAACAAAGATGAAACTCGCTTTTAACGTGATTCAAACTTGACTTCTGATTTCTATGTTTATAGTCTACATTTTTCAGGCGTAAACAGATTTCTTAATACACAGTAATTATTAGAGCTGAATTATTTTTTATATAATTAATGAATGTATTGGAACTGGATTAATTATGCGTCATAATCTGAAACGGTAATTAATTATTTGTAGAAAGATCAGTTTTTGTTCTAGAAAGAATACGAAATTGCCTTTAGGATGTGAAATTCATCAGGCGAAATTTAAGATAATAACTACAGATCCAGAGAGTTTCATACGACTGTCACTTTCCTTTCGAAAGAAGTATTCCATGGTCCACGGATATTACTTAAACTGTCAAAACCAGAGATTATGTGAGGAGGGAACTGAAATTAACAACACTAGCGGAAAGGTACAAATTCAGGTATAGATGTGGAAATGTCTAGTGGGAAAGTAGCTCATAGATGATGACATGGAATTAGGGAAATTATTACACGACAGATTGTTTCAATTCAAACAGTGTCTGATGGTAACAGAGCGTGATTTAAGGATAGGCTTACTAAAGTGTTATAAGTGCTTACTGAAGAAAAAGCGTCGCTTCGCAGAGGAAAGTTACTCCCAGTTTCACTGCAAGATAAAATTTCACATTGAAAGACGGATTCTAACAGGCAGGTAAGAGTTTTATTAATAAATAAACACGGAAGTTGTGGTTGAGTTGTATCGAAATTTTTGGTTCAGTTCGCCTTTTCCGAATGGGGACCACATTAGAAGAAATTGCTTGAACCATTGTACACATTTTGATTGGGCTGTATTATTTAAGAATATTTGCATATTATTGTTACCAAACATATACTAATCAAGTAAAGTCATTGGAAATATGGGAATTTCCGTATTATGCAAGAAATACGTATTGTTACATATTAATTGTAGCTGTTTCGCAGGAATCCTTCTTCGAGAAAAAAACTTAACTCCGTATCCATGTGACATGTACGGCACACAAACATTTTTTAATGTACAGTATTGAGCGGCGGTAACGGACGTCGTGCATCAAAGACAAATTGTTGAACTGCCTAGGATGTTAATAGTCTAATGCATTTCTCATGGTAGCCAATATCTTACGATGGCACAACAGTATTAGTGAAGGTTGCAGACTGGACCAGGATGAAAACTAACGGAAGGAAGGTCAGCATTAGTGAAGGTTGTTGTTGATTTTCTTTTGTTTTTTACTTATGGCTTTACACATTAGAGGCGGGATGGGACTGTGGATAAGGAACAGGAAGGAATTCGGCCATGAACTTTTGAAGGAAGCATCCCGGCATTCGCCTGGAGTTATTTGGGTTGTGGTTGAGATGCAGTCTGAACCAGAATAAAAAATGACTTGTCGAAAGCGGTTGGCTGTCGCACAAGAACATTATATTATTATTAACGTCGTAGAGTTTGTCTCTGGTACAACATGTCAACATTTCAAAGAACAAAATTTTTGCTCGTAAAAATATTTAATGTTGTGGGGATTCAACGATAACCATGGCGCCGCAATTTGATAATGGATTCTTATGTAACTCGATAAGACAAACTGAATGTAAAGACTTTTTTGTTTTATTTTTTATATCTCTTTTAGTTCTGTAGATATTGTATCTCAAAATTGACGTGGATGGGTTGAAATACGGTCTGGACCAAAAGAAATATTTCGCCGTAGCTAAATTTGATGATGATATCGTATGTAACTCGACGAGAAAAATCGAAAATAAATGTTATTCATATCTCGCTTAGTTCTTGAGATATCGTATCTCAAAAGTGAGGAGGTTAGGGTGAAATCTGGCCTGGACCAGAAAAAAAAATCACCAATCCCATGTATCATACGGTGTAAATTACTTTTTTCGTCCTAGTGATTGTTGTTAGGTTGAAATACGTCACCAAAAGCACAAGGAAATACCATAACATATACCTATATCTGATTTTTATCATGCTATATCTCAAAAACCAAGCGAGATATCGAAAATTTTATTCTTTAGTTTCGTTGAGTTCTACAAGAATTAAGCATCAGATTGTGGCGCCACGGTAATGATACAACTGCCAATGTTTATTTTCCAAGATTTTAAATTTACTGAATTAAATGGAACAAAATTAAGCTCTGTATGATATCCGAAATCATGACGAATACAACCACGTATAATAATATACGATTCCCATGATCTTAGCACCGGAAATTCTTGAAATTTGAGCAATTGACATTGCTTTTTGAATATTTTTGCCATAAAAACAAGCTGGAGATTTCATGTTGTCAAGTAACATGTGACGCCCTACTTATATCAGTGCCTTTACTCCTACATTGAAGTCAGTCCCGTTTCATTTCAACTGACAATTGGACATCAAATGTCCAACTTCTCACAATTACCTATTACTAGTATAAAAAACAAATTGTAAATGTCAAAATTTCTATGATGCTTTAGTTTTGACAGATTTATTTTTGTCCCACTCAGCTCATACTTACTATTGATAAGAACAATCATACCACCAAGTGAGTTATCTTTATTAAGGAAAAAAAAACTTTTCTGATTGCAACTACGAAATGAAATATGGCTGTACACTGAAGGAATTAACGGAATTGTTTCCAGTATTTAGATAAAGCTGGTGCACATATGATTTTTTAATTGCAAATCTGTTGTGTCATTAGCATATATATTAATACCAAAGGCAATAAGTGATAGAAAGCTTCGGTCTAAGGCTATAAAAAAATTGACATGTATAGACCGTACGCACATATTCTCTACATATATCAAATATTCTTTTACTGAAGTTAAGGCTGAGATTTTCCGCTTGTAATTTTTAAACCTGTTTATTGTATGATTAGCATTTTACACAATCGGAACGAAATTAACATCGGCATATTTTCGTTTATTTGAGAATGCTAACATATTTACTATTATCTACAGACAATCAGTTTCGCTATGTTACACATACCTACGTTTGAATTGCCACTTCCAAACTATACTGTGTGGTGATTTTACTCCTGAAATATTTTGCGGATATAAATTATTGTGGTGTTTTCAATATATGTTGCGATATATACGAGTAGAAGTTTCGGAGTCAATGTACCATAGGTAGGAAATGGCAGTGGGGATGAAAAACAGTATTTTGTGGCACTTGTGCTAACCGTGACGTGATTGCACCGGAAAAGGTATATATACGCCTGAAATTAGAAGAGGTGAAACAGTATACAGGAAAGGGTATAACAATAAGAACGGTTGACGTGAAAATTTCTGCATAGGCGTGCTCGCATAGTGTTCAGGACTCACAACACCTGTGTTGCAATATCACACGCTTAGGGCCACTTTTTTTCTGAAGAAGCGCTAGAAAACAAATAGTTATTAAACGTCCATCTAGGTAGAGGACAAGATCCAAAGACGGTCTAGGGTCTAAATACGGGCTACTTGCTGAAAGTGGGAGAAGGGGGTTATACTCTGGCATGGTAAAGGCTCCAAAAAAAAGAACATCAAGTGTTAGCAGAAGAGTAGTGAGAAAACGAATTTGGTCTGTGACACACGTGCGTTGGCGAAAACTGTTTTAACGGAAAACTTGCTTTTCGAAAACTCAGTACTTTTCAAGTTATGTCAACATTAATTTATCTCTTTCTTATTTACTCAGTAAAGTAAATGGCTTCCACCTTATCTCAAAGTACATGACCAGAGCTCCATGCAGGACACCTATCCTATTCGATTTGTTTGATTAGTAATGGCTGCAGAGACCATCAACTTGCAGTACTGCATGGTCTAAAAACGTGCTATCATTGGTGGTCCAATAACGGGATAGCTCTTGACTTGAAAACGTGAAGATTTCAGCGCCCTGGATCAACGACCAACTGCTCAAACTTCAACTACCAAAAGGGTTAGTCCATTTGATGTACCTTCTATCGCCACCACTGCAAAGAAAAAGCAATTGTGGACACAAGTGTGCCAATACTTGTTACAGCTTAACTGGATCTCCTTACAGCTAATGATAGAAGAAAACTATGGAGCGTACAGCCTTGAACAATTTTCAGATGATGGTGAAGTTTAATCAGGCGCCTCAGCAAAGAAAAAGAATTCAAAATAGTCAAGCCAAACCAAAAATCCCATTAAGTAAGCTCAGCAAAGATTTGGACTCGGAAGAAGACCATAGGGGCCCTCCTACTGATGACGACAATGACGATTTCTCTGGGGATAAACGTGGTGACGACAATGCAGCATGCATTATCTATGATGGACTCTTTTCAGATGATGTCAGATTCGTAGTGTGGATTCAGTTCTACAAGTGTGAAGGTGGGCAGAGACTGAGGTTGCTGGAATGGAAAATGAAATGTATCTGCACTTCTATAAGTATATAAAAAAAGGGGAGTGAGGAGATTGTAACATGTTAAGTAAATAAAGTTTTACAACAAAATTTGGTGTTCTTTAATTTAATAGGAGATGAATTTCCCTTTTTATGCAGGTAGCCCGTATTTGGACCACATCTTGAAAATCGGTCATTTTACATATTTTTTTAATCCTTTGATTTTGGAAAAATAAAATTGGATATTGACGTTTTTAACCCTCTTATCACCTTCATGATTGTTTATAGAAGCACGTAACATCAAAATTATCCACATTGAGTGACCAGGAAAATCACAAGGATCAAAATAAAAGTGGTAGCCTGTATTTGGACCTTCTCCTCTAACGATTTAGGGAAGTACGGAAGAGAGTAATAGATGAGGCGGGGTCTAAAGAACACAACCAGTAGGTTTTAACGAAGAGCTGGACCAACGTGAACCGTATTACTGCCATATCAAGGCGAGATTTTACGAGTTTAGAAGGTTGAATATCCTGAGCGACAGTAAATTCAGAAAAGGTTAAAGCTATTCTTTTATTATGTGTGCCATTCCTTGAAATTTTTCAGAACACGGCTGGTTGTTGTGTTTTGCTTAAAATGAAAATAAACTAAATCGATAAAAAAATTAAACAAGTTCTATTATTTATAGAGCTAATTTATGTAAAAATTTAGGTTGATTGTGCAATAGTTTGCAAACGAAAAGCTAGTCTAATGCCCAGACAGAGTGTTCAGTGACTATTTTCTAGTAATTTTTGATATTTACACCCAACAAGAATGAATATCAATTTATTGTCAATATACTCTAACAAGTTTTCATTTTTTGTTTAAACTTGTCAAATAAATTTCCCAACAGACCTATTCCCTAAACCCGTAACATAATGCATGACTCATGATAGCTCTACCCCTTGGCTGTAGGGGAACTGAATTGTTCTTAACCGTTTCAGTACAATCCCCTAGTTTGGTCGAGTTGGAGAGACCGGGGATGATTGGTACAGGTTTTCACATTTTGATTTTTCCAGCTGATTCTGTCAACGCCGTTCCAATTTTGATTATATCACTGTAACCTGTACCTATTAGGTTACATTTTTGTATTTTTTTACAATCAGAATATTAAATTGTGTTACTGCAGGAAATCACCAAACAGTGCAAGTCGTGATTGGCCAAGAAACCCCATAAGAGGGGTTGATTGGCGCACAGAATAGGGTTACTTGGTGCAGCTTTTATCCAACGTTTGAAAAAAATTAGTTGAGAGAGAGAAAATAAAGAAAACAAACCTTGAATTCGTGAAAATGCTTTAAGTAAATAAGCATAGCTTACTGTAACTCGTTTGCATATTTTTTTATTAGAAAAAAAAACTAGGAAATAATAGGCAGAAAGCAAGCCTGAGAGAAACTAAAAGAAAACATAAATATTGGAATTAAATGAAATGGGCTTCACGTCGACGATGTAGGTTTGTTGAAATTGACTCATTAGTTGTGGCCCACCAGCTTTTCATATTTGCACCAAATTTCATCTACTTTTTTAGACCAAAACCGAAACATGCCACAATTTACCATTGTTTTAACTAAAACATCAGTTTCGTCCAATGATGTTACGCTTCCTGCATACTGAGCTCCATCGTAGGTGATGACTATCAGTTATTATTGAGCTGAGGCTACTTTAGTTTGGCTTTTGAACTCGCTATTATCATCTTCTGGTGAGATGTTAACTGGGATAGTCCTCCTGACCATCAGTTGTCTAGAGTCTGATTCACTCGTGTTACTGTCGTGTAAAAGTAGACGTGCATCAAAGCTGTCATCTCTGTCAGCGAAACTCACAAGTGGGCCCTCCTCCTCACTTGAAATCGTAAAATACATTTTGCTCTTTGCGCTTAGTTTCTTCTTTTCCCACTTTTGGTTATGTGCCAACCAATCCCGAACACAGATGGCCAACCTGCCCCAAACACGTTTTTATGACAAAGATGGCAGTTGTAGCAACTACCACACTGACAATGAATGTTTTAACAATGGTAAACAATGCCCTTATTTCAATGATTCAAATGAACTACAAAATTTAAACATATTCCAAGCATCCTGTGGTACAGAAAACAAATAAGATTGTTTAGAAAAATTACGTATTGAATGAAATTTACAACAATCGCCCCTCATCCCTCACAACTAGAGTACTCACACTGGAATTTTTTTCTTTGGGAAGTAGTTGAGGCTATGAAGGTGACGTGGTGAACAGGTGGCGCCTCCACGCTCAACAGAGAAAATTAGAAGCTGATGGCCAACCAGCCCCGGTCTCCCCTACTCAGTCACCGTTTCTGACGTCGTGATCGCGTTTTTAAGGCGGGTTTCTGTAATATCCTATCCGAATACTGGTAGGGTCCCCTATTCCCGGTTCAGAAAAAGCGCATTTCGCAAAGACAAACGGTTCACAGACAGATGATGTATTTTACGTTACCTATTAGTTTATGTTAGACCATGGATCATGACACGGGCGGAAATCGCAATCGGAAACACTGCTAAATGACGGCCGGACTTCCGCGAAAATTCATAACTATATTAGAATACTGACTATTAAAAAATACTTCACCCCACATTCTTAGTGAATCGTAAAAACCAACCACTAAGAATTTCATTGCAAGGACGTCCTTTGGAATATGTCTCGTATGTTGATCATAACACTTTCTGATCCCCATTATATTGGTGTGAATTTCCAATTTATTCGCCAGTTACGTCACATTGCACTTTGCCAGATTTTAGAAGCGAAATAATTGATGAGCATCACTAGGATGTTGGTAAAACGCTTTTTCTGACGATACGCGATTTCTGTCGTTCAGACTTGCTGCCCGTCGCATGGAAACGAATTTAACGAAGTATTTTGTCAAAATCGAACCAGTCAGTGTGCGGGATTGTTGGTTCCCCTCCGCGTTATGCAAATCCTTATGTTCACATGGTGGTGTTGCTAGGCGCTTATTCCGCGCACCTGATACTTAGTCGCGTATCGCCCGTTCTGTTGTTAACACTGCGTGGAGAACAGATGTGAGTGAGGATACATTTAGTGTCCGCCTCATTAATAACACAACAGCGCTCATTCCAGTGTTTTTCCGCTTACCTGCGGTGACCTTGATTGCAGATGTGCTCCAAGATAAAAAGCACCGCCCCACGGCTCACTTTCAAAGTGCCCGACGCGACGGTGGTCAATAGTGAGTAAGCTTTCTCGATTC
Source organism: Vandiemenella viatica (assembly GCA_031002005.1). Lineage (NCBI taxonomy): Eukaryota > Metazoa > Arthropoda > Insecta > Orthoptera > Morabidae > Vandiemenella > Vandiemenella viatica. Next base: position 197,965,458 of record JARYHS010011408.1, read on the forward strand.
TACGTCACGATTTCCGTTGCTCCATTCTGTTCTGTGATTGTGAAACCTATTCATATTATTCGCCAGTATCCGCCACTGTAGCAGCGCGAGTTTAGGCGCCACCCCACTGGACTCGGGAGGTACAACGGGACCATGTTCGAGTCCTTGACCAGAGTACTGGTTGTCCCGAAATCAACTAGGCGAGTTCTGCGACGGTTTCCAATCTCCACCTAATAAATGAAGCATTTCACAAACAAATATACATCAAACATAAAAATCAATAGTTACATGTTTGGCATACAAATGGCAACACAAACATTCCACCCTTGTAGTAAAAGCAGCAGGACTAACAACTCTTATTCCGACTATAATGGGGTCATCGGCTGCTCCTATCTTCCTCTTGATTCACCCTCTTGATTCACCCCTAGTAGGTACCTGAGAAACACGTTGCTACTATCTGTAAAGTTCACAATAAGTTATTAAGGAGGGAAAAAATTATTCATCAAAGCGAGTTTCTGAAGGGGCCCTGCACGTTCCTTGTCCGATTAACCATATGAACGGTTTACAGATGTTCCACTAATAAGGCGTGAAAATGTTTAGGCGTTTTGACACTAATAGGTCTTTCCACACTACAAATATTTTCTTTAAAATATCCATTTTCTAATAGATAATATAAGAGCAATGTTTTTAGTGTGAATCGACATAAATTTGTTCATCTTAATTCGTCAATGCTTTTCTTGGTTTCGTGTGCGTGCGTTGTGTGTGTAGTGTGTGTGTGTGTGTGTGTGTGTATTGTGTATGTTGTGTGTGTGTATTGTGTATGTTGTGTGTGTGTATTGTGTGTGTGTGTGTGTGTTGTATGTATGTATTGTGTGTGTGTGTGTGTGTGTATGTATTGTGTGTGTGTATTGTGTGTGCGTGTCCAAGTGCATTGTGTGCATGTGTATCTTGTATGTTGTGTGTGTGTATTGTGTATGTTGTGGTTGTATATTGTGTGTGTGTGTGTGTGTGTGTGAGTGTGTAATTATGAGGTAGATGGACACGTACCCTACCGGGTTTGTCAGATCCGGAGCATCTGTCTACGAAACATATAGTTTTTGTTCTGTATGAATAGTTTATTTTTGTTAAATCTGTGTTTACGAGGCGGTGATGGCAGATCGTCCCAGCTACGTGACTGCAGAAAACCGCCTAAAAACAACGATCAGGACTGCCGTGACGAGGGTAGTATGACTCGATCCTTGTCCCTTTATACCTCCCCGATCCAATGTGGCGGTTAGTGCGTATTTCTCTGAACAGGATTTCAGCTTTCACTGTGAATTGTAACATGCTTCTTGACAAACAAACCATGTTTTGTTACCGTGACGTAAGGATGATAAGGAAACTTTTTCACTGTGAGTTCTGTCTCTGTTGCAAAGCGGAGGATCAGAGGGATTTAGTGTCGAATCTGTGTTGCCTTGTGCTATCCACGCAGAGATGGGACTCAAAGATATTAGTCATAGCTCCATGATTACAGTCTATCTTATAAAGAGGCAAAAAAAAAACTTTTCTCGAAAAAGCCTACCCAATCAAACAAATACTATCAAAATCCCCCACCCTATAATGATTTTCTGATAGCTACGTTTCGTTGATAGAAAATTAAAAGGCCTTTAGGTATTAGAAACACCTCAAGTAGGAACTGTTCCTGCGAATGACCAGTGCCGCTGCAAGTTCGAATAAATCATCGGCTCTTTGCTGTAATTAGCTATTTTCTAAATCCCTGTATCAGATAGATGCTATAAAAGAAGATTAACCATTTAAGAGCTCAATTTATTTCAACGGGGATACTGGTTTAATCACAGTCACAGTGGCAGTTGAAACACGTATTTAGTACGTTTTTCGTTCGCAAACCAATAATCATTGCTTACTAATCCAGCAATTATTCGTGTTCAAACTAATTCGTTTTACATAAAACTTTCTAAAGGAGCAGGAAATAGTTATTATCTCCAGACTTTCGCACCTAGCGGATCTCAAACTGTTTTTGCCCGTTTTTAATATTTTAAAAATTATTGTTTCATACGTGCATTTGAATATATGCTGTACATATGAATAAAATGTATATTGAAATGCACGTGTCTTTCCAACGTCAGTTTCCTTATTTCGCGTGGCTTATGTACAACTCCAATCCGAAACAAGCTTTTTTGAACCGATAGGATTTAAAAAAAAAATAAAGTGCTTTCTTGGTTATCGGATTCCATCTATAGTGGTTTTTTTAAGTAATGGATGCGGTATTCACCTATAGAGTAATTTCAGGAAACCATGGAAAACCTAAATCTCGGTGTCTGGACTATGATTCGAACTCGCGTCCTTGCGAATCCCACGTACGATCGTTACCAATCACTCTACATGCTCGGTGGGAAGGCAAGCAAGCGACATCGTTTATCTGACATGTTCTTATATAAGACAACAGGGGAAAATGTTTAGCTGAAAAAAATGTATTATAACATACGAAGAGGTTCTCATGAATTAATTCGCAGCGAAATTACTTCCTTTTGCAAGATCTGACTGCTGATAGAACACGTGAACAAGACGGGACTTCCCCGTGCAGGTCGCACCAGCTGCCAATGACCGCAGAATCCTGTTTCACCGAGTAGAAAGTCGCTTGCGAGCAGTAAACCGCGAACGGGGCAGTGCGATGTCATTTAGAGGTTAGAGAAACATAGCGCTCGAGACGAAATTGGAATGAGATCTAGTTAAGTGACATGGATGTAACAAGAGAGTAATCTTAACTCTCAAATTCTTGTAACCTAAAATCTGGTCAATTCACAGTGATGAAGGTGTACTATTTGTTCATCTCGTCGACTTAATAGAACCAGTGGCAGAATAGTTGGAGCGGAAGATTCCCTTCTTTTGTTAAGTACTGTCTCAATAGGAAATGACCGCTTCCATTTATAGATAGGTTATTTACCCTTATACCAACCAACATGCAAGAAAATTGGGTCTACTAGAAGGAAATCTTGTCTTTACAGCTGTACTAAACTTCAAATGCACAAGTACGTATTCCCACAATAAAAAATAAAATCTTCGTCTGCATAAAACATCAGTAATCGTTTCAAATGTATACTTCTCTATTTATACGGCAGTACCTTGCCCAAAACATATCGGGATTAAATGGAATAGGTAAACGTTATCCTAGTGCTCGTATTTCATAGCTCATGGTAATAGTTTCTTTTTTTTTTTTTTTTTTTTTTAGACGTCTTTTCTCAGATATTTAAATTAAAAAAAACGTGAAAAACAACTTATAATCGTGACGAAAAATGAATACATAATGATGCAGAAGGAAGGAGGGGGGATCACTAGTGTCCAGCCGTTTGGAGGTCTGTTAATCGTATTTTGATCCGAGGAAGACGCGTATGTGTACCAATAATGCGACACACCGCTCTTGCTCGAAGATTTTATACCGCACATATAACTGTTAGTTCGATTGCTGCAAAGAGGCTTTGTTTAACTATTCTGATGCAGATATTTTTCAATACCCTAATATTTGGGCGATGGTTGTAAGTGGCATTCCTAAGGGGGCAACCTAAAGCTGTTGGAGCACTGTACAAAGAATTTTATTTTACATTAATTGCAACTTCAATAACTATGTTTACACATGGAACACTTCTTCCTACTGATGAGCTTCCAAGGTTATCTCGCTATTTAAAACTTAGATGAATGAGTTACGTTACTACAACCACACCATAGTATTTAACTGCACTCCAATTACTACTCAATCCCAGATATGATATCTTACAGAGAATCCTTCCATAATCTGGCTTCTCTTTTCAAACTATTAAAATAATAAATTAATCTCCTTATATATGTCGAAGAAAGATGATATCCAACTAGAAAGATCGCAAAAAATAAGGAAACAGCTGTGTTAAGGAGCAAACAAACATTTCTTTGTGAGTTATCAACAGAAAATATGTTTTGGCTAAAATTAGTATGCCATCTGACATCCATCCTTTTAGTAGTGACTGGTCTAAGTATTTCAGACTGTTGCAACCCTTTACATGTAATTAGTAACACTGCAATAACGGGAGGATGCGGGTTCGAATCCCCGTCCGAGCATCGAGATTTTTGTTTTCCATGGTTTCCCCCTATGACTCCAGGCGAATGCCAGGATGCTTACTTCAAAAAATTAATAGCCGAATTCATTCCCGTCCCTTGTCCTCAGTACCATCCTGCCTCTAATGACCTCATCGTCGACAAAGCGTAAAGCCATAAGTAAAAAAAAAGCGATAACGGCATTTAATTGATGAGCCAGGAAAGGAAGCAATGGCCGTAATCGACAGAACAGCTTCGTCCACGTTGGAGCACGGCAGCGAGTGTGTACATGTCTGCGTCGTCGCGACGGTTCGACACCGTCTGTTGGGGGCTTGATTGGTGGTAAGCGTGCCATTGAGTCAGCTTCCACTGACGCGAAAGCACCAACACCTCAGACTGCAATTGTCACGTGACAGCCGTCACTGTTTTGCTGAGTCGCGAAATGCAGTGTTTTAGGATGAATCCCGCTTCAGTATGTCCTCTAGTGATGGTACCTGTTAAACGCTACCGTGGCGAACGCAATCGGGTGGACAAACAACAAGTGTGATAGCTTGGGGCGCCACTGGTCATAACACACGATCTAGTGTTGAGAGTAATCTGAACAGGAAGGGTTTTAGAGCATGAAGCCTCGTGTATGTGCTGAAGAACGACGAGTACCACTGCTTCCCAGGTCAGCACACCAACATGACATGTCGCCCATCGAACATATATAGGATTTATTTATATATCTTATGGTCGTAGCACATAATCAATAATACAATTATACAATTATATACAATTGTTTCATGTAACATTAAATTATAGCTAAAATTCAAAATCGACATTGAGCAGCCAATGTAAAGCTTCATCCGAAATATTAATAAACTCTTTCGGCGATCGTCTGAAGCCTTGAAGTGGGCAATCAAAAGTCACGTGACCGATGTTTTGCTCTTCCTCACCACAGTCGCAATTCGGCGAATCCCTCATTCCCCATGTGTAAAGAGATGAAGCAGATCTGCCATGGCCAGACCTAACTAAGCTGAGAGCAGCCCAGGTCTTGCGGGAAAGGTCGAGTCCCTTTAGAGCCTGTCAATTGTCAAACAGGGAGTACCATTTTGGTGGGGCTGAGACTAACTGTTAGGGTTCTTATGGTGGTTTAAGAACTGCATTAATTAATTAAAAAATCCACCAAACAGGTTAGGTTTGAAGATGTCTGTTTTATTGTGATCCAAACAACAAGTCAGCGATATTCACTAGTATAGGTACAATACAGAGATGCACAGTCGCAAAGAAACTCTCTGTGAACTCAACTGAATGATTGAAGCTCTCTGTAACACTGAATACTGTCAACTAAACTGACTTACTAACTGAATGCATGAATGAATGTCTCTGTCCAGGCGATCTGTTTATATAGTCTTTATCGAAATTACGAGAATTCTTCAAAGGCATCCGCCCGATATTTCTCGATCATTAACAATCACTCAAACAATCTAACATATTAAAAACAATCGGAATTAATACAAAATTAATTAACAACATTACAAAATTATCAGAAATGGTAATTATAGATACTTAAATACAAAATTATTTACAGAAATTCTTTCAAACGGTAGAAAATTGTCCTCTAGACATCGTAACTTACATTAATACATGGAATTACAAACATTTAAGAAATTCTCTTGCATTATTCGGTTCTTAAACATATTAAATTGCCTTTGAATAATTTTCTTACCTAAAACAAAGTCTATATACACTGATTTACAAGAAATTACAAAACAAACATATCAAATCACTTTCAACCAAACATTAGCTCACTACAAATACTTCATACAGTACAATGCTATTCAAAATTCAGGTATTAGGGCTGTTACACTAACCACTTCAATCTCCATGCTTCTCACATGTTAAAATTTTAGATATAATCTGTTTTGCAGTTTTAATGCTTGGACTTATTGATTTAAGTTTGTGAAATTGGGTTTCCATGTCGTCGTGTATGGGGAGATCCAAGTTATGACAGATATTATATTGGGCAATTACACGATTGTGTCGTGTCGTCTTATCGTAGGCGGTTTGATGTTACTCAAAACGGGTATCCAGAACAGTGGAGTAGACTTGATACACCCACTAAATATCCGCATTGTCTGGTTCAAAACTATGTCATAGACTACCCTCCTCGTGAGCAACGTTCTTGCACGGCTAAATAGTCTATACAGTCGGCCTGCCGGACAATCCTGTAGGATCTCCTGGCAACCAGAGCACAGTAATCCTCATGTCAGGGATATGACCGGTCAGCAATTTGTTCGTTCCAGTCCTCATGCAACCACAGACGATGCCTACAAACCGCTGTTCCCCAGCAGCATATCCAGGCTCTCTCTGATTCCACGCTACGACATCCAGAGGCACTGATTACATCACGTGATGAATTAACACCGTAGTGAATTCTCACAATCGAAGTGCATGTGCAGTTCTGTAATTTTAATCATTTGTTTTTTGTCATGTCCTAATCTGTGGAATAAATTTTATTCTAATCACTTGCCTCCTCGTTGGTGCTGCAATTTTCGTAAACAGTTCTGTATTTTTATTGCTATCACAGTTATTATTTGCAATGAGATTGTAAATGAGATCAGAATAACAGTTCTGACTTTGAGCTTGAAACATAATTTCTATCATAAATATCTTGACATCACCTTAGGCCGTTCCTTAATATTAAAAAAAAAACACCTGAAAAAAAACAAGTCAGAAACTTAAAACACGTAACAACATCATGAAGAAGCTAGCTGGTACTTCGTGGGGAGCTGATGCGGACTCACTACGAACAACCGCTCTCACCATGGTTTACCTTGTTGTTGAGTACTGTGCACCAGTGTGGCAACGTAGTACTCAAACTAGAAAAATTGACGTACATCTGAACGAGTGTATGAGAGTAATAACTGGCACGCTAAAATCCACCCCAGTGCCCTGGTTACATCTAATCAGCAATATACCACCTCCAGAGCTAAGACGCCAAGAATCAACGGCACGTGAGTGGATAAAACTCTGACAATCCACAGGACCTATCAATCCACGAGGTCCTAAATGACCTACTCCCCACTCGTCTTAAATCCAGAAATCCTGTATGGCAAAATGTGTTTGACAGTCATGTCCAAGGAAAATGGTGACAAAGCTGGAACTCTGCATCTGCGAAACATCCAGATATTAGAGGTCCCACAACTGGCTTCCGGTATTCCACCTGAAGAGAGACCAGTGGGTCAAACTAAATCGCCTAAGAACAGGTCACGCCAAATTTAACGCCATAAATAGGGTCTTCAGGATTCTCCTGCCTGTGACTGCGGAGCTCCTTCTCAGAGTGTGGAGAACATCATCAAGCAATGTCCTTTAAGGAAATATGATGGACCATTTCTAGACGTTTTCAGTGTTGCAACTTCCTTCATAGAATGGCTGCAGTAACTGGATATCAGTTTGTGAATGCTACCAACTTCTTGTCGTTGTATATGCATTACGTTAGTGGCTAGGCCATACGAAATAAATAAATAAACAGTGTAGACTGTCTGTGATGTTTCATAGGTGGTTTGCACTGCTATTTTAAATACTGTCTCCAAGCTCTTTACATTCTTCCATCGCCAGTGTAGTTGCTAGGCTGTAAACTGTCTTAGAGACGAATACCATAGATAGCTAGATGAAAATATTCCCCTGGTAGGCTGTTGGACATAAGAACCTAACATTAGAATTCTTTGTAAGTTCTTGCTACTACTCTCTCGTCTGCGTTATCTGCCTTGCACGTGTTTCCTGATATCACTATCTCCTCCTCCTGTAGCCTAGTCTACCAATCTACTCCTTCATCAGCTAACGCGAATGAGCAGCTAATAATGTGGTCAAGGTGAACCTAGCTTGTGACAGTAAGGATTATCTCTGTTTGCGGTACTTCTTGTAGAATTCCTTGCGGTCCTTCTTAATCCCACCTTCAGAACTGATAACCCACTTACTGTTGTCTGTTTAATATAGAGTTACCAGAATTTTTTCTCCAAATCCGGGGACGCTTCATAACTTTTTCAGCAAAATCCGGGGACGCTTTCCGCATTTATCCTAATTACGCGTTGTACTTTTATAAGTTATATTTATGATTAAAGGTTGGGTTAACTTAAAAGCCTCATATTGTTTATATTTTGTATTTTAAATGAGGATCACAGACAGCCATGTTGCACACAACAAGTAGACTTGATTTTCCAAAGCTGTTGTGTCTAAGACGCAGTATCCTTGTAATTTTCTTTTATTCCTAGGCATATACAAGGAACGAAGTGTGTTTCATATCTCTTGCTTTAAACGAATGCATTAGCAAATCAGGGCTTTAGACGAACTCTCGCTTGATTAAAAAACAAATTCTGAGGACCACAGTAAAAATCTGGGGATATTGCGGGGACGAAATCTGTCCGGGGACAGAGAGCTAAATACGGGGACTGTCCCCGGCAAATGGGGACTGTCCCCGGCAAACGGGGACGTCTGGTAACCCTAGTTTAATAACATGTTTGACACGTCTAGTAGCAGTATTGCCTTATATTACCGTGACATGCTCGAGCAACCAGTTAGAATCCCAATTTTAATGAACCAGGGATGATGTTGTAATGAGTGTTGTCCATTAAGCAATTCATTCTTTTCACACCGTTAGCGTCTAAGATGAATGACGCAGTGTATGTTCATTTTGACTATAGAATTCAGTATGCAGGATTTCTTTTCGATTTTTTGGGAATATGACCGGGTATAAATTCGGCGACGGAAACATCCCAGCAATCGGCTGGAATGATTTGGGAAAACCATAGAAAACCGAATTCTGGATGCCCAGGACGGGGATTCGAACCCACGTCCTCGCGAATGCAAGGCCAGAGCGCTAACTGCTCACCCACCAAGCCCGTTTTTTTTTGTTTGTTTTTTTTTTTTTTAAATGATTTTTCGTTATTTGAATTTTTGCGAATGTATGAATTGTTGTAATTGTTCCTTTCATAGAGCTAAACGTTAAGGTGATGTTGAATAATAAAAATAGTCACGTTACTGGCACCAAAAATAAACCATATACCCAGTACCCCTTCTTTTCATTCTGTTCCATCTACGTACTTGTTTTCAATAATTGCCGCAAACGAACGTTTTTTCCTAAATTCCCGAAATAAATATCGAGCGATAGTTTAACTTCTCTAATCAATAAATCTAATCAAGAAGAATAGCGATTCTTAACCTGTTTGAATCCAGAGACCAGTAAAATATTAGAATAATTCTGCGAACCACTAACTTATATGGGTGTGATTTTTTACCTACGTGTTTATTGCGAGTTATTGAAATATTGATGGCTTCTAGAAAGTTTGATTTACAGGCTTATAGCTTGTACTAGTTTGCCGTCTTATACGGTACGAGTAATTAAATGCTTTAATGTGAAAAAAAAATTACAAATTTATTTTTATGGTGACATCTTTATTTCAATTGGAATTAATTTTTTAATATTCAGCCTGCGACCAATCTGTCCCATTTTCGCAAAATGCAATTTAATTACGGACGACAGGTTCAAAATCTCTTCAGTGAAATAATGAACATTTAACATTATTTACACAACAGAAGTTTTCTCTCAATTTCAGAATGTGGTGCCATATGGTTAAAAACAAACAATATCGGTGTATCTACAATATCTAGATAGAGCAATAAGTACCGAATGGATAATCAATTAACTAATAACGGTAGAAGAAATGCGTGTTTACAGGAGGCGGAAGAAAAGCAGTGTTCACGCACTGAAGGTCTTTTAAAGGCTATGTCGCGAATTTAACCTCCCATGATTCTTTTCCTACGAATAATTCGTTTTTGCACAAAGGCAGTATTAAACACAACTAACTCCAGTATTTAGAAATGTGTGTTAAGTCAGCATTCGGTTTTCTTTACTCTATGACACTGTTTAAGAATCTCTGTAGGACGGTGGTTTTTACTAAAACAAATTGATCCGCAGCGTGTGTTTGTGATTTATAAAACGCCACGAGCAGCGCTCATGCATGGCACATTCAGCACCACTGGTGGATAAAACATTTATGGCATACTGTGCCGTGGCGAATGCAGAATGCGAGTTTTCGGTGAATTTGGCTCAAGATGAATCGTGATTTTTTTTCTGTCATCAGTCTTTCGACTGGTTTGATGCAATCCTCCATCCCTTCCTATCTTGCACTGACGTTTTCATCTTAGTATATTCCCTACAACCCACGTCCTCAATTATATGCTTCATATCTTCTAATCTCTGTCTTCCTCTACAGCTCTTACCTTCGACTGTTCCCTCCACTAACAAATTAACCAATCGTGCGTATCTCAAGATATGACCTACCAGCCTGTCTATTCTTCCTGTAAGCTTCTTCCACAAGCTTCTTACCTCGCCCATCATTTCCAAAACTCGTTCGTTTCGTATTTTATCCGTTCGCTTAATTTATAGCATCCTTCTATAGCAGTACATTTGAAATGCTTCAATTTTCCTTCTTTCTGGTATTCCTAAAGTCCATGCTTCACTGCCATAAAGTGCAACTTCTCCTATCGCATACGACTCTATTTTTGTATTTAATCTACTATTATTGGTATCATTTCTGCTACATTTCATCACATTTGTCTTGCTTTGGTTTATATTCAGTCCAAAATATTCCTTCAGTATTTTGTTCATGATATTCAGTAACTTCTCAACATCATCAACCTGTTCTGCTAACAAGACAATGTCATAACAAAATCTTAGTACCGTATAATGATTTTTTCTCCTTGAACACTTACGACACATTCACATCTTTCTTTCACTCCCATAATTCTCTCATGAAATGTGTCTGTTGGTTGTTGTATCACGGAATTCCTGCTGGTTAGATTCTGATAGAGTTTGCACAGACTAGTATGTTTTACGACGCCACGAACAGGGAATTAATACATGTTCCGATCTTCAAATTAGTTTTTCCACAAGCTGTCGAAATTGTAAATAATTTTGAAGCGATTTTGTCGGGATTTTACAGTCTGCATATTTATTGTCTGGCTTTAACTATGGACGAAGCGGGAAATTAATATCTCATCAAAACAGTAATAAAGAAATCCTGCTGCTCGTTTCTATGAATTCTGAACCCTATTTATCACCGTAGTGTAGAGAAGTCAACGAGTTACATTGGTATGACATTTATAGATTCTCAGTGGATGAAGTGAGCAGTTTGCAATGAGGCCCGATACAGCAAAAACAATATGTTGATTGGTAAAGGGAGAAAACCGATGAATACTAAAATAAGACAAGTTGATATTAGTTAAGTAAAAGTCTTCAGGTTTCTTGAAAGTTCAATCACTGAGGACTTGAGATGCCGCAAAGAGATGAAAATTCGTATTGCTGTAGCGGAGGAAGTGTTCAATAGGAAGAGGAGATTATTAAAAGAATAACTGATAAATCTCTGTGGAAAATACTTGGCAAGTGGTGTAGCACTTTATGGGGCAGAGACGTGGACACTGAGTCGAGAGGACGAAAAACGGTTAGAAGCGTTTTAGATGTGGAGGAGAATGGAGAGGATTAGCTGGATGGAAAAAAGTGAGTATTGTGGAAGTGATGGAAAGGCTTGGTGAGAGGATGAAACTGCTGCAAGTCATAAAAGAAAGAAGGAATAACTGGATGGGACACTTGCTGAGAGGGGACTGCTTATTAAGAGACGTCTTGGAAGGACTGGAAAAGTGAGAGGAAGAAGGAGGTACAAGGCCACAGATGACATCAAAGGAAACGGCAACTACTGGGCGTGAGAAGACAGGAGAACTTGGAGAGCTATCAAGTGAAATCCTGCCTTAGGACAGAACACTCATCATGATGGTGAGAGAAAGTTAACCTGCTGCAAATTTTGGAGCATATTCGTAATTAGGTACAACATTTTCTGTGAAGACAATAGTGAGTGATGTAACTATAAATCTACGCACAAAAAATTAATTAATAAATGGTGATCCATTTCCGACGTCATCACCGAGGACTGAAAATTGTATTGCTTTGATTGTAACGCCATGTGATTAGGAATCTTCTACACTGTCTTCCAAATCACGATGGTGGTAATTTCTTCCACCACCAGAACTAAACCAGGGAACTCCGCGGCAGGCTTAGACACCACTGAGACCTAATGATCTGAGCAATGGAGCCGGATTTAGTAAATTGTAGTGCCCCCTACAACTTTCGTAATAACTCTATGATGTAAAGCAAATTTTACTTTAGCAACTTTGTTTTGCAACCCATTTTAATTACCATGTATATGGATACGGGACCAGTGTTGTTTTCGCTTCGTATAATGCCAAAAGTCAAATCATACGCAACGGAATGACAGATGTTAATCTTTCGCCACCAAAAGATTTCAAACTTTTGCAGCGTCCGATTTCTGAGCTATGATCCGAATGTAACAGCATTACTGTTTTTTGAAGAACGCGATTACATTCATAAATATGCGGTTACTCTGAAAGGACTGCGTCTACGGTTTGGTTCTAAACATACGAAATCGTGCAAAAAAAACTTCACTGCGATGGTTCTAAAACTGGTTCTAAATCTTTTACTATAGTTTACAGATTCACAAGGAATTTATTTCAATAATGCGAAATTATTATAATAATTATTATCGTATACCTAGTACAACAAAATAAATGTTAATCAGATGTTAATATGTAGGGATTGAAGCCATTTTCTGGCAGCTGGTCCACGTTGATGCAGTGTGAGAAGGCCTCCAGATAGTCTTCGTGCTGGACAGTCCATCACAGTATGGTCAGTGGTTTGGATATCACCACAGTCACACAACGCATCTTCATGGAGACCCCACTTATGTGCGGTTGCATTGCACACTCCGTAACCTGTGCGAAATCAATTCAGTTGACACCAAAGACGCCTAGGCAAGTCAAACTATGGAACGGCAGTCGTCGGATATTTTATAAGCCCACAATTATGTGGGATTTTGGCTTCCCACTCCTATCTCCACTCTCCATACAAGTTAAAGTTGTTGTATCTGGGATTTGCTGCTTCCATGTAGGCAGGTCTTCTCGATTTCAATCATGAGCGAGGCAGGTGAAGAAGGTGACCAAGCAGATGAATCATGTTGTTTTCCTCCACTCCTTCCAATTCTCTACGCAATATCGATTTTCTCCTCAATTGTGTTGGAGGAATGTTGCAAAATGCTGGCACCTGGGATACTGGGGTAGCCCTAATGATTTCATTCACTGTTCTCATAGCAGCGTTAAGCTGGGTGTCTACTTTGGTGGTATGAGCACTACCAAGCCATGTAGAGCAACTGTATTCTGCTGCGGAAAATACCAAGCTAAGGACTGCTCCTCGAAGAACCTGCCATTTTAACGTAGAGGGATGAGCTATGGAGAAAAGCGATGTCCTATCCAAGCTGATGCTATGTCACCATGTGGACGTCCTGGCAATTTAAGAAACTTCATAATGCGCAATTAAAACGAATAATAAATATCACCACTTTTTTTACTGAAGTTTTTTTTTTAAATGTGTATTTAATTACTTTATTTTATTTTGCAATGGTATTACGTCTTTTACACGTTGACGTCATTAGAAGCGGGAAAAGAGTGGGGATGAGCAACTGGAAAGAATTCGGCAATGGCCTTTCGGAGGAAAGATATCACCATTTACTTTGAGTGGTTTTGGAAAAGCACGGAAAACCGAAAGCTGGGTGCCCGAAAGGGAATTCGAACCCGCGTCCTCTCGGATGCGAGGATAGAGCGTTATCGCTCGGTGATTCTTTCTTTTAAGATGCTTTAATTCGACTAGGAAAGTGCGCATTGGCCTCAGAGGAACTGCGGTATGACGCAACGCTCCTTTTCCGGAAAGGTGATCGGAGCGGAAGTTTGGACGCAGTGCCCCTAGAACCAATGGCGCTTCTCCATCCTTGACTGTACCGCGAAGGCGACGATGGGCGAACTAACTGACCTTTCACTGTAACTGCACACGCAGTCAAGGATTTGACTGACAATAGTACTATCAGAAGACATGCTGCAGGGTGTCCCGACCATATCCCCAAGGCAAGGCCGCTCCTTTATATGGGACTTGCTTTTATGAAAATATTCCCACGGAAAAATCCTCATACCGGAGACGCTAAAGATAAACTGCAACGTGGTTCAACCGGCTAGTACTGTGTGAATACGGGTTCATCATTTTCTTGAAGTGAAAACTTCAATAGGCGCGTTGGGTGATTGTCACAACGTGCTGATGTTAACAGTATATCTGCAACGGTCTGGTAGCTATGTGGTTAAGTGGTGTCTGACTGGGGAACGAAAGGTCACCGGTTTGAACCTCTGTCTTTGCGGGGATTTTCATAGATCCTAAATCTGACCTTCACCTCTGGCACACCTAGCTATGTAATTTTAAATACGCCAGAACGATTCCGTGGTTCGAATTTCCCATCAAACTGCAAGTCCCCTGTACGTGGTGCCACTACCTGGTTAAGTTTAGGTGGCTGAGACAGGGGACGATTGCGTAGCCAATAGAAACCCTGACACCAGGTCATTACGACCAAGAGTAATAATTATTATTTAGTATATCTGTAGGTATAAGTATTGTCGTGTTCCGCGTATCATATTCATGGTTTTAAATGTTCATTTCTGTTGGCAGTCTCCAATGACTGGCAATTGGTTTTTTAATTCATACTAGCGGAGTTCCCGGCGTTGCCCGGTATAGCTGGCGTAAATTTACCCGTACCCTATGTTTATTCCCGCAATGAAAAACATTTGTACAAACTTCATAAAATTCGCGCCAACTTTTCTCGGAATTAAAGCAAACCTAGATTCACCCGCCGCCCTACCAAGAAACGGGAGGGTTGACGTTTATTTGTTCGTCCACTATTTTCATTCACCCGAAAAGATTAATGTATATCAAGCTTCGTTAATTTGGTTAAGAAATTGCATTACTACATTACTGAACAACGCTAGATTATGTTAGAAACTCACATTGATTCAATTGCGAAGTGAATGCTCGAAACGCCAGATTCTTTAACTCCGCAGATTCTCCTTTTATACAAATATCAAAAGTTAATCCGGAATAATATTATCGTAAACAGAAGACTAATGTTGATGGCCAAAGACATTGTCCAGAGATCGTGCTTCAAGAAAAACTCTGATGTTTTTACTGCTATCTAAGGTGTTTAATAATTGAATATACGGAATTAAAGGACAGAATACTTCAAGTTACGGCTATCTATAGCGATTATAAGTTGAATATCCCTAATTAAAGGAAAGCATTGTCGCATATAAATTAGATGATCGACGAGTCAAGCAGATCTTTATAATTAAATAAATAATTTCTTGTGGACTGTAGTTTTTTGTTATAGTATACTTTTACAGTTTATTGATCTCATTTCTTTGTTTATCAATTCTCTGAACACCAATAACGATCACGCCTGTCCATATATTCCGAAGATTGTCAGGTTCGCCTTTCTACTCAAGATCTCTCTCAAATCAAATACAAGCTGCTGCCAAATCAATCTTTTTCTTCGTTGTCTTCTCTACTCAACAATTCTCACCTCACTTCTTTTTTTTCTCAGAGAGCATATCCTTTAAAAGCCTCTCTGGGCAAACAATATTTATCTTTGTATTCTTTTCTTTTATAAATTTATCATTTTTACTTTTAATTTACTACTATGTCACAACCCCTCCCAAAATGTTCCTCATTTTTTTTGTTGCTTATAAATGAACAAGAAAATGGGGAAAATTTTCTCAATGGCAACGTCGTTATTGGTATTGAGATTTTAAAATTTTTTTGTACAAAATATTAACAAGCTTTGCTTACTCTAAATGAACATCAATCTTACATTTAAAAAAAAAAAAACATAACAAATGAACAATAACAAATGAACAATAACAAAAACAAAGTCCTGTCATAGTGTCGTCACACTTCTCATAGAATTTATATAATAATGACACAAATGCTTAGGCTACTTTTCAAAATCTAGACCATTATTGCCATAGGTGCACGCGTTTTCCCGATGCACAGTGATGTGATGTCGAAAAAAAGGCGGCACTAACTGTCCACAATAGCTCAAAGTCTGTGAACATACACAAGTAACACAAAACAAAAAATTAGTGTAGATAAACTATCTACCTTGAAGGTAGAGTGTAAATGCAATAAAATATTCATAGTTATATTCTCCATTGTTGTTGTTACATTCATATCGGCTAATTATATAAGTGAGATAAATATTCTCTTTGTCTTTAATCAGTTATAACAGTAAAACTACTTGTCTTGATAGTTTTTATACATATACATCATAATGTGGCTTTTAAAAAAAATATTCAACACAATTTATGTAGACAATTGATACTACTCTTTTAATGAGTCACAGTTCACATAACCTTCCTATGCATAATCAATATCTTTACAGAAGAGAAATCTTTGGTATTTTTAACCATTAGCAGTAAATATTCTTTACCTTAAAACAATTATACCATATTCACATTTCATTACTAATAATATTACTTTTAGCATTCTTTCTTTGTTCACTCTATCATTATCAATATTTCTTTAAATCAATGACCTTCTGTGGGTTCCCCAAACTTTATCTCTTCCCAGTTCCTCTGTATTCCTTACCTACGATAACAACTACTACACTTAAAATGTGCATTACCAGAAAGGACAATCAGTAACTATCACTGCTAAAATACAGAACACCAATAACACTAAAATTGTTCATAATAAAAATATGGTATGAAAACCTTTGCCAAAATAACCTGTACATAAGATGAGGCAGCGAATTTTATCGCCCCTCTAAGAAAATGAAAAGGTTTCTTACGGCTTTTCCAGCTTTTCTTTGCAAAATCATTCCAAAATAGGAGAAGCTGTTTCAGAAATACAATTTTTTGCATCATACAAAATTTTGGTATTATTTGCACAAAAGCACAATAAACCTTCTGACTTCTAATAGTAATTGAAGCATAGTTCTTTTTCAGACAATCACGATTCATTAACACAAGCATATCATTCATAACACCACCCATCATTAAAAGATCAACTCCATTTAAAATAGGCCTGTCACTTTTCTTTGAAACATTTACTCCAATCACACCATCATTCATTAAAACATCAACTCCATTTAACATATCACTTTTCTTTGAAACATTTACTCCAATCACACCATCATTCATTAAAGCCTCAACCTCATTCAAAATATCATTAGTGATTAAAAGATTTACTTGATTCAAATCATCATATTTCATTGACACGTCAACTCCATACATAACATCATTATTAACTGAAGCCACCACTAAATTTGAAATAGTATTATTCTCTCTGGTTTTATCTAACTCATTTATTTGTTTTTGAACCTCCACAAAATGAATGTTAACGTTTTGACAGTGTGAGTCAACTTTATGAGTGATGTTTGATTCAAAATCAGCGATTTTGTTTTGGATTACTTGAGTACTGTGTTTACCTTCTTTTTCATATGTTTGTGGTTTTGTATCCAAAGCAGACATTCGATGGTGTAAATGTGATGTTACATCTGTGTAAGCCTGTACTTGGGAAGCTAGGTAGGAAAGCTTTGTACCCAACTCAGCCTTGATATCTGTTGAGAAAGTGTCAAAGTGGGACTCAAATTTAGTGTTCATAGTTTTAAATTGAGAATCAAGAGCCTGAAATTTAGAATCAAGAGCCTGAAATTTAGAATCAAGAGCCTTAGATTGTGAACACATCATACTCATCAGGAGGCGTAATTGAGTATTTATCTCTTCTGAATGGCTAGTTGGTTGAGTACTACAACATGGTGCCTGACTGGCTTGTGGGGGACAGTCTGTGTATAACTCATTTGGGCTAAACCCTAAAAACTCATTCTCAGAAGATGCTCCAGAATGCACAATGTTTTCCGGCAAAGAAATACTGTCTGTTTGGTCTATTGGTCCCAGAAATTGTGTACCTATTTGATCAATAATGGGTACATTGCTGCAAAGAAGCAAAGGTGGTTCTGCCTCCAATGTGGTAGGCAAATGTGGAGCCTCAACATGTGACAATGTATTCTGTGGAAAATTCACTTCGTCCATGATCGGTCAGTCTTAGAGCCAAAATTATCGAAACAAGATCAATATCTAGTTTGCCTGTAGCAAAAACAACGGAAATCCACAATATTGTAATTTCACAATTGAGAAAAAGGAAAAAAATAACTAGTCCTATAACTAAATTTATCACTGTAGAGTTAAAACTTTTTTTTTCACAGTATTAGTGTTTTCATAAAATACAATATTCGCTTGTGCCAAACAATAAGCTGCAGCGCTTAGCGACGAAAAACACTTTGAGCAAACTAGGGAGAAAGTAAACAATATTTCCGATCGTATAAACAAGTTTTACAAACAGGAATGATATTGCTTAGTAAGTTAATTATGAAGTACACAAAAGAGATATTAACGCAAAGAAGAATGGTTCTTAATCACGTATTTGTAAGAAATATTTTGTAAGCGCATCTAATAGTTTTTTGTGTGCCGAAATTTATGTTCCGCCAAACTTATGTTTGGTATTTTTGAGTACACTCATATGACGAAATCGGCGTAATCAATAAAATTGCAAAGATATTCAACAGTTTTTAGTGTGAGAAAACGTCAAAATTTTTTTTAAGAAGTCATCACACGCGATAAACACAACCTCTCAATTTTCACGTTATTGAATTTATGTTAACATGCCAGAATTAAAATGTACACTTAGCTTTAATGTTTCTCGTGTTGTTCTGCGTCGCAGTATATTTACTCCGCTGTTTCCGATGTCATGTGCGGTGACAGGAATTCACCCCAGGATGCGATGTTGCATTCAGCTGCAACTGGTCAGCTGACTGTAGGCTGGTTTTGTAGATTCGCGCTAGATGGCGCACAGGAGAATTTGTTGATCTTCTTTTTCAGGTTAACCAACTTAATGATATTCAATCTTGACGTAGAAAGTAATCGCCGTGCGGTTACGGTCCTCACTAAGTCGCCATGTCGCATATAAATGATGTGACGGCAATCTTTGTGATTAAATAAAATATAATATGTAGACTGTTCTTTTTTGTTATGTACTTTTACAGTTTATTGATCTCATTTCTTTGTTTATCAATTCTCTGAACACCAATAACGATCACGCCTGTCCATATATTCCGAAGATTGTCAGGTTCGCCTTTCTACTCAAGATCTCTCTCAAATCAAATACAAGCTGCTGCCAAAATCAATCTTTTTCTTTTCGTTGTCTTCTCTACTCAACAATTCTCACCTCACTTCTTTTTTTTCCAGAGAGCATATCCTTTAAAAGCCTCTCTGGGCAAACAATATTTATCTTTGTATTCTTTTCTTTTATAAATGTATCATTTTTACTTTTAATTTACTACTATGTCACAGCATACTTCAAGTTTTGTTTAGTGTGCAAATAGTTATTATTTTAAAGTTATCTTATTGCTTTCATTAAAGGTTATGGTCAGAGACATTTAGTTGTGTGTTTAGTGCGAATAATGGAACATCTAATCCTTCCATCTTTGGGATTTGTCATCATGCGTTCAGAATTTCATTTAATGCTCCTGCGTTATTTAACGTTGAAACATAAGACATTCCAAACAACCGAACTAAGACTCTAAGCTTTAAACGGTGAAAACCCCATCGAAATCTGCTCCGTAGTTTCCGAGTTTTTATAAGACCAATATATCCGGTTTTCGTTTTTTAATTCATATCTATTATCACCACTTCCTGCAGAGGTTTGCTGTTTATGAAAATGTGCAGCACCGCGTATTGAATCTACTTGCCCGCCCATGAAGACGACTCATATGTGTCAACCGATCCCCACCCGTGATCAGAGCGCCGCCACACTAAATCGGGGAGGTGCAACGGGACCGGGCACGAGCCCACATATCGGTGTACCGGCCGTTCTGACTGCTGTTTTTGGGCAGTCACCTGGGCAAATGCTGGAACAACCACCGCCTCATCAACCTCATATTTTAAAAACAAACACACACCAACAATAGAGAACCTAACTTACGCCAATCGCATATAGGTGGCAACACATCCGGTACACCATTAGAACCCCCGACTGCTACACGGCCCCGTAAAAAAAAAAAAAAAAAAAATCCGTTTATAGCCAACAAGGTATTCAATTTAACTGCACTTTGTGTAAACCATTAGTTATAGCCTAAGATCCGGCTGCATGATTTCTTCGCCCATCTGTTATTTGATTGAAATGCAATTTTTATGTATAATTATTAGTAGCAGAATACTAATCTGTCGGGTTTGCATATCAAAATATGGGCACAAGTATTTTTAATAAAATTTTGAAAGCCGGCCTCGGTAGCGTAGGGGCTAGAGTGTTAGCTCCACGTGCCGAAGGTCGCCGGTTCGAGTCCGGCCGAGGGCATGGGTGTTTAGTGTAAGTGTTGTCTCTATGTCATGTCCATCGTGTTGTGTCTAGAACCACTTGGAAAAATAATATACTGTGAAGCAATGAAATACACTTGAGTTGGCTGTATGGCCTCGAAGCCAAAAGCCATTAAAAAAAAAAAAAAATTTGAAAAATATAACATTTTTAATTTTCGTTCACCTGTTTTTTTTAATAAATTACATTTCATTTTCAAAGATAGACGTGTAAAGAACATAAAAAGTTTGGGTTGCCTATGTAAAAGTGGCCAGCTGTTTAAGATATAATATGTATTAAAGAGCGGGAGAGAGTTAGACGGTGTGGTGCGCTAAATTTAACAGCTGGCAATCCCTAATTGCGGCCACTTTTACATACGCAACCCAAACTTATCATGTTCTTTACATGTCTTTCTTTGAAATGAATCATAATTTATTTAATAGAGAAGGGAACGATTTTTTTAAAAGTGTTTCTTTTTTTTTTTTGAAATTTCATTTAAAAATACTTGTTGCTTTATTTCGATAGGCAACCCGACAGAATTGAATTATGCTACTAGTACCTATAAATGAAAATTGTATTTCAATAAAATAATAGATGGACGTAGAAATCATGTAGTCGGATCGTTTACTATTAGAGTTACCATTTTCTTCTTTTACGATAACAATACTTACTATTAAAATTGCATGACAAATTTCCTTGGTACGAATTTGAGGTAATCTTTCTGTAAAACTGTGCGTGGTAACGACACGACGCTCATCTTACTCGGTTACCATGCAGGGAGTTACTCCTCCGAGGGAATCCTTGGAGAAACCGGATTGGTTCCCGCTTGCTTCCCCACTGGTGGAAGTGTATATACGTGTTACTACTGTCTGTATGAGTGTATTTAGTTTAGTGCTGTACATTGTTTACGTTGTGATTGAATAAAGTATGAAGGAAGGGAGAAAGTCGAAGCACTTGCCAGTCTTTTCAGGCCCAACCTCCCGAAAGACACGAAGAGGTTCGCCAGGCTTAACATCCCGTCCGACGAATGAATGACGATCACTCAATACGCACTGCGGAGAGGTTTGGGATTTAACCCGGGTCGTTGGTGCACAAACAGGTGACTAGGAATTGTGAACCACCTCCTTTGCTACTAGTGTCTTACAAATTGCCGCCAACTCAAGCTCGAACTCACTCGATTATTCCTGTGACCGGTCCTCTCTATCTGGACGGGCTATGACCGCTGGAGAATTTCCAGGCTCAGTGGTCAAACGAAGGTCCGGCGGACAACGAAGGCTCGGCGGCCAAATGAAGGCCCGGCAGTACAGGAATAGCGCGTAATGTCTTCATCGCCCGTGCCGCGCAACAAGGATGGTACATAATAAAAGAAAATGGACAAGATTTTACGTAAGGGGCATTCTATAATGTACAGTATATCAATAATTACTACCAACATTTTGTGTATGTTCTGTCAATTGAATCACCATAGACATGAAGTGCAACGTGTATGTGTTTGTTTAACAAATGTAACAGAAGTATCGCAAACTATGACGTCAGAACACACTGTAATGAAAACTATTACACATGTAAGTTATCTATAGTTACTGACATACATAAAGTTTACCCTGAATCCACATTTAGTGCATTATGATTGATACGGATGTTTCAAATATATGTGATGTCTTGTAAGGATTTGTACCTATTAATGCACTGAATTCAGTTTCATGGCCTAACTGATATTACTCTGATACGCGATGGTAAATAAGCAAAAGAGTATTCATATGTTCAGGAATATCACCGCAACATCACCACAAAAATGTTGAAATATGGTGCAATCTGCCGATTTATACTTTTTCATTAACATAGAGTTGTGCGCGGTCTTTAAGTATCCGAATTTTCCGTAAGTAAACGTATACACGCTTATAAAATGATACAATGACGCGTAAAAAAAATAAGAATTAGGAGACATATACTCTCCACTCTTTAATTTTTCAGCTGCTTCATTCTTGGATTTAGCGATTTTAAGACTGCGATGTATTCCATGCCAGTTCCGATAGTACCGGTCGAGTACCAGCGTGGCTTCTTCCCCATGCAGCACGGGAACAACAGACCGAGCCTACTGTCAGGCTCGAGCTTACGTCCAAGCTCGGTCCTCTGTACTTTTGCCCGGCAGAGGTCGCGCTGACGCGGCGACAAACCGAGCGAGCCTATACAGCGTTGGCACAACTCTATCTCCTACCCTGTCTTTCATATCTACTTCAATTTCAGATTATATATTTGCACGCATAAAACACAACAACATATGCTTTTTTTATTGGCGTGTACGTCACTGGTTTCTGATTTGGATTAAAGGTATGCAAATTTCGAATACCCCAAAGCCCAAATGCGAGGCCAGAACGCTAGTCGTTACACCACCAGGCTCGGTAAGAGGGGAAGAAAAAATGCAGGAGGAACAGATAGAACATACGTATCGATAATTACAACAGTATTGGTACACATCAAGTATATCCCTATCTATAACGTCCAATCTCCAATCAGACGAGCAGTTCTTTCCAAATGCTCCGTCTACAGATTCTGCAAAGAATGGGATAATGTGCAAGCTTTGAGTAGTTCGATCTTGCCAGCTGGTTGTTCCATTTCGCAGTGGGCGGACTCGGAACCCGTTCTTCCCCGCGTGGCCTTCGTCGCTCGGCTGCACCTCGAGACCTCTACTTGTTCACGTGATGACCGGGTGAGCGCTTCATCCGCCACAACCCGAAGGTGCCGCGTCGCCCTCTGGAAAAACCGTCACATAACTTCTTTCCTGCCAGCAAATGATGACGACGTTTTAATACTCGGCTGTACATCCTCCACGCTTGACCATGAACATCACGTCTGCTGTCATTAACGACAGTGAAGAAAACAGGTTGTAGCCAATCGATCCTAACTCAACCCGGGATACAAAATAAGCAATTGTTTCGCGAAATAATCGACTCTGTGACATAAAGGAAATATTTTAAAAAAAAAACATAATATTTAGCTCCTTGAGCAAGATAAAACTAATAGTATATATTCATAGAGAATGGCAAGACGACTTAGGTTGCTATCGAAATAAATACTCAAGAGATTGTGGCTATCGGCGTAGAAGCGTAGATCTGGTGCTTTTGATTATCATTGCCTAAAAGAACCTGCATCTTCTGAACTTACCCAATCTCGATGTAATCCCTAGTGGATTAAAATAATATACAATAAACTAGAACTGTTTGAATCGAAATAACTGAATTCTTTATAATTACTTCACAAATCATAGACAGTATCACATGGCGACCATGACAGGACTTGCATTTGTGTATATTTTCTGAAATGTTTTTTTGTTTTGTTATGTTGTTAGTATTAAGAAGAGAATTCTAAAAAAAAAAATCCTTGGTAAACATCAGGAGGCATGTGACATAACGGAAATATTTTTTAAAACGAAAAAAGAACATAATATTTAGATCCTTGAGCAAGGATGAAAATTAATAGATAATATTAGAAAAAAGCAAGACGACATAAGTTGTTATGGAAATAAATACTCAAGAGATGTTGGCTTTCGGCGTAGAAGCGTAAATCGGGTGCTTCTGATTATCATTGCCTAAAAGAATCTGCATCTTCTGAAATTACCCAGTATTTCGATGTAATCCCTAGTGGATTAAAGCAATATACAATGAACTAGAACTGTTTGAATCGAAGGAATTGAATTTCTTTATAATTATAACTACTTCACAAATCATCGATAGTATCACATGGCGACCGTGACAGGACTTTCATTTGTCTATATTTTCTAGTTTGTTTTGTTATGTTGTTAGTATTAAGAAGAGAATATCTGGTGTAAAATGTTTGTAAAAATCCTACTTGGATGGAATGAGAGAAATTGGGATCACGAGATGCAAGGTTTATTCTATAAGTTTACCAGTGTCTTCCTTAAAAAAAAAAAAAAAAAAAAAAAAAAAAAAAAAAAAAAAAAAAAAAAAAAAACATGGTTAACTTGAGGAGGTATGTGAGATAACGGAAATATTAAAAAAAAAAAACATAATATTTAGCTCCTTGAGCAAGATGAAAATTAATAATATATACTCTTAGAAAAAAGCAAGACGACATAGGTTGCTATGGAAATAAATACTCAAGAGATTGTGGCTAACAGCGTAGAAGCGTACATCGGGTGCTTGTGATTATCATTGCCTAAAAGAACCTGCATCTTCCGAGATTACCCAATTTCGATGTAATCCCTAGTGGATTAAAATAATATACAATAAACTAGAACTGTTTGAATCGAAAGAACTGGATTCTATATAATTATAACTACTTCACAAATCATCGATAGTATCACAACTCGTCTTTGTATTAACTATACACGCAACTATCAAGCGTTTATTTTCAACCACAGTGTCTTAAAAATAACTATTATTAGTTTACTTTTAACTTAACATATCTTGGTGGTCATTTCCAGACAAGACGAGAACAGCTTAAGTCATTTTCGATCTAGATGACTTATGATGATAGCTTTTGGGTTACTATTCCAATATTCCTTGTTTCTTGCTATTATATTGTCCGAAAGAGAATATTTAAACTTCCTTGACTCGCCTTTTTTATTCTGCTACGTCCAAATACACCTCCATCACTCTTTTGTCTGTAACGTTACAAGTTGAGACGAACATTACTTTTATTTCACCACTTTTTGTATAGTATCACAAATAATTACCCGCTTCACCCACGCCTGATTTATTTATCTGTAATAAGTTTTATAGAACAACCTTGTCTCACACCCTTTTTAACTGATGTATGTCTCTCATGATTCTCTACTTTTATAATAGCCACTTGATTCTTATATACTTCGATGTTTTAGACCAGACTTATTTAAAATTTTGAACATCTTGTCCCACCAAACATTATCAAAAGCTTTTTCCAAATCAACAAACGCAAAAAAGTATCTTTGTTTTTCTTGATCCGCCCTTCAAGTATTAATCTTAAAGACAGAATTGTTTCTCTTGTACCGCGATTTTTCCTAAACCCAAACTGATCTTTACCTATCTCTTCTACTACCCTTTACATCCTTCTGTATATTTGGAGCATGTGATGTTAGACTAATAGTGCGGCAATTCTCACATTTGTCGGCTTGTGTTTTCTTCGGAAGTGTGAAGATGATATTTTTACTAAAATCAGTTGGAATCTATCCTATTTGATAACTTTTGATATGAGCTTGAATAATCTTTCCTTCATTTCCTAGGGATTTAAGAAGTTCTGCAAGGATCTCATCAATTCCAACTGCCTTATTTGCTTTCAAGTCATTCAGATCTCTATTAAATTCTGTCCTCAAAACAGGATCTCCTAAGTCATCAATGTCGACATCACCTTCCTTTGCCATTACGCTATTGTTCAAGTCGTTCCCATCATACAGTTTCTCAATGTATTCCTTCCATCGGTTAGCTCTATCGTCTGAGCTTAAACGAGGTTTCCCATTGGCTGCTTTAATGTTCGCACCTCTTTTCTTCATTTCTCCAAAATTCTGTTTGATCCTCCTATATGCAACATCCACTTTACCGACGACCATTTCCTTTTTTACTTCTTCAAACTTTTGTTGTAGCCATTTTTCTTTTGCTTTTTTTAATTTCCCGTTTATTTGATTTCTAAATTGCCTTTATTGCTCTCTTCCTGCTTCATCCTAAGCATTTTTATACCTTCTCCTCTGATCCATCAACTCCAAAATTTCTTCTGTGATCCAAGGTTTTCGGGCGGCTTGTTCCATAAAGCCTAATGTTTCTTTACCAGCTTTCATTATTTCAGTCTTTATTGCATTCCATTAGTCCTCGGTTGAGCTCCTTTCAGAGTTACTTCTTAGACCTAAGTCTACCATTTCTGCAAATTTTTCTCTGGTACTAGTTTGTTT
Source organism: Vandiemenella viatica (assembly GCA_031002005.1). Lineage (NCBI taxonomy): Eukaryota > Metazoa > Arthropoda > Insecta > Orthoptera > Morabidae > Vandiemenella > Vandiemenella viatica. The sequence goes on from JARYHS010011408.1 coordinate 197,991,713, forward strand.
CAGTTTATTCACTTCCAGTCTGCTCTGCTTATACTGCTTCCTTATTCGCTTGAATTTCAGCCTGCACCTCATTACTATCAAATTATGGACAGAGTCTATGTCTGCTCCTGGGTACGTTTTACAGTCTAGAACTTGACTCCTGAATCTCTTTTTGGTAATGATATAATCTAGCTGATATCTGCCTGTATCCCCAGGACGTTTCCAGATGTATATCCTTCTTGCATGGTTCTTGAACAGTGTGTTTGCCACAACTAGCTTATATCTTTCACAACATTCTAGCAACCTGCTTTCTCGCTCATTTCTTTCTCCTAGACCAAAACTTCCAACAGTATTCCCCTCTTTTCCTTCTCCCACTATCGCATCCAAGCACCCAGGATTATTAGATTTTCCTCCCCCTTCACATATTGAATTAATTCTTCAATTGCGGCGTTTATTTTCTCTATTTCTTCTTCATCTTGGGTCTTTAATGCAGTGATTTCCCATTGTCTTCTGCAACCCCATGCCGTTGATCATTTCTGATTCATCCGCCTTTAGGGGCCGTTTCAAACCCCAAGGGCAAGAGGGTGCCCTGAACCGCTCCCCGCTCTTCCGCCCTCCTTTCAGAGGCCGTTGGCAAGCAGTGGGTGACTCTTTATACCGGGAATCTTTCAGTTGCCAGATTCTCGTCCATGCTAACAGAGTGCAACACGTGAAAGAGAGGTTGAAATTTGGCTGGAAAAGGCTAGTACAGTCTTTCCCAAACCAGGGTAATTGAACTTCTGGAGTCTTTAAATATTACCATATTTAGTCCTCATTGCCAAAATGTGGTCTTTTTCGTCTATGATCTTCTTTTTTTCGATTTTGTCCCAGTTTGGACCGCGGTAGCAATTGGGTTGCTGGTTTGCTTTTCCTCTCCTCACACAATTTTCCCCTTCTTTCTTCAGTCCAGGTGGTCTTGGCCTTTGTTCTTTGTTCCTGCAACCGTTCGAATCTATCAGTTAATTTTGTATCTCATCTGGATGGATCTCAACTTTTTCCAAATATTTTTGTCTCGTCAACCCATTTTGTTGTCACTTTTAGTTTAGTGATTTAGTTGAAAATTCTTTTTGTTAACCTACTCTCACTCATTCTCATAAAGTGTCCGTTAAATTTCAGCCTTCTCTTGTGCACTGTGTTCGGAATTTTCTCAGCAAATCTATATAGATCCTCATTTTTCTCTTCCACCATCAACCAGTTTTTCCCTTTATTAGTCCTAAAATTTTCCTTATGATTTTATTCTAACTCCTTTATCACCATTTTCTGTGTCCATATATTCAAATTACTCAAACAATATTTACAGTACTGCCTTCTCAACTGCTTTCTTCAAGTACGTTACTAATGTTTTTAAACTGTCAAACGGTGCATCCGTATTGCTGTCAAATCTGTGTTCACATTTAACCTTTAAAGCTTCCCTACGCCTCTCTGAAGGAACTGGTATAACTAGTTCCTTAAAAAGCGGGCATGGTGTAGTATAAGGAAAGTACCGCATTCTGGTCACTCTGAAGGACTAGGACAAGACCGAAGATTCCATGTCCCCTGCTAGACTTCTGTCATTCAGTTGGTGAGGAACATACCTGACAATACCTGAAGCAATGTCACTGGTGGCATGCAGCTAACGGTATCGTGAAAACGTGAATAAGTTCAGATGAATTTTGCAAGCAGGGGCACATGTCGTGAAGATCGCTCCACGATATTAGCTTGGCATAAGTCGACACCTTGTGAGTTGTGTGCATGAAGAAACTGGTAACTCTACGATTCAGCTGGTATATTAAAGACCACCATTTCCAAGAAAGTTAGTTAATGAGGCACAAAAAAACAAAAATGTATATAATCTAATAGCAGTGTTTCTCAAATGCACAATGACCAATATTCCAGAGAATTTAACAAACCGTCGTTTAAAGACTCAGATAGTATGGAAATAACAATATTTCATAGCGAAATGGAAATTTCACGGGTTACTCTCCCAGCCTTGTAATAATAAGATACTTCAAAGCATGAAAAGACCACTCAAACGAAGCTGCTCCGACGACACATTATTGCAATGAAACCTGTTCAGTGCGGTTGCAATGATTCGATCTCCCCAGACGGCAATGGAGGATCATCAGTCGGATTCGAACAGGACAGGTGATCAGTGCAATTGATTGGATAGAAACAATAAACATAGAGATATAAAATTGTACAAGCTTGTGACATGCACATCTGTTCTCACCTTTGTATATCTTCCAAAATATCATACTATAAATAAATTATTAAAATGCAATGAAACCAAAAATCTAAATTATTTTAGCTTCTTTCAACGAAGTGACACAAGTTGAATGCAAATATTAGAAAAATTAGAGCACCAGTCAATTTACTAGCAATTGTGTTAAGAAAGGACCGTAATTGCATGGGAAAAATTCCTTTGCACTGGACAATGTTCGTATCGATGAGTTTTACGAATCTTGATGGAACGTGTCTGTGCATGTATGCTGGCCGGGACAGGTTAACTCACCTCATCAAGTTCTTCGTAGCAGCAGGTATCGGAAGCCATTAGGCCCGTTTACACGTACGAGCCAAACTGGCGGTTTGGAACGGCGCTCCGGACTGCCGCGCCGGAGCGTGAGGTTGGAGCGTCGCTCCTGGAGCGTGCCACGAAAAATGGTCAACACTCCAGTCGCGCGCGCCAGGACTGCGGGTTGGAGCGTACGCGCCAAAAATGACCGTTATCCCGTGGCGCGTGGAATTTCCGCCGGGTTGGAAAGTTTTGTAGACGGTCCAGCTTGCAACATTCGGTTTTCAGGTCATTGTTGTTTTTGTTGTGCCTGTGTTTATAAGTGTATTTAAAATATCCTCCAAAAGAAATGACATAAACTGAGCAATATGAGCTGCTTTACATTTTTTTTTTTTTTGGTACAAAAAGAATTAAATAAACAAAGTGCATATGGGCAGAAAGATGGCACGAAACTAGAGATCTATATGGACACATGCCTCTTTAGTGGGAGCAACGGGAAAATAAATGACCCAGATGAATTAAAAAATTGTCTACGAAACGACAATTCCATATATAACTACATTTTAATAATAATAATATTTAATTAAATTGCAATGGAGCGCACGCTCCTGTGGCAATTTTCCTACACACCCATCTCCCCCCTTTCCTGCACCCACCTACATTTGCCCTCTACATATTTTAACTTTAAATTCTTTCAACGTTTTTGGTAAATTGTTCATCATTTCCCTTTGTAGCTTATTCCAATCGCTGACACCCTTACCTAAAAAGGTAAAGTTAAAGTTAGTATCTCCACAAATATCAAAACAAGAACAGTCATGAGGAAGAGCATAACTGCAGAGTAATGTTTGTCTCCTACTTTTCGTTTTTTGGCAACTGGAATATCCCTCCAAGATTTGAAATTGCTTGCATATATTCTTCTCAGTTCTTTTCGAATTACCGCCGAGTTTCTTGAATCCTTTCAGTGACGAAAGCTTTGTTTTCACTTTCACATACATTTACCCTGCTGAATTCTACTAACTAATCATATTTACGATTTTTTAAATTTTTATTTTTGTAGTCATTTGATTTAATCTTCCACAAACATAGAAAATTCTTGTAAAGTTCTATAAATCCTTCTAAATTATTTCTTGACCACATTTTTCAAGATTTAGATTTTTATCTGTTAAAGCAGGGTAAAGTTAAAAAAAGTCACCCAGAAATTCCAACCAACAACGAACTTGTACTGACGCATCAAGACTGCAGACCGACAATGCACGTGTAAACACAAGGCCCCGTTAGACCTGCGCGCCAGATGTGCGCATTCGGAGCGCGCTCCAGGCCTCTCTGACCACCGAGCATTAACACGTAAAGGATTGATGTGCGCGCCTGGAGCGTACGCTCCAAAACCGTCGGAAAAACCGTGCGTGTAAACGGGCCTATTGGGTCAATCAACTGACAAACTACGTGAAAATTACTGACGAAGTACCATTAGCAGATGAGTCTACAATTGATTCACAACGTCGGTCAGATTTCAGATAGTGACTGCAAGTTGCAAATTACGAAAAATTACGAATCCAAGTCGCGACAGACATGCACATCAAAAAACCTTCAGCGTTCCAAACCGACGATGTTCCCCAGCACTGTCGTCTAAAATATTGGTTGTCTCTCACAATTGGTAATGAGAATTGAAACACATAGCATCTTAGTATATTTAACAACTTTATTCCTTGTTGGCTATTCCAATCAGTCGCCGTCTTTCATTTCATTGGCTGTTTGAGTTAGCATTACTATTGCATTTTGCAGAACTGTGTCCATGAAGTCAAAATTTCCAGCATTTCGATTTATCATGGCTTTTAGATAGAACGACCCCCAGTACACCCTCTTATGCTGTGATTTATTTAGCCACTTCTGTCAGAGATTCAAATCAGAAGCTTTTCTTAATCTTGATGGATATTCTCTCCGGTCACTCTTGCCGTTAGAAATACCACAGTCGGACTCGTTGCTAGGATGTTTACGAATGAGTCCCTAGTGTAGCTGTTTTATACCGCTTGTCCTAAGGAAACAATTAGGAAATCTATTACTAAATTATTCGACGCATCATAAAAAATGTAGAAATAAATTGCCGGTAATGACATGAATGATATATAAGCTAGTTTTGTAGTAAGATGTTTCGGCTTGATCAGGCGACTGCCACTTGTTGGAATACAGAGAGTATGCCTGGTGAGAAGGAAGAGGTAAAGATTGATTGACTAATGTGAAACACAATGTGAAAAGAGAGTAATCACAGCTGCTAGATTGAAGACGTATATAGGCAAATACAAATTGATGAGGATCTTAATCCACCCTCAACTGCTAGAGATGATACAAAATGGTGGTGATGTAAATCTAAGTTAATATTACAAATGAGAAATTAATTATCAGTTTATTACGTTCTCAGGACTATACGGACCTTGTTAAAATTTGACAAGGAAATATTTTGTATAGTTAGGAAGAACATAGGATAATTTTTTCAGGATAAATAACATTTTTTGTAATGAAATTTTTAAAACTATCGGGACTGTGCTATATACGAGTTGTATAGATGTGGATTTGCACTATATGCGATGGGTATCAATAAGGCCCAGGGTCCGACGCTGAAAGTATCAAGGATACGCTTAGAAAAGATAAGTCTTTCCCATTCATTGTTATATGTTTCTAGCTCACGGATTTCCAACCCCAAAAGGCGATACATGTTATGAACCGACTGCAAAACCAAAAACGTTGTGTACAAAACGATATTGACCTAAGAAATCCCCAGAAAGTGACATAATATTAAACCACAAACATAAATCTGCCGGAGGAACTGCGGTAGGCAGTCTAACCACCATTAGTTTGTTGCTATTTTTAGACATTTAGAAAAGTGTTTCTTTTCATGAGACAGGTCTTATGGTGGTGATGGTTTTCCCGTCATATTATCCCGATGGTTTTTGGGACACCTTTTATCTTATTTAGAGCTATCTGTGTCCATTTCTAGCAATAAAATTCTTGGTTCGCGCGTACGAATTCGTGGAAGTAGCTAATAGTTGAAAAACTGGTACTGGCTTTTAACTATTGTTGGCGCTATTGAAAAAAAAGTGATGAGTGCCCCAGTTTCCAAAGTAACACGCGCGTCCCCTGAAGGTCATAACGATGTGCTAATTCTGAGACAGGCGCTCTTTTTTTTCGTACCGGTTTGTATGCAGCGCGTGGAGAGAAAAAGAGAGGCACTGTGGCTCAGCTGGCAGGAACAAAAAAGACCGCGAGACTTCAAGGCCAGCGAGCCTGACCTCTGCGCTTCTGGCTGAGGCCAGGTCGCGCAACAAACACTGTACACCTCCAGCTGGTCCCTCCCGCTACACAGCGTCTGTCTACCTTACACCTACAGAGTGTCCAGGAATCAAAGCATAATGCTGCAACTTATTTTAGTAAAAGTCACCATTTTCGAGATACTGATTTTTTTAAAACATTTTGTTCAGTATATTCCAGGCCTTTTTTCCAAATTAAGGCTTTTTGAACCTTCGTTTTTTTTTTTAAATTTACTCAAAGTATTTGTGTCATCTAAAACAATGTTCTTTTTTTCCTTAAAACGTTAAAAAACCTTATAAAACCTTATTCAACAAAAAAGATATATTTCTACGAATTCATTGTCCAAATTTCCCAAACAATGAAAAAATAGTTGCAGAGTAACTTCAAATCGATAAACTTTTATTTTACTAAAGTCCAAAATACCAACCTTCGTGCTTTAGAACTACCATAAAAACATAATTTTAAAAGGAATGTTAAACAATTATACCATTTTAAAATTGGCGATAACGAAGAAATTTTTTAATGTAATTGACACAGTTATATATACATATATCACAAAGACAGTAGTTTGAATTAATTTGTATACAGTTTTTACATAACTTAACTTAGTCCACAACCCGAAGGTTGGTTGGATCCTTCCGAAGGAGGCATACTAAGCCATTGTGTCAGAGGTAGGACGGCCAGTTCCTTTCCTCTGGGACCTACAGTTTAACGTGGAATCCGAACCACGGAGCGGCCTGGCGTAGCTCATATGATCAAACACAACTCTCAAACTTCCTGCGCCTGCCGGGATTCGAGCCCGGAACCGGAGCAGCGAATCTTTTGAAAGCAAGCTCCTTAACCACTGAGCTACGACGCCGCTCTGTCTTTTTACATAAGATTGTTTAAAAGTTTTTTTAACGTTTTTTTTTTTTTTTTAAAGAACATCCTTGAGTAAATTTTAAAAAAAAAACTGGCTTCAAAAATTTTTAATTTGTAGAAATGGCATGGAATAAACTCAACAAAGTCACATGTTTCGAAAAAAATTTAAAAAATCGGTTATTCGAAAATGATGAGACTTTTAGTAAAATAAAATTTTATCATATAGTTAGACATGATGTGACCCTTTCATTCCTGGACTCCCTGTACAAACTAGCTGACAGCATGCTACCATTTTTTGAGTATATGCTTGTGTCTAAAATAGTTACGGTATTTAGGGTCAAAAATCGTAACAGTTTGGAATAGTTCTGCAAAATTCTGCTGAGTTTTAAGGGAGTCGGAATGCGTAAAGACAGAGATTTTTCGGGGGCAGAGACACTATATTAATGCTGATGACTGCTGTACAGGATCTAGGTGAAAAATGAATATGAAAGATGTTACGCTCTACGGGTTAGACAGAGGTTTTGCACCGACAGAGAACAGTACATAGTAAAAGGGTGAAAGCTCATGACAGCGTGAGGAGACGTGATTGTCGTTCACTCCGCAATATTTCAAGAATATCTGTTGTGTTTGAAGGGAATCTGAAAGCGTAAATAAAGAAATTTCGTGCGGAGAGAGACTACACAGTATATAGTATATGGCCAAAAGTCATAGTCACGTGACCTGATATGGCTGAGGTACGTACTGGACCTCTATGTAACCCTAAGGACGCACCCTGGAAAATTTTGAAGTATTTCTGTTTAATGTGAATGAAGATTGCGTAAAGACAGATCTGCGAGGTCAGACAGGGCCTACTTTATTGTACGGATCTCTAACAGCCTGTTTGTTTGAAAAATCCTAACGGAACAAGTACTTAATCAATTTGGATGGGGTTTTCAAAGTTTTAAAGCTCGTTGTCTAGCTTAAAGTCTGAGGTATACCTAATGCCTCTTTGTAATCGAACATGGGAGCAAGATGCTCACCAAATATTCTTAATGCAATCGCGACCAGAGATTAGACGCAGCTACTAAGATAAACAAAAAAAATTATCATAGAAATTCGTAGACACATGATGAAAATTAACTTTTGCGCCACTATTTCTTGATTTTGGTATTAAAAATGTTTTAAACTTTACGAGACGGTGAATTATAAAGACGCCTTTACGAAATTTCATTCAATTTAATTGCGATGGAGCGCTTTCTCCGGCGAGTCTGAAGAGTTTATAACAGTGTTCTACTAATTTATTTATTTATTTGACAATCTATTCGTTGTTAGACTCATTTCAATGAAAGTTTCACTCTTTTCAAGTTTTTTATTTGATTTAAATATGCGGCTTTTGATGAAGATGTCAATATTGCGGGCAAAATGATATTTTTTTTCTTTATGTTAAATTCTAGAAATAAGCTACATTATACACCACAGATAAAATAATAACCTAATTTTCATCTCTATCGGTACTCACTTATATTACGTTAAAATACCTTAAAACTATACATAAACATTTTATGGAGCGGGAGGAACCACTGAAATAAGAAAGTAGCAAGAAAAAATAAATTTCTCACATGAAATATAGGTTTTATCCTGTTCTGAGTTAGTGATCGTTACTCGAAAATAATTAAAATCTGCCGCACACGCAATCATTAAACACACAGGGCACCCCAGCTGAAGCAAAAGGCCGTATTAAACAAGAACAGAACTGAAAGATAGGGAAAAAAAATAAAAAAGAACAATCAACACCAATCATTTCAAATTGTAGTTGACCAAAAGTAAGCAAGTTTAACAGCATTGTCACTGGTTGACTGCTGGCAATTGTACAGATGCTGGATGGTGTGTTATGACATCACGCACAAACTACTGAGCAGATTCGGGTGTGGTTTTACGGGCTGTCTTAAAACATGAGGTCTGTTTTATGACTGTACGTGTTCTGGCAGCAAAGCAGACGGAGATGTCGTAGCAACGCATTTGTCACGTCTCAGAAGAAGAATTGTACTAGCTGGCGGCGCTAGATGAAGGTGTTGTTATTGTGGTGATAAAATCACTAACTCGGAGACCTCAGTATCTCGGTTGAAGCTATCATCAGGGAGTCCAGGACGTGAAGAATTAATAATAATATCAAACTTAAGTTTTGAAAATATTTCCGTGTGTTGGGAAAGAAAAGCGAATGCAGAATAGCAGAAAAAGCTGCGTTTACAGTAATCTACATCTCGGTATGAATAGAAAATTGTTCATTTGACTCTTTAAAAAGACGTTTTAATTACAAAAGACGATTTTTGAAGGAACAATCCCAGCATTCGCCTAGAATACTTTCGGGAAACCATGAAAAACTGAAATCTTGATGGCAGGACTTGAACCCGCGTCCTCCCGAAAGCCGGGCCCGTGCTTTACCGCTCATCAACCACGAACCTGCAAAATTAGCTCTAACTGCTAAAGACCGGTTAACTTCATTTTTGGCTCTAAGAACAAGGGGAAAGTCGGGTAGCCTCGGACATTCAAAGTACTGTACTAAAAAAACCAACCACGCTACATAGGTAAACCTTTATTGTAAATACGCGCCCTGTAGAGTAAAAACAAATGCAACTAAGCTGCGGCTTGGGCGCGCAGTGAGTTCCACACTACTGTGTGTTTTGTTCCTGGCAGAAGTTTTTCGTCCCTCCTGTCAAAATTCGTTGGAGATTATTGAATATGATGCGTCAAATAAACGCATAGTAACGTGGACCGAAAAATTCAAAAGGGCGAGATTTTAACATCTTCACCACATAGAAAATGTATAGTGTACGGGAAAAAAGTAAAGGTAGTAAAAATGATGAAGCTAAAACATATATAGATAAAGGCGGTATGAAGAAGTTGAATACAAACAAAAGTATCCAAAATCTTACCGCAACAAAGCGAGTAAAACAGACCGAATGCATCGTACTTGAAGAAATTTTTTAAGACGAGGAGATTTAGTGTAATTAATCAAATACTGGGCTCATGAAGATTGCCTTTGTATAGATTCTTCAAATATCCATTATTATTGTGGTTTTTATAATGCCAAAAAATGACTAGGCCACCATTTATTACTCTGTATTTAACAGATGCAAGTAATGAATCGCGTTCAAACCTAATTTCGTACTGAAGTAAAATGCGTATAATCACTCGACTGTTAACTTACAAAGGAGAAAATCTAAATTGGAAAGGAAGATAAGGATACAAGGAGAAAGAGAGATAGGAAGAAAGGGAGATAAATGTAATAGTTGAATGTCAGACATTTCCTCTAAATCACCTGGATTCTCACGCAAATGATTTTTGAGTGCGCAATATTTGGAATAAATGTCGACCACTAAATACTTTCTAGTATCAAATTCCAACTCTCCATTTTCATCAACTTTAAGCGAGAGTATATTTTCACTCAAGAATATTTGCTAAGTTTCATCCATTAAATAATAAATTACCAACAAAAATTGTAAAAAATTGCTTTAGTTTGTTTTTTAAGTTCTGTGAAATGCATATCATTAGTAATGTTTACTTACGACTACATGGATAAATAGTAGTTTGCAACAGTATAGAAAGAAATAAAAAAAAAGAAGAAAGCAGTTTGTCTTCTACGTTTAGAGAATTGGAACTTCATAGCACTTTGTTTTTACTTATGGCTTTACGCCTCGTCGACGTCGAGGTCATTAGAGGCGGTATAGGTCTGGGGACAAGGAACGGTAAGGTATTCAGTCACAGCATTTTGAAGGAAGCATCCCGGTTTCATAAATACTACCACTAATTAAATCGTATCACCACGCTGCTTACTTAATGAACCACATAGTTGTAAATTGTTACTCGCCATACAGATTTATGCAAATCTGAAACCCTCCAGGTTTTTTTCCCCGTTCAATACATCTGGAATAGCTGCTACACTCAAATTTCACCATTTTACCATTTAACTACCTCCAATTACTCGTACTGTTCTAACTATTGTTTCAGACTTTTTATCACGTAATTGTGGGATAGTACAGTGACTACAATCCACTACGCTTAATTAAAACTAACTACCCGTTCCCGAGGTTGGACTCGAACCAGCAACCCAAAAGGCGAGACCACCGTACACTGCCTAGTTGACTCATCTGTAGCCTTATATTCTTATGTGGTATCATATTTCTGAATCTCTTAGTTCTTGTTTATGTTCCGTGCGAAGGACCTTTTTAACATCTTGCTCTTTTGTTCGTTGGCATTGTGGGCAGCTTTGTCCGTCCTGAATGTCGTACCTATCCGCCCTTGATGTTTCCGGGAAACACTACCGCGCGGGCCTTGACATACCTCGCTGTCCGCTCGGCGATAAAGCTACAATGCGACTACTTTTTTGGCAGTCCTTTTCTGTCTTCTTAAGAGCTGAAGACTTCTCATGGACAGTACACTCTAAGGATAAGTACAAATTGTTCCAATTTGTTCTCTAATAATGTATCTTAGGATGATTATGAATCATTTATTTTCAAAAGTAGAGTCTATACTGTGTAACATAAAGCTACTGTGGGCACCGTGTCGTCGTTTCTGACGTAACGCGTCCGTTACCGGACTAATTACGGCCAGAGATGTTACTACAAAATAGAGGTTATGAACGTTATTTAATAACATAATAAGAGTTACATCTACTTAAGTAACCGAGAGGAAATTAACTATCAGAGCACTGTAAGAAAAGTATGTATTGTGTTTAAATTTAAACATTAACTATTAATTAATTTTTTGATTATTTAGATTCAGTCGATGTAGATGTTTTCTTATACTCTATGACCAGAGGTATAGCAGCTACAGTAACATGCAGGGCTTAGAAGCTAGTTTAGTATAATTCCTACTTCTCGATTCACTACGGAAAACCAATGAAAATTGTAATGATGAATGGTGGTGTTATTAAAGCCTTCATCCTATCCTATAATCCTGTGTTCAAGTCGACAATCCGTTAATGCTATACGTCAATCTGTTGTCACAATGGCCTGCTATTTCCTTGCTTTGAGTGAATTAATAACGTGATGTAACGCTGCCATAAATATATATTGAAGCACCTCCACGCTCCGAAGATCAAGGTACAGGTTCCTAAGGAGGACGCGAAGCCAAGTCAGGGGAGGTTGGAGGGCGTGGGGTGCAAGGTAGTTTCGCTACGCGTGTGGAATATACTCTAGCTCAGCAACGCCTCTTAGAGTTGAAATCCTTTACTTTAACATAACGTTCTTATTATTTTGAAGTAAGCATTCACGTTGCGTAAAATCTTCTCGAGCTTTCCGCCGGGATAGCGCGTCAGTAAAGTACAAGGCAACGTTTCGGAGCCTGCCTCTTGCTCAATCTTCCCGATGGAAAGCTCGAGAAGATTTTACACAACTGACTCACCGAGAAAGTCTACATTCTTTCAGGCATTTACCTTTTTATTAATAAAATTTTGGATGAGTGGGGGAGCGGTGTGGGAACTTTTATTTTGACGGAAGATGGCGAGGTAAGAAACAGTTTAAGGACACCTAGATTCAGGCTAACTGACTAGCGAAAATCTTCCATCTCATACTGGCAGCAACAATTCTGAATTATCCCGTTTCTCTTAATACTCGTAGTGTCGATTTCTCTTACTATAGTGCTGGCCAGAACAATTGGCGGGTCTCCTAGAATGCGCCGTTGCCAAACCACGCGCTTAACAGTTGTATTCACCTTTTTACTTGAAGTAATAGTTTATACTGTATTTTAAATAATTTATAATCGAAATTTTGTGATAAAATATTGATTTATGTCATTTCGTTAAGAAAGTTATGTTCGTGTAAATGCATTTGATATAACTGAAGAATACTTTCTCGAGAAATTAAGAAAACGTATTGAATTACTCTTCTTTATTTTATTTGTGGCTAAGCACGTATTAAATTTTATTTACAACTAAAATCAAAATTATACTTTGTTATCCTCTGCACTGAAAAACTTGCAAAATTGACGACAAAATTATATATATATATAGACTATAGAATTAAAATTGCTGTATACCAAAAATTTATATGTAGAAAAGAAGTATGGCCACTGCAGTTCTTTTTATAAAAATCAACCATAATAAAAGTAAGCAAAAATGTTATATTGTCATCATGAATATTATTAGAAAGCCAAATGTTTTTAAGCAAAATTAATAATATCCAACAGTAATATCGTAACTTACTACCAACAATAAAACAAGTTAAATATGAGTTTGGGGTTTTAAATAACATTAACACAGCAAATGTTTATAGTATCTTAAACTGTTAAGTACAAGCTATTAAAGTGCTCAGTAATTGATAAGTTTATTGCGTAATATGTTAAATGTTCTTTAATACCTTACTTGTCATTATTCATCTTCATCAACGCCTTCTTCTTCTTCATCATCATCTTCCACTTCTTCGCTGCTCTCGTTCTCTGTCGTTGAATCTTCGTTGAGGTTGATTATAAGAGGCTCGATTACATTATCTCGGACCACTTCCTTTTCGAAATCTTCTGTTTGCAGTTTTTCGGTATGGTAAACACATTTCTGCCACTGTTCGATGGTGACGTTTTCCAAGGCTTTATGCAACAAACGTTCGACATCGGCGATTTTGAAAGTGTTGTTTTTCTCCGCCACTTCTCTTTTGACTTGGGCCCAAATGAGCTCTATCGGATTGTACTGGCAATGATAAGGGGGTAATCGGACTACTTCATGTCCTCTTTCGTTTGCAAGTACATCCAACTCATACACCGGTTCTTCTTTATTCATGCGAACCTTCTCCAGCATCTCAGCTCTAGTCTCCGTAGGCAAAAACGAAATTTTCTTTTCTGTTAGCCAAGCAGCTATATCAGCTTTCGGCGATTTGGTTGTTGGAGCTCGGTTTATCACTGCCGAATGATATTTGGCGTTGTCCATGACGATGATAGAACCTTCCTCCAAAAAATTCAAAAATCTGTTGAGAAATCAATCTTTAAACGTCGTTGTATTCATTTCTGAGTGATAATCTTCAGATTTGTTGGTTTTGCTGCATCTGTAGACCAACTTACTTTCCTGGAGAAAGCCTGTCTTTGCTGAACCCGCATGCAAAACAATTAGCCTTGCCCCTTTTCCGACAGGTACCTTTAAGCCCCCACTTTGATTTGAATTCTGCCAGATATTTTTTAAAGAATGGTTCTGAGTTACCCAAGTTTCATCTAAGTAAAAAATGGGTCGCGTGTCACCTGAGCTACGAAGGGAGCTCATTTTCCTCAAAAATTTGACTCTTGAGGACACTAAGTCGTTTCGCTCAAGCAAAAATCGCCTACCATCATTCTGACGCCTGTATTTAAACCCTATATTGTTCAATATGCGTCTTACAGATCGTGCAGATCCTGTAAAATTTATCTTCTCTTTTAATATTTTTCTTAATTTTTCTGAGGTAGGGTACTCACCACGGTCGTAAAATTCGTGTACTGTTCTCCTGACAATGTCCCTGTCAAAGTCGTTAAGCTTTGTTATAGTGCTGTATTGTTTCACATTTTTCTTTGGAGAAACAAACGTAGGCGATTTTCCCTCACGACACACTCGCTGGACAGTTCTCAAACTAACACCACAAGCTTCAGCGCAAATAGCCTGTACATTCCCTAAATTTCTTCGCAATATGGTTGTTTTTTGCGGTAACAAATCACTACAGTTTTTTATTTCATTAACATCAAGTACGTCCATATTTTTCAAGTCTTTTCTTACCAGCGTACATGTAGAAGACAAAATTTCACCATCATTGTCCACAAGGAGTTTGAAATATTTATATACACTGTGAATGATTGATTTACTCTGCCGGCGAAACTCTGTTGTCTTCTTCAGCCGCGGTGGTTCTGCTGTCGATGACGTGCGTCTTGTTGGAGTCGTTAGTCCGGAAACACCTGGAGTAGGAGAATAAGTCTCTTCCTGAGTATCCATTTTTAGTAGCACGATTCTCTTGCTAAATTACCGTTATTACAATTTACTGCACTTTTTGTTCGGTAAAATTAGGACACTAAATTACTGTAATTAATAAATAACTAAAACGAATTATTTAAATCGCAAAACGCTAAAATCAAAATATTCTCTCTCGAGCAAGCTCACCCTCACACTGACACACTTTCTAACTCCGATTCACAGGTTCACACATTTTTTGTGTGTTGAAAGGGAGGTGGAAGGTTTGGGGTGGGCTGCCGCTTGGACTAGGCAACACAGGCCGCACAGCGTTGCAATTTTCAGGTGATAGAAAGAGAGCGCATCGCGAGTTTGTCCCCAAGTACGGCAACAGCGCGTTAACACTGACCCGCCAATTCTTCTGTCCACAGCTATAGGTGTAACCTCGTAACAGTATTTTGGGTATGGTTACGGGAGTAGAGCAGCAGAAAGTAAGTTTCAGTTAGGTGAATGCCTGCCCTGTCCAGGGTCTATCCTCGGGACTCGTTAACTGTCACGGCAAATGCCGGGCAACTGCTTCCTTCCATTTGAAAGGGAAGGTCACCACTACGTTTCAGATATTTATGACAAGTCATAGTTTTTTCCTGTCTTCTCTTTGAGCTGTATTGCTGAATTAAACAATGATATAACGTTTCTGATTGAATTTAAGTGTATTTTATATATCATATAAATCCATTTTCAGGCCATTTTACTAGTTTTAATCAAATTACGATAATATATATGGTCATATTCTCGTAATTTTTTTTAATAGTCTGGCAAATTCGCTACAGATTATAGATGAGAATAAATTAAGATAATTAGTCACAGAAATGTACTGGTATTATATATTGGAGGAAAAAACAAAACTAATTGTCACTGAATTTGATTCACCAGTGAATATGTAAAGTTATACATTATTGTCACTCTCTAAATGTTAATGTTCCGTCCGCGTTTTAATCTGTACAATGCACCAGCAGTAAGTCTGTGTCTAGTCTCGTCTATCAATGTCTCACTGTTGCCAATACTTTTGAAAATAATCCTCACTCAGTGTTAAATCTGCAGTGGGTCAGTGAGTACCGCCATGTCGAAAACAAAATTTACTGAAAGTTCGAAGTTACGAAATTATGTAAAGGAATATTTTAGTGCAGACGAAAGAGTTCTTTTCTGTAAATTATGTGATATTAAAATGACTTCTACAAAGCGATTTCAAATCTCCCAATGGTGCAGTGAGTGCGCGGAAGCGAATTACGCTGTCTACGTGAAAGCGACACTACTATATAAAATAAATGGTGTATAATTGAGGTTGTTTTAACAAATGGTAAATTTAAATCTTTGATCACATTTTGTTATTTTATTTTCAGATTATATTTACCCGTTTTGAAGGTCATTTTTGCATGCATATTTCTCTCTCTCTCTTTTTTTTTTTTTTTTTTTTTTTTTTTGTCATCACTTTTATTGCTATGCCTGGAATAAACGCAACATCACCATCGTAGACCCTTTCAACACTTTTGGTAATAACCAGGTTGCGGCGTTTGTAAGGAAAAAAATTGGGGTCATAGTTCTTGACTACGTGACCTGATGTTATATATCTCCTGACTCTGCTAATTGTTGGTGGCACAAAGTGTAAAAGTGATGTAAATCCTTTTCGGGCCTCATTTTTCTGTCTAACATTACCAAAAACTCCGAATCAATTAAAGACCATTGTTAATCAATACACCCAGGCATTGGTCGTTTCGTTACGAGATTAAACTGTTGCTCAATATCAAATAAATATTAAGAGGTATTGGAAACGTTTTTACATCCTATTTCTATCACTCTGTTTCTTGGCAACAAAAAAGAAAAACTACGTCACCTGAGAGTTTGTCGGATAACTAAGACGTTGATGGATACTGCTGTATGGGAACAAATCTGATTCAATTTATTTCCCTTTTGAATTGTTCCCGGATTAAGGATAGAATATAGTCTTTTACATTTTGAAGAAGATGAACTTTTTCTTGTTTTCTCACCGAACTACATATGAGAAGTATGATATCCGAAGAATGCAAGGTCCCGTTTTAGCAGTTATTGTTTTGCTCTTAACAACCCAAACACAACCGTTACTAATGACTCCTTATGTGTATGTGTGTGTCATAATGACAACAAACCTTTCGCTACAAAGAATACTAATATAATCGAGAATTGGTGATTATTAATACTATTTTTTTTTTTGAAACTGTTATACTACAAGTTAATGCTGCATGCTGAGCGTTCCCTACACATTACGGTTTACATTTAATTACTTTTAAAAAATAGTAATAAAACAGTTTTACATCAAGTTAATTATTCGCTTATTTATCGATCTGAATCACGGACAACGTGAAAGACAGATGTGAAAACCCGTGAAGATTTTTGATTTAGTTTATATCGCGATCCAGTATTGCCACTAAAATGTGGTAGATACATATATTAATATGCGTGTAACTGAAGTATTGTTTCTCTGGCGCCATGTTTAGCGTAGTGTGTTGTTAGATTGAAATTCAACCTGGACCAGGATAGCAACAGAAACTTTTTGTTACAGCGTAAAGAAATAGGAATTACATTATGCTTTATTTTTTCTATTTATTTAAGCAATCGCTAAGAAATGAATTGACAGAAAACTGAAAGAAAAGTATGTATTTCGTTTAAATTGGCATATTAATTATCTCTTGATCGTTTAAATTGGCCTATTAATTATCACTTAATTATTTTTACCGAAATCATTACTTGGTTTGAATGAAAGAAGTTCCAAATTGATCGCGATCTCTACGGCCTAAACCACAATTAAAACTAATATTACGTGGCGTAACATAAGTTGTTAAGATTTATTTTTTCGTTTTCACTGGGGTCATTATTTCAACCGCATGCAAACTTTGTTGTTCGTTAAAACATCGATCTTCATCACAGATAAAAAAAAAAAAAAAATTGTGAGTACTCGTGAAAAATTTGGATCAAGTTTATATCGCGATGCATGATGACACTGAAATGCGATACAGGGGATATATTAATTCGCATGTGAATGGAGCTTTGAGTTTTAGCGACAATTTTAGCGATGATTGTGGTTAGACTGAAATACAACCTGGACCAAGTTGACAACTGAAACTTTTTGCTACATCACAAGGGACGAGAAATTACAGCACATTTAGCTTTATTTTATAACATTTCTATTTAGGTTAACAATTTAAAAAAAAATAACTGTCAGAACACTCCATCAAACCCATCATTTTTGACGGCCTTTGTGTCTAGTATTATAATAAAAGTCTTCCACTTCCCGCTAACCCCCTTCCAATTGTTAGATCATACTCATTTCTTGTTCATTAGAGGTTACATTTAGTGAAAAATCTTTAATTTCTCTAAATTATCGCGATATTTTGCCATGTTCATTAGAGGTTACGTTTAGTGAAATATCTCTAATTTCTTTAAATTATCGCCATATTTTGCCATGTTGGACTGTTTGGAGTGGTGCAATACGATATCAACTGGCGATCTCTTATCTGTCATAACGACTCGTGTGCTGGTAAAAAGCGGTATCGACGCCAGACCACTAGACAGAGACTACCTGGGCGGCTCGGCGCGGCGGTGTGGTTGTGGTTCTCGGAAAGCGGACTAACCAGCCTGGTGGTCGCGGGGTGTGAGGGAAGGGGCAGCCTTAACTGCAAACCCAGGCGCCGCAACGCCAGTCGGCTCACAGGGGCCGCGCGCAACAGGTGGGTGTACAACAGCAAGTGGACAGCCAGTCTCCTCCAGGAACAGGTACGTCGTTTGCCACCGTCCAAAAAGAGATTCCGTGCGTTACTGAAACACGATATCAGATTCCAAAAGTGTCGACCCAATCGCAAAGGTCGCTGGCTCGATTCCGACTCTACGAAGAGGATATTTAATTGATTGATGTGCTGTTTTCTTTTACCCATATTAACAGAAAGACCTTCATGCTTAACTGATATAAAAAGCGAGAAAACAAGGACAAAACATGTTACGCGGTATACCATTTAATTTTAAAAAATCTGAGACACTGGTAAAATGGTGATTGCAGAAGCTGCATTTGGTAGAACCCCACCTGTAACTTTGATGACTGGATGAATTATTTCGAATAATGAATTAGACATCATACCAAAGAAAGTTTGTTCTGTGATCTCGCACTCTATTTCAATTTTTTTCCGTATTACGAGTCAATATTGTTGATAACAGTTCTTAAAGTTATTTTGTTTGCATTCATTACCAGTTGAATTACCAATGTGACAAGATTTTGATAACTTTCAAATTTGCAAACTTCTATCCATGGCGTTTTAATAGTGTATCTCTTCTCAGTAATTCGCATACTGACAAACGTGCCGTTCTCTACGTGATAACTGGATTATTTTTACTTGAATTGTGATAAATTAACACCTCCAAAGATTAAAATCAGTAATTCGCATACTGACAAACGTGCCGTTCTCTACGTGATAACTGGATTATTTTTTACTTGAATTGTGATAAATTAACACCTCCAAAGATTAAAATTAGTAGTTATCATATCTCTGTCTCTTAGACATAAAAAGAGGTAATACCTAGCTTATCAAGAACCTATTGATTTCAGTAGAAAAAATTCTGTCTACACTCTCCTGGTATGAAACATTCTGAACCTAGTAGAATTTTGAGCTCCTTTTGATTGTGTGATTGGGTTTCGCGTTGACCTATTAACAAACGCAAACTTTTGCTTACGACCGATGGTGTAACTTTTCTCTGTGTTCACTGTGTCAGAAACTTCACTCTCGAATAATAGATCTATCAAACATGGATTACTGTATCTCTATTAAAACAAACATTGAAAAGCAATGTGGTAATAATATGATAGTAAATTATGAGTGATATGAGAGTCATCCAAATGACTTAGAAGTTTTCTCTGTGATCATGAAACGGAAATACGAATACGTTGTTGTTTACAAGTTTGATAGAGTACTACTAGGTTATAACCTAAGATCCTCTGCAAATGGCTCGATTGCATAATGTAGTATTAGGTGTGAGTGAAGTGTGCAGTGACCTGTTTACGAAAGCCCGCAGTGAAAGTAATAAGGAGGCAGCCTTGTACCGAATCAGTTGTCCCGGGGTACCTAATGTCGCACTTTCCTACCGCAGAGCGGGCAATGATCTTTCGGCCCATGACGAAAAGATTCAAACACAGATCTGATTCAGGGAGTCTTGCTAGCGACACTAGAAGAAACACTGCATGTTGGGATCAGAAGCAGTTTCTCAAACAAACTTTCGGATATTTCTGTTCGGTAGAAAACACATAATATGGTTCTTCGTCCATCATACCTGTAACGGGCCAGTGTGGCTGCGTGCATTAAGGCGCCACCACACGAAGTCGGGGAGATACTTTTTTTTTTTTTTTTTTTTTTTTTTTTTTTTTTAACAGTTTAACGTCCCTTTTTAACAACGTGGTCTTTAGAGACGGGAAAGGATGGGGGCAAGGAATGGGAAGGAATTCGGCCATGGCCTTTTGAAGGAAGCATCCCGGCATTCACCTGGAGTGATTTGGGGAAACCATGGAAAACCCAAATCTGGATGCCCGGACGGGGATTCGAACCGCCGTCCTCCCGAATGCGAGGCCAGAACGCTATCCGTTACACCACCACGCTCGGTGGGGAGATACAACGGGACAAGGTCCGAGTCCTGAGTCCAGCCTACCGGACGTTTTTAGGCGGTTTTTCGCAATCACCTAGGTGAATGCTTTTAGGGGCTCCAATATCTGCCTCATAAGCTACACATTACACAAACAAAACATCCATTAATCATTGAAAACATAGTTCAACCCCCCCCCCCCCCACCGCAAATATTTCTCCACTAACTGACAATTCCGGGTTCTAACTACCCAATGGAAACATTGTACAGATGTTTTGTTACAAGCCACGAGAATCAAGGGTTTCCGTGACCATATAGTTTCTGTTTGTGAATATTAATAATTGCCCCTGAGCAAAGGATCTCAAACTATTCATGATTATTCAGACGCTTTTTGTTTTCTCTTTATTTTTCCTGTTCCCAAAACCTCTAACACTTCCACAGCCACCGAGTTCCTCTTTCGATTGTTCTGTCCACATTGTACCTGTTTTCTTCTTTATTTTTAATCTCATTTTCATAGTATTTTCCTTGAAATGTCCCCATTTCTGTGTCATTTCGTTACTAATGACTGCAAGATTTAAGTCCGGAGAGGCTCTGTGGTTAACGCACGTGATTGGGGAACGAAAAGTCCCCGGTTCTAATCCCTGTCTCGGCGGGGATTTTCATAGGCTCTTAACCCCACCTTCACCTACAGCACAGTTTGCTGTGTAATGTGAAGTACGCCAGAACGCTTCCGTGGTTCATTCAGATTCCACTTTAAACCGTACGTCCCCTCTAGGGTTAAGGACCCTAGTTCTAACACTGATGTGTGCACATCCACAGCTAACTCAAGCTAAACAAAGGCCTAACGTGGTCCTATATATAGGTTACGCCCAGACACCGAAAACGCACAGTGAGCGAAAAAAACGACCACAAGCCGTTGTGGTTTCTTGAAAACGGCCGCAACACGTTTTGGCTTATCAGTACCTAGTTCTTTATGTTCACGACAAATCGGTCCAGGGTGCATTTTTTGTATTTAATATATATGATTCTTTTTACCCATCGAGTTACAAGTCTCTCTCTCTAAAAAAAAAAAAAAAAAAAAAAAAAAAAAAAAAAAAAAAAAAAAAAAAAAAAAAAAAAAAAAAAAACACCATAGATGTGAATTGTGATAACCTAGACCAGACGCGAATTTCGTGTTGTGTCCTTTGTTGAGTTAGTGTTCTGCTGGATGTTTTTTGAAAGTGCCATAACGCAAATAACGTGTTTTCGCCGTTTTCAGGGAACCAGAACGCGTTGTAGTGTTTTTTTTTTTTTTCCTCTCAATGAGCGTTTTCGGTCTTTGAGCCTAACATACACACACACTGGCATTAACTCAAAAACAAAGGGTTTTTGTACATATGTTTATATGATCATTTTTCATTGTTCTGGTGTGATCATCCCACCGGAATAGTTTGTAAAAGTATTTTTGTGGCATTCTGTATATAGGCCTATTAATTAATATGTCTTCATTTGTAATGGTTTTGACAGTATCCTTCAGTCAATTACTCCTCTGTGCAGTTACGTTTAGAGCTGCTATTGTAATTCTAATACAATGGAAGTACTGTAGCTTAACAGCGCATTGTTACTGTAAGTAGACGATGATGATGTCCTCAGTGAAGGCTAAGGTAATGGTTGTTTACCTGGTAGCAGGTCGTTATATTGGCGGGGCTGTTACGATCGCCTTGTTGCAATCCCCGCGCACTTTCTCCCGCCCGTCGCAAAAACAGAAGCACAGCTGAGAGACGCAAAAATAAACAACGCCACATAACGGGGGAAAGTGTGGGCTGGCGAATGCACAGGCATCTCCAGCTGATACGGTTTCGCCTCGCGCCGCTTCGGGTTTCGAATGATTCGTGTTTCAGCACTATTGCAGGTGTCACGTAACCGTTACTCTCACGCTTACGTTACACTTCGCTTTCGCCGCTTAATGATACGCCAATCACTTTTGCGCTGTTTTCGACACTTTCAGGTATATTTACAGTCGGTAACGCTCTGTCCTCGCATTTGGCTGGACGCGGGTTTGAAATCATATTTTTTTTCATGATTTCCCAAAAGCATTTCAGGCGAATACAGGGATTGTTCCTTCAAAAGACAATGGCTGAATTCCTCTACAATTCTTTTATGTTCTCTAATTACCTTCGATGTCGACGAAGCACAAACCTATAAGCAAAAAAACAAAAATTGTATTTCTAATATTTTGAATTTTGTATTATACCATAGTGTTATCTCTTTGCATTAATATTTAATTGATCCTTGTTAAGATTTTTGTTAATATTCCGAAATTAGTTTTTAAGAGAATTAATACTTTTTCTTAAAGTAAGACAGGATTTATTTCATTAGTTTGCATTTATAAAATTTAAAATTGGTGACACGAAGATTCTGCCGAGCGTCGTGGGTGAGCCTTAATGCTCTGGCCTCTCATTTTGGAGAACGCGGGTTTGAATCCCCGTCCGACCATGCAGGTTTGGGTTTTTCATGGTTTCCCCAGATCACTCCAGGTAAAAGCCGGGATGGTTCCTTCAAAAGGCCATTGCCGAATTCCTTCCCGTTCCTTGGCCTCTATCCTTTCCCGCCTCTAAGGACCTCGACGTCGACGAGGCGTAAGGACATAAGCAAAAAAAAAAAAAAACACAAAAAAACACAAAAACAAAAGCAAACAAAAAAAAAAAAAACGAATATTCTCAGTGATTCTTATTTTTTGGCCTGTTCGATATCCTCTAACAAGGCCTCTGCTTTCTCCTCCCATGATGGCGATGTTGGCTATTTACCTGCGCGGTGAGTAACTCAGGTTTCTGTGTTATTTGTATACAAAGCGAAAAAGTTCTCTATGGTATGGGTCCGTGACTAAAGTAAGCAGTTTGTCTGCTTGCTAAGTGTTAATTTGTTTATGCATTTTGTAGCGATGGTGCAGAAATTGAGAACCATCAAACAATAGTCTATATGTTTATATAGGTAGACTGTAAGTCAGACCGGATGCTTAAATCTAGGACCGTTTTACTTCTTTGTGTCTAATACAGCGCACGCCAATCAATGTAATAGAACATTGAAACCAGAGTGAACATCTTTGCGGTTGTAATATATGATTTACTCAGCGCTTCAGTAGTGTGGTTTATTTTGCTTGTAGGATCTGTTCTCCACGTTACCGACTCAAACGAAGCTATATAAGGGTATGTGAGAGAATTTCTTCATTTTTAAAATCGGGTGTTGTGATATAATTGCTTTTTAAAATTTTATTTCGGTAGCGTTTCACCTCTCGCCCACGTCGAGGTCATTAGAGTCGCTATATTAACTGGTGCAAGGAGCGGGAAGGTATTTGACCTTTACCTTTTGAAGAAACCATCCCAGAATTTGTCAGGAATATTTCAGAATTATTTATTACCTTACGGGGAATGGAAAGCGTGTCTTCCAGAAATAGAAGCCGGGTCTTTAAACAATCGCCCACCACGCTCGTCCGCGTTTAACGCATTTTAATCACTAGAACTCTGGTCAGTTATCGTGGATGACAGTATGACTTCTAGGAGGTATTTAATAACCTCCATACATTTGAGAAGACAAAAAGATTATTAGTTAGTTACACATTTCAAAGACAAAACTAACCATTACTTCAGGGAAACCCTCTCCTCCCTTCTCTCTCACCTTAATTTCGGTCAACATTGTTCATACAATCTGACAGTTTTTAATCAGATTTTGATAATACTTAACGCACGTATACCTCAAAACTTGGTGGTCCGGCAGCTCAGCTGTTAAGGCGCTTATTTCCGAAAGTTTCTTTTGCTGGTCGCGGGTTCAAATTCCGTGGTGAGTAGGAACTTTTAGGAGTTGTATTTGATTATATGAGCTACGCCAGGACGTTCAATAGTTCTGATTCAACGTTACACTGTAGGCCCCTGAGGAAAGGTATTGGCCTTCCTACCTCTCACACAATAGATTGATACTTCTCCTTCGACCCACCCTCGAGTTGTGGACTAAGTTAGATTTTTAGTTTTTGCAGTGAAAACTTCTTTGGGCGATTTTTGAATGGGTAAATCCATATGGACTGGAAGAGAGTTGCTCAAGATCGATCAGCCTGGAAGGAACTACACCTAACTATGCAGAATTATTCATTTTATAACAAGCTTAAATGGGCAGGACACATTGGTCAGGTAGTAGGAAAAGGTTTCAAAGTTCTGCACTTGTTTGAGAGAGTGTTGAGGGGATGTACGAAAGCAGTAAAGGAATTGGTTTACAAAACTTTGGTCAGACCATTGCTTGAATATGGTAGTGTAGCATGGGACCCACATTTTGAGTATTAAAAGCAGGAGTGGAGAGGGTGCAAAAAATGGCTGCTAGATTTGTTTCTGAAAATTACCCCATAAAGCAATCAGCAACATATATGATAAAAGAGCTGGAATGGGATTCATTGGAAGACAGGAGGAGGGTGAAGATAGTTATGGGAGTGTACAAGTCGTATATTGGTAATGATGCATGGAAGATATTGGTGTAAGAATAAAAAGTAGTGCATGGAAGGGAAAAGATGACGATGACCACAAGCTGCCACCCTATTTCAGGCACAAGGGTGTAGGAAGATTCTCTTTTTTGGGTAAGGGCGTCAGGGGTTGGAATAAGTTACCAAGAGAAATGATGAACAATTTACCAAAAACGGTGAAAGAACTGAAAGTTAAAATTTGCCGAGGGCAAGTGTAGGTGGGTGCAGGAAAGGTGGAAGATGGGTGTGTGGGGAAATTACCACCGGAGCATGCGCTCCGTTGCAATTTAATTAAATATTATTAAATTAAATTGTAATATATAGCTCATTTGGCTTAAAGAGGCTACATCCTGAAACAAGGATTGATGATGCTGTAATAATAATAATAATAACAGACCCTTATGAGTTCGCGTCATCGACATGCTAGTGTTAATATTATATGTCTAGCGGTCTAGTGGCTCTGTGGTTGAGGTGTATTACTGGAGAACGAAAGGTACACGGTTCGAATCCTTGGCTTGGCGGGGATTTTCATTGACCGTTACCCCGACATTCACCTCCCGCACAGCTTGCTGTGTTATGTCAAGTGCGCCATAACGCTTGCATAGTTCGGATTTCACGTTATACTGCAGGTCTCCTGTACCTGGTAAGACTACCGGGTATTTTAAGACAGGTTCGGTATGCTCAGCCAATAGAAATACTGTCTCAAGATCATTATGATTACACGGAATTATTATTAGTTAGTATATTATGTGTAGCTTTAGGTATGATGACGTGATACACGTATGATATTCATAGTTTTAAGTTTTTCACTGCCAACTGTTTTTTTTTTTTTTTTACGTTTATTGGAATGTAGACTTTCCAATAGTATGATTGCAATGAAGTCATTACGGGTGTACCGCCAAATTGTGTTGTAGAAAACACGATATTCGGGTGTCTTCTTGTGCTGACATTTATGTTGATCAGCAGACCATTATAGACGGTTTTTAAACTGCTGAAAATAGTGGTGCAATTGTATTTTGAAACTAGATAATCTGATTCGTTGTTTGCGGTGACTGTAGTTTGGTGTAGTGGGGAGCGCCTCACGCCTGTGTTGTCTGGTGGCCTCGACATAGACAGCTACACCGGTGTGGCGTGTAGATTGTGCAAGGCTGTTCGCCACGCCCGCCGTATCGAGAACAAGCAGCGTGCTGCAGTCCCGAGTATCATTTTCATTTTAAAAAATCCATGGCCCAAATGGGGCTATCGGAAACATACGTAGAACAGCCTACGCTGAGCCTAATATGCTAAAATGTAACTTTGTTGCCCTTGTAAATGCCAAAATCCGTTATGCTGTCCCTAAAATTAGGGACAGCCTAAGCAGAGTTCGGTAAAGGTGGAAATTCGTTGCTTGGAAGGTTAGATTGTTTTCCACCCCTCTCTGTTTCCCAAACGTTAACAGAAATTTCCGCACCGAACATGCTGGGTGATCGGTGAGGCTCTAGCCCAGAAATCGTGATATCCAAATTTCGGATTTCTACTGTTTTCTGAAATCACTCCAGGTCTAGTTCCTTCAAAACGCTTTTGGAAATTACTTTCCTGCCTCTAATGACATCTAAGCTGAAGAGACGTAAAGCAATAAGCATATACATAAAGGTTAACAAATTTAATAGTTACTTTCACTGGAACATTGGTTTGACTCTCCAGTAGGCAAATCACTAAGTTTTAGGGCTTGACTCCTGGTTAATGTCGAGATCATAACATGCAGGGTATAACTGTCGGCAAGGAAAAAAAGGAATTTGGCAATGACCTTTTGCAGTAACCATCCCAGCATTCCGCTGAGAGGTGTTAAGTGTGGTGTGTTGTTTGTATTGTGTATACGAAGAGAAATAAAAACCAGAGGGGTGAATTCCTGAAGCGATAAAGTCCGGTCTACTATTTCGAAAGACTCCTTGAGGTTGGTGGAAGGGAGAGAATTTAAGCATCTCATTAGACCGCCAAATCATCATCAACAGTATCGAATGCCGTCACTTCATACGGAATGCGCAGAAGTTTAGAAATTAACATTACAAATCGTTTTCCAACGCAGCTGCTTGAATCGAAGTCAAATCAAAGTATTGAAAAATTTATTACTTCACATAGGCTTGAAGTTGCCAATCCTCGGTTTTAGGCACAGGGCAGTGACCTAAGCTGAAGGGACCAGTCGCTCAACAGTTTTCTGTCCCCCACCCCACCCTCCCCTTTTCCTTCCCTGTTTTGTTGTAGGCTGAGCTCAGGCAGTATAGAATCTGTCTTATGCGCCGACGACAGGGGATCGAAACCCGATGAAGCCGAGGAGTTTTCTTCGAAACTCAACTTCCGAAACGGCTCCGCGAGCCCACCCATCCTGCTATCCAATGAGTACCGTGGAAAAAACTTAGCGGGAAGGTAAAGAACGGCCGACGCGTGGCGCTGACCCTGTCACATCACTTGTAGCGCCGAAAAAGATATAATGGAAATGCGGATCTCCACCTCCGCTAATTCTGGCGGAAGCGGTAGGATAAGTACGGAGTTTGCCTGACGTATCGTAGTTGGTGAATGGTAATTTCAGGTGTTGGTATTCGGGAGTCCCTGAGCTATTTACAGTTCATTTCCCCTTTATTTTCTGAAAATATATGGTTGCCAGGATAGTTTCTTGAAAAATGTCATGTGTTTTAATTATGTCGTATCTGAGTTGACAGTTATATTTGCAAAACAAAAGAATAAAAAAACCATTCGCGTTGAGGAACATCATTTGTATGTGTGTATATATGTAAATGTTCGTTCGGGCCAACTAGGACCACATTAAACCCTTGTTCGGCTTGAATTTACTGTAGAGGTGTACACGTCAGTATTGAAAGGGTTGTTAGCCATAGAGGGAACCTATAGTTTAACGTGGAGTTCGAACCACGGAAGCATTCTGGCGTTCTTCACATTGCACAATAAACTGTACCAGAGGTGAAGGCCGTGTGAAGAACCTATGAAAATCATCCCTCCCCCCCCCCCCCCCAAGACAGGGATTAGAAGCGCGTACCTTTCGATCTCCAGTCAGAGGAACATCATTTATTATTCAGTGTGTCCAACTATATGACTAAATTTTATTTTAACAAAAGACTAAACATTTTCGAGATATTTTTTTTTTAATCTGCTTAACATCTCTCTAACAGCGAGGTCTGTAGAGACGGGAAAGGATGGTGGCAAGGAATGGGAAGGAATTCGGCCATGGCCTTTTGAAGGAAGCATCCGGGCATTTGCCTGGAGAGATTTGGGAAACCATGGAAAACCCAAATCTGGATGTCCGGACGGGGATTCGAACCACCGTCCTCCAGAATGCGAGGCCAGAACGCTAACCGTTACACCACTACGCTCGGTTTCGAGATATTGATTTTTTTAAATATTTTTTCTAAATGTGTGACTTTGTTCAGTTTTTTTCCATTCCATTTCTACAAATTAAGACTTTTCGAATCCTGTTTTTTTTTTTTTTAATTTACTCAAAGATATTTGAGTCATCCAAAACAAGGTTCTTTTTCCAGTAAAACGTTAAAAAAACCTTATAAAAATATTAAAGGGTGTAATTATTTTATGCTTCTTTTAAAATGAGTGTTTTATGGTAGTTCAATCTCCTAAATAGACCATTGTGCATTTTAAACATCTAGTAAAAAAATGATGATAATGATTTTAAAAAGATTTTTTAAAGATTTAAAAAAAAGGCACTTTGTTTTAGATGATTTAAACATCCTTGAGTAAATTAAAAAGGAAACAGGGTTCAGTACTTCTTAATTTGCAGAAAACGCATGGAAAAAACTGAAAAAATCACATGTTTCGAAAAAAAATATAATTATCTCGAAAATGGAGAGACTTTTACTAAAATAAAATGCACATGATCTGACCTATCTGCGGTTGGAGGATTATTCTTTCATTTCTGGACACCCTGTATATTTATCATTTCTAGCTCTAGCTATCATATGTATGGAGACATGGTAGAAGGCGCCGATCATATCAATGCCTTGCTTTTACATGTGTCTGCAAAGCAAACACTGAAGATTGTGACATGTTCAAAAATATATGCTGGTAGTGTAATCAATGCAGCCAGAGTACAGCGTGATGGAAGACAACGCGTGTTTCTCAGGCAACGAACACTTCAAAGTTTGCGAAATTCCATCTGGCTCGCTTCCAATAGTGATGAACGTGTGAGATTTACCTGCTACGCCGCCAATCGACTTTCTTCATACGAGACTCACTCGTAACAGTCAACACTTTCCAGCCAGATTCTCTACTCTTCTAATAACTGTGGTTTGCATTCACAAATAAGTATGTTATTATTTTGAACCAATACACACTGTAACGCAGACACAAATATACAAAAGTTATCATCACCCCACGATTGTCTAGTTATTAATTGATTAGTTTTAACCGCCGTAAAAAACGACGGGTATCACCTAATGTGGTAGTAGGAATTTATTCTGGAAACGCTTGTAACGAAAAACGAGTAACGATTATTTTTATTGATATTTTTTGTGATATCTGTACCTTACTCCCGTTATATTATAGGAGTATTTGGATAGGATTTTTTTTTAAATGCATTTTACTTAAGTGATTGTATAATATCAAAAACGGATAACTGTTATTTATTTGACATACATTTCGCGATTACGTACGTTTCGTGTAAACTTTCTCTGAGATTTTAATAAACTTCATTGTTTCTTATCTTCTGCTAAAAAAATTCTTTGGTTATGTTTAAACCTACTTCTTATAACTCATACAGATAATATAGCATAATCATCAAATAATCTTCTCCTTACATGAATTTATGCATCTAGTTGTCGTAAATAAACAAAAAGCAACATGTAAATTTAAACGACAGTACCATTGTAATTTTGCAACGTATGATTGCCTCGCATTAAATTATTATTGTTTTAACCCTTCTCTTCATATGCTTGTGCAGTTACTTTCACAGCAAACAATTACGTTTTATCTGTCATTGCAGTTACATTTTCATTTAATGCAAATAAAATCAAATTCAATTATTTATTTGAAATTTACAATTCATTTTGACAGTCTAAGCGCAAATAAAGTCAGTATAGTTATTAAATTGAATTTCGATGATCAGCCAAACAGCGCTGTGGTGGCCGGCAGTGGAATTACCATTTCGGGCAGTATCGAGACTCTTCGAGTAACTAAATACAAGTTTATTAAATAACGCTTATAACCTTAAATGATGTTATGTGATACACGTTTCTTACTTTAATGTATCTTATAGAAAACTGGAATAACACCGTGCATATATATACTGATGGATCTAAAACTGCCCCAGGAGGTAACGTAGGATGTGCCTTTTTCTTCCCCTGCACCAAGTATCAAGGAATGTATAAACTTCCATCAACAACATCTATATACACTGCAGAAGCATTAGCTATTTCAGAGGCAGTCAGGTATTGCTCAACACTAACAGAAAGGAAGTTTCTCATCATCTCAGATTATAAGAGCGTGTTGAACTCTATTCAAACCAAATATTGGGGCAAGAGAATTAATCAGATTATTGTAAATATAGTTCAACAGGTAGTAGAATGCTCAAGAAGAAACAGAGTAATCAATTTCCTCTGGGTGAAGGCGCATGCAGGGGTGGTCTTTAACGAAAAAGTAGATGAGCTGGCAAAGCAAGCAGCTAGAATAGGTGTCGCCCTCAAAACTCGGTTACCGTATACGGACTATCTAGCACAAATAAAAATCAAAGTAATGAACAAATGGCAGAGTGAATGGGACATCAGTAAAAAAACAAGGGGACAATACTATGGCAACATCCAACCCCGAATTCCTACCCGTCCCTGGTTTTCCAGCTCCTTGGAACATAGGGGGGTTATCACCACGATAATTAGAATACGTTTTAATCACGGTATATTCGCACAGCACCTACATCGTCTAACCATCATAAATTCAGATATCTGTGAATATTGCAATTCGGAAGTAGGTGACACAAACCATATATTTTTCGCTTGTCCAAGATATAAAGCCCACAGACCTAAATTCTTGAAAGATCTTAACAACTTTGAAATATCTTTTCCAACAAGTATTTCTTGTCTGTTGCATGGCAACAATGTGATTGCATATAAATTGCTAGCCAGTTTTATAAAAGCAACAAACATTAAGATTTAGGCAAATAAGTCCTTTTTATAATGTGTTAATTCCTGAATATAAATAATAATTTAATGTGTATATAACAAACTCCTTTATATTTTAATTTTACTGTAATTATTGTTTGTGCATGGAGAGCCTTGTA
The DNA here is from genome assembly GCA_031002005.1 of Vandiemenella viatica. NCBI lineage: Eukaryota > Metazoa > Arthropoda > Insecta > Orthoptera > Morabidae > Vandiemenella > Vandiemenella viatica. The sequence continues at coordinate 198,022,668 of JARYHS010011408.1, forward strand.
CCCCCCACTGTTGGTATGGAGTCCTCTATTTACTTGTTTTTACTAATCCTTCATTTTATAAACATGCATGTATTTTTTTTAGAAACATTCCAGCTGATGTGAAAATACTAGTTTATTATAATTATCCTGTAAATTTGTTTGTCTGTACAATGCTTTACTCATTTGTACCAAGCCAATTATCTATATAAATAGCTGATGGCTGTATAGTGCCATTTGGCGCTTCAGGCCAAATAAAATTAAAAAAAACGTTAATATCTCTGGACAAAGAGTAAAAGAAAACATCTACATCGACTGAATATAAATAAACAAAAAGCACCAAATAATTAATATATTAATTTCAACGCAGTGTACACTTTTCTTTCGGTGTTCTGGCAATTTATTTCTGTGAAATTGCTTAACCAAACACAATTGTTATTAAATAAAGCTCATAACCTAGATTTTGTAGTAACATCGTTGGCTGCAGTTAGTCTTGTAACGGGTGTGTGACGTAGCGTTGCGGAAGCGATGTTATAATAACCATAATAGTATTTGCCAAGTTGTTTCTAGGATGCTTAATTTGTGGCGACGTTTATTTGGTGCAGTACATAAAAGTTAGATCTATTGTTACTTTATCTGCAGCGTCTCTTTACGACAAACATTTAATGATTGTGTTACTCCGTGTAGAGATATAACAGGATTTACCAAAGCAAATTAAAATCTGCGGTGATGCACTGGTGAATTATCTGTCCAGCAGAATTCCTTGATTCTGTATTCGGATTTTACCGAAAAGAAACAATGATAGCATTGGAGGGTTTTTTTTTTTTTTTTTTTTTTTTTTTTTTTTTTTTTTTTTTTTTTTTTTTTTTGTATGAGAGAAATGGGTCATAAACGACAAAAGACTTAAACTTCACATCAAATCGGGATTATCTTTCCGAACAAGGAATTTCGGTCGTTTTAGTAATGGCGTTCTTGCGAGAAATTGGTGAAATATTTTGATGCAGCTGTTCTGTTTTTTAAGTCAGCCAAAGGAATGCCTCGTGTTATTTATTACCCGCTAGGCGCGCTGTCTGCATAGACACTAGCAGCATTCACTTCCCTCCACACGTAAACATTGCCAGGTGTATGAATTACCAAAATATTGCCGTTCGAAATTAATTCCGTTCAACCGTGTGTTTCTTGGCTGACCCATCAACATGAAACATGCTTTGTATTACGAAAATGTGTCGCAAAAAATAACTGCGACAGTTATGCAGGTGTAACAAACTTCAAGATTTTTTTTTCAGCTTCGTCGCTTTGTTTCCTAGTTTCCAACGTTTCAGTTTGCATCGCAGGTCTTCTTCAGGGCTGAAACTACTGAAAAACGATCATATTATATTATTCATAGTTTATAGGTAAACATTCGCCGTATTTGATGTTTTTTGTTAATGACTGTTCTCATGATTCTTGTGTCTGCTTTTTATATCAGTTGTTGATTTTGTGTTTAGCATGAATAGTGTTTCACTAGCATATGTTGGTTCAGGTTTAATAGTGGAGTTGTAGTGTTTGAATTTGGCTTTTATTGAGAAAGATTTCTTCTTATAGGTTGGCCAGGTGATTCGTTACACTTATTTACGTTTCAAGATTCCGCAAACGTTTCTGGTGTGAAAACAACTTAAGTCAACAAAAAATTTGATAATATTTCGAACAAAAGCAAATTTATATCTAGGCGAGTGTCTGTAAAAATAAATTTGTAATGCTGCAAACTTTCAGTAGCGGTAAAAGAAAGAAATCACATAAAAAAAATATTTCCAAGTGTGAATTGAACCTTTACAATGAAAACGAGTTGTCTATCCAAGCGATACTGATTACAGACTTTTTCGTTTGGTATACAACCAAGATTGCACAATTTTTCAGTTTTTAACCACCAATTTCTCATGAATGTATAAGATCCATCAGTACTAACTACATTAAGATGAGGAAGCTGAGGTGTCATACTATTCCCATGCCCGCAGTGAAGATGTCTGCTTACAGAAATAAATAAAAATGAGACGGTTAGAACGAATATTCACTTCTTGCTTCGATGCCAGATTCGATGATACATAACTCAGACTTTGAGCCAGATCGTAGAATTTCGAACTGTGAAAACCCCATGAAATATATTGTTTTCGGACGAGTCCATCATGAACTTGTCCTACAGTGATGGCTGCGTACCTGCTAGAAGCTACCAAGGTGAGCGCAATCGGGTAGACTGCATTGTTGAGCGGCATTGCGAGCCAGGTGTGCCATTGGCTATAACATACGATCTCACTTCCCACCTATTGAAGACAATCTCAACAGCTACTGATGATCAGGGAGGCCGTAGAGTCTGAGGAACTGCCATTCCTGCAGGCAGCCCCAGATGTCCATAATTCAGCAGGACAATGCTCGGCCACACGTGGCGATCAAAGTGCAAGTATTCTTCAAAAGAACGACGGGCACCATTGCTTCCTAGACCACACGTTCGCCTGGCATATCGGCCATCGAATATGTCTGGGACTTGTTCGTTCTGGCCCTTCTGCAATCACTGTAGATGCTTTGTGGACGCGCCAACAAACCGCGTAGGACTGTCCATGTCACTACGTCTAGAGCAAGGCTGCCCAACCAATTTTGGAGCTGGGACACAATTTCGATTCAAAGTTAGCCTGCGGGCCACCTAATACTTGCCTACAATTAGAATTTATATTTAAAAACTAAAGATATAAATAATACGGTTTAGTTATAATCAAAAAGTAAAAACACATCAATGAGACCTTTGCAGAGGTTTTTGAGCTAGCATATTTTAGACCGCTGCTGTTGTCTGACATGGGGTTTGGTCTATAGTCTCTGAATACAGCAAATTGATGCTTCATCCTATACTGTATTCTCACGGTTAAAGTATTTTCGCAGTTCTGTAACTGTAATCCTTTGTATATTGTGATAAATTTCATTGTAATCGCCTGTTTCCTTGGTGGTGCAATTTTCACAAGTAGTGATGTACACAGAGATGTATCATATGCAGTATAAGTGCTTGGAATAATTTAAGTGTGAAGGCAGAGACCGTCTTCGCTAAATTTGATGTTGTTTTTATAGGAACGCAGAAATAGTCACTCGTTCCTAATCTCCATTCGCAGCGGTGTGATTGAGGGGCTGACACTTTGATGTGTTTGGTTTCAGAGGACCCACCGTAAGCGGCACTTCTCGTCAGCAGCCGGCACAACATGAGCCACGACAACCCAGCCTTCACGGAGGCCCTGCCAGCGGTCATGGGCGACCCGCAGGTGAGTTAGACCACTCAACAAAGACATCAGCCCCACACCATACAGGTGCCTGGGCGCTCAGTCAAAGCGTCCACTCTCTCCAACTCTGTAGCACATCGACGGTGATGTCATCACAGTTACTGGGAATGGCATGTAGGAGGACGTTGCTTCGAATCCCCGTCCGGCATTTCGGTTTTTCATGGTTTCCCCAAATCACTCCAGGTGAATGCCAGAATGGTTCCTTCTAAAGGTCACTGTCGAATCCTTTCTGTTCCTTGCCCTCACTTCCCTCCCACCTCTAATGACGTCGACTTCAACGAGGCATAAAGTCATAAGCAAAAATAAAAAATGAATCCAACAGACCAATTACGTAGATACATATTGACGAATGCGTCACCCATTCAATAAATGAAATTGTTGCTGTAGGACAATACCAAGAAAATGTGGCATTTCTTTCACCTACTGCTTGAATGAAACGCCTTCCAGCGTTCCAGATCATAACTTTACCAAAAAATTGTGACAGAAATGAATAGTTAGTGTGTGTGTGGTAAAACGCAGGGTCTTAATCGATCATTTCGTAACAGCTTGCATCCAGAGATTGTTAGGACTTCTAATATTACTGCTCAGCAAGTCAATTAACCGAAATTTTTAAGAAAGTGTACTTATAGATATTTTTCCTTATGGCTTTACGCCTCTTCGACTTTGAGGCCATTAGATGCGGGAAACGATTGGAGGCAATGACTTGCAGTAATTTGGATAATCATCGAAAATCCAAATTTGGATGCCCGGACGGTGATTCGATTTTTTTTTTACTGCTTTACGCCTTGTCGACGGCTAAGGTCAGTAGAGGTGGGATGGGACTGGGGGACAAGAAACGGGAAGGAATTCGGCCATGGTCTTTTTGAAGGAAGCATCCCGGCATTCGCCTGGATTGATTTGGGGAAACCATGGACAACCCAAATCTGGATGCCCGGACGGGGATTCGAACCCGCGTCCTCCCGAATGCGAGGCCAGAACGTTAACCGTTCACCCACCACGCTCGGTCGTTGATTCGAACTAGCGTCCTTCCAAATTCGAGACAGAGGTATTTTTAGAACATGACTATAACAGGCTGTTTCAAGCGCAAAGTGCGCGTAATACAATAAGAAGAGGACACTAGATAAATCTTGGGCATCCCTGTATCACTAATCTCTCCTACATAACTAGTAAAGTTTTTTCTCATGACAGAACTTCGAAAACATTTTACCCTTATCCTTGTCGGTACAACGTGATTTGAATTGTTCGGCGGACAGACGACGTAGTTATCGTTTGAATTTGTTGGAGAATATGCGAAAATCTTAATTTACGAGTGTAACGAAATACTTCTTCAGCCATCCTATTTAGGTCGCAATGACAGGAGGGATAAGATTCGGGTAATAAGGTACCGTACTGATACATTTATGTATTCTTTCTTTCCTCGTTCTGTTCGGGATTGGAATGCACTGAATTAGGATTGGTGCTTAGCACCCTCTGCCACCCACAGTATTTGTGAATTGCAGAGTATAGATGTAGATCTTATGTGACAATTTGAAAGCGTTATGTTTGTAATACGAACCGAGAACGTGTGTGGTTTGTGTTGGTAACATAAAGTAAATTGGAGACCCCTCCTTCATTCATCTAGTATAACACACATACCGCTAAGTCTAACTAAATCTTATGTTCCTCACACGCAGTTCTGGCATTCGCATTTCACTGAATTTAGAATTTTAGTGGAAAGTGGGCAACACAAATCACCTCAACTTTAACTTATAAAATCTGATCTGACAACCATTTAGTAAATTGAATGGTAAACTCACAATAGTGTAGCTAACTAAATGCTACACTTACAAGGACCTACCTCCTTTAGTGCATTTAAGAACATAAAGCCAGTTCTAAACCCCTAAATGTTTAAACGACTTAACGTAACTATTCCTGCCTTTGTTTTATCTCGTCTAAATATTATATCCTAAATGTAAACTGGTATTTTCTTCACTGTTCTGTTATGACATTTTTTTATGCTTACGCGCACTCTTAATGCATTTGTGGATTCACGGTGGTTGAAAGAATGGCGCTGACAAAGCTGTCTTTATCTTTCCTGACAAAACATGTAGTTTTTATGTAATAAAATAAGTGGATCAGGATCGAGACGATCTCTTTTAATTTGCTGTGATACAGATGTAGGAGGTACCCGTTTTACTTGCATTTCAAAATGTTGGGCGTATTAAGTGCAGTGTGTTGTGGTGAATGAAAGGTGCGAAAAGTACAAGTGTTAAATCCGGTTCCAGACTATATAAGCCAATCAGCCGCCAGGATTAACGTCCCCATCTGACGGACAAATCATCGTTAATAGTATGCCCTCATTCCATACGCACCGCGGAGAACTTTAACCCAGGACTTCGGTGCACAATCTGATGAATAGGAATAGCACCACCACCTCTGCTACCCTGCCGGCCAAGTCCACCACCAGGACTGGAACCAGCTAACCCCGTGTCAGCGCTAGACACTCACCCACCTCGCTGGCCAGGTCCTGAATTATAATAAAATAATAAATCTCCCTGAAAGCAGAATCTCTATATACTATGAATACCTAGTGTTGAATTATAGATTGGACAAATTGGAATTACTAGAAAGAATAATCCAATTCTTGTAAAAATAGGCCAAGTCTCGTGTTCATGTAGTGACAAAAAGTTATGAGATCTTCTGAGCCAAGTCTACACTTTACAGTGAGTATTCAGTTCACTTTATGAAAGAGAATGGTTTCACTCGGAGTCATAGATCGTTTATTTAGGATAAAAAAATCTGATGACTTGGCCATTACGCACGTCGTAATTATTTACTGAAATTGAGGGAATAATAAATACTTGTCAAATTCGAAAAAGAGCGAGGGAAATCATGGCTTTTACGCATTTATATAAAACACATTTAAGGTATTTATATAGGTTAACTAAAAAATGGAGTGCACAATGAACAAGTTATCAGATTTTTTGTCCTAAATAAACGATCTACGACACCAGGAGATACCATTCTGTTTCACAAAGCGAACTGAATACACACTGTTAAGTATAGACTTGGCTCAGAAGATCTCATAACTTTTTGTCACTACATGAACTACGAGACTTGGCCTATTTTTAAAACAATTGTTTTTGTGGGTATATAGCTTCATCCGGAGCAAAGCAATTAAGCCACAAATATGTGCCAGAATTTTTCATGTTTGGGATTGTAATTAAATAAATACGGGGAAAAACTCCAATATTAGATTTTTCTTATGATTCAGGGAAGAAACCATATATGTGTACCAAATTATTTGTTTCTAGAATTATTGGCAGTACAGTGGAATTTTGATGTCAGGGTGTCGTGCCGAAATAAAATTTTGAATTTGAATAACTTCCAAAGTAATAAAAGGAATGAACTAAAATTTAACACATTAGTTAAACACAGTATGCTCACTCCACAATGAAAAACTAAGGTAAATAAAGTTAATAGTGTAGAAAGCAATTTCACGTTAGGGATAGGTAAAGAGTAGCTATATGGAAATTTACGAGTTTGAGACTTTTCTTATAACGTGTGAGTAAAATTTTATCTGTGTACCACATTTCATCTTTCTATGGCCACGGGAAGTGCCTTATAGTTTTGATGGTCATCATTCAGTCAGTGAGTGACAAAATCGCTGAAGTTTGCATCCGAATAACATCCGAACTAAGAACAGTAACAAAATAAAGTCTAGTACGTTTGCTAAAATTACTGATATCTATGCATAACATACATTTGAGACATGTAACATGAATACAACGGATGAAATTGAGGTTCAAAAATGGCCCGAATTGCTTCAAGTAAAGGGTAGGCAGTGCCGCCGTTGACTCGACTTGGCGGGTGCACGGCAGTGCACCCAAATCATGAAAAAATCTTGGGTCCGGTTAAAACAACAGAAATATGGAATTAAAGAAGTACTGCAATAAGAAAATATACCAGAATATATAAAATATAACGGAATCAATAAGAAAAATGAGATTGCTGTTTTTTTTAAATAGATCTATAGAGTGAATAATAACAGACTAACAAAAAAAAAACAAAAAACAAAAAAAAATCAATTATCTTTGGGGGGAAAAATCAACAACCTGCTGGATTCAAGAGGTTAAAAAAGATTTGGAAAGAAATAAGATAAGAGAAAAGGAAATTATCGAAAAAGAGATCTTTAAAAAGAAGGTATTAAGTTTGGAAGGATTCCAAGACATAAGAGGAAATAAATCTGCTCCGAAGTGGCCTGAGGACAGAAGGAATAAATATAACGAAATGATGAAGGAATATTGGATTGAAAGGAAGAAAAAACAACAACGATGGATAAAGAATTAAACTGGAACGTGGTCCGAGCAGGTCTTATTGGAAAGAAGAAGAATAAATTTTCCAGCACCGGAGATCAAACAATCTATTAGTCATAAAATGTTGCAGATCGGCAGTACAAACGTTGCTCTATGTTACTTGAATTTGCAATTTTTGCTGATGAACCGTTCCTCAGAACAAAGCTGTAGCTACGTAACTCGACGTTAATAGCGCTGCTTTGAGTTGAATCTTTGAATTCATCCACAGCGGCACTCCAGAGAGGGTTAGGCATGATCTCTGCAATTGACTGACTTGTATTGTAATCCGGTTATTTTGCAGTAAGCTTGCTTAATACGCCGCGCTTACGAAAGACTGACAAACAAGTGCGAGAGATTAGCGGCACTGATTTGCTGATAAAAAACAAATCGAACGTGGCAGATAGCCACCTTGTTTGTCAGGCGACTGAACCTACTTGACGGATCAAGCGCCACAATCAACGATCACATTCCATCTCTTCAAGTGTTGATAACGGCAAAAAGTCGTTGACTTTTCCATGCTCATGGGAACAACTAAATTTTCATAAAAATTCATTCATCTCTTTCCGACAAAAAACCGCTTTTAAATTTGGCAAGAACGTCGTTGCTACCGTCCACTACCTAACATACATAGTAGTACTTTTTTGTGTGCTGTTCACCTTCAAACAAGCTCATGTTCCCCTTGCTCCGCTTCTCACATTACCATCCCCTCCCTTTGGCTACTTCTCTCAGCAGACCGCTGTGTCCAATGCATCCGTGTGGCACATTAGTCAGCGAACACTGTTTGTATTCCGCATGTAAGGATAAGGGCAGCAGTGGGGATAAAGCCGAGTGACCTTGAGCCGCCTCTGTTTACTGAACGGGATATAATGTTAAAATATCAGACTTCTATCTACACCAGTAACTCTGTCTCTCTGTCTTTTACGTTTTCGCGATTAAACAGGTAAATTGATCTTGATGACCGATATCGACAAGGAAATACTGTGTGTCATTACCGAGCACATAGGATACTTTTTTCTGCATAAATGATATTGTTGTCATGAAATATTGAAAAATACACGAGTAGTGACAGATAAACGGATAGCGTGTTATATCAGTCGCTCAGGTTTTATTTTTCTCGCAGTCAGTTTTGAGTCTGTTCAGTGGTAAAACGGTATAGTGATTGATTCCCATGTCCAGATTCTGTGTTTTATGGGACACGTTCAACGTATCCTATAGCTTTCTATATCTAATTCTAGCAATAAAACTCCAAGTGCACGAATTTGCGGGTAACAGATAGTTCTATAAACCTAGGTCTTGACTGGTAGTTATCACCAAAGCATTCACGGAGCATCGATACATTTAACGACACCCACAACGTCTTTTGAGTTCCTCTGTGGCATGACCCAAACATCACGTGTTTGTCACGACTATGTGCAACACAAACAGTGCCCTCTGCAAAGACAAGAAGAATGCAAGGAACAAAGATTCTTAGAATGGTTATCGCATCGTCCGCATATCTGTTTCTTGAGATATGCGCTGGAATAGCTGTGGGTTGTGACACACATTCTCTACGAAAACTTTCTGTACAAGGCAGTGTACGCTACTTTTGAAATCAGTATTTCAACAGGTACTGTGAAATGAGAACATTTACTTATCGTCTTTCTCATACAGCACGTTTCTGATCCTCTCACTGCTTATCTTACTTTCGTACAGTATATTCTCTGCTGGCAAATACCTATTTACACTGTCGCAACTCTCTCACTACCTTTTAAGTTATTTCGTCATTGCTGACATTATTTCTCCTTGATTGACTCTGCATTCATTGGTCCAATCAGTCCCGCACACTCTTAGCCTTCCAGAGACTAGCTCTTCAAGCTGAGGCCAGCCCCCTACCACAAAGCATTGTGAAGAGCATTGTTCTTCACATATGTCTATCCTGCCGACATCTTGCCATGTCTAAAACTGCCACCTGTAGAACTGTTACACGTCCAGCTTGGACGGCAGCTACAGCCATCAACAGCTTAAAGAGAGACCTTGCACGAGATATAATGAGACGTCTGTAAAACTCCATGCCATGCGCTATCGTCGCAAGTATCCACGATAAGTGGTACACAAAAGTATTTCTAAACTGCTCTAGTAACACTGTTCTACAAAGAAACATTTTCTGATATGGGAATATGTGTTTCTATAGCATTTTTGAACGGGGAATTCAAATCTGAAATCAGAAATTACTAACCAGGCACAATTTTTTTAGCTATATGAAAAAATGTATGTTTTAACTTCAGATAATATTTTTCTATATAAAGGGAAATTTTTTAAAAAAAAAACAACAGAAAAACAAAAAAACAAAAAAAAAACAAAAAAATACAAAAAAATACACAAAAAAAAACGGTGGCAACATCACCTCCTCTATTTCACTTGTTTTAATATGCAAATATTAGTACCTTCTTCTGTACTTCTGCTACATTTTATAATGTCAAGTCATTGATAAAGATTAATAATTGAGTTTGTGTTAGAGTGATTACACAGTACTGGAGCCCATTTGCAGATGCATGCAAATTTAGTTTAAAGGCAGCTCTGCTCCACGATGGGAACGTAACTTATTTCGTCTCAGTTGTTTAAGCTAGTATGACTAAATAGTCGCGTAACATTTTTTAATATAATCTCACATGTATTAAATACAATGAACATAATTGGAAGATATGTGGCAACCTCAAAATTATTGTCATAATATTGGGTATGCAACAACTCTACACCAAATATGGTTATTTCATGTGTGAGTGGGATAACCGAGAAATAAATTCCCATTATGAGTAAAAGGAAAGGCCTCGTCGAAAAATGAAACTAGGAGAAAAAAATTGTCAGCGTAAGAAACTTGTAGTTAGTGAATTCGTGCTTCTTCCTCCACTTAACATCAAATTAGACCTAATGAAGCAATTCGTTAAGGTGATGTATAATACTGGAAAAGGATTTAACTGCATCTTGAACTAATTTCTTAGTCTTACATAAGCAGAGCTAAAGGGAGCTGTGTTAGTTGTCCCCCACATTACACAAATTGAGAGACCCAAATTTTGAAGAAACACGTATAGAAAAAGAAAAACGAGAATGAATGTTTATGTTCCAATAATGTCAGTAATATTTTTTTGTGAAAACCAAGAGCTTATAACTATAAAAATTAGTTCAATGAGATGCTTGTTGAATACAGAAATTGTGATGCAGTATGATTGTGAAGGTGCATTTTCTACACTCTCGTATGGATTACTTTCCGGAAAACTGCAGTGACGAGTCTGATTAACATGGCAAAAGGATCCATAGGCACGTCATGAGTTTAGAACAGCGGTACGAAGTGCAGTGGATACCTGCCATACCGGATGGATATTGCAGGAATGTTTTCGAAACTACAAAGATATTCACCATAAAAGGAAGAAATAAGACTATCAATAGTGGGAAAATAAACATTATTGACTAATGCCTTTTTTTTTTACTCTATGTACACACTTTGACAGTAAATTTGGCCGCCGCTGAAAAATTCTATCACTCTTATTTTGCACAATCTGACATCAATTTCATCCCAGGAACAGTAACGCAATACTGGTAAGCCAGTATTGCATTACTGTTTCTTAGGATGACAATGATGTCAGATTGTGCAAAATAAGAGTGCTAGAATTTTTCAGCGGCGACCAAATTTATTGTCAAAGTGTGTACAATGGTTGAAGTATTTAGTAATTCATCTGTTGATTAAAATATGTTTTCAATAACTTTTGCGAAGACTAAGTTTAAACGTTTTTCAATAAATACAAACCTTTTTTTCTTTTTCTTTTTATTAAAACTGTGCCTGATAGATGAAATATCAAAGTAAATATGAGTTCAGCGCACTGATTTCCATAAGAATCACAACAAATCTTTCCAGAAAAAAGAAGAGTATTTTTTTTTTTTTAGAACGTTGTAATTGACTCATTACTCTTGATATAGTAATCAGTTATTTGCATCACTATTATCTACACCGACCTTTTCAGCTTCTCCTTCTGTGTCAGATAATTTTTCTGACAACGAGTTGATTGACTGATTGATTTGTCAGCCATTCAAGAGTCATCAACGCTGATCTTGCTTCATAAGATAATATTCATTTAATATGCTGTTCACCTGATCTCTTTTGTTTATCAGATTTGAAGAGGATCGTTGGCTAAAACAAAACATATTATATAGAATAAAGTGTTTCGTTTAGCGCTTGGTTTAGCTTTTGCTTTATGTTCACAAGAAAACGAACGTGTCTTTTAGATGTCGAAATGGGTTTATTTCTGAATTAAAGCGGTAATTTATGTTTTATTATTTTTGGTTGAGACTAAGTTAAAAACTGGTTTGTGTGACTTCATACGTAAAAATTAAATATCTGATTATTATTAATTATTTTGGAAAAAAAACAGCAAGTTTCACGGCGTTGTATATTAATTAAAGTTCTCTACTTTCCACCGTCACAAAATGTCACAGCCCTACATAGTTAAAAAAAAAATAAAAAAAAAATCATAATTGTTACGTTAGCTATACTAATTCTAAACTTCTTAAGATAACACTCGTATTTAAATATTTGCAAAGATTTTATTTTAATAGGTGGTTAAAAATCACGAGAACTGAAAAATCTGGTTATGTATAATTTCTGGATCAATGCAGAAAAATTGTTTCGCCAATGCCTTGATAACAGATGTGGCGCATGACATCAAGTAGTTTGCAGTGATTGTAGGTTATCACCTGTTGGCAAATTTTATCAAGACTACAAAATTTTAAGATAAGTAATAATGAAATCTCGAACAAAATCAAAGGCATTTTGACCACAGATAACGACGTAGTACTGTCGCAAACACTCATTGGTTTCCTGTAGAGCACATGCTGATAATACATTAATAGTCTCGTATTTCCAGGAAATATTCAACAAAACAGACAAAAAAATCCAGATTACTTGGAATGTCCTAAATCATATTAGATAACAAACATTACGAAATACCATTTCTGTCAAGTCTGAAGTAACCGGAAAAAATAACCCTAAGGAACCAAATGTTCACATGGCAAGATTTCAGCGAGAAAATATCAAATCTTTGACTATCTAGCGTTCTTCTGATATCGTGTGAATTAGAAATCAATTTATCTTGCGGACTTCTGTTCAGTTTCTGCAAACGTTCGCCACATCTCAGTAAAGAACAGAAATGTGAGACAAGCCTCGCAAAGTTAGGGTTTTGTGCCGCAGTCGCTTTCCACAAAACTCAGTGTTTCATGTTGGATCACGTCGCCGTTAGGCGGTTCACCACGTTTTATTAGTCGCCTGGTTTCTATCAAATTAGCTAGAGGCGTTAACTACACTATACATTAGAATTCAATTATCTCAGAGTTAAGGGAACTTGTAAATTATCCTGACATTTTTAACCAAATGTTAAACACTAATTATCCTGGAAATGGTAGGCCAATGTGAGCTAATCACTGCGTTAGTGGATAACGGCGAGTTATTTAGACGAGAAACGGCCCAATTATCCTCTCTCAACACATGCTAGCTGATAGCTCGGATAGTTTTAATTACGATTTTCTGGTATATAACTGCCAAACAAATTGGGGGTATTATTACATAGTCTAGAAATGAAATCTCACTGTCCTGGTCGAAATACTACTGAATTAAACCAACACCGTTCGTTGAGACAACTTTTAAGACAGTTGTGTTACATTCAAACAAGTTTAAAATACATTAAACAAGCTATTTTATCTTGTGTACGAAACGGCTTTGAGCGCGACGTACAACCTTCTCCAAGCGGCGTGGCACACATAGTGCCATTCAACAATGGAGGCGGCCTATCAACAATCGCTGCCCAGCACAGTTATGTCAAAGATATAACACTATACTACCCCGTTTACTAAACACACTATAATCTAAAGTTACAAACATTAATACAACTATTAAGGACACTAAGAATAATTAAATGCAACATAATTCAATATTAATAATAACAATAATTATAAAGGCGGTTATAAGGTTATAAACGTTCGATAAAATAATATTAATATATGGCAAATAACCCGCCAGTGTGGTTCAGTCCATTAAGGCGAGGAAGTACGACGGTGCCAGGTTCGAGAACAGCTGTTTTTGAGTTCGGCAGTCGTTCCACCTTCTTTTGATTCACACTGACCATCAGTGTCCGAAACGGAGCTGCTGTTCGACAAATCAACCTTAAAATAAAAACTTTTAATTGTTTCGCTCGTAACTTAGACACTATATTAAGTGCATTTTTTTTCCAATACAGTGTTTGGTCGATGTTGACAACGAATTGGAATCGGAGCTGGATCGAGAATGGCATCAAATTGACAGCTTTTACGGCCACTCATGATAGCCTAAGATCCGGCTGCATGATTTCTACGTTCAAATGTTATTTGATTGATCGAAATGCAATTTTTATGTATAATTACTACTAGCAGAACACAATTCTGCCGGGTCGCCTATCAAAATATGGCCTCAAGTACTTTCAATTAAATTTTTTTTTAAATTTCGCTAACTCGTTTATTAAATAAATCATTAAAATCGTTCTTTCAATGTGGAGTCTATTGTCTTTAACTCCTCGGTGTGTTTCCTGCATGGCTAAGATGTCACAATCGTTTCGTCTGCAGTGTTCAACTAATAGAATTTCCTTATCTTTACTAAGTCCTTCTACGTTAATGGAGGTTTTCTTGAAAGGTGTTGAAAAGGGCCGATTTTTATTTTAATTTTGGTTACAAACAAGAGACAGACCTAAAGCACCCAATGTACAATCGAATCATGGCTCCACCACGCCTCCGCTCACGGAGAAGTTTCCTAAAAAGAGGTAGGGTGCTAGACGAAATTCCAGAAGAAAGAAGACATTTTTATGGGAAGAGGTGCTTCCCAAACCTTCAAGCTTTAGGGCCCAAGAAGAACTGGCCCTTGGGTGGAACCTGCCGTACGAGAAATGGAAGACTTTGAACAGACTTGGAACAGGAGTATCAAGGGACAGGAGCAATACGAAAAAATTGGGTTACAGGGATGACGACAAGCGTGACTGCGACTTCATTCAGACACAAGAACATCTTCTCGAATGCAGAGACATGGGCTTCACGTGCCAAGACGAAGACGAAGACCTATTCTCAACCAATGACAAAGCGATCCAAGCAGCTAGTTTCTGGGGGGGAAAAAAAAAATTTTGAAACAGTCCGGACACGGAAAGTAAAGTAAAGTAAGTAAGTACTAAAGAATTATAGGAACGAAGTCTTTCTCGGCGTTGAGAATGGATGTAGTCTTCTCGGGAGACTAGCCGAGTGAGTAAGATGTTTCCACACGATATTTCGGCGATCTCAGACTCCGTCGCCATCTTCTGGTGAAGATGGCGACGGAGTCTGAGATCGCCGAAATATCGTGTGGAAACATCTTACTCACTCGGCTAGTCTCCCGAGAAGACTACTAAAGAATTATTTCAAAGAGAGACATGTAAAGAAAATAATTAGTTTTGGTTTCCTATGTAAAAGTGGCCGCATGAAGGGGTTACCAGCTGTTAAAGTCTGACAGACGGTGTGGTGCACAAACTCTCCCTCACTCTTACATATCTGTAACAGCTGGAAACGGTCAAATTTGGATCGTTGGTTTTACGGCCGCTTGCTTTTTCTGGCACCAAGCCTTCTATACCTATTGCCAGGTCGTACTAGGTACTAACGGAGGAAGTGAATTGTTGCCATCTGTCTGTGAAACGAGTAATTATGTTCAGCGTGTGGTAAGTGTATTTTGGTTTGTGAAATGTGTAGTTTATGACGCGGAAATTGTGGACCGTCCCAGCTTTCGGCTAGATGGCTGCGAAAAACCGCCTAAATACCGCAGTCTGAACGAGTAATACACGGGACTGCTGTAAGTATATCGGCGGCGGCTGAGCCGACCGCGCACTCGCGCTCAGGTAATAACAATCCCAATCACCTGGCAGTAAAAAGTCCCACCAAAATGAACTGACTTTTCAAAAATATTTCTTTCTGGGTGTAAATATTATTCTGTGCAAACCTGAGCATGCCTCAAATATATTTTTTTGATATTTATTGAACACAAATTTGAAATAAAATAAAATTTTGAAAAGTTAATAATTCGGCTATGCCCCAAGACCCATCAGCCAGGTCTTCGATTTTATGCTTTGACATTACAAAAGAAGTGATACACAAATTTTCACGGTGCCTCAGATATCTACCCAAAAATGTTTACCAGCTCTCGGACCATTTATCTACCTGCTAATGTATGGAGAGATAAGTTTCTCCGATATTATAATCAAGTGGCTCATATTACGTTACAACAGCTGCCGATACATTCTGCAGAGACTGAAACCACTAGTCTGGTTTATCTCATTCCCAGAACTGTAAATCTTATCTGCCTATTTAACAAGTTTTCCACCATTCCTAGTTTGCGTTATCTGAACGTCAGAGACCAGTGTTTTTGCCCCCCGCAATTCCAAAACTGATTGCAACGTGGCAATATTTATGACTTGAATTTCAAACAATCCTTATTATCTATCCAGAATAATGAGCAACAAATTTGAAACCAGAAGGTTCAGTGAAGGAGAGTAATTTACAATAACTATGCAGTCGGAATTTACAGTTTAAGTTTGTTGCAATAGATTCTTCTTCTCGCACCTAAATAGAAATTCTTTCTAAAGAAATGAAAACGTGTTAACACAGTGATTTAAAAACATAAATGATGCCATTCCTGACCCACATTACTGTGAAGTCGTTCATCCCCTTAGAAACGTCTATTAGGTGGGAAGTCCTCTCTTACTATAATTTAACTTCCATTCAATTTAATAACGGAAGGTTGTGCGAATAAATATTTTGTTTCTTTCTGACACTTTTCAAATTTCGAAATCCCTTTTCATTTCAGTACCTCTATAACGTCTTTTTGTCTTGTTTACAATATAAGACAGGCTCATCTATACAACAGAAGTAAACACAAGTAAATCACCAATAATCATAGCCTTAGCGAATTCCCCAGCTACCTCTTCACCCTTTACACTCGTCTCTATAGGCTCTTTTCTTGTTGTCAGTATTACTTAGTACCAGTTATTTGCAGGTATATACATTTTAACTCTTATTGTTGTCTCGAATGGCTTGATGTAACCCTCTTCGCTTACTACACTTTGCTTGAATCTTCATGTCCACATATCAATTACTGTCTATTTATTTAGCTTATATTCTTAAGATATTCTGATTTTTTTGTGAACAGCTCTTCTCTTAACTTTCATTCTTAACTGTGCCCTTGTATATCAAAATATGGCCCCTCATTCTTTCTACTCTTATCGTAAGACTCTTGCATATACTCTCATCTACAGTCGTAAATTTTGTATCTCAGGAACCAGTTTAGTTCTCAACGTCATACCAATTCAACGTCATTCAATTTCCAAATTTCAGTCCATACATGTGTAATCTAAATATATTTTTATAAAGTACTTTATGCATCCAACCATAACTTTTAATCATTGTTTGTTTTTTTTTTTTCGAAGAAAGTTCTTTCTCTAAGCTCCCAATTGGTTGCAATTTTAGTTTGTGAATCACACTTTTCTGTTACGACTTCGGTTGCACCTGTTCTATTGCTAGAGGTATACCGTTGTTAGTGCTTACTGACACGGGAATTATCAGACTTAGTAACATTTGTTTTGCTCTTTTAATGTTTAGACGAAATGACATTTCATTTACGCTATGTAGTGACTTTTATGTTTCTTCATACTAAACAAAGCGAATAATTCCAACAAAAAAAAAAAAAATCAGACGATTTTAATTTTTCAATCCTGAATCATTATTCCTCTACCTACCAATCTAGCTGAAAGACCACAAACTTGTCTCCTCCTTTTTTAATTATGCCCCACTTTCGTTTAGCAACCTGACTTCTATCTTCATAGCATTTTACGAGATATATAATACACTAGTAGCTGACGTTCGGACATTACACTCAGTAAGACGTGGGTTCTATCACCGGTTCTGGTATCCAGAATTACGTTTTCGATGTTTTTTCGAAGTCACTCCATCCAAATGCCGATACCAGAAAAGTTCTAGCCTCGCATTCAGGAAAACGCGGGTTCGAATCCCCGTCCGACTATCCAGATTTAGGTTTTCCATTGTTTGCTGAAATTACTCCAGACGAATCGTGAGGTGGTTCCTTCAAAAGGGCATTACCGAATTCCTTCCCGTCCCTTTCTACCAGTCATTTCCCTCTTCTAATGAAATCGATGTCTACAAGTTGTTGAATCATAAGCAAAAAAGGGTAAAAAAACTTTTTCTGAGATGGTTCATTGAGAAGGCGATGCCAGAACTGTTTCCAGTTCGTAGCTCCTGATTCTCCTGCGCGGTTCCAGAGGCCTCACAACATAAAAGCTGTTCACTACAATGCTCCACATCCTCGCACGTGCCGCGTATGCAGATATGGTATATTCACAGGTGTTTTCTAATGTAAATGTCCTTTTCCTGCTGAGAATACAGTAGGCGGTCTTCTAAATGCAAAGTACCACGCTAAAGAATGTTTTCAGCGAACTTTGAGACTGCAGCCGCCACATACTCAGTTAACAGCACAGTACTGTGAAAGGCACAGCAAGAATTTCTATATGCATCGCGTTTTCAAGACATACAAGTATGCCGACCATCACACTTTACTTTCTATTATCACCGACTGAATTGTATTCTCGAAAGAGATATAACTAAAGAATCAATTTATTAAAACGTCTTTTTTTTCTTTTTGGAGGATTCAAAGCCAATATAACAGTCGGCATGAATTTTTAGGAGCGAAGCTCTGTTCATGTGAAGCACGCTACGATCCTCCGTGGTTCGGATTCCACGTAAAGCTGTAGGTCCCCTTTCCCAGGTAGGATTGTCGAGATAGGGCAGCCATGACAGAGGCGCATGCGCCGCTAATCGAAACTCGGTCACTCGGCGGCCGAACAGTCCTTCGGGATCTCCCGGCCAATGCCATACGTGTTTACCTTTTAAGTGCCAAGCACTTGACGCGATTTGGCTGGTCTGAGTTGTAATGAGCGATCGGATTTGTAGCAGGGTTCTGGCCTTGAGACATGAACAGTTATTCTGCCATCGCCGTCTTGAAAGACATGAACCCTGAAAGGATGAGGGTGGTAAACAAACATTTTCATGTAGTCCACAGCTGTAGTGGTATCACTACATGTCCCATGTAAGAACAAGTGAATGTCCTCCACACCTTAATACAGGGTGAGTAAAAAGGACTTAGAACTTTGGAATGATATAGACATTTTTTGAGATAACTTACAGAATCGTTAGATGTGTCATTTTGTAGCAAACAACCTCAAGTTTGATGTACACCATTCCGCCACCAGGAGCGCCAGCGTAGTGCACAATTAAAATGGCTATTTTCACTGGTGCGGAGCGTGCTCGCTGTGTGTTTTGGTTTTATGAAATGAACTCTGCAAACACTGTTCGGCGTAAATTTCGCATCTAATACGCTAAAGAACCTGCAACACATTCGTGACAACCCCAAAGTTAATGTGATTTGTGCCCTTAGAAAACTGAAAGTCTTCTACTTGGAGAAAGCTGTCTCTGTTCCTGTGTATCTGGATATGCTTGAAAACATTTAAATTACACAGATCGATGAATATGACAGAAATGGGATGGTTTACTGCCATAAAGACGGTGAACAACCTCATTTCCTCACGGAAGTTCGAGGGTTCCTTGATAATCGCTTCCCAGGTCGGTGGACTGGCCGTGAAGGGCCTGTCACATGGCTACCTCACTCCACAGATTTTGCACCACTGGATTTCTTTCTCTGGGGTTTCATTAAAGATCGTGTGTATGTTCCTCCCCTACTAAACAATTTGGCCGACCAAAAAATTAAAATCTTCGCTGCCGTCGCACAAGTTACGCTCGATTTGTTACAATGAGCGTGGGAAGAAATTGACTACCGGTGGGATGTTTGCCGGATGACAAATGGTAGTCACATCCAACCAAAACGACATTTGACACTTTTATGTGAAACTTGAGGTTGTTTGATACAAAATGACACATCTAACGATTCTGTAAGTTATCTCAATAAATTTCTATATCATTATGAAGTTATAAAGTCCTTTTTGAATAACCCTGTACATCTTTCGAGCAGCCATTCGCCTCGAAAGCAGCCTATATGGACTGGACCACGTAACTGGCAGAACAAGAAGCGTGAGTAATTCGACCAGGAGACACGTTTCCATTTATCCACGGTCCAATCTCGAAGATCTCGTGCCCACTGCAATCGCAATTGAAGATGATGTTGGGTCAACATTGGAACACGTAGGAGCCGTCAGCTGCGGAGCTCCATGTTCAGCAATGTGCGCTGAACGGAGTGCTCCGAAACACTCGTGCCTGCACCAGAATTCTCACTCTGCCGTCAGATCTGCCCACAGATCACTCCCTGTCCAGCATTACAGAGCGGGCAAGACTTCGACCTGCACGTTCTGTGATGAGGCGTGGACGTCTACCACCTTGTCGCCCAGTCGTGTTTTCACTATCCTTCAACCACTTTTCATAGATGCTCATTACAGTAGCACGCGAACAGCCGACCAGGCTCGCCGTTTCGTAGATGCTAGTTCCCAGGCACCATGACAATCTGCCCTTTGTCAGAGTCACTAATGTCAGTTGATTTCACCGATTCCCACGCGTATCGTCGCTGGAATAGATATTAATGCGTCTCTACACCGTTTATTTATGTTCCTTACCGAATGACCTCACGACAACGTTACCAGAAGGCATTCAGTCTTGCGGTGGGCATAATGTTTTGACTCATCAGTGTAGCTGATATTGTTAAAAACTTCTCAAAGTGCAGTTTAACATTAATTTTCTTCTGCTAGACGAAATCTACAAATGTCTTTGCTTCTTTCCCTTTTCGTTCGACAGAATTTAGGTCGTCCATGAGCAACAGATTTTTTTTTTTGCCCTTTAAATAATTAAAAAAAACCATTGGTCCTATACAGTGGCATCGTATAAGCTATACGAATCCCTTCAACTAACGTCTAAGAAATCCTTTACATCGGCGAAGAGCAGCAGTAGAACTTAGCGTGTACTCAGCTTGTTAGTGGAAATTTCTAGGAAACATTTGTGTGTTTGTGCGTGCTCAAACTTGCAGACAAACTGTTTAGTTCCCAAATATGTTCACGGTGTTCGTGTCCAGCCATCTGATTGTCGAAGTCACGCTCTGGAATTGTCCTTACTGCTCCCCATACCAGTCGCGCCAATTCTGCACCCGGTGAAACAGCCCATCACTAACCCGGATCTCCCTGTCATCATCGGTGTGCTTCAAGTGGTTACCAAGCAGCTGAGTGCAGCGATAATTTATCATGTTCCGGTTCATAGAACTCAATCCTGTCAAGGTAAACACGTCCCACACAATTACAGGTTACACAATACCTCTCTGACAAATTGAATCCAAGGCGCCACACCCGAATCTGACCATTGGCGTATACAAACCGGAAAAGAGTTGGCTACCATATGTCAGTAATTATCTAGCGGCTGGTACAGTTATCATTGTGTATTCATACATGGTTAGTTCTCGTGGGATAGCCATTATCAAATCAGTAAACATTTCAGTTGATACTCACTAGTTCATCTTTGACAACCATCTGCTTGTTTACGTCCTTCTGACAAGATTCTGTTATTTTCCAGTAGATGGGGTGTACCCTTTCACGAATATTGTTGGTGTAGCCACATTTTATATGTGACTATCAGTACAACGCTGTTACAGAGTTTCCTATTCTCCTATTTACCACCGAGAGTGATGGAGTGCTTAATGTTCTGGCCTCGCTTTCAGGAGGACGTCGGTTCGAAACCTTATCCGGGTATCCAAATTTTGGTGTTTCATGGTTTCATAGCGAATGCCAAGATGCTTCTTTCAAAGGGCCATGGCCGAATTCATTCCCCTTCCTTGTCGCCAGTCCTTTCCCGTCTCTAATCGTCCCGACATCGATGAAGCGTACAGCAGTAATAAAAAAATAAAGCTTATTTTCCCATAAATCCTGCTCCCATAACACCGTCAGGTAGCCTGTTTAGTTTTTACTGCCCAAAATATTGTATTTCTTGTGCTTGAATTTCTACTTGACCATCACTAGATCATAGGTTCCCAATATTATTTGTTTTGCCGCTCCCTTTTCAAAAAATAATTACTCATATTCACAAATAATGTAACCCATAGTACTTCAGCTTTTCAAGCTCGTAACCAACTGTGATTTAATGGTGTGCCTCTTAGGGGAACAGTACAGTATCACATACAGAAAAATAATGACAGAATTCTGAAACTATTCAGTTAAAAGCTATTGCCAGTCTAGACGTATGTTTTTAATTATTTTCTTTTTAACCTATGGTTTTATGCCTCGTAGAAGACATTAGAGGCGGGATGGGACTTGGAACAAAGAACGGGAACGATTTGGGGCATGGCCTTTTGAACGAAGCATCACGGCATTCGCCTGAAGTGATTTGGGAAAACCATGGAAAACCCAAATCTGGATACCCAGACGGGGATCAAAACCGCCGTCCTCCCGAATGCGAGGTCAGAACGTTACCGCTAACTCAACACACTCGGTTTTTAATTATAGGACTGAGCTCGCTGTATTGACACTAATCTTTTCGATATTTGCATCCTTTTTTGTCGTCGCCGCGTTCCACTATTGACATCTGTTTATTTTCTTACCTAACAAAATCGCTAACTACGCTTTTGGTGACATATGATCATGGGAATACGATTAAAATCTTCTTTGATGTAGACCCAAATGCCGGATATAATACTGGAAAGCACTCCTCAACGCCCCTAAATTTGCCTTGGAGCAGGAACGACCAACGGTAGGCGGTATATCACTCATCCGCGAGAACTACAGCCAGCTCCCGCTTTTAATATTCCAAGCCTTCTTTCTTATTCAAACTTCTAACAGTCCATCGTACAACTCGTACAATTTTTATACTGTTTTCTTTCTTCCGTTTCTACAACCTCAATAATTTCCATACGGAATTTCAGCTGTGAATCTATTGTCCCTTCAAGGCATCTTATAATGAAAGAAACCATCCCGATGTGCTGATATACGAGGGCGAATTAAAAAGTAAGGTACACTTCCAAGTTATTACCATTTATGAAACCACCTACACATGGGCACATGGCTATGACAACATACAATGTAAGTTCACTTTTCCACATAGTCCCCAAGATACTGTAAACATTTCTCGGAAGAGTCAACCAACTTTTCGATTCGGGATGCGTAGAAATCACCTCCAGCACTATGTAATCACCTGGAGACAGCTACTTTCACCTCCTCATCGTTTTGGAATCGTCGTCAACCGAGATACTTTTTCAGTTTACTGCACACATGGTAATCGCAAGGCGCTAAGTCTGGACTGTATGGAGGATGTTGTCATAACGCCCATTTGAATCGCTGCAGAAGTTCGGACATTTGGCGCACCGTGTAAGGTGTTGCGTTAGATTGCAACAAAATCACTATCATGTGTTCGGTAATCTGAAAAACGATCTTGGTGGACGACGATTCCAAAACTATGATGAGGTGAAAGCAGCTGCCTCCAGGTGGTTGCATAGCGCTGGAGGTGGTTTCTACGCATCCGGAATCGAAAAGTTGGTTAACCGTTCCGAGAAATGTTTATAGTCCCCAGGGGACTATGTGGAAAAGTGAACTTACATTGTATGTTGTCATACCCGTATTGCCTATGTGTAGATGGTTTCATAAATGGCCATAACTTGGAAGTGTAACCTTTTGATTCCCCCTCGTACTGTTCACGGGAAACTAAACGAGTAATATTGTTGTTTACACACAGTACTCAGACGGCTATACACTTCGTCGCCATCTTCAGGTGAAACTTGAATAAGCTGTAGAACCTGGCGCTTATAACTTAATGTTTCAGTGATTCAACAATGCAGCATTTCTTGAAAAATGACGATGGAGCTTACACTCATAAAAAATATTGTGTCAAACATTTTTATGCGGTCAGCTCACCCATTATGAATATAAAAGTATAAAGCGCCCAGAAAACATTCATTTCTTTGCATGGCGATATAGTTTTAGCAGATTACGTTTCAGAGAAACATCTTTTGGTTCTTTAAATTGTTGTTTTCTGATTTGCTTTTGAATCCCCGTATCGTTTAATTTTGTAAATGAATCCGTCAAAAACAACTGGTTTGGTGAATTTTATTTTCTATTTGATTCCCCAGACGCGTTTCGCCCTTGTGATGTAGGGCATCTTCAGGGTCGTTTCTCATTCAATAACCTTTAGATGCCGTTTCCTGTGGGACAGGGCAGCGCTGTGACCTAAAAAACTAACACTCTTCCTCCCTGTTACTGAAATTCACAAGTGGTCAGAGTGGTTAACGCTTCTGCCTGGAGTTCGAAATCCCCGCTTCTAATCCCTGTCTCGGCGGTAATTTTCGTAACCTGTCCTTCACCTCCGGCACAACTTGCTGTGTAATATGAAGTGCGTGAGAACGCTTTCGTGGTTCGGATTCCACGTTTAATCCGTAGGTCCCCTATACCCGGCAAGATTACCGGGAGAGGTTAGTTAGTCATGAAAAGGGGCGCATTGCGAGGCGAATCGAAAACTCTATCACGGCGATCGAACATTCCTTCGGGATCTCGCGACCAATATAGCTATACGATGAATTGATTTTACTGAAACCTATTCGGCAAGGAATCAGTGATTCTCTAAATGCACAGTTGACCAGCCTCTAAAATTTCGTACACTAGCTCAAGGAGATTTTGTTGTTTATCAACGAGAAGCTTTTCAATCCAAACTTTCAATAACATGTCGTATGCTTTGTGCGTTTTTTCAACGCGTCACATCTTCGTTTGGATACTGCTAACTATATTGATTATAAGGAAATAGTGTTCATATATTAATACCGTCATGTGTCTTGTTCATAAGCTCTGTTTTCAGTCTAATCAAGTTTATATATTAATGTTGAATTACTGTAAATAATCTTAAGAAACAGGAAGATTTCTGAAGAACTGAACCACAGAAAGCAAAACATAGTGGCTTCCTTTCAATCTGAGTTTTGAGCCGCACTTACATAAGTGAGAACAACTGGAGCACTCGACAAGAAGCAAGGTGACTTGGCAGAATTTCACAAACAGCAACCCGTCTTATTGCCAAGTCTCCTATCGTTGTTGCTTTTTTTTCACCTGCTAAATAATTATACTTATGGGTGCAGGACTTTCTCTGCATTTCAAACTTTCACTCCTGCTGTCATTAGAAACTTTTTTTTTTTTTTTGCTGTCATCAGTTTTTCGACTGGTTTGATGGAATCATTCCTATCTTGCGCTAACCTCTTCATCTAAACATGCCCCATAACAACACTCGTCCTCAATCATCTGCTTCGTGTATTCTAATCTCTGTTTTCCTCTGCATTCATTACCTTCTACTGTTCCCTCCACTAAAAAATTAACCAATCCCGCAAGTCTCAAAATATGACCTACCAGCCTGTCTCTTCTTTCTGTAAGCCTCTTCCATAAACTTCTTATCTGACCCATCATTTCCAAAACTCGTTCATTTCGTACTTTATCTTTCCACTTAATTGTCAGCATCCTTCTATAGCACTACATTTCAAATGTTCCAATTATTCTTCTTTCTGGTATTCCTAAAGCCTATGCTTCGCTACTATAAAACACTTTACTCCACAAATAGTTTTAAGAAGTACTTTCAAGTCCTAAATCAATATTTTAAACTAAAAAATTCCTTTTTTTTCATGAAGACTATCTTTGCTAAGGCTATTATGCTTTTAACATCATTCCTGCTTCGGCCATGGTTGTAATTCCACTTCCCAACTTTCTTCTTCTGTCGCGACAGATCCAATTTTTATATTTGATCTACTATTATTAGTTGATAAATAAAATAACATCGAAAATTTAGTTAATAACAGCGTGAAAATAGAATAGTTTTTGGCTTCTCTGGTAGATGAATAACTACTACATCATCATCATCATCTTGAGCAGCTTCACCGAGCGTGGTGGGTGAACGGTTAACGTTCTGGCCTCGCATTCGGGAGGACGTGGGTTCGAATCCCCGTCCGGGCATCCAGATTTGGATTTTCAATGGTTTCCCCAAATCACTACAGGTGAACGCCGGGATGCTTCCTTCAAAAAGGCCGTGGACGAATTCCTTCCCGTTCCTTGTCCCCAGTCCCATCCCGCTTCTAATGTTTTAGCCGTCGACGAGGCGTAAAGCCAAAGTAAAAAAAAAAAAAAAAAAATTAGCAGCTTCCAACCAGTGGTCAGGTCAGATTGAAACAAAAATCTTTCAAACACTTCCAGTCCAACCACCATCTACAGGGCGTTCGCCGGGAAACGCAACCCACTGTTAGCGCTACAAGGAAGAAACTGCTCCCGGCGAGCGAGCGCTCAGTTTCCGGCATTGTTCGACCGTCGGCCGCGGACTATTTCATAATAATTACGCTTCATAAACTTGTGTGCTAAGCATTTAAATGTGACGTAATTCATTAGCTTACCTTATAAAAGATGCTGGAAGTGTTGACCCTCTTGTGTAATGCACATTTCACATCTTCTGAACATATTTCGAGACACACGCTGCCCTAACTGACTTAATGATTTTTTGGGTGACTGTTCTAGTCGAAAAGCGATATCGTCAATTTCAATACGGTTGACCGACAGTCTCTTTTTGTTAAAAAATGAACCAATTTCTCTTACTTTTTTAACCAGACGCAGAATTGTTGATTTAGCTGGCAGTAAAGCGCCAGGATATTCGCGACGAAATTTACTGCGACACTTTTTAAACGACTTCTTCTTCACATATGTATCGTAGAGAAATATTCTTTGTTGCAAACTGTAACGTACCATAATTTTACTCACACTCAAACACGGTACAGATTAATAAGAGTATGAAGCCCCAAACCAGCCAAACCGCAAAGAAACGTTTATTCACAACACTGATTAATAAGAGACTGAAGTCACAAACTATCTACAATGCAAAGAAACCGTTCTTAACAATGTAAGGGTCACTGCACTGCACTGTTGGGGCAGCGGAGGTGTTAAACAGTGCGGTGATTCACGGTGCCGTGTGGCGGAAACTGCTGGTCCCACTGACCGAGCAAGTTGCCGACGGCAACAGACTGGGAGGGTAGCGTTTACCGGCGAACGCCCTGTACTTCTCCTACTGTCCGCCAATTTCTTCCTCTTTATTCCACACAGTTTTAACATCTTTCCCCCATCTGTCCCTCAGTCGTCCTCTGCGCTTCTTCGCTTTCAGCTCCATCTTCCTTGGTATCTTCTCTCCCATTCTCTTTACATGCCCATACCACTGTAAGCTTGACTTCACTATGTTTTAGTAGTCCCTCCTTGATCAGCTCTCCGATTTTCTCATTCCTTATTCTGTTGCTTCTCATTATTCCTCGTTAGTCCTCTAAAACTTCGTCCCCATAGCTTGTACTCTTCTTTTGTCCTTCTCCTTCATCACCAAAATTTCCGATCCATAGGTCGAAATCGGAAAAAATTATCTTTCATAGACTGTTTCATTTCTCTTTTGGAGCACATTTCTACTCCATGACAGGTCTGTAAGACTTAAAAAGTTCAACATCAGTAATTTGAATGTAGTTTATGTTTCAGTGGAAATTTCTTGAAAAAATGATAAATTAAATCTTCTCGAGCTTTCCACCGGGAGAGAGCATCCATAAGAGACGACGTTTCGGAGTGTGACTCTGGTTCAATCTTCACCTCTTATAGACGCGCTCTCGCAGTGGAAAACTCGAGAAGATTTTATTCATCTGATTCACTAAGAAAGCCTACATTCATTCTTATTAAAGACATATTTACCATTCGTGCACATTTTTAGTTTAATTCTTTGACTGTTTGAGATATGTTTGTCAACTTATTCCACGCTCCGACTCACCTACTTATAAATGAAAACTTCTCCACTCTGTTTTACCTGAAATCGAATGCTAATTTACTGTTATAGTCGCTTCTCTTATTTCCATATTCTACTCCTTAATCTTCTTCCAACATCCGTCGACTGGCATACACAGAGTTATTTCTGGTGTAAGTACCCCCTGGTGCCCACAACTTTCTAATTTTCAGAGTATGTTGATGTATATGTAGATTCCTTCAGTTATTTATTTCAGCAGAATATAGTCTATAGACATTGCCAAGGAACGGAAAAAGCCTGAGCTGATAATACTTATTTTCAGTTTAAGCCGTTTGTTCATATGAAAGTACACGTTTCCTTAGTTTCATTTCAAAAGCTGAATTGTTTCTCTTCAGGGTGATAGTATCTATCAGTTGGCACAAAAAAAAAAAATGTTCCCACGTGATTGTGGTGTTGTGCCGTTCGTGTCCACTCAGCCAAGCATCCCTCCCTTCGCCATTCACTGTTTGGTCTTTCGACACTGAGACCCCCGCTTATGTAAATTAGCTCGCAGCTATTATGTCAGCGATAACCAGCTGTACTGCCACTTCTTGATGCGCAGTTACACAGTACTAAGCTGTAAACAGCACTGCACTTAGTGAGTGCACCACACTCGGAAAACACGACAACTGCCCCGAATTGTAAGTGCGACATCTCCCTCTCAGGGTTCGAACTGACTACACGGCAAATTCTGCGTTAAAGATAAATACGAAGTGTTTCTCTTTATCACACCGATCCCAGTGTCGTATATCTACTGCTGAACGACTTCTTCTTACATGGACGAGTCCGGGCGTAAGCTGTTACCTTGGAGGATGGTTACCCGTGCAAGGGAACAGCTTGGTTAATGAATTGGAGTTGTTTCCCGTTGACAGGGTGACAGTGTTGTTGTAAGTGTGTATGACTGTGATAGTGTGTGTTCAGTGTATAGTGTTGTTAGTGTTGTGGATGAGAGATGAAGAAGGGCCTACTCTTCCGAAAGACACTAGAAACCGCCAACTTAAATGTCCTAATAGAATGGACAAATCAACACCAACATTGTCGTATGCCCTGACTCCATACGGCCTGCGGAGAGGTTTGGGATTTAACCCAGGATTTTGTCGCGCAGTCTGGTGATTAGGAATCGTGCACCACCACCTCTACTACCCTGCCGAACTGGAACCAGCTAACCCCTTGTCAGTGCCAGACACCATCACGGTGCCAAAATCAATTGAGACAACTGGAAGGACGGTAAATATCTGTAGGTTGTTTTTGTTCATATTAGGGCTTTTAGGCACGTGAACATCCAAGTTATTAGTGTCCTTACAAAAAACAGGTATGATTACGTGGTTTAAAAATAAACTAAATTCCCATCTGCTTTGCCCACTGTAAAGAGGTTGGCCGTACGGAAAGAAAAAAATATATATTTTTCAACTCCATAACGTCTCTTAACAGCGAGGTCTTTAGCGACAGGAAAGGATGCGGGGCAAGGAATTGGAAGGAATTCGGCCATGGCCTTTTGAAGGAAGCATCCCGGCATTTGCCTGTAGTGATTTTGGAAACCATGGAAAACCCAAATCTGGATGCCCGGACGGGGAATCTAACCGGCGTCCTCCAGAATGCGAGGCCAGAACACTAACCGTTACACCACCACGCTCGGTGAAAAATAAACTGAAATGTTAAAACATATGCTCTAAAATGGCCACCAAGTTTTACTGGTTCGCTGTTAGAAGGCAAATAATGCTAAGCAAATGTTAACAAAAAAAAAAAAATCTGGCTGGATGAAATAGAGACATCGAGTGTGATGGGTGAGGGATAACGTTCTGGCCTCGTATTGGGTAGGACGTGGGTTTTAATCCCCGTCCGAGCATCCAGATTTGGGTTTTCCATAGTTTCCCCAAATCACTCCACGCGAATGTCGGGATTCTCCCTACAAAAGGCCATGAAATTACTTCCCGTTCCTTTCCCCCAATTCTTTCCCGCCTCTAATGACCTCGACGTCAACGATGCGTAAAGCTAGGAGCAAACAATAAATAAAAAATAAAAAATAAAAATATTAAAAAGTAGGAACACTGATACTTAAAAGAAAAAACATTACAACAGACACTTAAAACAGTAAGAACACAGTACCTACGAGTAATGTGGTTGGAAAGTGACCACCAATTCATTGTGAAAGTTACGCCAATCTACTCAATATTTTATGGACACGTCTGACTAAAACATAGAACTGTTGCTAATGTATAATATAAAACAAAGAACACTTCGTTGTTAAGTAACTAGAGATCCAGAGAATTGGTATATGAACCATCCAGTCATCTCATATCAGTTTCTTACTAGATTTATTAAACCATTTCACAATGATAAGTCCATGTGTGACACTTATCACAGCTTGCAACTACTGAGAATCAAGATGTGAGAATTCGTAATAACCGTTATCATCCATTCGCGATGATAACGAAAGCCATTATCCAACATTCTGTATGGCTGTTCTTACAGTAGCGTAATATCTAAAATTACATCTAGAGGAAAAATTAAAACATATTTTAAGCCATGCCAAACGTTAGTTGCAAAGTTAAGCCTGAAATTCATTTCCCGAACATGCTGTTCAGATTTCAGTTTTCTATGGTTGCGTGAACCCACTCAAGTCACATGATGTGAAGATTTGTTTGTACAGATCGTGGCCGTTTTCTCAGCTGTTACTTGTGAACTATGACTTGCCAACCCTACTGACGCCGCAATCGACGAACTGCAAAACTTTAATTATAAAGTATTTAAAATGCAACACCTAATATATCATTCATGGGACAGCACTTGCGCTACAATACCTGTTTCCAGCTGCAGGCTATTCAGTGAGAATACTGAGAGTGGCCTTGCGAATAGAAACATCGTCATAGCCGGTTGGATTCGGTCAGTAATGAGACATCTGGCCTTGACTCCATTGTTGCATCAAAATGCTTGTAGCGATTGAATTTGAGCTGTCGCCCAAGGATTCTGATGGCCACGTTTTGTTGCGTTAGTTTCGGCTCCGTAACGACCTTGCTATTCACTATAGAGGAAGTCCTTCTTCGTTATGGTGATCAGGTATGGTCACAAAGGCTTGTACATGACGTCCTTCAAAGAGGCGTTCAGATTACTGCTGTAACTGCACCCGAAAACTTACTCATTGTTCTTTTACCCAACATAACAAAATAAAATATAGCAGAAATTTTAAAAAAAATATATATTATAAACTTGCCGAGCGTGGTGGGTGACCGGTAATGCTCTGGCCTCGTATCTTGAACCAGACCGGCTATCTAGAATTGAGTTTTCCATGGTTTCCACTGCAGACGAATGCGGAGATGGTTTATTTAAAAATCCATGGCCGAATTACGTTCTTTCCCCACTTCTATCCTCCCTTCTAATCACCTCAACGTCGACGAGGCGAATAGCCATAACCAAATAAATAAATAAATATAGTGGGCTTAAATTTTGCATTTTTATTAAGGTTTCTATTGCAGAGACCTTGAAAATGAGTAAGAAATAGATAGTGCTGCCATAAATTCGTTACCTGTAAATGAAGCGTATAGTGACCGAACGCTGTGGTGTCTAAGTAAAGGCGCAGAGGAAGGAGAAATTTAATTAGTAACACCTTCTTCTTATAAGAAAAGAGAAACAGTAATCGTGGGCTTGTTGTAATCTAAATAAATTTTTAAAATACTATTTTTTTCCTCTACTTCTGCGCCTTTGGTTTCAATTTTAATTAAAATCAAAGGCGCAGAAGTAGAGGGAAAAAAAAGTATTTTTAAAATGTATTTAGATTACAACAAGCCCACGATTACCGTTCCTCTTTTCTTATAAAAAGAAGGTGTTACTTATTCAATATCTCCTTCCTTAAAATCATGCGGAAATATGAGAGGCGAAATTCTACCAACACTGTAAACCATAATTATTGGTACAGGGATCATACCAACCTAAACAGTTTCATTTTGTCATAGTCATGTCGTGGTTGAGATTCGACCAGGACCAAGAGAAATAAACTTATGAAAATTTCATTCTGTGGCATCTATCTCGGAAATGGCGTATTTGTTTACAACAGAAGCAATCGATTGTCTGAGATTGCTTGTATCGATATAAGATGGCGAGGATTGTTGCACTACACCTCAAACATATGCTTTCTATTTGTAAATTTTGTTCGAATTTTATAAGGAAGGAAATCTGAAACGACTATAAAACATTACAACATAGGATTTAACCAACATTTCAAGAGATTGTCATTGATTGTGGAGTACTGGCGGCCTATAATACCTGCGCGTCTGTCTCATATATCGGAATTTTTAATTTAATTTATGGTGACTTTTCCGTAAAATAAAGAGTGCAAAACGTGAAGAGGATGGCATAACGAAGCTGTTAATTCAAATTTCATCAGGTTAGTTTCAGTTTCTGGAAGGTTTCAAAAATGGTACTGTCCCCACTGATTCTTTACAATTTACTATTTTCATTGGTTTTCTCAGGGTTCGTACTACACTTCTCTGTTTTCTCCAAAAACACGTTGTTGATATTATTATTTTATGGCGTATTTAAAATCGAAAAGATGTAGGAGTTAACATGGGAATTGTAAGCTGGCTAAACTCCCGCACTGCATGTTTTGTTTACGGTTGGTATGGCCAAACACTGTGGCGCTCCATATTACAACATAGCTTGTGGTGGAGCCAGCAGTTGGCGCTGCGATTGCGATAGCGCTCGGCTTGATTTCCGGCACAGTGCAGTGCACTATGTGGCTTCCCTCTGACGAGACCACTCCTCTCGGCTTGCAGGCAGAGTCCAGCGCCGCGGGGTATGGAGCCGCGACCAAGCACGCCGCCCTGTACGTCGGAGACATCCCCCCAGTGGCGTCAGCCCCACCCGCCTACGACAGGTGAGTGATACACCTTCTATTAACCCACCCAGCTCACTCCTAACAGCGTCAGTTTTGGTTTCTATCTCGTCACCTACGTCATTGTTCGTATTTCTCTTCCGGGTTTATTGGAGATTGCGATTCCGCTACAACAACATTCAGCATGATGTCAGAATAATGCTGTAGCAAATCGCAAGACATATTTTCAAGCAGTAATTCAGTTGTAATACGGCCTGGATCATTATTTTCAAGCAGTAATTAGGTTCTAATACTGCCTGGTGTAACAACCCTCAAACCTAAAATTAAATGGGATTGTGTTTTATAAAGCATTTGCAGCAAGCTAGAGTTTGGTTGAATATGATCTTGTATGTTTGATTGAATATGATCTTGTACGTTTGGTTGAATATGATCTTGTATGTTTGGTTGAATATGATCTTGTATGTTTGGTTGAATATGATCTTGTATGTTTGGTTTTCAGTTAACTGTAAATCAGTGTAAATAGACTTTGTTTTATGAAAAATTATTTAGAGCCCGTTTAAGAACAGAATTGTGGAAGAGAATTGCTTAAATGTTTGTAATTCCAAGTATTAATGCAAGTTACGATGTTTAAAGGACAATTTTCGGGTCTACTGGAAATCGGGATTCCGCTACAACAACATTCAGTAATATCGTTGGAAAACTGCTGTAGTCAGTCGCAAGACGTATTGTTTCCAACCAGTAATTACGATATAATACAGCCTGGACCATTATTTTGAGGCAGAAATTAGGTTGTAATACAGCCTGGACCAGCATGAAACCGTTAAATGTACTTGGGAAAGAATTTCTAGTGGAGTGTTGCGTTTGACCACTGCAGTCCTTTGATGTAAACTCCTGGCGGAATTGCAATCTCCAGTAATCCCCAATTTTCTACAGTTTAAAAAGGTTTCCGTGAATAATTTTGTGTTTAAGTATCTTTAATTTCAATTTCTGACCATTTTGTATTGATTGTAAATGATTATGTATTGTTTTTAATATGTTTCAATTGCTTAAGTATTGTTAATGTTCGAGAGTAATCTGGAGGAAGCTTATGAAGTGTTATAGAAATTTCGATGGAGTCTTTATAAAGAAATCAGCAGAAAGACAGTTTTCACCGACTCAATTTACAACCAAGAACTATATACAATCGCTGGATTGTATGTAATAATGCGAACAGTACCTTTTGAAGTCGTGTTCATTATGAAAATTGAAGAAAGTTTAAAGTGGACTGTTCCGTGGAATAGTTATTTATCATATTAATTAAACCACGTACAATCTAATACTAGGCCAGTAAGAAACCGTTAAATGTACTTCCAAAAGTATTTCTAGCGGTTTCTTGCATTTGACCACTACAGTATTATGACGCGAATTCCTGGCGGTATCGCGATCTCCAGTAATCCCTCTCTTCCCATACCCAACATTTTCATCTAACAAGTTGCTAAATTTTTCATCATTTTTCGTACCATCTGTAACTTCATGACATTATCAGTTACTGTACGAATGCCTGTTTATTCACTCATTTTTCTGATGTAGCCATAGAAATTTTGGCAACACGTTAATACGTCAGAAACTACAGTAATTGTCCTACATGTCTTAAAATTTGGCACACTCGTTACTTGGGCGGTAATATTGGAGAAGTGCATAAACTAAGGCTTAGTGTGCAGAAATAAAAGTAAAATCACTCAGAATGTGGGTAGTGGGTGTGGGCAGTGGTAAAATAAGAACGAGGTATGAAGGAATTGTTTTGTTCGTTCGAAATCTGTTTCACGTTCTCAGGTCATACCTTTTTGAGAAAAAAGTGCACATGAAAACAAAATGAAACGTATCTTAGACGTGCCACACGAAAATTACGAAACGGAGAATTTCATCAGTAAAACCCGCTATTTCAATTCAAATTGTTCACGCCAATGATGGTATCTACTCTATAAAATAAATGTAAAATTGCTGGCAAGTTTTCGTTATAACAGACTAGGTGGACCAAAATGAAACAAGCGTTGAATTTAGTTTTCATTGATAACTTAAGCTCGCCTGATTTTTGGTGGTTAGGTTGTAATTCACCCTGGACCAGAATGAAATAACACATACTTCGTTACGATAGAAGACTTGAGGAATTTTAGTTTTAGATTCATTGCTGTAATTTGACGGCGGTTTTTTACCATTGAAGATGCATCATTCCGTAACTTTCGTGTGGCACCACGTCTAAGATGCGTTTCGTTTTGCTTTCATGTACACTTTGTCTCAATGTATGAACTTTGAAACGTGTGTAGTAAATTTCAAACCAATAGCATAATTTTTCTTACCTCGTTATTATTTTACCGTTACCTATAAACGTCGTTACGCAAGAGATACACGTTATTACCTGCTAATATTTATTCCACGTGTTTCTAAGTCTTCATTCCTGGTGCATGCTGCATTTCAACCTAACAACTGCTAGTAGTAGAAAATTAAACTATTATAAATGCGCTGTACCAGCCGTTGGTTACGGTGAAAACGATCTTCCATCATGGAATGTTGGCTGCCGAGCTATAAATCTTGGCACAGAATCTAATTTGTCAGATGCATACAAATGTAAATTTTATTTATTTTACACCTAAGTACCTGCAATTTACTAGGGAACAGCTATTTTTACCGAAAAATTAAGGATTAGAAACAGTTGGTATAAGTATCAACAGTATTAACGTGTATTTCTTGTGTAATAACATGTTTGCAGCTATATGTAGTGTTTTTACTTTATTTCTGCGTACTTTATGCACTTTCTCAAATACTACCGCCCAAGGAGCGTGTGTACCAAAATGTCAGACCGATAGGATAATTATTGCAGGTTTTGACTGCGGAGACGAAATTTTTAGTTGAATTGTTCATGTTTGTCACCGCCCAGCCATAATACGAATATATACGGTGTTACTGGAGATCACTATTCAGCGAGGAATTTGAATTACGATCCTGAAGTAGTCAAACGCAAGACACCCCTAGAAATACTTTCCAAAATAGTTTTTGCACTATTATCGCTAGTCCATGGTTTTCAACCTAATTACTGCTTGAAAGCAGTGTAGGTTGAATTACAACGTAATTAATGGGAGGAACGTCTTGCGGTTGATTACCACAGTACTTTGACGTCATTAGTCAGCGGGGAGCGATGGTATAACAGAATCGCGACCTATGGTAGATACATATTTAAATAGGTACTTCAGAGTCCCTCTTTGCTTCTGTTAATTCTTTGCTTAGCTGTTTCTAATGTTTCATACTACCTTACTTTTTCTCTTAATCTGTTTTATCAAAATGTTTAGTCACCATAGTTCATCTATTGTAGTTCTTCAAAATTCTACGCATGATTCGCAATCTGGAATTACCTTTATGTAATACGGTAGTTACATGTCGATTCCATTTCACTATTTTTACTGATATGGTCTAGTATGTCACAGAATTTGCGTCAGCAAGGTGGATTCTTTGTTATATAAATTACCTCGTACGGGTAAACTAGATCGTGATACCACTATAACCACTTACCGCCTCGCCGTCTACAGCGTAGTAAACACAAATATCACCTGGTACATGTGACGTCATTGTTTCTGTGCGTGGTGTATTGTCTCCGCGAAGCAACAAATGTCACTTACGGGACTGCACGGAAAACGGGCGTTTTCGGGTGAGGAGAAATTGAATATTTAAGTTTAACTAAAAATCTTATTGCCTTTATGAAGCTAAATATTAATCGCAAATTTCAACCGCAGTTAAAATGTACCGCATAGTATCTATATATAGAATATAGTCTATCGGCGTAATTCTATATTGCGATACGTTATGTAATTACGAATTTAAAAATTTAATTCTAGATTTTACATTAATTTACACATTACGTGTAATAAAAAAATCAAATTACGAACTCCGGTTTCTCCAAAGCTTAAATATCAATTTTCAGCGTTCTTTGTATTATTTTATAGAATTAAACCCATCTGCGTAATTCAATATCGCGATATACAAATTGCATTATTTTATAACAGTATCATTGCTGGAAACAATATTACCATCTATTTTCAGGAATTTCCTATCATTTCTGTTTAGCCAACAAATGTTTCAATACTCTAAACAACTCTAGTTGCAAAGTGAACAGGAAATTATCAAAACGTTGGGTGGAGATTTCCTTTAGTTCGTAGTAGGCTCGTAGATTTAAGGCCCAGGTCAGCTCAGGTCAGTTCAGCTCACAATCCAGGGTAGCATTCACTCTAGCAGTCAGGTCAGATCAAGTCGTAGACGATGCCATTTCATTTCAGTTGCTCATAGTGAACAATGCCGTTTTCTACCCAAACGTCAATTAAATCGCAATGATTTTGGATCAAGAGCCTAAAAATATGTCAAGATCAAAAAGAGGATGGTTCTGAGTGTATCCAGAGTTTCAAGCGCAAGCAGATAAGAGAAAGAAGAATGCTAACTACCGGTTATGCCGTGAGGGACGAGTTGTGCGAAATGCTTTTGATATTTTAGGGCTCAATGATTTCGAATTTATTTTAGAAAAATTAATTCTGCTCCAGGATTAATTGATAACATAATCTTAGCAACATGTATTTTGCACAATTATTTACGGAAGGATAAAATTTCATGCCATGTAGAAAGTGAATTTCAGGATGAGAGAGAAACCCTACTTTACAAATATTGTTTGTATGCTAACGTTGGTGCAGAAGCATTTGATTCAAAAAATATATTCACAATATTTTTTAAATTCGGAAACAGGATCTGTTTCTTGACAGTACTAAAATGTCTAATAATATTTGAATTTATATTAAAGTTTGCCGACTTTATAATAAACAGAAATAACATACCGTTAAAACATTTATTTTTTTATTTATTACTCTTTATTTATTGCTTACGAGCATAGTTTTCAGACGTTCGCCGCCCGTTTGATCTGACCTGACCGCCGCTCGTTCACACTAGCGGTCAGCTCAGCTCAGGTCTTGATCGTTGTTGATCGGTGGCGGCGCGATTTTCGGTTTGACCTTCCTTGCCCTGACCTGAGCTGTCCGCTCAGTGCGATTGCGATTGCTCCCATTAATACGTTATCGAGAGAAATGCTCCTACGTCCCATTCAAAAACTTAGTGACGTCATACTACATTCCCATCCGGAAGTGTTTACATCGCGAGACGGTAAGTGATTGTAGCGGTATCGAGATGTAGAGTTTACCCCCTAGTACTCCTCGTAAACTTTTTAAAATTTTGTAATTTATTGCGCGATCTTGAAATAATGTCGAAACAGCGTTAAACTTCTAAAAAATATGTAGATATTTACTTGCACATGGTTGAATACACAATCTGTAAACAATCTTGAACTATTATTAACGTTGAATCCAAGATGGTTTATAAGAAACAAAGAACTCGTCTTATTATTGTTCCTTTCTGAACATTTACATTAGGAAAGCATGCGGCGATCTTCCAGTTACGGTCACGAATTTTCGATACCTAATGAAAATAAGTAAAATAAAATAATGAAGCAGCATAAGCAGAACAGACTGGAAGTGAATAAACTTGAAACAATCTAGCACAAGAGAAAAATTTGCAGAAATGGTAGACTTGGGTCTAAGAATTAACTGTGAAAGGAGCTCAACCGAGGACGAATGGAATGCATTAAAGACCGAAATAATGAAAGCTAGCAAAGAAACCTTAGGCTTTAGGGAACAAGCTGCCCGAAAACCTTGGATCACAGAAGAAATTTTGCAGCTGATCGATCAGAGGAGGAGGTACAAAAATGCTCAGGATGAAGCAGGAAAACAGCAGTACAGGCAATTTAGAAATCAAATAAATAGGAAATGCAAAATAGCAAAAGAAAAATAGCTACAAGAAAAGTGTGAAGAAGTAGAAAAGGAGATGGTTGCAGGAAAAGTAGATGTTGCATATAGAAAGATCAAACAGAATTTTGGAGAAATGAAGAAAAGAGGTATGAACATTAAAGCTGCCGATGGGAAACCTCTTTTAAGGTCAGAAGACAGAGCTAACAGATGGAGGGAATACATTGAGAAACTGTATGTTTGGGATGACTTGAACAATAGTGTATTGGAAAGGAAGGCGATGACGACATGGATGACTTAGGAGATCCAGTTTTGAGGACAGAATTTGATAAAGCTCTGAATGACTTGAAAACAAATAAGGCAGTTGGAATTGATGAGATCCCTGCAGAACTTCTTAAATCTCTAGGAGAGGAAGGAATCGAAAGATTATTCAAGCTGATATCAAAAAGTTATGAAACAGGAGAAATTCCAACTGATTTTAATAAAAATATCATCTTCACACTTCCAAAGAAAGCACAAGCTGACAAATGTGAGAATTATTGCACAATTAGTCTAACATCACATGCTTCAAAATTACTGACCAGAATAATATACAGGATGGAAACGGTAGTAGAAGAGATAGTAGGTGAAGATCAGTTTGGGTTTAGGAAAAATCGCGGTACAAGGGAAGCAGTTCTGTCTTTAAGATTAATACTTGAAGGGCGGATCAAGAAAAACAAAGATACTTTTATGGCATTTGTTGATTTAGAAAAAGCTTTTGATAATGTTAGGTGGGACAAGATGTTCAAAATTTTAAAGAAGTCGGGTCTAAAGTATCGAGATGGAAGAATCCTCTATAAACTATATAAGAATCAAGTGGCTGTGATAAAAGTAGAGAATCACGAGAGACATGCATCAGTTAAAAAGGGTGTGAGACAAGGTTGTAGTCTATCCCCGTTAATATTCAACTTGTATGTAGAAGAAGCAATGAAGAAAGTCAAAGAAAAATTTCCATGTGGCATAAGTTTTCAGGGAGAAAAAATCAGTATGCTACGATTTGCTGACGACATTGTCTTATTAGCAGAGAGGGCTGAGGATATTGAGAAGTTATTGAATGGCATGAACAAAATACTGAAGGAAGATTTTGGACTGAATATAAATCAAAGTAAAACAAAAGTGATGAAATGTAGCAGAAATGACACCAATACTAGCAGATTAAATATAAAAATAGGATCTGATGCAATAGGAGAAGTGAGTGAGTTCTGTTACTTGGGAAGCAAAATTACAACCGATGGCCGAAGCAGGAATGATGTTAAAAGCAGAATAGCACTAGCAAAAAGAGCCTTCATGAAAAAGAGAAACCTTTTAGTTTCAAATATTGATCTAGGAATTAGAAAGAACTTATTAAAACTCTATGTGTGGAGCACAGCACTTTACGGTAGCGAAACATGGACTTTAGGAATACCGGAAAGAAAGAAACTTGAAGCATTTGAAATGTGGTGCTACAGAAGAATGCTTGAAATTAGGTGGACAGACAAAGTAAGAAATGAACGAGTTTTGGAAATGATGGGTGAGAAAAGAAATTTATGGAAGAAGCTTACAGGAAGAAGAGACAGGCTGGTAGGTCATATTTTGAGACATGCTGGATTGGTTAATTTGTTAGTGGAGGGAACAGTTGAAGGTAAGAACTGTAGAGGAAGACAGAGATTAGAATATATGAAGCAGATAATTGAGGACGTGGATTGTAAGGGGTATGTAGAAATGAAGAGGTTAGCACAGGATAGGAAGAGATGGAGGATTGCATCAAACCAGTCGAAAGACTGACGATAGCAAAAAAAAAAAAAAAAAAAAAAAATACACAGATTGGGCTTAAGTGCCAAGGCAGTTGTTAGTAGCCGAATTTCGTACAATTAAATTAAAATGTTGCTCCAACATTCAGGAAATGGCAGTTCGCTTTTTTTCTGGTAGATAAAGCATACTCGGATATTGCACCCATTAGACTATACAACCTAAACAGTTTTCTTACCAATTGTTGTAGTAACCTTTTAAATTCGGTATTTGCAAGTCGCAAGAAATTTACGATGGCAAAATATTTTCTGTGGTGTAGTGATAGATATTTCCTGCCATGTTGAATTAATAGAGGGAATCGAGAGCTTTCTCTGTATACAAATGGCCGATTTTGGCGATTTTAACGAAATTTTTCTCCTAGTTCAGGTCTCATTTCAACCTAGCAAGACAACAAAACGGTTTAAATGGATATAATTCCTACACCGACAGTGGTAGTAGTGGAAAGTTTTTACAGCATTGTAACGATATTGTGATCTAGAATTAAAACGAGTTATCTTCCATATAACTTGAAGGTACCCTCCTGCACTATGCATATAAGGCACATGGGTCGTGCGGTGAAATTTTCGGAAGTCTGTTTCATACATGCATACGTGCCAGATAATAAAGAGGTGTTATAGATAATGCTAGCTGCTCCCCGTAATTTCTTCACCCACATTTTCATTTTTGTGACATATCGAGCGGACGCTGTCATATTCATGTGACTGGAGGCTTTCCCGGTTTACTGATGTCCAGCTGGATGGTACTGTATAAACACAACGTTTTGACAGCTAGCTCTGCTGTCATCAGGTATCAGCCAGTCTGGGTGGTGACAGTCAGCTTGCGAGAGCTAGAAGAGACATGATGGAGACAGCAGACCTAGCTGTCGAAACGTTGTGTTTATACAGTACCATCCAACTGGACACCCGATAGGATTATATTGCAATGTCGCATTCTTCGAAAGAAATTTTTCCTGATTTCACAGCCCTTAAGTTTGGGCTTTTCTCAAAATATACTTGTTCAATATTTGTTTTGTTATACTTCGTATCTAAATATTGATTATGACACTTCTTTTTTATTTATAAAGTTAGGATGAGGAAACAAATATACCATACTGTTAAATTCTTCGTGGTTTAATTAATGTGATAATTAATTTGTCCACAATGTACTTCAGCTTAAACTTTCGTTTATTTCCAGAGAACACGTCAACGATATTGTTTACATGCATAATACAATCCAGAGACACTACTAACGCAGTCCTTGGCAGTTGCAAAGTGAATCTGTATAAAACTACTACAGAAATCCTTCTGCTGATTTCTTTATATAGGCTCTATCGAAATTTCCAGAACTCTTCAAAAGCTTCCGTCAGATATTTCTCGAACATTAATTACTCAGACAATTGAAACAGATGAAAACCATTTAGAATTAATACATAATCATTTAACATCATTACAAAATGGTCAGAAATGGAAATTAAAGATACTTAAACACAAAATTATTTACAGAAATCATTTTAAACTGTAGTAAATTGCCCTTTAGATATCGTAACTTGCATTAATACAAACATTAAAACAATTCTCTTGCACAATACTGTTCTTAAACATATTAAATGGCCTCTAAATAATTTCTTTTCATAAAATAGTTTATATACACTGATTTACAGGAAATTGAAAAACAAACCTACAAGATCATATTCAAGCAAACTATAACTCACTACAAATACTTCATAAAATACAATTCTCTTTAAAGTTCAGGTATGAGGGCTGTTACAGTACGTCAAATACGTCTTGCCAAACAAACTTAACAGAATTCTCATGTAGCAAAAACTTTTAAACGGGAAAAAACTCTATATACCAAATCATTCAATTTGTATGAATAATCATCAAACAACGAAACTATAACATAAAAAATGTATCTATACGAAATCAGATAGCACTGAAGATAGTTCTGAGAATGGAGTGAGAAGAGTTCAAAAAAATAAAAACATTTAATTGTATTGGCGCGATATTAATTATTCGTACAAACTATGTTGCAATTAGGTAAATGGCCTAAAACATCCAGTATTTGCTACGTTAAACGAAACACTTCTTTCCTGGTATTTTACCCTATATAATAACCTGTAGGAGTTCGTAACGGCCAAGGTAGTGTAGCTTCACTGTCTTTACGGTGGTCAATAATTCCATATTTCTCATTTTTCGGAGCACTTCAGTATTCATGTCATTGTCTATGGTATCCCCAACATTCTTTGATAGCCACATTTCAAACTCTAACTTATTTCCGTTAGTGTCCACGTTTCAATTCCATCCATATATTAGGACAAAAAACGCACAGTAGCGCAGAAGTCTTATCTTCGTGGTCATTGATAAATTGACTTTTAAAATGATTGTTCGTTTTTACAGCAGCCCTGGCTTTAAATACTTGACTTTACTTCA
Source organism: Vandiemenella viatica (assembly GCA_031002005.1). Taxonomy (NCBI): domain Eukaryota; kingdom Metazoa; phylum Arthropoda; class Insecta; order Orthoptera; family Morabidae; genus Vandiemenella; species Vandiemenella viatica. The sequence continues at coordinate 198,065,028 of JARYHS010011408.1, forward strand.
TCAGATGGATCCCACTGGTTATTTACTATAGTGCTAAGATACATATACCTCTATACACATTCAATGGTCTTCTAGTTCATCATAATATATACTGTACATAGTACAATCATCCCCTCAACTACTGTTTGCTGAGAATGACTGAAAGTGTAAACACGCTCAGAAATATGTTAGGAAATAATTTTACGGCTTAAATTTTGAGTGGAAAACCTTTGAAAAAACCACAAACATCGCATGAAAAATTGCAGTATCATTTATATTTTAGAAGTTTGTACCATGTAAGTGAAATTAATATTAATTCTTTTTTAAAAAAAAGTTAGAAACAGATTTTTTAAGTAGATTGGTAGCTGCTCTCAATGTAGTATATATATTTTTCGTAGTTGTTAATATTCGCGTTGTTATAGATAACTGAGTGACTTTCAGATATTCTGTATGGAAATTATATTGCGCCGGATCATACTTTCATTGAGACAGAATATAAATACCATCTATAGTATTACTGTGACTGATTACAGCGCGGCGGCAAAGGAGCTGGAAGCGGGCGGAGTGTACGTGCTGCCTCTGTCCAGGAAGGCGAGCGAGGCGCAGTCAGACTACCTGCCGCACACGCACCGGGACGTCGACCACCCCATCACGTGAGTACCACTGGCGGGATACCTGCCAGGCGCAGCCTGGTATTACAAACAACCAGAAATATGCAAAAACTGTCTCGCAAGCGTCGTTCACATTCTTCCAATTATTTTTCTATAGTCTCCTCCGAACTGATAAGTTTGAAACATCTTAAGATGCTGCTTTCTGACTCCAGGAAACTGCGTTGTAAATAGCTTTTCACTGTTCGCCAATATCTTACCTACAATGTTTGTACTTCAAATTATTGATATTGTAGTCAGAAACGTCAAATATATAAGCATTGCACACGTTATCCGCTTCAAATCAATTACGCCCAATACTTAACAAGTGAATTTCGTGTAAGAATCAAATCTTCGTTGCAGGGCACTGGAGCTTAATTTAATGGTTTGATCCTCAGTTCATTCACAGTTAAGGTTGGTAGCGAGATTTTCATTGAGCCTGTCCACTCTCGTCTGCAATAGATTCAAAGCGCTCTGAAACTACCAGTGGTCCCGAAACGTTGCGACCTTGGTTTTCCAGACCAGCACTTTTGTGTTTCCAGGCTACCCAATTGATTCCCGCGATGTTCTCATGAAGCTTTTTCTTGACTTGGATCTCTAGACTGGTGGTGCATGGCCGTGCAATGGTTGGGCGCTTTCCCGTTCTACTTTTGTCCTCTTTAGCAGCGACTTAAGATACTGGGTGTTGCGATTACCGAAATCCGATGAAGCCTGTCAACTGGGGTTGCCCTTATGCAGCCCGTCACTTGCCTATAGGTGTCTGTGGGACCGTATCCATCTGTTTGGCGTAACGTGATTTCGAAACTGGGCGTGTATATTCTGCAATAGAATAACAAAGGACCACTCCTGATGTACGAGAAATTCAAATAATGAATATAATAAATCGATACTGCGGTTACTTCATACAGGAATCACTAATATGCAACAATTTATTAGTAAAAGCAATTTTACATATTCAAATCTGTGTACCTCGGAGGGAAATTAAGAATCAACAGGCTAAGACATTTGATATACGAATACAATGACAATTATAGCTTACAAATACTAGTTAGCACGAAAGTAGAAACATTGCGGTTATTTCCACGGAACGTAACCAAGATCCGGTACCCACGCCGGCGTGTAGATTTCCTCCATTCACTGCATCCGTCATGAGGCAATGTCACAACCTGATAAGGCAGTGGCGGAAAGTTGTGCAGTCCGTTCTCTTCAAATACAATGCGTGATCTCTAATAAGCCGTATTATACTGAGACAGTTTAGCATACCAGTAAAGCGTCTTTATGGAAAAGTAGCGAAATCCTTTAGTATTGTCTGAAAATATATTACCCAATAATACAAATGACTTTTACTAAATTATTTTTCACAAACCTGCCATTCCCTGTTTTTTTTTTTTTTTTTTTTTTTCTCGCAGCTTCGTTTAGGGTAGAAAATAAGTAGTTCATTTTTTTAAGAAAGAAGGGAAGTATTTACATTCAGAAAGTAACATTTGCACGTAGTATGTGCACAATTCTTTTAGTATGTTTTCTTTTTGTTTTTAACAGAAAGATGTTATCTGTACCCTCAATGTTTATCGGGATTACTCATTAATGGCCAAAGTGAAATAAAATATTTCATTGTCATTGCGAATACATATTTGATTACTAGAATGTGTTTTTCTTTTGTGGACAAAAAAGTACGGGGATGACTGTAAAGAAACTTTAAGGTTGAATACCCTAATATATATTTTGTCAAATCTGTAAACAGTTCAAAGGATAACTCTATTTCAAATCTGCAGTTCAGATGACTGAGTGAAATCTCACAACCCTCGAATTGCTTTGCAGTAGTTGATGGATCATTAATCGTGTGACGTGTTGAAACAGCTGCGGTGAAAAGCATTCGAGCATTACACTGCAAGTCAACTGGCCTCATTATGACTTGGTAGGGACGATAAAGCTTTTGTTAGTTGCTCCCTATGTGTGATCCTTTCGCGCCTCTAATAACCTTGACGTCGACGAGGCGTAAAGCCATAAACAAAAGCCCAACTATAAGGTATACAACAAGTTTGTCAGTGAACGATCCATGTAGTTATGATTTAAATTTCAGCCTCTCTATTCTTGATTCTATTTCCTAGCAGTTCAGTTTAGTCTTAAACTTTTGTCATTCAATCATAGCACATTGATACAATAAGAAGTCGTGTATAGTTTCCAGCAACCATGTCTCTACAGGATCATTTGTGATCTTTGAAAGTCGCGTTTCTTTGTGAACTTGGTGTATTTTCGAGTAAAGAATACGCAATTAAATGTTAACCATGCCCGCCATATATTTCTGATCCATTTCCTTGAATACTTCTGTTATTTAGAGTTCGTATTACTAAATGCGAGAAGTAGGCCCTACAGTTTTTTGAATATCAAGATAGCAGTTTGGTCAGTAATACTTTATTTTGGCAAAAAGATCTATATATGCATTTTAAAAGGCTGCTTGCGTGGCAAAAGTTGGTCTTGGATGTGCCGTCTAGAGTAACTTCCCTCTGAACTCATAACCTTTTAAGTTTCCTTCATCAGTTATCTTAGTGTAGGAAATTAAATTGTTACGTTTTCTATATTAACTTTGGTGATTAATTAATAAGCTATAAAGTTCTTTGATTTTAGTGGAATTCGGAAAGATGTATTTAAACACTAAATTTGGTTTATTACTGACGTTTAACGCATCCAATTCAGTTATTACAATTCACAATCAATAAACATATTTTCCTTTAGACTTGTTACTGGGGGCTCGGTACTGAAAAAAATACACTGATTAAAGTTGTGTACCATATTAGGCTTACAGATTGCCATTACTACTAGTCAGCCCCTATGGTTACATAGAGTTCCAACTTCTATGCCGCCATGACATACTATGGTATATTACTGAATGTTCTCTGAACTCTGTACAGCCAAATATATTAATACTGCTGATTGCTGTTCCAAAGACTAAAAAACTCCTGCTATGGTATGTAGAACTTTCTTACTCGCAACTTAAATGATAGAAGTATTTAGGTAAGCCATCATATAAATCTAGCCAAATAAGTGATCGGTAGATACCGTAGTGATCTTGATTAAACTTCAGGTTCCATTGCCTACTAGACATGAAAATCATTTATATTTCACAGAAAATTCATTAAATTTCCAAAAGGTCATAAGATAATGATAGCACTGGAAAAAAAAACACTTTTAGGATTCCTATAGCTATATGCCAACATAAAAATACAGTAATTACAGCTATGTATTAGGCTCACACATGGATTCAACTCGGCAGTCCTAACGGTTGCACACACTAATTCCTTTTTTGACAGTCAAAGATGATACTACTTATTCATATCCCAAAGACTAAAACTACTGTGAAGTGGAGCCTCATTAAGCTACGTTCACACTTAGATACTTGTGCCGGAACTTGTATCGAGATTTATATTTTTGACAAGTCACGGCACTTTACCTCATACAAACTGCTCATACATTTTGCAGATATCGGAGTATCTCGTACAAGTCGCTCATACATTTTGTATAAGTTCATTTCACCTTTGACTTGTGCATTAGCCAAATTTAACGTGATCAAAAACTCACTCTGAAATTAGTGATATATATACTGTAAGACGCTTTCCATTGTTTGTTTCTTTGTTTATGTTTATATTATTTCTTTCAATCACTTTTTTTTTTTTTTTTTTTTTTTCTGCCACAATCTAAGTTTCCTTCCTATTTCAGTATCGTGTAAGCACACACTAAAAAATCATCATCGGGTAACGTTTTTAATACTTTGGTAATTCAAATGAAAATGACGTTTCATAACACATCTGTATACAAAAGTATCAAGCAGGTTCTGATACTTAGGTATACTGATATAAACACGGGGATCATAATCATACAAGTCGATGGAAGACTCGCGCTTTTTTTTGCTACTACTGACCATTTAAGTCAAGCCATCTGTTGTCTTTCGTTATGACCACCCTATTTCCATTTTTTTTAGTCACTCTTTCTAAGGTGCTTATCACTTTGGCTATCAAACGAATGAAGATGGCGCTTTTCCTATCTCTTCTTTACTTCTTGCATATATTCGACGCAAATTTAAAAAAATGATAATTTTTGTTTTTCTTGGTGTGCAGAAATTTGGAGACGCTGCTCCACTTGCTGAAGGGGAGCATCGGCACGGGCATCCTGGCGATGCCGAACGCCTTCATGCACGCGGGGTACGCCGTGGGACTGGCGGGCACCGTCGTCGTGGGCCTCATCTGCACCTACTGCATACACCTGCTGGTAAGGCGCGCGGCATGAGCACAGTAACCACGAATTGTCCATAAACTACAAATAGGAGGAGAAGAGGGTACGACGAAATCTCTACAAATGCTCAAGGATGGTTGTCCACTGAAAGTCGCATCATTTCAATATTCAACAGTAAAAACTCGACGGGGAAAAAGGGGGGGGGGGCAGCAGATCTCGAGAATAGGCCCGTTTTCCCGCACGGTTTTTCCGACGGTTTTGGAGCGTACGCTCCAGGCGCGCGCATCAATCCTTTACGTGTAAATGCTCGGTGGTCAGAGAGGCCTGGCGCGCGCGCTCAGAATGCGCACATCTGGCTCGCAGGTCTATCGGGGCCTTGTGTTTACACGTGCATTGTCGGTCTGCAGTCTTGATGCGTCAGTACAAGTTCGTTGTTGGTTCGAATTTCTGGGTGACTATATTTAACTTTACCCTGCTTTAACAGATAAAAATCTAAATCGTAAAAAATGTGGTCAAGAGATAATTTGGAAGGATTTATAGAACTTTATAAGGATTTTCTATGTTTGTGGAAGGTTAAATCAAATGACTACAAAAATAAAAATTTAAAAAATCGTAAATATGATTAGTTAGTAGAATTCAGCAGGGTAAAGGTATGTGAAAGTGAAAACAAAGATTTCGTCACTGAAAGGATTCAAGAAACTCGGCGGCAATTCGAAAAGAACTGAGCAAGATATATGCAAGCAATTTCAAATCTAGGAGGGATATTCCAGTTGCCAAAAAACGAAGAGTAGGAGGCAAACATTACTCTGCAGTTATGCTCTTCCTCAAGACTGTCTTGTTTTGATATTTGTGCAGATACTAACTTTAACTTCACCTTTTTAGGTAAGGGTGTCAGGTATTGGAATAAGCTACAAAGGGAAATGTGGTCAAGAGATGAACAATTTACCAAAAACGTTGAAAGAATTTAAAGTTAAAATTTGTAGAGGGCAAATGTAGGTGGGTGCAGGAAAGATGGAAGACGGGTGTGTAGGGAAATTGCCACAGAAGCGTGCGCTCCATTACAATTTAATGAAATATTATTATTAAAATGTAGTTATATATGAAACTGTCGTTTCGTAGACAAATTTTTAAATCTGGGTCATTTATTTTTCCCGTTGCTCTCACTAAAGAGGCATGTGTCCATATAGATCTCTATTTTCGTGCCATCTTTCCACCTATATACACTTTAATTCATTCTGTACAAAAAAAAGGAAAAATTATTAAAGCTGCTCATATTGCTCAGTTTATGTAATTTCTTTTGGAGGATATTTTAAATACATTTATAAACACAAGCACAACTAACAAAAACAACAACGACCTGAAAACCGAATGTTGCAAGCTGGACCGTCTACAAAACTTTCCAACCCGGCGGAAAGTCCACGCGCCACGGGATAACGGTCATTTCTGGCGCGTACGCTCCAACCCGCAGTCCTGGCGCGCGCGACTGGAGTGTTGACCATTTTTAGTCTCACGCTCCAGGAGCGACGGTCCAACCTCACGCTCCGGCGCGGCAGTCCGGAGCGCCGTTCCAAACCACCAGTTTGGCGCGTACGTGTAAACGGGCCTATTCTGTTGCTCGCCAATGCTTACCCTCCCCAACCCTTTTCTCAATTTGAACTTAAAATAACCCTCTATCAACATCTGCAATTAAAGCTGTACTGAAATTCACATGATAGAACAAAATTAGTATTTTATGAAACAGTGGTGTGACACATACGGGCAATTCTAATCAAAATAGCTTTATTTCAAACCATCAAAACTATACGAACAGTCACTGCCTTGAAATATCCCAGGTGACATGTGAAGTGAATTTGAGTCTATACTGTTTTTCGAATCGTGACCTGCCTTCACGAGTAGGTTAGTTCAAATGCGCCGGCCGCGTGCAACCTAACGCTATGACGTCACACGCATGAACGGCACTGTCAGTAAATAGAATATCTAAATTACACACGGAGATAATTAAGTAACGGAAATAAATATCCACATGCCGTTGTGAGTTCTGTGCCTTATTTTAACTGTGACAGATATGAAGGAAAATCTATGTACCTTTGCTCGGATACGCCTCTCCCCCCCTTCCCCCCTCCCCAACCTAGCTCAGCGTAGGTCTACCCAACCATCCCCTCCCTTCCAGACCGAGCCACGTAGTTTATGGACACACTTTTAGCCAAAGAGACTAGGAACATTTAAGCTACATTCGCTTTGCTCAGTGCTTCGCAAATTTCTTCACTGTTAGCAAACTGCTACGAGTTAAAGGGAAATCAAAGTGGCAAAATGAAAAACCTCTCATCAGCTTTTTGTAATTTTGTGATTCGTTGTTAAAAAGAAGAAAAATCTCAAATTTAAAAAAAAGAAAAAAAAGTTTCGCTATGCATCAATTTCTTCTAAATATGAAAAGATCAGTGGAGTAGGTTGACCTCTACGTACAAACATCTGCCAACAGAAACGCCTAGTTATCGATGTAGATTGTTTCATTAATTTTGCAGTACAAAACGTGTTTCATTTTTTGTAGAGGAAACTTCGAATCACAGTTTTCACTATTGGATTAATGAAGTATGTAACATCTTGCCTCTTTTAAGTGGTAATACTTTCTCTCGCGTTTATTTGGTGTTGGTATAAATTGTCAGTTTATTAGATTCATATTCGAAATCAGTTGCTGACATTTATCAGAAGTTATCAAATCTAGCAGATGGTTATTTTCTCAAGTCAGCATATAACTATTATTGTATCTGCAAACAAAGGAATCACTTTGCTTAAGTGACATAATTTAAATTTTATGTTTACGTGATAAGTTTCTTAATTATTGTAATTACTCTTCTATTAAACGACACCATCCGCCAACGCCTTATACGTACTCCTACCTTTTTTCTATTTAATGTTTCAACAATTGAACATTACATAACCAACTGTGGCACTTGTGACTTCGTCACTGTCTGATTCATAAACGTAATTTTTATTGTGAATTGCTTCCATTATCTTAAAAAAAAACTGAAAAATAAGACTAGAAGAGGGCAACTTTAACCATTCTCAATTTGCCGATACAACCAAATCGAGCAACTTGCTGTTTGTCCCACCATGCGTCTTAAGATCACACGTCCTGTTTGCAGCTGAAGGCTCAGTACGAGCTATGTCGGAGGCGGCGAGTGCCCATGCTGACCTACCAGGAGACCGCCATAGCAGCCCTGGAGGAGGGGCCAGTCTTCCTGCGGCCCATAGCACCCTACACCGGGTAACTACCACTCTATCACTTTATTTATCTGAATTGTGATAGGAGTGATTGCTGGGAAACCTAGTTCATTACACACCATTTTTCCCTTTCCTTTTCCCACACTCTTTCCCTCCAACTTCAACTTTAATTTTTTTTTAGCATTTTTGATAAATTATTATTCATAATGTCTCTCGGTAAATTATTCCAATCCTTTACCCCCTTACCTATAAAAAAATCTTTCCCCAGCCTTATACCTGAAATAGTGCCAGCTTGTCATGGTCATCTTTACCTTTCCGCGCACCTCTCTCAATTCTTCCGCCAATATTTTTACACGCCTCATCACCAATATGTCTTGTACAGTCCTTTGATTCACTTCATGCTCCTACTGTCTTTTAATGAATCCCATTTCAGCTCTATTATCATATCACTAACTAATTGTGTTCTGTGGTAATTTCCAGAGACAAATCTAGCAGCCCTTCTTTGTACCCCCTCCAGCTCCTGTATTTAATACTCAAAATATGGGTCCCTTATCACCATATTCAAGCAATGATCTCTCCAAAGTTTAAGCCAATTTCCTTACTTTTCTAGTACATCCAGTCATCACTCTCACCAATAAGTGAAGGATTTTGAACATTTTTCCTACTACCTGTCCAATGTGTCCTGCCCAGTTAAGCTTGTAACCGAGATTAAGTTCAGGAAGAATTCATTTCTAAGGTATTTACATAATTGAATTTTAATTAGTTGAAATTTGCCGGTTTTATCGATAAAGAAAACACACAATTTGAGAGGAATCTCCAAAATAAATTAAAGTATTGACCATTTCATTCTACACATTTCGCCCATCTTTTAGGCAAATTATGGATACCATCCCCACCCCCCCCCAAAAAAAATTTTTCGAGGCAAACCATTCCACGTGCCATTTTTTCGACTTCCTCAAAATTGGCGAAGCGCTGCTCTGCAAGCGAGTGTCCCATCGATGCGAAAAGGTGATGGTCAGACAGGGCGAGGTCCGGAGAGTACGGCGGTTGCGATAATATTTCACAATTAAGTGCTTTCAATGTGTCCTTCACCAGTTTAGCGGTATGATACGGCGCGTTGTCATGTTGCAACTTTTCCATGTCTTCGGGCCCATTCCGGCCTTTTTTCGATCAACGCAAGATTCAAGTTGTAAATTTGTTGTAGGTAGTGATCCGTATTAACTGTTTCACCAGGTTTTAATAACTTGTAGTACACCACACCACACTGGTCCCACCAAACACAGAGCATTGTCTTATGGCCAAAGCGATTTGGCGTTGCAGTTAGCGGGCTGGCCGCACCAGGTGAAAGACGTGATTTTCTTCGCTTCGGGTTCTCAAAATCTATTTTTCGTCCCCCATGACAGTTAGGTGCAGAAAAGATTTCCTTTTGAACCGATCAAGCAGCATTTCACAAACGGTTTTCGATTTTCCATTTGTCTATCGTTCAGTTGGTGTGGCACCGATTTTCCATATTTCTGGATCTTTCCCATGGCTTTTAAGCGTTGGCAAATTGCTCCTTGGGTCACATTAAGTGCCAATTTTCGTTGCGATTGGGTTGGGTCTTATCCAATAACGCCTGCAATTGCTCGTCTTCAAACTTTTTCGCTGCACCAGGATGTTCATTGTATGTGAAATCGAAATTTCCACTTTTAAATTGACGAAACCATGTCTTACATGTTTTAATCACTGGAGCATGTTCACCATAAGTTTTCTACCAGTAACCGATGAGCTTCAGCTGCTTTTTTCTTTTGATGAAATAAGAAAAGCAACGAATGCCACAAATGCGATTTACTTGGGACAAAACTCGACATATTCACTGAGGAAAGCAACAATGACGCTATTGTTGAGGAATGTCAATAGAAACAAGACATACATGCCAAATCATAGAAATGTATAAATATTGCTAGCGATATCTATAAACTTCAAATAATTTTTATTTTTTTCAGAACTTCTGCTATGAATCTGTATTCCCACATTTAGTTTACTATTTAGTTTTTGGTGTGTGTTTCATAATGTAAGAGCAAGTCTTAATATTGGTGCTCTTAACACAAATTATTGCTTTGTTCCAGGCACATAGTAAATGCGTTTTTGCTAGTCTATCAACTTGGAACTTGCTGTGTATATGTGGTCTTTGTAGCAACGAATATAAAAGCGGTAAGTGTAATTTTGTCTCCAATTTTACACACTGTTTTGAATGGGGTATATTTGCTAAATGTTCTTATCAGTAACTTGTACTATATTCAACACACAAGTATTTAATCCTGTAAAAATGTATGAATTTATCCTCTTTAGTGACACGAGTAACATTATTTTGCCTCTATGAAAGGCAACTTGGTCAAAGTTTATAGTGCATATTAAAACTAAAATTCATTTCTCCAATCATTTTCTTAATTTGCAATACTAAATCCTCACATGGAAGCAATTTAATGAATTTGACTCGAGTGTATCATATTCTCCAGTGGCAATTATCCCACATTTACTTTCCAATTTCATTTTTTTTTTTTTTAACTTAGGATATTAGTTTTTGTTTTAAATTCTTTCAAAGTCTCGGGTAGAATGTTCATCTTTTAGTTTGGAAATTCATTTGACTCCCAAGCTTCCTTACCCACAAAAGAAAGTTTTCTTCCTCCCTATGACTGAAGTAATTGTCTCTATCCCCTCCATGCATTTAAAATTAACATTCATAGAGGGCAAAAGTAGGTGGGTACAAAATGGGGAAAATGTATATCTAGGAAAATTGCCACTGGGGCATGTCTCCATTGTAATTAATTCATTCAGAAGATTAATTTGTCTTAATACTTAGGAATTCGCTTTCTGGCAGAAGCCAAAGATTCAACAGGTGAATGAGAAGTAATGTTTGTGCTGAAAGAATTTAAAATTTTAACTGTGCATTTTATAAACATTAAGAATATGAATGTATACTGGCAAAATTCTATTTGCTAAAGATCACTAAACTGTCTACTAGAGTGTCATAATCATTTGCAGGAATTGTTTTAAGTCACTATATTATAACAAATTTGTATAAAATGAAACTTGTTACACTAGTATATACACTATTGCTTACCTCTACAGGTTACAGATGAGTACTGGGATGGACCAAATGTGCGGATTTTCATGCTGATGATCCTGCTGCCACTTATTGGCATCAACCTAGTGAGGAATCTGAAGCTTTTGGCACCTTTCACTATGTTGGCAAACGTTCTCACGCTGGCTGGCTTCGGCATCATCCTGTACTACCTGTTCACCGACATGCCTTCAATTGCTGACAGGGAGCCCTTTGGAAGCCTTGGAGGGCTGCCTCTGTTCTTGGGGACTGTGCTGTTTGCAATGGAGGCAATTGGTGTGGTGAGTATAAGGCCAAAAATGCTGACTGATATTTAAAAATGGAGACTTTCCTGGTGTATCAGTATAAAATGTTCTTGGACTTCTTACCAGGGGAGCACGTCAATTTTATGTGATGTTTCAGTTGGAGAGTGGCTCTGAAATCAAATTGGTGTACTGCCTATGTGGAAGGTCTGAGTACAGCTTATTTGATATGATTGAGTGTTAAATATTTTTGCTGTAGAAAGATGTTTAATGTATTTATCTGATCAGAAGAATAGAGGAAAATTATCTGATATTTTAAAAGATGTAATGTGTTATCTCAAATCAAGAGTAATGAGATGCCAGAAAACATCAATTCTACCAAACTTTAGTGGTATTAGTTATACAGAAAGGAAGGCAGACTTAAAATTTTCTTAAAATTTTATTTTACAAGAGTTACAATGATAGCCCATCTTAACCACAGTGGGAAGTGAATTGTTACAGGAAAGGATAATAAATGATGCACAAATGATTTAAATGCAGTTGCTACTGATTGTCACAGAATACTGTTCTTTTTTACTGGTTTGATCTTAAACAGCTTTCAGTACACTTTAAAAGTACAGTACTGTTTATTTGGAAAATAGTGTATTGAAATCCTCTGAAGATAGTAAATTTTCCCAAAAACATACGGCCATCACTCATTAAGCTGAGAATAGTTGTAAACATTTAAAACTATGAAAGGTTATTCTTGAAAGTAGAAATTTGCTATTTCAAATTTCACTTTGTATAATGTATCATTTAAAACAGCACTCAGATAGCAGCGATATGATGACTGCTTTGATCCACTGATAAGATTGCAAATTTACTACAAAGGAAATCACAATATCTCCAAAACTCATCCAGCCAAAAAAAAAAAAAAAAAAACGCCACCGCACAGTTCAAAAGTGACCGTTTGGTATGGAGTTTCCAAAGAGGGAATCGTTGGGCCTTATTTTTTTAAAGAGGGTGGTGTTAGTGTAACAGTGAATTCTGAACGTTATGTTGCAATGCTACGCAATTCTTTTGCGGCCAGAACTTGCCACTTTAGGGATCAACATGGCAGAGATGTGGTTCCAACAGGATGAAACCACCGCCCACATTGCAAATGATTCCAAGGCAGTTGTCCGAGAAATGTTTCTACAACACGTGATATCACGTTTCAGCGATGTCCACTGGCCTACACACTCGCCAAATTTGTCGCTTTGTGACTTCTTTTTATGAGGTTACTTAAAAAGTAAAGTTTACTGCAACAAACCTCGTACACTCAATGATCTGAAAGTTGCAATAGGTGAAGAAATCGCTGCTGTTCCACATGACACATTGAAGATAGAAATTAAAATTTTTTGTCACTTCTGTTTCATGATGTTCAGGCTTAAACCAGGTTATACAACATGGCTGATCAAACTGTCTCCTACACTGCATTTTCACAATACATGAGGCTCCCTTGCTGGCAATATTGATCTGTATAACACTATCACAGAATATCTGAAAATACCAGTAACATGGAGGAATTGGCTGCCAATTATATTTACTCCTATCAATTCATATGACATCCTTATCTATTTGTGTTTTACTTGTCTTTTGCTTCACTTGCATATTTTATAAGCACACAGATGTGAAATATTTCTTAATAAATTATGTATACCAGCCACACTTGAAAGTATGTGATTTTAATGTGTTATAAAAATGGTTTAGGAAAGTTTTTAATTGCACATCAGATGAAGATAAGTGATGTAATTTGTTAAAAGTGATGTCTGACGTAATGTTTATTTTTGTATGTGTGTGATTGAATTCCAAGGGAGTGCATGATCTGAAAATTTTCCTGGTCATATAATTACACCCCTTTATTTTTTTATTATGTTGTATATTTTGTTAGATTCCTCCATCTACGTACTTTTTTCATTTTCAAATATTAATTTTAAATACCTTCAATGTTTTTGATAATTTACTCATCAATTCCATTTGCAATTTCTTCCAATCACGAACACTTTGCCACAAAAGAAAATTTTTCTTACTCCCTTTGTTTACTCTTGATTCTTTGATCAATATTCTTCCTAGCCCCATCAGCAACATACGCCTTGAACACTACCAGCACTCTTTGTCCTCCTTATGTCTTCCAATGCCTTCCAATCTAGCTCCATTATCATATGTTGCTGACTGGATCCTGTGGTAATTTCCATAAATCTAGCTGCTCCCCTTTCTGTACTCTCCAACTCCTGCCATTTTATTCAAACAATCCAATTAGGATTAGATACCAATGTTGCTTATGACAAAATAAAAGTTTATTGAAGAAACCGTTTGCAGATTCTTCCACTGGAGAACAGTATGAAGACTCCAAAAAGCTTTGGAGGAGGCTTCGGTGTACTGAATCGTGCTATGAGTCTGATTATAACTCTGTACATAGGAATGGGTTTCTTTGGATACCTAAAGTATGGGAATGCCGCTGCAGGAAGCATAACACTTAACCTGCCTGAAGATGAAATGTAAGTTTGGCCAAAATGGCTTTCACCACTAAACACTGTAGTGATTCAAAATGCTGGTAACATGGTCTCCAGTGAAAATAAATACTTTCGTAATTTAATTTTATATGTATGTTGCAAGCATGTGGATGCAAAATGGTAGGTTGGTAGGCAGAATTTAATAATTAAAATTTGTGAAACTTTATTTGTAGTAATGGCAAATTATTTCTAATGTAGTAAAATAATTGCTGTAAGAAGCCCTGGTTTCCACTTGTATTTCTATTCTCCAAGGTAATCGATGACTGTTGCAATTTTGTGATGTTTAAGTAAAGGTGTGTTTCTATAGCTGTGATATGGGGACCACTAGTGTTCGGCATAGATGGTCTGTAGGCAGAATATTTAAAACTTGGGTACCATACTCGTGCTGTATGTCTATAAGCAAGTATATGCTATAAAAACAATTATCTAAAAACCATGAATATTTCAGTGACCAGGCGAAACTGACATTTCCAGGATAGGACAGCATTGTTCCTACAATAGCCTGCTCACTAAACACATTTCTAGTTTGCATCAATGAGAGTGCCATTAAGTTAATGATTGTTAATGGCCAAATTTTGAGGGTCTTACAGGTTTGATGGACTGCAGTCCATGGTAGGGTTTTAACCTAAAAGTGTTGAAGTAAACAAAAATCTAAGCTATCAGGTCCTTTTTCCTTTATATATAGGTGTGTGTATATAGGTCAATGGTATAGTGTAGAATCCAACGTACAGTAACATTACTAAATATGAAGAGTTTGCTCTTGACGGAAGCTAATTGAAAAATTCACGACTGACATATTTTAGAATGACGGCAAAGAAATATTACTACCAGCAAAATTCTTATCTTGGAATGACCGTGAAAATAAGGGCCAGAACAGATTCTTTTCTATATTCATTTTTTCCACGAGCGATTAGGGAATGGAATAGAAAGGATTTACCGCATAAGTAAGCTTAAAATCCGACAGGAGTAGTTTTCGATAAAGCTCTCCGGCCATCCTGATCTGGGTTTTCCATGGTTTCCCCAGATCACTCCAAGTTAATGCTGGGATGGTTCCTCACAATAGCCCATGGGTGCCTCCTGCCATATCCCTTCCAAATTATTACCCTTTCGCATGTGGTACAATGCACCCTCTGCCACACTTTTAGTGAATCGCAGAGTAATAGTAATAGTAGTAATAGTATACAATTCACTTTTAATAATTCCTGTCAAGTCTGAAAATTTTATTTTAGAATTAATATGTTATAACGGTACAGCACAATATGTCCCAGATGTTAAAAACCTACATATAGGTAAGAAATTATTCTCACATAAGTTAGTGGTTCTCAGGATTATTTTATCAGTTGAATGGCATAGAATTAACATATTTGTAATTTTGATAAGCAGTCTTGCATATTCAAATGCTTAAGATTTTTTTGGATAAATTGCCTTTGGTAGTGGGATTCTATCATTACAAGTATCTATCATTTAGAATTTATTTTAATCAAAAGAATTTCAACATTTTATGAGAAATCTTAGAGTATTACACTTACGTACTCCTACAGTGTTTTAATTCTTAAAAATGTCTTTGTTCTATTTCCAGCCTTGGACAGTGTGTCAAAATCATGCTGGCAGTTTCCATTTTTATTACGCATAGTCTTCAGTTGTATGTAGCAATTGATATAACGTGGACTGGATACTTGTCAGAAAAACTCGAGAAACATCCCTACAAAGATCTTTTTGAGTATATTGTGCGCATTGGGCTTGTAATTATTACTTGTAAGTACAAATTTGATAGTCTTTAATATTTATATATTTATTGTCTTATCTTTAAAATTATTTAAAATTCAAAAGTATGATAACAGATTCTCTAGCTACTGAAAATGATGAAATAGCTAATATTTCCATACACACGCACGTATATAACATGATTGTGACAATGAAACTGCCACTAGGCAAACAAAATAAAGATATTTGTAGTATTTTGACACAGTACCATTACAGATTGACCCTTCCCCCCCCCCCCCCTCATGACTGTTGTAATTTTCTAATTTTTTTCAGATTATTTCTTAGTTTTCCAATACTTTGAGTGAATGTTTTTCTAATGATTGTGCTTTTTAAACACAAGTTAATTTTGGTGGAGGACTAAATTATCATTCTCCAGTTTCGATGGGGCAGAGGGATGGAAGAAGGATAGGGTGATATTTGATGGCAGTTAATCTTCATATAGTGTTGTCAAATCAGTTCGGCATAGCTGGATGTAGTATGTTAAGAATTTTTAATCAACCTTTAACCATCATCCTTCATAATTTTCACACACCACTTGCAATACACCACAGGAATCAGTTCGTGGATTGTCATTAACTGTATCTTAGTCTAGTAAACTCGTTATGAATTTAAGCAATGTTAAATCCCATGACCTGTAGACAAACAAAATGCCATTCTTAATAATCAAAACTTCTGGCTTAAGATGAATCTCTGAACACTGTTTTGAAAGCTCATGCACCCACATCACATGCCATATGAAATACACATTTCATCATTGTTGAGAATATCAAGGGTATAACCTCATGACATACATCATTAAGAACTATAATATCCCATAATTCAGTTAAACATTTTTCAGTATCTTCGGTTCTGTTAATTCATTTTGTCTCTCATCTCGCACTATTTTGCCTTTCCTGGTTTCAACGATCTTAGATACATTGACCAACTTTTCCATATCATTACCATTCTACTCTCAACATTCAACAATATGTTACAAGGGAGCAAAATACTTCCGAAAACACTCTTGAGGAGCTCGCATTCATAAATTTGAAAAAATAGTGTTTTAACTTCATAACTTATAAAGAAATAACTACCTATAATTTCATATCCAATTCTATATCCACTTCTTATAGAATGCCTTCTATGGCGACCTCCAAAAACCTAATTCAAAATCAGTTCGAGATCGCTCTATATTTGAGAAGGGCATCGGACAAATCGCCAGTGCACTCAAACTTCCAGTGTATTTCTGAAAGGCCACCTGCCTCAGACTACATTATCCGGGTGGCCTAGTTCCCGGAGTGTGGGGAAGTTCTTACGTTTGTCGTATCTCCTTCCAGTTTATCTGTATTAAGGTTTCATTATTGGTGGGGCATAATTGGAGTAGTCAGCTCCATGTTCATCATTGTAGTAGGAGGTGGTCGGGCCACCTGATGTTGTCATTATAATGTACTCTGTTGCCAAGTCTGGCTATAAGTCTGTTTTCGGACCTCGTACACTTGTTGTAGAATTTGGTGGCAGTTTCTTTGAAACGCTGTTTCAATGTTTGTAAACCACTGACTTGATGTAAGACAGCGGTAGGCGTTTCTCTTGGGAGTTTGCAAGCAAACCGGATGGCCCGGTTTTGCACAGTTTGGAGCTTTTTGATATGTGTGGTCGCTGCGTTTCCCCACACAACGGCAGCGTACTCTAACACCGGTCTGACCAGCGATGTATAAATTCGAAGAGCCTGGTAAGGTGGTTGTTGGATTGAGTATGGGGTAGAGTGTCCGCATTCTACCTTCCGCTTTTGATCTGAGGTTGTTGACATGGTTCTTCCAGGTTAATCTTGTGTCGAGCATCACTCCCAGATAGGTTGCTGTTTTGGTCCATTGAATTCCCTCATTGAATAGTGTCACCGGATCAAGCTGTGGTATTTTTCTTCTAGATATTATTATCGCCTGACTTTTGGTGGCGTTGAAAGCTAGGCACCATCTTTTCGCCCAGTTTTCCACGTTGTTACAGGCTCTCTGTAATTTTGTCTTCACGTGGGTTGCTCTGATACTGCGTGTGAACAATGCCGTGTCATCCGCATACAGTCCAGTTTCTACCTGTTCAGTTCGTGGTACATCAGCTGTATAGAGACTGTACAGTACAGGGCCTATGACGGAGCCTTGTGGGACGCCGGCACAGATGTTTCTGGATGAGGAGACTGCATCCTCAGACAGTACTCTGAACGTTCTGTTTTCCAGGTAGCTCTTGAGCAGTCTTATGTGGGACATAGGGATTCCCTGCGTGATGAGTTTATACAATAGTCCCTGATGCCACACAGAGTCAAACGCACGTGAGACATCTAGGAGGATGGCACCAAAATATTCTTTTATCAACTGCTTCAAACGCTGATTCTGTGAGTCGGAGCAGTTGTTGCGGAGTGGAGTGATTTTTGCGGAATCCGAACTGTTCATCTGGTAGAAGGTTTTCCTGGTCTGTGGTGGCGTATCCTTTTGAGGTACAATTTTTCGAAAAGTTTTGAAATGACCGGAAGGAGGCTGATAGGATGATAAGATCGAGGAGATCTTTTGTCTTTGCCTGACTTGGGAATTGCTATTATGTCAGCTTGTTTCCAGGTGCTTGGATATTCGCCAGTGACCAAAATTTGATTAAACAATGAAGTTAGGTATTCCGTAGCTAGTGGCGGAAGGTGCCTAAGGAGTGGCGCACCAATGCCATCATGTCCAGGACTTTTGTTGGAAGGAAGTTGCTTGATTGTTGCAACTACTTCTTCGACCGTGATGGGATTTATGACATCGTCTGCAGGGGTGTCTACGTTGAGGTATCTTCGTAGTCTCTCCTCTACGTGCCTTATATGTTCTAAGTCCAAATGGTCAGTTACGGGCTGAAAGTTGGATTCAAAGAAGTCCGCGAGGTCACAGACTACCTGGTTTTCACCTACCAAGAACATGGGCCGGTCTAAATAGAAATCTCTTTACAAATGAAATGTGATTTCATTCCCCGGTATTCAACTGTGGCGCAAACCTCCAAACAATTAACTATATAGTGTAACTTGTCACTTAAGAGTGTACACTGGCCAATTTAGTTATTTTCTAAATGTGAATGACACCTCAATTATATTTTTAAGCTAGCTATAAATGTGGAACATAAACCATTGTTCTTTTGCAATTTTGTGCTGTATACTAATTTGTAAATCATATTAATACCATTCTCTCTAATCGTAATATATTTATATATTATTATTATTATTTGTATTAGTTCGTTGAAGTCAACTAGGACCATGTTAAGCCTTTGTGCATTTGGCAGCGAGTTTCATCTCCTTTTGGGCCCAGAACTCCTTAATTCATTTTGAATGTGCCTGTTTGCGCTCCCCTGTCCAGAGTGTACCAAGTCTTCTGTGGAATGTTCGTCTCAGCGTGTCCCACTTGTCATTAGCTTCTTCCAAAATATATCTCTGAAAGCATCTTCTGGTTCTAGTCCCATCAAATGAAGATCTTCATTAATATTTACAAACCAGGGCATTAGTTTTGGGTCTGGAATCAAATTTTTTGTTAGTCTATTCTCCGTAGAATTAGGCCTGTCTTTTGCGGATTGTTTGTGATTTTCTCTATTTTGCTGTAGACTACTTTGTTTGATCTCTTTTGATGGACACGAGTCTTAAAGTTTAAACTCGGAAATTGTCTTATTGTGTTGATATGGTGCACTGTTACAAATGATTAATTATTGGGAGAAACCTCTTTCTCAGGTACAGTCAGGGATTCTCTTAAAGTGTTTCTAGTTACATTCTCATTACCTCATTCATCATCAGGGGCGTAGCTACCATAGGGCTAGGCAGTGCAGTGCACCGGAGCCCTCATGCTCAGGGCCCATGGGCCTTCAGAGCAAATGGGTGACCTTTTTTATTTATTTTTATTTTTTTATTTTTTTTAGCTCAGAGCCTTGTGAACCTAGATACACTACTGCTCAGGGGTCCCCAAGGTCTGCTCAGGAGGCCCCCTACCAGCAACTTGGGAGAGCTAAAAGTCTCCCAGCTGGCCCGGTTGCCCAAAATAAATTTATTTTGCACCGGGGCCCTTGTTGACCTAGCTACACCTCTGTTCATCATTGCTCATAGATTGATAAAATAACACTGTATTTGTTGCATAAAAAAACTAAGATGAGCTGTATTTTAGTTATGTTGCTGCAGATCTGTCCCCTTTTCTCTACATTACAAGGAAATGATTCTTTGATCTGATTAAAAGATTTCTGCAACTCATTGGATAGTGAAAACTCTGTGGAAAGCATTTTCCACGAACCTAATGTTTATTACACACACACACACACACACACACACACACTTCACACCACACTTTGAACATGAAATATTTCAGTGAGCACTACAATTAAAGTTGCACTGAAGTTCACTTGATAGAAAAAAGAATTATTTTATCAATGAGGTATGGTTACACATGGGTGATCCTAATCTAAACTACTTTATTTCAAACCATAAAAACAATAGAAACTGTCACTTCCACTGAAAATCCTGGGTAACATCTGTGAGCGAATTTGAGTCAGTGTTGCACTGTAAGTATATAGGATATCTAAATTACATACTAAGGGGATTACTAAATGATAGAAATAAGTGCACCCGTGCTGTTGTGCTTTCTGTAACTTATTTTAACTATGAAAAATATCAATAAAAAGCTACATTGCTTGGCTCAAACCCTACCTCCCAATCAGACATAACCCAGCATATCTTTCTACCAACCCCCCCCCCCTCCAGACTAGTCACGTAGCATATGGATGCTCCCTTTGCTGCCTATTATTTTCTAGTGTCAAATATATTGATTTTAACTGGATTGTTTTTTTTTTTTTTTTATTCCTGTCATTTTCATGTTTAAATTTAGTTAAGTCTTTTTGCCATGTAGTAATACTAATTTTTGTTTTTCTAGTTCTTCTTGCAGTTGCAATTCCTAACCTGGAGCTATTCATTTCTCTGTTTGGTGCGCTCTGCCTTTCGGCTCTCGGAATTGCCTTCCCAGCTATCATGCAGACCTGCGTTTTCTGGACCAAGGATATGACACGGACTAAGTTTGCACTAATGGTCACCAAGAATTCGCTGCTGGTTATATTTGCCACATTTGGCTTGGTAATCGGCACCTATACCTCAATATCTGATATAATTGAGGAGTTCAGTTAGTATAATACTGAAGACATTTCCTTAAATGTCAAGCAGTGATTGATTTTAAAGTTTTATAAACATTTCTACTGCCTTAAAAATAAAAAACTACAGTTCCCAAGTTGTTGACCAGAGAGGGGACAACAATGCAAGGAGCTCAAATTTAAAATATAAACCAAATGTTTGTTAAGTCTTGTAGTATGAGGAGCAGGCAGATGTTTCCAAATGTCAATATTCAGCTTAATGTTTATATTCCAAATTATTTTATTTATGAAATTAACTTATTTTCAACTTGGTATATGTATAGGCCTATAAGTAGAAATTTTAACATGTGCTATATTTTTTTAATATCTTGTGTCACAATTTTCCATAGTATCTCATCTTCACAGAAATGCTGTGAAGAAAAGAAAATATTCAAGTGAAATTAGTGAGGGTGTTATCCACATCTTGTTGTGGATCAAGTCTGCAGAAAACTTTGTATATTCTAAAAATTCTTATGCGAATGGCATATAAATGCAAAAGTTTTTCCTGGATTTGTAACCAGATAGTCACAAAAATGACTTTTGACTCCATTCTGTTGTCTTAGTCAGGTTTCTTACAATCTAGAATTAACTACATTTTCAGTCTTTACCTGTTAAATGAGCTTCATCTCAAATCATACACAAGCCAGCTCTGCTAGTCTTGGATCTGTTACCACTGCTGGCCTTAATCTTTGCTGCACCCCTGCCTGAGGATTTGAAGGGCAGCTTTCGATACATCACTCAGATGGAGTCTTATATCTCTATTAAAGGTGTTGCCATCAGAGTATTATTCTGATGGTTTTATTCATCACAGATCCCAAAAATAAGGGATGGGGGCATGCATTTGCAATATTTCTGCCGGATGTAGAATTTTCCACATTCTCAGAGTATACTATAAATTTCTGGTATCATTTACCCTGTTCCTTTCATGGGTGGAAGATTCACCTGTTGCTGAATTTTGAATACTCTTATGCTCTGCATACCTGTACTCTGCTTTTCTCTGGCTGATATTGCAGCTTGCTGCTTGGTTCTTGGAGACTGGCCTAAGAGAATCAATCTGCAAGCTTAGCCAGCTACTCTATTGTGCAGAGCTAGCTGTACAGGCAGAAGTAATTTGGAAGCCAGACTGGAAGAGATTTTTTTTTTTAACTGCTTAACGTCTCTTAACGTCTCTTAACAGCGAGGTCTTTAGAGGTGGGAAAGGATGGGGGGCAAGGAATGGGAAGGAATTTGGCCATAGCCTTTTGAAGGAAGCATCCTGGCATTTGCCTGGAGCAATCTGGGAATTGGAAGAGAAAAATGTATGGAGAGCATAAGACAGTTGCAAATGCAGCAGCAGAAGAATTTGTTCTGTGAAAGATGACCTGGTTTTAAGGATACTGGGGGTTAATAATACACCCTGAGAATTTAGAAAATTCTACATCGGGCAGACAAATACTTTGCAACTGTTGTTAGAGTATGTGAAGAAAGTCTCAAAGCCAACATTTTTAACAGGGATGAGAGACTCTTTTTGAATGAATCTTGGAAACAGCTGCTTTAAATCCTCGGACAGGAGAGCAGCAAGTTTAAGGTAAACAGTAGTAATTAAGCCTGCACAGCACTATGGAGCAGCACTTCTACAGAGCCATGATGACCATCGGCTGGCTTGTGTATGATGGAGTGAAGAATGTATAAAAGTCCCTTAGCCCAGTGAAGACTGGCAGTTCTAATTGCAAGTAATTGTAGAAAACATTGAGTATTGTTGAAATCTTGATTATTAGTAACCCAATCCAGCTACAAACAGGAAGACTGTTAGTAAAATTCTCTGGAATTCAGCTGGATAAGTTCTCATTTCGAAGACAACCTTCGTTGTCTTCGTCGGATGAAATTGTAAGTCAGAACAGTTACATGATGTCGCAGTACTGTCAGTGACATGTTGTAACCATTGTAAAATAATTCAGCCACTTTCATCTATCATTTCACCAGATGAAGACAGCTAAGTTAGCTCTCAAAGGTGGCATGGCAAAAATTATCCAGCTGAATACCAGAGAAGAATGTTTAGGAGCCATACACTGGAAAAGAATCCATTCTCCCAACTTTGTGACCCTATTGGTGTTTTGGAAACAAATGTGATGTCCTACAATCATTAAGAAAGACCAAACCTTTAAACATTAATGTTAAAGATGAAATACACAGTGAACAGTTAAGTTGGACACTGTGTAGTGTTAATATTTTGTTCTAGAGGACTTCCTGAATACTGATATGAAATGTGTTTGAGAAAGGAATGACTGGATGCGACACATAAAATATATTAAGATTTTTTTTCAGTGAGGTAAGCAAGCTGGCTAACTAGAGCAGGCAAGGCAAAAACTTCAGTTTTCCTACCATTATTTTCATTTTTGATATTTGTATCCAATTTGTCAATTTTCATTTATTGAGCTGTGATTCAATAGTTACTTTTTTATATTGTCGAAGTAGTATCGGCCCCTAAAATAGATGACACTATTCAATTAAAGGACTTCAAACAGGAAATTTCAGAGAAGCAAAGCATAATAAAGAAGTTAGTATTGTTCATACTTATATCCTCGCCTCTGACGAGCAGTACCAATTTTGGAGTATGGTATAATGGTCTTGTATTACTATGTGAAGCTGAAGTTTAAAATAGTATCAAGTTTTATAGCTGCTGCTTTAAAAGATACCTGAATTACTGTATGTAAATATATTTATTTCTGTGAATTGTGCTGTATATTTTATAGTCCTTTTTTGACACGTTTATTTTAATATGAAACTTTTAGGATAAAGTGCAGTGAGTGTTGAAACTGTTCAGTATTTCATTAGGCTGGCTAAAATGTACTGTAGAAGTGATACACAGTATCTATGTAAGAAAATATAGGCTACAGTACCTTATTAAGAATAATACTGAAAATATTTTTTTAAGTTAAATCCTCGAAATAAAATCTTTATAATAAGTAAGGTGCTTATGTACTAAACTTCATTAATAAGTCTAATTTTTATATTTGCCTTAATTTCCATTTGCCAGGTGTAGTAATTGCACCTCTTCCTTGTCTCTGGCAAAGATATTATTTGCACAAGTTTCTACTACTCGAGTCATTTATGTTCACTTTAAATGATTGTGTTGAAAGCATAGTCTGTTTACTCTTTAAGCTGATCAATAATGCATTTCCTGTTCCATTGTTGCCTATATATATATATATATATATATATATCCATATAGATTGTAGGAAACAATAGGCACATGAAAGCAGTATGAATTAAAAATTAGGATAGGAGAATAGCAACCACGAACAACAGTTGATGTTATGCTGTTGGCATAGTGATAAATAATGAAGCTATTATTAAAACTTTAGCTTTTGTGAAATAGAGTGAAGAAAATTGTCCTTTCTTTGTTGTAGAATGATATGGGCCATTTGTTAATTTGCATTATCATTCAGTAAATCGGCAATTGCTAGCTTTTATTATAAAAGGTCAATACAAGCCTGATTGAATGTAAATATGTATTAAATTTTGTGACTTTCATCTTGCATATGTTTAAATTATGGCAAGAATAACCTGAATGAACTGCAGTAGATGCTTTCAGTTTCTAAAATTTGTACAGAATTCTTCAAAGATATTAATTTTGTCAGTTTCAAAACCATAAATATGCCACACCATAAATATGCCACACCATAAATATGCACCATTGCGTATAATTACATTTAGATTTCAGAATACATGTTTCTCAAAAACCTCTCTAGTAGCAAGGATATTAAAAACAAAACATTTTTCCTTGTGTTAAAAATAACACAATATCCAACAACTTTTTAAACTAACATTGTCATTTCCTATATTAAGAATGGAATAACTCCAATGGATTTTCACTTATGTTTACTATTCCATGTTCTACAATAACATTATACAAGGCATCTTCTCGATCCAAAGATAAATGTCTACTCATAATGGCTGGAGCATTTAAACTAGTGGCTGATAACTCTGAAATGAAAGATATTTACAGGTATTAACACGCAAAATTATCAACATAAACCAGTCAAAATTGTCACATATCATACTCCAAACATCGTAAATCATATCGATGCTTACAATTACAAACTTTTATTAATGATTCGTATATAATACTGCGCTTGAACACATTACATAGCATTTACATAGTTTCTGTCCATTAAGCAATGCGTATTTACTTGACAAATATTCACAAATTAATGATAACAAAATATATACAAATCCCTAATTAATCAGCTCCCAGCTTCCTATACATTATGCTTCAAATAAAATTTCATACAAGGGCTGGGTTTGAGGGATGTTATACCTAACTTAATTTCAAGAGGTAAAGTTGCAATGCTGCTTATAAAGTGAATAACACCATCCTAGAACTCTGCAACTAAAGAACTCATTAGCTGGCAATCTCCACTATGCAGCTATCTGGTTAGGTAACTGTAGACCTGAACATGTTGATGCTTAACATTTGTATTTCTGCTTTGATGCCAGCTTGCCTTCCTCTGTGGTAAGCAGTCTTTATTCTCCTGTTCAAATTTTTAATACAAGGCTCCCATTTATATAGTAAACAATTTTGATTATGAAAATCTTAAAGGTGAACCGTAACCTCAAGTGATAAAAATGTTGCTGAGCAACTAAAATTTTCCATTGAGTAATACCATCCTTTTCAACCAAAGAATGAGATGTATTAAATGCTTGTCTTGCTATGCCTGTTCCTAATTTTAAAGTAATGAAAGTGAGAAAAGAAATGGTCTGATGTAAACTGAAGTCACTGCAATGTGTATTAGAAATTAATCTTAATTTTAGGAAGAGCTTAAAATGGGTTTATTCCATAGATATATTGGAAACAAAATAATTATCTGCATTACCAACCTCCAAAAAACTCTCTGTAAAAGTTGGCTTAGTCTTAATTGGGATTGTTTTGATATTAGCATGTATATACGTGAAAAAGATGCTAGTCACTTTGTACAAGGAAAACGATGAGTAGCTAGTAGATCTAGTGTTAGTATAGTAATCGCTATATTTTTTTTTCTTTTTAAAAGTAGATCTTCTAGCTCTTTGAAATATATATATATATATATATCAGTTTACTAAATTCTCCAGATATCTTCATTTGCCCGTGTCCTGAAAAGTGACTCCCCCATCCCTTATTCTCAAAGCTAGAAATGTGTTTGAGAGTTGAAGGTTGCAAAAACAATTTAATTGGAGGTCTGAACATCTTCAGATCATAAAAATGATTCAAGAGTTTCCTGAAGTTATATTGTAGCAGCCTCATAAGCTTACAATAAGTTTTTGTAAAGTGTAAGTATGGTTGTCGGGTGGGAGTTCATTCTATTTTTATAGACTTTTTTTAATGTGTGTACCTATATTACATTTTGTAATACTTTTGAGCTACATGTATATGCTTTATATTAAAGCATAAATGTGGTGCTGTGAAAATAGCGAGATATAAGTAAGGATGAGTTCGTTGTCAATCAGTTTAGCCATTCCTTGTAATTTGTATAAAACTGGTTCATTTGGATAAAATGGTGCTGTTTTAAAACTAAATAAAACCATGGTTGTTGCTTACTGGACAATGATTATTCCTGCCAAATTCTTACTTAAAATTCTTAGGATTAATAAAACCTGGAAAATAAGCCCATCACCATACCTGTAGGTAAGAGGGTGAAGAATAACACAGCGCGCATTAGTTTTATATGAACCCATCTTTACAATTTATGATGAAGCACACGCTCTGGTGGCAATTGCACGACACCAATTTACCACTTTAATTTTAGAATGCGTGTAAATTGCCAGTCAACCTTTTAATATACTTTCGCCCAGATACTTTTGCCTTTTATACATTTTAAATTCTTTCAGAATCTTGGGTAAATTATTAAACACTTCTATTGATAATTCAAATTCCTGATTCCTTTACCTACAAATAAAATTTCCCAACTCCCGTATGGTCACAGTAACTAACTTTACCCTACCATACACATCCTCAATTCTCGTGGCAGTATCTTTCCACAAGTTATCACCAGTATCCACTGTGCACACTTCCAGCTCTTTTCACCCTTCCCAGTCTTCCAATGAATCCGTACTGACTCTGCTGATGTCTAGTCCAACATTTCTCAACCTTTCTCAACCTTTCTCAACCTTTCTCAACCTTTCTAAACCTGTGGATCAGCAAGTTGTCAAATAATGCTGCTGACAACTTACTAGTACGGACTTTATTTTTATTTTTTTTACCTATTTGAATACTATTCAAATAGGGACATATTTTTTGTTCCATAATATTGTAATCTTTTGAGTTCCTACTGAAACAATTATGAAACTAGAAATGTGTTAAATTATTTACCAGGCACTCGGTATTTAGTAACCAAGTCAATATTACAGCAGCCGAATGCTACTCTGTACCATTGACCTACATGCCAAAAAAAAATGAGCCTACACTTTTTTTAACTTCATCACTCTTATACCAATACCCCATTTTTGTTAAAAGACCTTCTGAAAAGTCATAACTTAATCCTTAAGTTAACGACACTGTCTTGCCAGCTGGAAATTAGACCAGTGTATGCTGTCATACCTTCATATCCTAAAAACTCCTTTTTTTTTTTCCCTAGTTACTGAAATATTTGTGAATTTTTAATGTTGGCCATGTGACTTGTAGTACCATATAGCCTTATACGGGATTTAAATTTTTAATAATCTGCCTGCACAGGTTGAGAAAAACTGTCTCCATGAATGGGTTTTATAGCAAAACATTGGGAATTACTTTTACCAAGGTTTTGTTCAAAGCTCAACTTTTTTTTGTGATGGGTTTACATTCCCCGTCTTGTGTTTACGTTTCCAAAGTGTTTAAATTATCAAAATTAATACTGATACTTGTGGCAGTATTGATACAGATGTCATGTAGAGCATGTTGAAACTAAAGATTTCTTCTGTGGTATATAGCAGCCATGTAATATTCTCAATACTCTAAAAATTATTTGGTGTTTTATACGATGTGATTTTTGGAAATAAGTACGAGACTATCTATATGATATAACAAAACTGTAAGAGTTGACAATTTTTGGCATGATGAAACTATTATTCTATACTTTGCTATATCTTTTTTCATCACTTCCATACTTAATTGTATTGTGATAATAAATGTGATTGATGATTTTCTTGTGGAATGAATTAAAATGTACTATTTATTTTGGATCCACACATTTTTCTCTCATATTTTTTACTTGTATGTTTTCAAATTTACACTTGGACTTTAACCTTGGAAATAATTTTGAGCTTGCTTTTTTTCAATCAGTAAATTTCTTCTTTAAAACTGCATCTAGGCTTGGTTCAATTAACCCACTTTTAGATAAGATGAGAATACTGTTAAATTTACAACACTCGAAGAATGCACTGTCTTACTATACGGACTTGGTTGAAGGAGGTATTTTTAAATAAGTAAATCGCAACATGTAATCCTGTTTAGTATATGTAGAATTTGATGGAAGGAATGTATGAAGTGATGGCCATATTGCAGGATTTGATTAATGAAATATAGACTAGGAGAGAGCTGGGTGACGAATCTGGGGCTATTATTGGTTTATAGAGTTGCAGAGCTATGGTATAATAAAAACAGTGTGCTGTTAATTTTTGTAGATTAATTGGTGATTATTTATAGTTTCTTATACCAAAGGATAATTCCTACAACTTCTGAATAGTAAGAGTGGATTAAATAACAAGACCGCTGATACTGTTTAACTTTTAATTCTGCAAAATCTTCAGGAACAAGGATAAGGAAACTACTTATTGCAAATGTATTACTAATACTACAAATACAACAACCTTATAGTTTCACTTTAAGCGAATACTGTTGTTCCCAGTCTCGGGAACTTAGGTAGGAGGTACAGAAATTTTCAGAAAATTATAAAGGCTGACATTCTCTTCTGTATCAGTAACAATCGCTCAAAACAATGAAAACTGTATATAAACAAACAAAACCTATACAAAATTTGTCACAATGGAGTGAGTTGCTGCTGCCCTCTTCCCTTCAACTTCAGTATAATTTATCTTTCCTTTCCACAAAAAACCTATACAAAATTATATATAATTGTGAAGAAATATTCTTAAAGAATATTTACAGAATAACTGTCAATTCCATAAAGCAGAAAATCGTAGTTACATTACAATGGCTTACTCAATATTCAGTCTTTTAAATTGCACATCACATCGCTTTTAATCAAATTACATCAATCAAAACTATACTTATACTAACAAAAATTCACGAATTTATAATTGATAAATATTTATCTCTCTCGAATACCAATGTACAAAATTCAGTTTAAATAAATAGGAAGCTGGTTTGGAGGGCTGCTACATTAAGCTGTGAAGGTTATCAGGGCAAGACATTTACTTTTGTGAAAGATCTGTAGGGTATCCATGGGAAATGAGGGCTTGTTACACATTTTTGTAGTACCTAGAGAGGGACAGTATATTGGAACAGGTAAATCTACTGCAGATCACAAGGTTGTAAGGGTGAGAATGTGAAAACCTTCCTCTTTTTTTTTTCATTATTGTAGTAGCAGATGTAAGGAAAGTATGCAGAGTTTGACATCCAATGCAACCTAAAGCGAAATTTGCCATGATCAGAAAATGAAGCAAATATCTGTTTCGCTGCAATGCTGGAAAGCTTAGTTTCCTGCCTGCATCAGGTTCTCATTGAAGGGTGATAACTTAAAATTTGATTTCGACCAGCCTGTTCATGTATTACACAAACAAATCAAATTTAGAAGAATAATTTGTCAATAGAAGATGAACCTTGGAATTAAACTAAATACTTACTGGTCCAATTTCAGGAACCTTGTACTCCAGTCACTAGGTTCATACTGCATAAATAAGTCACATGTATTTCAAAGTAAATGTAGTATTTTTTGTGTTCATCTGGCCCCGCTACCTTTATCTGTGGTAAGTAATGGGTTATTTTCCATATACTATCTTATTTTTATGTATTTAATAGAGTGGTCTGGTAGCTCAGGGGTTAATGTGCTTGCTTTCTAAATTTTGCTACTTGGGGGCTGGGTTCTAATCCTGGTGGATGCAGGAATTTTAAAGAGTTGTTTAATTATATGAATCATATTTCATGGTTACCATTGTTAAACTTTAGATCCCAGAGGAAAGGAATTGTCTATTCTACCTCTGACAATATGGCTTAGTACTCCACATTTTGGAGGATCCAACTAATCTTAAGTTTCTTTAATAGCTACACTAAATTTCTTCACTTTGTTTTTAAAGTATAATAATTATAATAAATAACTTTCATAAACTGTAATGCAGAGATGGAGCTTTGAAGACCAAATTAAATTGATTGCAATATATTTTGTCATTTCATATATGTGGAGAATAATGCTTTATATTAAACATACAGGATGGTCCTGAATTCATGGTAAAAACTTTAATGGTTGTAACAATGATTTACTGTATAGGAATGTATGGTCGCAAGTGACGCGGTGAGGCGCAAACGGCACACTTCAGCACTGATGTATGGACTTACCTGAATGCCACGTTTGGGGATCAATGGATTGGGCGTGGTGGACCTGTACCTTGGCCACCCCGATCTCCTGATATATCGAAAATTGATTACTTTTTATGGGGACATCTAAAGCATCTTGTTTGAGACTCCAGTTGACTCAGATGAGGATCTCATTGCTCGCATATCCGTAGCTGCTGCAGGTGTGCGGGAAATGCCAGGAATATTTGAACGTGTACGCCAATCGCTCCACCGATGCTGACAAGCATGTATCGCTACTGGTGGACGCAATTTTGAACACTTAATGTAAACATGATACTTTTCAACAACGCTTTCAATAAAAGCTTTGATTTTCCTTTCGGCTGTTATTTCCCCTGTTTACGCCACACTGCGTCACTTTCAACCATACATTACTATACAATAAATCATTGTTACAATGTCCTGTACCTACCATTAAAGTTTGTACCATGAATTCGGTATGTTAATAACAGTATACGCTCTCAGAATACTATCTAGCAGGAACAATTGGTATATGAGTGGTGGCAGCCCAGTGTGGTAACACTGATGCCTAGTGCTGATAGGTTGCTGTACATCATTATCTCATTAGTTACAGAATTGCTTTAACATTTTCTTCTGTAGATTTAAGAGTATCACGACATAGTCTTTTAACCAACTGCTGAGTCAACTGGGATTATCCTTTGCTATTACACGGTCAATTAGTCTAGTAACAAGGAAGGATGGGGAAAGTATCCCATCACTTAGCACTGATAAAGGAAGCGGTACCAGGCCACACACAAGACACTAGCACACTTTAGAACATTTCACTCAATTGTGTAAGACACACAGCAAAGAGAAAGAGAAGTGTCTGAACATCAACACCTAGCATATGACAAGGCAAAGATGAACAAAATGATGATGATAAGATAATGAAATTCTTTGGTAACCTTACAGATTACCAGAAAATTGATTGACAAAAAGTGCAATAGATTATGTAACCTCGCTTAAAAATTCAAAACCTTGGCTGAATGAAATTTGAAAGGATCTCAAAAATTCAAACATAAGATCAACAGACATTTTAGAAAGAGACCTTCAGACA
The DNA here is from genome assembly GCA_031002005.1 of Vandiemenella viatica. NCBI lineage: Eukaryota > Metazoa > Arthropoda > Insecta > Orthoptera > Morabidae > Vandiemenella > Vandiemenella viatica. Next base: position 198,096,474 of record JARYHS010011408.1, read on the forward strand.
TAAAGCAGACCAATAGGAAGTTACAACTGAGCAACAAAAGCAATACTGACCACAAACTCAAACAGATTCAAGCTTTCTCAGAAAGAATGAAAGTCTGTTGGAACAACAATAACTCAAAGAAAACTTGATTGGATCATGTACTTAACTTCTTCCATTTATTGGGAGAATTCACAGCTAATAATAATAATAATAATGTGGGGGAAGGAGGGGGAGTTAACTAATATCTAATAATCCGTCAAAACAAAATGAAATGAAAATATTTTCTAAATTAGTTTACAGATATGTTTTAAAATATAAATAATTGTGTATTTGTGTATTTATGAAGCAATGGACAGGTTTGATCTTAATGGAGTTAATGAGCAAAGGGTGCCTATTATGTAGGATGTGTTCATAGGACACATCCAATGTTTGTCATGACAACATGTGAGTTAGCACCAGCTGCCACTGGATGGTACAAATTGGCAATACAAACCATTTGCCTATTGCTGTTCATCCTGAATGACAGTTTAGTTTTGTGGATGATGTAAGAACCTGTGCAGTGAAGGCAGGTAAATTAATATATATCGTGAGTGGTAGTGTAAGTGGCATATCCAGTGATAGGGAAGGATTATAAAGATGGTGGCTGGATGCAAGCTGCAATTTTCCAATTTTCATAGCAAATTCTATCCCAGTGGAGGTTTGAGAGAGAGAGAGAGAGAGAGAGAGAGAAGACATTTTTGAACCAAGATGTTCTTCATATAGGGAGATCTGATGAAGCATGTGTATGTGTGTGGGGCATTGGATAGAATGTTGGGAAGGTCATGCACATTTCAGGGAAAGAACACTTGAGCCCCCAGTGAAACATCAATACTCTGAGGAAGGAAGTGGATGATGAATACTGGATTCCAGTCAACTTGATGAAGGTGTAGGTGTTTGTGTTAAAGATGTGTCGTTTGCGAGTGAACCAGTCTCCCAAAGCTGTGCAAATTTGCACAGAAAAAGGAAGTAGGCTGATGAGTGTAAAAAGCCTCAAATATTATTTGTGAACAGTAACTTGCATTCAATTTAAGGGAAAATGATTTGTGAAAGTGGTAGTACTTTGTGTTTGTTTTTATAAATGAATGAAAATATAAATTACCATTCTTTATTATTATCAGGCTACCCTCTCAAAAATTTGGAGCAATCCAAACTGTACTTTACTGACGCTTTGAAATGGCCTTTTCTACATGAAAATAATCTGATAGTATTTAGGGAAAGGGGGGGGGCATATTTCACAACAAATAATAATAATAAAAAATATCTAATCATCTGTGAGATTAACGTACAAAATCAATCTAAATGTAAATAAAGCGAACAACAGAAATAACCATTCTATTTATTTAAAGTGAGCTAGTGAACTGTTAAAGGAACTAATTCGTTCACTGAGTGAGAGGGACATGAGCACTGCTCTTTTTAGTGAGTCACTTTGCCCACCTATATTGGCAACTGTCAAAGTGTAAGTTATAAATTTGAATGCCTGATCTGTGCAAAGATGAGTAGGGGAACTTTTAACAATACAGCCACATCGGGAAAGTCAACAAGCATATGTACATAAGTTGGGTGAAGGTTTTGGAATGTCTATTAAAGGAAATCTACAAGGTTGTCTTCCATTTGGGTCCACATATCTATGTATCTGGACTGCACAATGGATCTGAGGTGATATTTCTTCAGGAAGTATTCTTCCAGACACCCTATGAAGAGGTTAGAATAAGATGGGGCCTTGCAAGTACCCTTGGCAATACCAAGTATCTGGTGATAAACTTGGAAAATGTAGAAGTAATATTTTGAGAGGTTGAAGGTTTAGAGAAAGAATATGCTGTGAAGACTGTTTGGGAGGTGTTGAAGGGAACAGAAGCTCTGAGTGTGGGGTATGTTAGTGTACAAGGAAGATATCTGGAGCTAGAGGAGTGGGGACTGTGAAGAGATGCTCTAAGAAAGGTGCGGCATCTTTGATTTAGAAAAGAAGGTTCTCCACAAAAGATTGGAGATATTAATCGAAATGGGCTGAAAACCTTTTTTTAGGTGGCATATGTACTAAACCTACAGGTCGCCTGAGGACTGCAAACCTGTGGATCTTAGGAAGGAGATATGAGTTAGGTATGCGGGGATTTGAAATAGTGCGAAGAGATGAGAGGTTAGTGGCCCTGAGGGTCAAGGAAAGTACATATTTCCTGGAAAATGGATGAATTGATATCCATGGTATGTGGATTATATGTGTTGGTGTCAGAGAGCTGCCTAAAGGCCTCTACATCATAGTTGCGGCAATCTATGACCTCAGTGGTGGATCCCTTACCTTCTGGAAGGATTACGATGTTTTTGTTGCTGGATAGTTCTTTCATGTCATGATTTTATGTTCTTGGAGTGGGGAGTGAAGGTGAGGACAGATTGTAAGGATAGGGTAGGGAGCGGGTGTTTTGGGGGAAGGGTAGGTGGATGAATCTCAATATCATCATACTAGTTCTCACTCTCAGCTGTGGTAGTGACGTAATACTGTGGTAGAACGATACTGTGTCCTCGACCAGAGCACTATGGTGAGTACGTGTAAAGGAAGTCTGTTGGATAGTATACAGAGCTGTGTTTGGACAGAGAATTGGATGAGAGGTTGATCACCTACCGTTGAGGCAGATCCACAGTTGGGATGATGGCTAGAGAGATAGAATTGATAGATTAAAGATGATGGGATGAGATGCTGTGTCGTAAACAGTACCGGATTAACCACGTAGCAGGAGGTAGCAAATGCTACGGGCCTCGACCTTTTTTGTGTGGATATCGTAACATTCGGCACTGCATTGTAACAGCTATGATTATGCCATTAACCATCGACTTGGGCGCTCTACTAGCAGTAGAAGTAGTATCTTTTGAAAACTGAGTGATTTGCAGTGTTGTTTCCCCGATTGTCTTGTTTCCACAAGAAGTCGACGTATACTACTGTCGGAGGTGTTTAGCTGCGCAGCGTTGGCTTTCATGTTAGCGAGACTCGGTTGGCGAAGTCGCTCTGGCGGGTATGTTGCGTGGCGCGGGCAGATGTCGCTTCGCGCGGCGGCCTCTAGCGAGCAACCAGTAGTAGTCCTGTCAGTCCTCGCCAAGGCACCGCCATCGCCGCACGCTCCACGCAACGCCACCGCACGTACGTACTGCGGGCAATCCGACGCCGGCCAATTACAGCAAGGCAAGAAGTGCCATACACTATAGATCTATGCCGTCTCAGATGACCGGAAATGACTACGATTCTGTCAATTAGTGTGAACCCAACATTCGTCAAGGATATGGATGGTTTAAAGCCATACTGTAACATACTCGTTACTTCACAATTTTTTTACTTCATATGGGAAGGACATGGGTAGGATCGATATATTATCCGTTACATGGACCAGGATAGCGCGAAAGTGTAGTGCTCACTAAGATAATTCTGGCTATAATTTTTACCTCGGGCTTTCAGCCGTAAACTACTTTGTGTTTCTGGATCCAATTTATTTACGTTACATCATGATAACTACGGCAATAGAATATATTTCCGCATTATCAGTTGACCACCTGGTCTGAGCATTTCTAAACATTTGGATCATTTTTCATGAAACTGTCTAATAGTTGCAATTTATTCCCGGCGCCATCTAGGGAAGATGCAGGTTGAAGGGGAGGTACTGGCACTTGTTTTCAAGCGAAAGGGATTGGGAAAATTTTCTTTTGAATGAAAAGGAGTCAGTGGATTAAATTACCAAGAAAAATAATGGATAGTTTGCCAAAAACCTTCAAGGAATTTAGATTTGAAAATCGTAAAGTGCAGACGTGGGTAGGTGGAGGGGGAAAAAAGAAAGAAATAACTTAGTACATGGCAAGGTGGAGTGTAGGGACATTGCCAACGGAGCGTGTGTTCTCTATTGCAAATTAAATAATAATACTAACATCACTTATCCCAACGAGAACACTTTCTCAGTAAAATAGTTCAGAGCAGTATTTCTGTCTGTGCTGAGGTCCACGAAGACATGACATGACAGCTGGTCCTCGGGTAAAATATTAAAAAGTTAATTCTAATAGAACTAAAGATATCAGAACAAAAAATAAGTTAGTAAAAATTGTTCAGATAGAAACGGACAAAGTAATCGTAATGTATAAGTCCTTAGGAGAGTATGATCCACAAGCCTATAAAATAAACCACGAATATTTCAGTGACCGCCAAAAATCTTGTGTTTCCTGGATATGAGGATATTAATATATTGTTACTGAAATATGTTTACAGTTAGCAACAAACGAGGCAACGTGCCTTCAAGGACCAAGTAAAGGGACTTACAATTAGGTGCAGGTATTAAGGGATAACAATTGGTAGGATTGATTAATAACTAAGCCCATTTATGTTAGTGGTCCATATAATTACTTTTTACATTTTACTGGGCGGGTTGTAAAAGATTGAGAAGCGCTGGTTTCGACAAATTTATTTCAACGTAAATAAAAAATAATTCCCCAGTGTCAGCTGATTCTCTGGTCTTGGGATTTCTAAAAATTTTGATCATTTTTGTTGAAACTGTCGTTAAGTTGTAATTTATTCTCGAAGGAGCAGAGCGATTCTTCAAGTTGGTGCTGCTGCACGGCAGGTACTTCAAGTGCAAGCTGAAATGATGGTTCAAGCTTACGTAATTTTTTGGACTGAAAAGCACACTATTCAAACAAAACACAAACATTTGGGAACGTTTCTCGGAAAAAAAACGAGTAATATTGTTATTTGTAAACAATATTTCGGCGACATAGAACTCCGTCGCCATGTTTAGGTGTAGTCGTAAGACTTGAAGTTGCCTAGGCATTGCAGTGTGTGCTCCAGTGCAATTAAATAAGTTAAATTAAAAATTCTTAAAGCATTCACAGTTTGCAGACAGATGTATTCTTTGTGCCAAAACTGTCGATAAAGCCCATAAAAATAAGGTTATGGAATTGTGTACTTACCTAAGTATAGTGCACGACCGGTAGTGTTCTAATCATCTGCTAGAACACCAATCAGAAAATCCTCTCTGAGAGAGAGAGCATTCTAGTAGAATGGTTCACAAAAAGAGGACATCTCCTTTCCCGGTAGCGTAAACGAATTATTCGATCCCAGGTAACTTTTCTAGCGGAAAAAAATTCTTCCGTTTCCCACTTACACTAAATTCGTTGCATGTTTTCAATCAGAATAACACAAACGAAAAATTCTTTATGAAATGTAGCTGAAATCATCCTTCATGTATAAAAAGTGTAGCTGCACTAGAATGCTTATTATTGTAGGCCTACACATGGTCTATTTGTTTCTAACTGCTGATTCAAAAATACTGACTGGGGAAGGGACGGGTAAAACCTTAAAATAGAACCGTAGCTTCTATTCGGAACTACAGTAATAATTGAAATATATTAGCAACTTTATTATGGTGTAGCTCACTTAGCACGACTTAAAAGATACTAGATGTATATATACTATCAAAAAAGTTACAATTGTAAACACATCTAAGTCTGTAGTTTCGCTTAAACTCGTCATTATATCCAACGTATGTATCTTACTAAAATTATAGCAGTGGAAGGTGCAAATTTATTTTCAAGAAAGTAAATGAACAAAGCCTTTTTTTTTTGTACTTGTCTTCTTTAGCCCTCTACTAATCTTAATTTTAAATTCTCTCGGCGTTTTTGGTAAATTACTCATCCCTCCCATTGGTAGTTTATTTCAGTTCTTGACTCCCTTACCTACGAAAGATAATTCCTATAACCTTTTTTGGCTGAAGTAGAGTGAGCTTGTTGAGGTTATGTTTTCCCTTCTATGCACCACTCTTAATTGCTTCACAGGTTTATTTCTAAGCCTCGAAGTAACAATACATATCTTTGATCCTTAAACATACAGAAGTACAGAGACTTTCATGTATTTAATTTATTATTTTATTTGGCCTGAAATGCCAAATGTCACTCTACAGCTGTCAGCTATTTATACAGATAATTGGCTTGGTACAAATGAGTAAAGCAATGTACAGATAAACAAATTTACAGGATAATTATACATAAACTAAGAATTTTACATCAGCTAGAATATTTCTCAAATAAATACATAGATGTTTACAAAATCAAGGATTCGGAAACAAGTAAATAGAGTACTCTGTACCAACAGGGGGAGGTACAAGGTTCTCCGTCCACAAACAATAATTACAGCATAATTAAAATATAAAGGAGATTGTTATTTACACATTAAATGGTTATTTATATACACATACAGAAATTAAAACGTTATAAAAAGGACTTATTTGCCTAAATCTTAATGTTTGTTGTTTTTATAAAACTGTCTAACAATTTATATATAATATCATTGTTGCCATGCAACAGACAAGAAATACTTGTTGGAAAGGGTATGCCAAAGTTGTTTAGATCTTTCAAGAATTTAGGTCTGTGGGCTTTATATCTTGGACAAGCGAAAAATATATGGTTTATATCACCTACTTCAGAGTTACAATATTCACAGATATCTGAATTTATGATGCTTAGACGATGTAGGTACTGTACAAATACACCGTGATTAAAACGTATTCTAATTATCGTGCTGATAACGCCTCTAGGTTCCGAAGAACAGGAAAACCAGGGGCGGGTAGGAATTCTGGGCTGGATATTGCCATAGTATTGTCCCCTTGTTTTTTTACTGATGTCCCATTCACTCTACCATTTGTTCATTACCTTGATTTTTATTTGTGTAGATAGTTCGTATACTGTAACCGTGTTTTGAGGGCGACGCCTAAGCTAGCTGCTTGCTTTGCCAGCTCATCTACTTTTTCGTTAAAGACCACACCTGCATGCGCCTTCACCCAGAGGAAATTGATTGCTCTGTTTCTTCTTGAGCATTCTACAGCCTGTTGAACTATATTTACTATAATATTATTTGTTCTCTTGCCCCAATATTTGGTTTCAATAGAGTTCAACACGCTCTTAGAATCTGAGATGATGAGAAACTTCGTCTCTGTTAGGGTTGAGCAATACTTGACTGCCTCTAAAATAGCTATTGCTTCTGCAGTGTATATAGATGTAGTTGATGGAAGTTTATACATTCCTTGATACTTGGTGCAGGGGCAGAAAAAGGCACATCCTACGTCGCCTCCTGGGGCAGTTTTAGATCCACCCGTATAGATATGCACGGTGTTACTCCACTTTTACGTAAGATACCTCTTTACTAACAGATTGAGGTTTGGGTATTGCTTATCCTCAGGAGTGATATATAATACCGGAAGGTGAATCATACTGAAGATGGAATGGTATTCGTATGGTGGAAATAGCTTTATTGGAATTATTCTGTCCGTTTGTTCTTCCCACTCCGAGCTGTAATAGATCTCTGAGAGTCGCGATCTTCCTCTATTATTCCACAAGCTACTCAGCTCTATACATTTAAAAATAGTTGAGTGGTTCCGGTATGCTAGCCTCTGAACAATGAATTTGCCCGACAGCAACTGTCTTCTAATATGCACAGGCACCTCCCGGGCTTCCACCAATAGAGTGTTGGTGGGTGTAAATGTCATGGCCCCAAGACAGGTGCGAATACAACTATATTGTAGCTTGTCTAACCTGGACAGGATTCCAGAGCTTGCACTGCTGTACAGAATGCATCCATAGTCAATTTTGGATATAATTAGCGCTCTGTAGATCATCAAAAGTACTATACTGGGATTTGCACCCCACCAAACGCGTGTCAAAGATCGAATAATATTTTGCACTTGATTACAAGAGTTAACTTTTTGATTAATGTGCGGTTTCCAACTGAGTTTGGTATCCATCAACAATCCCAGGAATCTTACGTTAGATTTAACTGAAAAGGAGTAGTTCCCTAGCCTAACTATTTTGACCACATTGAGTTCTATCCGTTTTCTGGTGAATATAACAACGGAAGATTTTTGTGTTGAAATTTGAAGTCCATTTGAATTCAGCCATTTGTCTATTTCTATCATGGTTGTGGATAGGTTATTTAAAGCCATCTCAAATGAGACCACCAAAGAGTATATACAAATGTCGTCTGCATACTGAAGGATTCGGGTGTTAGGACCTATTACTCTTTCCAGATCCCATGTATAGAGGATATATAGTAGCGGGCTAAGTATGGCACCTTGGGTTAATCCAGTAGTAAGTATTCTTGGTCCTATAATTTGATCCCCATATCGCACAAAGACCGATCTTTCCAACAGGAATTTGCTTATGCCATATATAAAAACATCTGGCAATCCCAGTCTACTTAATTTTTTTTTAATAGAATATGAATTTGTATGTTGTCGTAAGCTGAGTGGATATCTAAAAACAAGGAGACCGTAAAGTATCTCCTTTTGAAAGAGGTGAAGATGTCCGTTACTAGTGTACTTAGATTATCCATTGCTCCTCTCCCTTTACGAAAACCAAATTGAGTCTGAGGCATCAAGTCACTAGCTACCAGCCACCATTCGAGACGATTCTTAACAAGTTTCTCCAGGGTCTTCCCCACACACGACGATAGAGCAATTGGTCTATATGAAGAATGGTGTAAAGGATTTTTACCGGATTTTAAAACTGGGAGTATTAACTGGGTTGTCCATTCTTCCATTAAACAATTCCTTGTCCAAATTTCGTTAGAGGTGCTAAGAAGTAAATCCACTGCTTTTGAAGGGAGATTTTTTAGCATTGCATAATGGATGTTGTCTATTCCTGGGGATGTATTCTTGGTTGTAGCGAGTGCGTTTTGTAATTCCAGGGTGGTGAAGGGTGTCATGATAGGGTGTGAGTAATCTTCAGCTTCAGGACGTTTCCAAGGGGCGTTCAAACAAGAGCATGGTGCTATTCTGTCAACGAAGACTTCCAGCCAGACTGAATCAGTGTCGAAGGGTTCAGCTACACTTAATTTGTTTAAAGATTGGCCAAACATCGGAGAGACTCCCATTCCTCCTTTTTTTTGATGCTTTAAAAACTTTTTTGTGCGAGCATCCTCACGTTTAAACTCCAGGAATCGTTCAAGAGTCTGCTCTTTCCGATATCTATTCAGGGCTAGTCTGCGTTTCGCCACCACTTTCGAACACTCTGTATTCCACCAAAAGACTTTAGGTTTTCTACAGAAACCAGCTGTTTTACGGCGAGGGATTGATTGACTTGAGGTGTAGTAAGTTTCGCGAGTTCACATCTATTCTTTGCATGTGATAATCGTTCTTCCATGTAAAATTAACCAAGCAGCAAGAAAAACAATTGCCCAAAGTACGTTCCAAGAGTATTAATCTAAATTTAGACCTAGACCTTTGTATCCTCTGACATAGATAAACCTTAGATTCTGGTTTCATTCTCTTCCTTAAATTTCATTATTGCCTTATAGGTGGTAACATCGTCCGGAAGCTAACGAATTTTAATTCGACTGGTTTCAGCAGCCTACAGTGAGAGAGTTGCGTAATACACGTGAAAAGCGGTGAATATTGTACTAAGGCGAAGGGGGTAATCTGTAAGGCATGTTACAGGTTAAATGTTATCGGCTTGTAATCAGAGCGAAAGTAAAGTAGCGCCATAAACATCACGTTCGCGCCTGTGAAATGGCAGAAGATAATAGCTTACTACATTCTTCTTCCGATTAGATTGCAGGCTTAAAGACCTAGATTTTATTTAAGTGCTCATACAGACTTGGCACCGGCTGTAGGAATGTTTACGATTTGCGACCACACATTTCAAAGAGGCCTTATTTATTACTTTAATGCTCTTGATCTATTGATCACTGATGAGAAGGACCTCTGGCATATGCAACATGTCATAGTCAATATAAAAATTAATCACAATTGTAGTGAAAAATTGTTACATGTTTTTTTTTGGCTGTTTTCAGTCTTTAGACTGGTTTGATGCAATCCTCCATCCCTTCCTATCCTGTGCTAACCTCTTCATTTCTACATACCCCCTACAACCCACGTCCTCAATTACCTGCTTCATATATTCTAATCTCTGTCTTCCTCTACAGTTCTTACCTTCCACTGTTCCCTCCACTAACAAATTAACCAATCCAGCATGTCTCAAAATATGACCTACCAGCCTGCTTCTTCCATAAACTTCTTTCCTCACCCATCATTTCCAAAACTCGTTCATTTCTTACTTTGTCTGTCCACCTAATTTTCAGCATTCTTCTGTAGCACCACATTTCAAATGCTTCAAGTTTCTTTCTTTCCGGTATTCCTAAAGTCCATGTTTCGCTACCGTATAGTGCTGTGCTCCACACATAGAGTTTTAAGAAGTTCTTTCTAATTCCTAGATCAATATTTGAAACTAAAAGGTTTCTCTTTTTCATGTTACATGTTACAATGATAAAAAAACCATTAATTTCGACAGTTGAATTTTAGAAAAAATAATATTAGGTAAAATTAACTCTTTTGTACAAATTCTTAAAGGACCCATTCAGTTTCGGACCAGGCAGTCATAGTTCTGGGGTTAGGTTTTATGCACCGCGAGTTCGATGCTGGCCAAGGGCAATAGTTTCTTTTGTATCATTTTCTTGTTGTGGTGTTCTGTACGTTGTGAACGATAAGAATCCTTGGTAGTTTTGTAGGAATGAAATTAACAGCGGTTCTGGCACAATGTCGTTTTACTGATAGAGAAGAAACTTATTTCATACGTGATTTTTTTTAAATAATAATAAAGTTCACAGTTTTCTGTTCACGGTGGATTACATATTCTATGAGATGGTTACTGCAACTATGGGTTCTTTCAACTACTGAAAGGTTTAAGGATTATTCTTGTATGGTCGTCTTCCTCTGCTCAAATAGCCGTGGTAGTCTTAGAGTATTAGCAATTCTGTCTGAACTTCGAAGAGAACGGCACTATATAATAGTGATAACCGCATCATATTTCGCCCAGTGGTTCTCGAGATACATAGTACCTGTGAAATAAAGTGAAGCACCCAGAAGGTGAGGGAAAACGAAGTTATGAGATGTTATTTCAGTGATTATAAAATCGAGTAAAATTTACAAAGAACTTGGCAGTACGAGCCCACTTATTAACATGACTTTGCGCCCCCTCTGTCCAAAATGCATACACTGATTCGCTTGGGAAGGTTGTCATAAAGCCATTTCAGTTTCTCCTGAGGTAAGCTGGCCCACAACTGTTGTAACTGGTGCTTATCCTGGATACTGGCACTGGGACGAAGTTGACGTCGAAGCTGGTAACACACACGATCTATCGGGGACAGATATGGTAATCCTACTGGTCACGGGATTACCTCAACATCACGCACACAGTTAACACAGACACGTTCCGTGTGTGAACCCACCTTGTCCTGTTGAAAAATGGGGATGTCCATGACGTACCGTTCTGCTATCAGAGTTTCCTCAGTCACTTCCAGCCATGACCTGAAGTCATACTCTATGACTCCCCACACCAAGACGCCAGGAATAACATCGTTATACCTCTCGAAAACATTGGAAGGATGGGACTTGGTCCCAGGTTGCCGCGCCGACAATGTTCACCCAAGGAAGTGCAGAACCGCGGTTAATCGTTGAACGGAATGCGTCACCATGCATGAGCAGTCCATGCTTACCAGACACGGCATCACTCCAAATTCAGCCGTTTATGTTCTTGTGTTAACGAGAGCATACGCTTGGGACAGTAATTCCCTAGTTTGGCAGCTGCTTCTCTCCCTCATATAGCGCGGAACGTTGCAGGTTATCCATTACATGTTCTCGGATGGCAGGCGCTATTGCGAAGGGGTTACGATGTGCTTGGTGCACAATACACCCTTGTGGTGTCCAGACAGGAACATTGACGACGAGTATGCCTGCCGTCCCGTGCAGTCAAACCTATCACATCCGAATGGAGGTCGCGTGACCTATGTGGACGGCAGGCTTTTGGATAGTCAAGCTGCATCTAGGCGCACTACGGTGCTGGACGCAGCTCAAGTCGGTGAGCAAGCTTTCTCTGACTGCTCCAGTGTTGGGGGTGTCCGGGTGAACGAAGACCAGGCACTCCAGAGGCTTGGTGCATCTCTGCTGCCAGCGCAGCACTGCAAAATCCTTGAGTCGAATGGAGGGGTCAGTACCACGGCCCTGGGAGCTGCGTCGGGGTTGGTGTGCCACTCCTGTGCATGGTGCCTGGGGCTCAGGGTTGGCATCCCTGCGGGTGGGAGCTTAGCGTCTTTGCTGCCACAATAGGTCCTCTATATAAGGGGGGGGGGGGCTGGTAGTGCATGGGTCTTTACCCGGGTGCGGCAGCAACACCTTGCAAGCGACGAGGGGGTCATTGGGCCTCTGCAGCGGGATCGTGCGCTAAGGTGGTGCTCTGTGAAGCTTGGACGAGTGCTTGGGAATCCATGCTCATACAGTGACGCTTTGCATGTCGGTTGGGTACGGGGGAAAGCGCACTGGGAACGCTCCCCAGAGCGGGGAGCCGCGTTGTTCAGTGATGCTCTGCGCAGTCGGTTGGCGCGGTAGAACGTGTGATGGGGCATTCCTGCGCGGCGCTCGGTTGCTGCGGCTACCGCCTTGCACCTGACAGAGTAAAGGCCTCATTGTGGGACTCCATTTGGCTGGCTGGTCACATCGGGCAATATCCTGATTAGTGGGGCATTTGGATGTGATATTCATTGTAGTGACAGCCCTGGGTCATCGGGACTCGATACATTGCTTCATGCTAGCGCTCGATTCTATTAAAAGTAACGAGTAACGAAACGATACGATAGTAACGAAGTCGTCCCGTACGCGGCGCGACTCGATACAATGCTTCAAACTAGCGTTCGATTGTACCAAAAGTAACGAGTTACGATTCGATAGAAACGAGTACTGATTCGTTTAGTAACGAACAGACACAGGTACACAATTTCTCGTTACTTTTACAGCTCTAGTGTTAACACCACAACCAATATCTTAAGTCCACCTTCAAAATTGAAACTTTATATCAAGTACGGGATTTATGCTGTCGAAAGACTTGTGGGGTCATACGGTAACAGTGATTGATGCAGTTCGTTTCTAGCACTCAGTTTGAAAACATGTTTTAAAGATTTTGTCTTTCCCTTCAGTAATAGATGTAGATGACGGACATAATGACGTGGGTATGACGTATAGCCATTATCGGGATATCAAACTGCCTCACATTAGTGGCTAAACGTCAACACAGATGACGCGCAGTAGTTGGCAAACGTGGCATGAGAATAACGGCGCCTAGCACGCAGAATGCGTATCGAACGATAGGTCTTCAGGATATGTCCATAAGGCCACCTGACCCAAATGTATTGCCAAAGTGAAATTTTTGCGTGTAGTCACGGGTCTAGAATAGATCCAGTTTTTATGGTCAGGTTGACCTGATCAGGGCAAAAACGAACTTGACCCATAGATTAAATAAAGTCTCTTGAGCTTGAAGAACTAAGAAGTATTCATAGACGTATTAAACCCGGACAGAAACGATCGTGCTATCGTAAAATTGTTTCAAAGATCGTAGACTCCAACTTTTTGTTTTTTGTTTTTAATGGCTTTCGGCATCTGAGGCCATACAGCCAACTCGATAGTACTTATGTCACTCGGTGCTTTCAAAATCTCGAGTATGAAATTTTTCCAGTTAATTAGACACACCACAGGACGGACATTACATTAACAGACACAACACTTAAACACCCATGCCCGCGGCCGGACTCGAACCAGCGACCTAGCGCTCCGAGGCCGGCTCAGACTAGAACTTCTTGAAGTAAAAGCAAGTTTACTCTGCAAAATTCGAAGTATTTTTATTCAAAGGGAGGGCGCAATCGTTTCGAAAGCATTCGATTCGATAACATATGTGGTCTGATGTCCACTTCAATTAACTTAATAACACACGTACAGCGAACATGAACAAAGACCATTGACGAAAGCAAAAATACGTAAAAAGCAAATAAACCGTGTTGTATAAACTTTGGTCAAGCAGCAAAATTAGCAGAAGTTTTAATTAAATTGAAATTTATCTTAGGCCGGAATAGCAGTTGGCATTCGAGGTTACAGCACAGACCATAAGTAATTTAAGGTTTTTTATTTTTATTTTTTATTTATTTATTTTTTGTTTTGTTTTGTAGGTTAGTTTCATTAGCGACATATTACTGAAAAGTACTCGTGGTTTCACGTTTTTCCGGCCTCAAAGATTTTCCATATTTTTTTATGAATGAAATACTACGAAAAACAAACTTAATGAATGTATTCAGACAATTAATTGCAAAGCAATTGCTTAGCTATTGAACTGTGCACTTAACCTACAACTTCAAAAATATCTCTACTCGCTGTTAATTCGCGAGAGGACGCCAGCTCGTGACGTCACAGTTCTCCTGCCAATAGCTATAGAGGTGAATTAGTAAGAACGTGCGTGAGCTTAGGAAAATATATAGTAGACTAGCAGAGTGCCTGGCGTTGCCCGGCCCAATCAGGATTGATTTACCTGTACACTACTTTTATATTTCCGATGTAAATCATGCGTACAAAGTTTAATTAATTTGGCACCATCCATATCCAGAAGTAAACTAAACATTGATATACTCAAACAATTCCCATAACGGGGTGAATTGGATGCTGTTATACAGAATATCAGTTTACATTTTGGTCTAGGCTGCATTTTAACCTAACCATATCATCTGTTAAAGTTGTTGCTTGATATTCTACAATCTGATATACATGTTAAATCATTAGAAAATTTTTATTTTATGAACATTTTGACGTAACTTAAAAAAGCTGGAATTATTTTGAAGGGATTTAAAACTATGGGTTTCTATAAAGAACATTGGAATTGAAAAAATGTGGGGGTAAAGGAGAACGTGGTTTGGCTTTTGTAAACCTAATGTAGACAGCATTTTTCTGCTTGTTTTAAAGTATACGTGTGCAAAATTCCTTCAAAATTGGATGGAAATAGTAGCTTTGTATAAAGAACATTGACAATAATTAAGGGAAGTAAAGGGATATAGATGTGGTTTTTGTAAAACTAATGTTGACAGTATTTTTCTCTTTGCTTTAAAGCAAATTTTTGCAAAGTTCGATAGTAATCGGATAAAAAACTATGGGTTTGCATAAAAAATGAAGGGGTTTATAGGGGGAGAGGGTAGGGTTTTTGAAATTTTCTGTTCAGAAACCTTCTCCATGAAAAAATACATATATTTGCCATCTTTCGTGGTGATCGGCCAAAAGGTGTCGACTGTAGCTTTGTGTAAAGAACATCGACAAAAATTAAGGGGGTGTAAATGAGGAGAGGGATATGGTTTGGCAAACAAAATTTTGATAGTATTTTTCTATTTATTTTAAATTATAACTATGAATATTTTCGTTGAAATCGGATAGTAACTGTGGATATCTATAAAAATCAAAGGGGGTAATGGGGTGGTTTTTTATTTTTGTTTTGTCAGAAACCTTCTCCATGAATATATATATATGCCAACATTCATGGTGATCGGTTAAACGGTGTCGACTGTAGCTCTGTCAATAGAACATTGAAAGAGGAAGAGGGGTTGGTTTTTGTAAACCAACTGTAGACATTATTTTTCTTCTTGTTTTGAAGTATACTTATGCAAAGTTTTATCGAAATCTGATAAAAACTGTGGGTTTCTATAATGATAATTCGAAATTAGGAAGGGAGGGGATAAAAAGGGAGAGTGGTGGGCTTTTGAAAATCAAATTATGAATTTAAACCTTTCTTGAATCAACTTAACCACACACAAAATTTCATAAAATTCGGTCCAGCCGTTTAGGAGGAGTTCAGTGACATACACGCTGACAGAAGAAATATATTTATAATAGACTAGCAGAGTTCCCGGCGTTGACCGGTACGATCTAGATTGATTTGTCCACACAGTAAATACTGAAGTTCATAACAGAGGTTAGTTTTTTCAGTACTTTTGGATCAAATTTCATGTTGGTCGCTTCATTATCTATACGTATTTAAACGGCTAATCCCCGGTGTTGCAGAAAAGAGATGGGTTGGGGTTGATTTATTCCTGCAATATTTTTAGCCATCCTATCAGGAACATGTTTATCAAATTTCATCAAAATTAACACAGCAATTCGCGCAGCAATAGAAACACTATATTTTTTTTTCAGGGAATGTGGTAAAGAGAGTATTGTTCTACATTAAATTATAAAACTATCCAAAATGCCTGCACTAAACGTTTTAAACAGTTCACTATCATGTTCAAATATGCATTACTTAATATCAACTGCGAATATAATTTCACTTCCAAACATCACAGATTGTAGCTGTGCAGCCTGAGATAGTAGCTTCATGAAGCGAAGAAGATATACCGTAATAAGGTTTTTTCGATGTATTATTACAATTAGTTTACATATTTTCCACTTTACTTAGTTTTCTCTTCGTATTCCATACGGCCATCTATGGGATTTAAAGGATAAAAATCCAAATTTAAGGTAGGAAACGTTATATGCGGTAATATGACTGGTATTATATATATATATTTTACGAAATATGAAGTATGCATCTAGTGGTATTTCATCTTTGGTGTTTCACGCAATATTTTTAGATTTTCGCTTACTGCTCTGGCGTTATGTTACGTTGATGCATATGACCTACCAAATGATTTAGTTGAGATTCTAATTTTTAAAACTATGAAAACAACATCGAAATCTGCGCTTTAGTTTTTTAGTTTTTCTGGCACCGATATACCCGGTTTTCGTTTTGTAGATATAGATAATTGTTATTGGAGAAAATTTCTGTTACACCAGTGGAAGCAAAGTCCATATTATTCATGGAAAGAGAATTGTTAGAGGCGTAGCTGCTGTTGCTTGTTCTTATTAAAACAACGGCAGGAAGAAAATGTCTAAATAACCGCAAAAGGGTATAATTCAACGTATGTTAGTCTTGTTTTCGGGACAACGCGAGGTCGATCACGATACGGCAATCAAGAGTTTCGATTTTTCACGGTTTCCCAAAATCATTACAGGCAATCGTTAAAATGGTTCATTCGAATGGCCATGATATATTTTTTTTCGCTCATTGGCCGCTTTCTTCTCTAATAAGTAATGTCGTGATTTTAAACAAAAATAAACGTCTTTTAACCAAACCAGATGACTTGTGCGAAAATTTCGCGAATACAATGAATAGTAAGGTTGAGGGTTTGTAAAAGGATGAACGAAGAACAGCCTCATTTATTTCAATTGTTTATATGTTTAGTGTATTAGGTACGTAACAATAATCGACGCCAGTGAAGCAGTTTATTAATATCTCTGTGCTATGTGCTACTGCTGTCTAGCGGTTAGGCTCTGAACTGTCTCATACGCGCGACTTTCACTTTAGGGTCAAATTCCACAAAAATTTCGTTCTTAAGAAATGATGTGAACACGGAGATAACCTTACTCTTTAAAATTATACTTCATTTTTCTATATCGTTCAGATATCAAAGTAGATAAATGCCTCGTGACACAAAAAAGCGTTATAGGAATATTGATAATTTTGCCCTTTAAGGGTCGTATTCCGAATAAAACGTTTGCTTAAAATATGATTTTACCAAAGCGAAAATCTTAATCTCTAAAATAATATCTCATTTCTCGATTTCGCTTAGACATCAAGGGAGATAAATAGCTCGAAACAAAAAAAATACGTTATGGAATTAATTATAATTTTGCCCTTTAAGTGTCGAATTCCGAAAAATTCCTTTCTTAAAATATGATGTGACCACGGTGGAATCTTTACTCTTTAAAATTATATCTCACATTTCAGAATCAGTTAGTTATCAAAGGAGATAAATGCCTCGTGACACAAAAATGCGTTATAGAAATATTGATACTTTTGCCCTTTAAGCGTCGAATTTCAAAAATTTGTCTGCTTAATCTCAAAAATAATATCTCATTTCTTGATTTCGGTTAGATATCAAGGGAGATAAACAGCTCATGACAAAAAATACGTTATGGAAATAATATTTTTTTTCCCTTTAAGGGTCGAATTCCAAAGAACTCCTTTCTTTATACTATGTGATGTTACCAAAGCGGAGATCTTTATCTTTAAAATGATATTTCATTTATCGATTTCGGTTAGGAATGCAGGTAGATAAATCGTTCGCGGTACAAAAAATAGCATTTTAGAAATATTGACATTTTTCTCTTTAAGGGTTGAATTCCGAAAAATTTCTCTCTTAAAATTTGATGTGATTAAAGGGAAGACCTCTAGCTTTAAAATGATACCTCATTCATTTACTTAAGTTAATTATCAAGGGAGATAATGGCTTGTGACAAAAAAAAAACACCGTGTAGAAATAGTATGTATGATGTCGGCGTGTCTTTCATATGGTTGCACCCAGTTTGCAAGGACAAGGCGTTGGTAACTGCATAACTCCCAGTATAAGCAGTCAA
The DNA here is from genome assembly GCA_031002005.1 of Vandiemenella viatica. Lineage (NCBI taxonomy): Eukaryota > Metazoa > Arthropoda > Insecta > Orthoptera > Morabidae > Vandiemenella > Vandiemenella viatica. The sequence continues at coordinate 198,114,758 of JARYHS010011408.1, forward strand.
CCTCTGCTCGCCAACGATGTTTTGAAAGGAGGACGAATATGCTGGGATTGTTCCAGGGCAGCCTCTTGCCCTTGTGGCTTGAAACGATCCATAACGGGTAATGAATCAGAATTGATCAATGGCATGATGTCTCGGCCATTTTATTTATGACCCAAATACTGATACACCAAAATGCTGTTAGGTTATATTGATAATAAGCACAAAGACACACAGTAAATTAAAAATCACAATTTACTTACACTTATAGAAGAGTTAATGTATGGATTAGGGGTTTGATTTACTGACAAAGCCATCGCATTGGCAGAAAAACTACCACATATTTGATGCTGTCATCGACACGAGAAGAAGAAGGGGTTTCATTATCGAAACACGCCATCAGGTTTTAATATCAACATTAGACACAAAGTTGTTTACCGAAAATTAAGTATCACAATTTCGTTACGCTTATTGAAGTGTTAAGGTATTATATAGTCGTTTCATCAAGGTATTTAATTTATTACATTTCAGAAAACTAAATAAATAAATAAAACAATCCAAATAATAGGTGAGCCATGTCTCCAAGCACAAAGATGTTTACAGTAAATTAGATATTACTTATGCTTATTACATCTGATTCACGTATTCCTTTTATTTTAATTTACTACATTTCAGGAAACTGAAGAACTATATAATTGAACTAAAAAAATAAAACACGTTGTGATCGTTTTTCAGTGTTTCTTGAGAGGGGTGCTCATCTTAAATGCATAGTAACCAGTGTCAAATATCTTTCCAATCAAGAAACGGATATAATTTGTTGCTCTGTTCCTCGTTTCATATAAGTCGTCAGATATTTTCACAGATTTTAATTTGGACCGTAAGTTCTCAAAATCTGAAAACACCATACAAAATGTTGCAGTAGTTATAAATGATGCCATTTCAAATCAGAGCAGGATTAAAACAGTGGGGCACGTAGCAAATGTGAAGAAGAGGCCCTTGGTTTTCGCCGTCCGCGGCAGTGGTAGAGCTAAAAAAAAAAGAACAAAAAAAAAAAAGTTCACCCATCTGGTCTGAGGGGGAGGGCCCCCAGAAGACACAGGAAGCCTCCAGAATGTTGGGGGCCCCAAGAGGCGCTGGGCCCCCAGTAGGTGAGGGGCCCCCAAAAGGCGCGGGGCCCGTAGCATTTGTTAACTCTTGCTACTAGGCTACTCCGGTACTGTTTCAAATTCTGAGACAAACAAATTTATAATAGGATAGATATCCATTAAACCCATACTAAATCCTGTCTGATTACTTTCAACTCAAAATAGTGTTTGGTGTAATAATAACTAAAATGGCACGCAATTAAAATTTCCAAGTTAAAGGGTTCGTAAATAAGAAGCTTAACTGGGCCGGACACATTGGGCATATGATAGGAAAAGGTTTCAAAATTCTGCACTTGTTGGAGAGAGTGATGAGGGGATGTACGAGAGAAGTGAAGAAATTGGGTTACAAAACTTTGGTCAGACCATTGCTCGAAAATGGTAGTGTAGTTTGGAACCCTCATTTTGCGTATCAAATACAGGAGTTGGAGAGGGTGCAAAAAAGGGCTGCTAGATTTGTTTCTGTAAATTATCGCAGAATGCAATCAGTGACGAATATGATAAAGGAGCTGGAATGGTATTCATTGCAAGACAGAAGGAGGATGAGGAGGTTTATGGGAGTGTACAGGGCGTATACTGGTGATGAGGCATGGAAAGATATTGGAGCAGGTATGAAAAGTAGTGCATGGAAAGGAAAAGTTGACCATGACCACATGCTGGCACTTGATTTCAGGCACAAGGGTGTGAGAAGATTTTCTTTGATAGGTAAGGGTGTCAGGGATTGGAATGAGTTACCAAGAGAAATGATGAATAATTTACCGAAAACGTTGAAAGAATTTAAAGATAAAATTTGTAAAGGGTAAATGTAGGTGGGTGCAGGATAGGGGAAAGATTGGGTGTAGGGAAATTGCCACCGGAGCCTGTGCTCCATTGCAATTAAACTAAATTAAATTATGAAGTTGTCCTATATACAGTCTTTCTACAACAGTTATTGGAAAACAAAAGATAGTATATAAAAACTAAAAAATAATTTTTGAAAATATATACTGTGAGAGTAGGTTAACAGGAATAATTTTCAGCTTCATTACTAAATTAAAGGAGACTACACAATGGGTTGAGTAGACAAGAAAAGATATGGAAAAAGTTGGGATGTACCCAGATGTGATAAAGAATCGAATAGTGATTCAAAATAAAACTGATAAATTGAAGAGTTTGAAAAACTACGTACAAAAAGCAAGACCACCTGGTTTGAAGAAAAGAGCAGAAATCTCAATGAAAGAATGAAAAAACAATTCTGGGAGGAGAAGGAAAGGCGAACTATTGAATCAGTTTTTTTTTTCCGTGGCCCAAAGCAGACAACAATCGAAGACACTTCGCGATCACTGACAGCTATTGTACGCAGGAAGTCACAAAAGATTCGGCCGCTATCTTCAGCGAACAGAAGTGCGATACGTTTCCAAGATGCATCGCACAACACATGTCGTGTAGTCTGAGGCCGATCAATTGCACCAATTGGCAGGAGGTGGCGAGAGCACGTGATGTCGCAACTCGGACAGCGGTCGGGAAGCACACACTCCAGTGCTTCCTCTAGGTCGCAGCGGAAAAAGCCACGCGTCACTTGCCACTACTCAGAAACTAATTGACTTCTTAAAGATATGCGCCGGAATAGGGACGCCGCTTGTTACCATTGAGAAAGAATTGTTCCAAAGAGTTTGAACTCTTTGTGTCTGAAATTTTTCTTGAAGTAGGAAAGCTGTTTCATCTTTGGTTGATGTGTGGCACTAAACATCGCTGGAGGTGAGTCAGAGAGTTTATTGTATTGTAAAACAACTGAAATTATATGGACAGCAGTTCTATGAAAATATGATTAATACTATATTTGAGAAAAGTCTGTAACATGGACACTAATCGTGGATTCTACGATAACCGTGGCGCCGCAGTTTCATGATAAACTCTTATATAAATCCATAAAATAAATCGAAAGTAAAGAATACAAATTTTTTGATATCTCGCTAAGTTCTCGATATATGGTATTTTAAAACTCTCGGATTGAAATGCGGCCTGCACCAAAAGAAAAATTTCGCTAAAGCCAAATTTGACGATCGATTCCTATGTAACTAGATGAGACAAATCTAAAGTAAATAATACAATTTTTTTATATCTCGCTTAGTTTTCGAGATATCGTTTCTGAAAATTGATGTAGTTAGAGTAAAGAAAACTAAAATAAAACTTCACGAAAGCCACACAATGAACTACACGGTTGACATGCACAATGGGTGTTTGTTTCCTTCCTAGTGGTTGTGGTTAGGTTGAAATACGGCCTGGACCAGAAGGAAAACGTTACCAAAAGCACAAGGAACTATACCTAACACTGATTTTTTAGGTTCGATATCTAGAAAACAGAGAAATATCAAAAACATTTCGGGAACTGCATCACTTTCTCGACTTACTAGAAACTGTAGTAATTTACATCAGTCGCTTCGTCAACCTCTTCACGTTTTGCGATCATATATTGCGGAAAAGTCGCCAGAAATTTAATTAAAAATGCCGGAATATGAGAGTGACGCACAGTCGTTAGATACCGCCAACGTTGAGAAAGTCAGTGACAGTCTCTTAAATGTTGATTTAATCCTTTGTTGTAATGTTTTCTTGTGAGCTCTTCTCCGTTACACAATATAAACTCAAAGTGTTATGGAGTTATATAGTTGATAGAAGTGTCACATCAGATCTTGCGTTCATTTAGAAGCACCGTACACGGCCTAAGCGGTAATAGTAAATACAATTTGCAGTAATTAGTAAATACGTGCTGTGGTTTTCCAGAAACCTGACTGTGATAGCAAGGTATGGTCGTCCCACATTCATAACACATAAACCACAGCAGTGCAATATATTTATGATCAGTATGTGACATGTTTTGTAAGGGGCAAAGACTATGAATTAAGGGTATTAAAGCTAAAGATCACGTTTAAGTTAGATATTAAAACAAAATTGGTATGATCTCTGGAATTGCATTAGTATCGAAGGTTAACACCTAACCTTGATAGTTATGAACGAGAGTTATGAAGAGGAAGAACCTTGAGAAAATTACTACTCCAAGGTAAAGATTGCCATCAGTCCATCAGTTCCTAGAGCTGACCGTATTGATTGCGTCAGTTCGAAGAATTGCTTCAATCAATTGTCCACAGATCAAATTACAGTTTAGATACTACGTAATTTCGTCGTGAACGTATGCTACGTCGCGATTCACGAAGAAGTGTGACTCCATCTACGTCTTTAGCTAGTAGGCTATGTCGTGTAGTGTGCGTCGCAGGATTTTACGAAGTATTCTAGTAGTATCTGGAAGAATCTGGGTTGGTCGTAGTTTCTCTAAATCCCTTCAGTAGAACAGTAGAATACCCGTTGGTTTCAATTTTTTTTATTTTTTTTATTTATTTTTTGCTTTTGGATTTACGCTACGTCGACTTCGAGGTTATTAGAGGCGGGAAATGATTGGAGGCAAGGAATGGGAAGTAATTTGGCCATTGCCTGTTCAAATGAACCATTCGCCTGGAGTGATTTCGGAAAACGATAGAAAAGCCGAATCTGGATAGCCGGACAGACTTTTTTTTTTAAATAGACCCACCTTAGTGAGTGAATGGTAATGTTTGGGCCTTGTCTTCGGCAGGATCCGTTTTGGACTTCCGAACCAGGCAATCTGATTTCAATCTTCCATATTGTGCCGAAATTATTAATAGCAAGAACTCTATGGTTCCTTCATCCAGATCACTCCTGGTTGAGCGATAATGATCGGTTTTGGCATTTGTGAATATCCATTTTGGATTGACTGTCAAGCATTCAAATTACGCTTTTCATGGTTACATGAAATCTTCCGATTCCATGAACCTTAACCCTCTCACAACTGTAATTACCTTCTTATCGACGAGCGACAAAGCTCTCAATAATAATAATTATCAACTTATTTCATACAGCTGACTTGTCAAAAATCTCATACCAGGGAAAAAAGCACCACCATGATGAGCTGAAACTCCGTAATTAAAAATCCAGGACACACATATCCTTAGGTTTTATATTATGATTATGTGGAACGACTTTAGCTCACGATACAATGAAAGTATTGATCTGCGTACTGTTGTTTGTATTTTCGTGCAGAAAATTTACACTTAGTTTGAAATGCAATCTGGACAAGAACTACAAATGATATTCTATATTCAAGCGTAAATCACGAGGAATTTAATTTTTAGTCTTATTGTAAGGGGCTTACATAAGCGCCATGTTACTGACGTCCTTACCTCATGCGGATGGAACTATTTCTTCATGGATCGCCTGGATCAGAATGACAAGTAACATTACGCAACGCAATATAGCGTAATGTGAACGGATCTAAATATTAGTTTTTTTGCATTCATTTGCCCCATGTAACTGACGTCATTGATTCAGTCAGATATAAGAAGAACAAGCTTTGTCATGATTAGTTTGGTATCTTTCTGGAGCTCTTATATGAATGCGCGGCACTTCCATCGAATGTACCGTACATAAGGTGGTGGAAATACTTGAATGAAGTCTTTATGAAGTGTACATTCCTAGATTAGTAGGTGTGTATCTTTGCTGGAATGTACACTCTTTCGTTAAGATTGTATCTCTGATGTGTGAAATATTATCTTTGCAGCTGATAAAGTATGTTTAGTTTTGTGTGTTCTACAATTCCTTAAATGCTACAGATAAAAGCGTTTAGCGAGAAAATAATGAAATATCACGGATAATTATTAAATAAAATTATTAAATAGCATGCGGAAGATGCTTAAAACATAATCGCGCGTAAATCTCATACACCAACCAACATCAACAACGTTATGACTCGTGTAAATTACTTCAAAATTGGAATGCACAAAAGTCAGCTTAAAAGGTACAGAGATAAAAACCTAAAGGTTGGTTATGGGCAGAGATCTCATTGCTGAAGGCTTTAAGTGTAAATATCTTGACATAACATTTGATAAAAACTCAACTAGGCAGGACACATTGGGCATGTGGTAGGAAATAGTTTCAAAGTAGTTCATTTACTGGAGACGGTGATGAAAGGATGTACCAGAGAAGTGTGTTATGAACCTTTGGTCAGACCATTGCATGAGTATGGTGTCTTAATTTGGGACACAAATTTGGGTATAAAATACAGGAGTTGAAGGGCGTGTAAATGAGATCAGTTTGATTTGTTTGTGGAAATTACAGCAGGACCCAGTCAGTAACTGACATGATAAAGGAGTTCGAATGGGATTCATTGGAGGAAAGGAGGAGAGTGAAGGGAGTTCTGGGAGTGGTGATGAGGCATAGAAGAATATTGGCCGAAAAATTAGGAGTACTGCATGGAAGCGAAAATACGACCATGACCACAAACTGCCACTCGATTTCAAGCATATTGAAGTGGGAAAATTTTCTTTTGTGGGTAAAGGAGTTAAGGATTGGAATAAGTGACCAAGAGATATTATGAATAATTTACCAAACACGTTGAAGGAATTTAGAATTTGTAAGTTGCAAATAAATACGGGTGGGAGGCTTCACAAAGCATATAAAATAATTAATAACAATGATAATAAATGAATGAGTGGGGAAACCGCCACTCCATCGCAATTACATTCAGTTTAACAAAGATAATGTTCCAAAACGCCATTCATTGTGTTTTTTATAATTGTTCAACAACACTGCCTGGGAATGTAGGTACCTAAAAAAATTTGTTACATTTTGCTCTACGAATCTGGTTTTCCTTTAATAAAACACGTATTTCTGTGAAATTTCATCACAATCGATGATAAGTGAGTGAATTTATGAGAATATGACAGATGGTTGGAATTTATAAGGGTTCCATTATTTGACATTTTTATTACTGAACCGTAAACTGGCAAAACTAGGTCACGGCCAACCATCAAAGTGTCACATCACCTTACAACCGACGACGCCAGGATCTTCACACTGCTAGGCAAATTTCTAAAAAAAAAAAAACAAAAAAAAAACTGCGAGATGGACATATGAACGAACAGATTCCCATGAACATTAGTGTTTCCAACTCTTGGTACATATTTTATAACTGAAATGATGTACTTAACAATAGATATCAGATATTGTATGGTAATAGTGATCATGAATATGTGATAGATATTTAAGAATTGTGTTATTCACATATTTGTGAAAGAATACAAATAAGCTGTATAATGGCTGTATGGCTTACTGGCCCATTGCCAATAACAATAAAAACAAAGGGGTGATGTACAATATTTTCTTAGAACTTGCACAGTCTAACATGCGTAAGAAAAAAACAAGAAATGTTCATCTACATTGTACTGTGAAGGGTGCACAAATAATTACTTATGTTTTGGGCTTAGTCAGCGTAAGCTAATGCGTCATTAGGACACACCAGTCTGATAAAAGATTTTGGAATACTTTGTGCCCTGAAAAATTCGACATTGATTCTGTTTGCGATGGAGTTACCGTCCTCTTAATGTTACTGATAAATTGTATGAAATTACTGATTCCTATGGAGATAATTGAATGTTTCCTAGAAGATTCGCATCTACGACGCAGTAACTTCAGAATGATACCAAGCACGTTCCATACAGGCAATGAATCACTAAATGCACTTCCGAGAAATGTGCCAATAAACCGAAATCTTCGAAAAACTTTGGGTTACAAGAAAAATGGGCGTTTGAGCTTTGCTCGGTGTCTCTCAATTTCTGTTCAGTATGCAAGATTTCGTCAAAATCTTTGGAGCCGTTTGAGAGAAATTAATTTCACCTATATACAAAAGTTGCTTGTATAACAGTATTAGATAGATTAGATATATAGACAATATGTATATTATATTCACTATATTTCATACCTACACACATAAAAACTGAGTTCGGTTAAATATAAAATTCACGAATGCTCATAGTTCAACACGTTTTAAATATATTTCAAGGATGTCACCTATGTTATTAATTTTAGATGATCTTGGCTGCGTGAAGTTTGATTAAATTTAAGGGTTTTTCTTGTAGGATTCATAGGCATTTTGAAGTTTCTTCCTCTAACCAAACAGAAACTGAAGTAACAACATTAGTACTTTGGAATTTCTACGAGATAGCGTTAGAGCCGTTTCAGATATACAATTTCAAGAATTGCTAGGGTTTTTTGTGTAAAATTGCGTTTCTGGTGGGACGATACTTATTAACATAAACTTGGACGCCAAAACGTTATCTAAATATGAAATTTCATCCTAATCGTTAGAGCCTTTTCCGAGATACAAGATATATATAAAAATTGATCGTTTAAAGATATAAAATTCGCAGGAGCTGGTGGGGGGTACCACTGGGCGGTTTTAAAAGCAGTGGTACCAACATTGTTTTCTCGCATCCTAAAACCGAGCGTGGTGAGTTAGCAGTAACGCTCTGGCCTCGCATTCGGGAGGATGCGGGTTCGAATTCCCGTCCGGGCATCCAAAAATCACTCCATGCGAATGCCGGAATGGTTCCTTCATAGAGCCGTGGCCGAATTCCTTCCCGTACCTTGCCCACAGTCCTTTCCCGCCTCTGATTACCTCAATGATGAGGCGTATAGTTATGAAAAAAATCATCTGGGAGAAGAGATGTCGAAACTTTAGAGCTTTATCGATGAAAGGAAGGCTAAAGGCAGAATACTACGAGGAAGAACAGAGAGCCGACGGATGGGTAGGGTGAAGGACATTAACGGATCACCTCTTCGACAGGCTTTCAAGGAAATTGAAAACTTTTGTCTTGAATTTCGCGATTTGAATAAAAACTTAAATGGAGTCACGAAGCACAGAAAATAGGCTGAACGACTTGCTATGGTGGCTTTCCGTAGTATTCGACATTCCCACGCCTTTATCATTTCCACCGAGTGTGGTGGTGTAATGGTTAGCGTTATGACCTCGCATTCGGGAGGACGGCGATTCGAATCCCCGTCCGGGCATCCAGATTTGGGTTTTCCATGGTTTCACAAATCACTCCAAGCAAATTCCGGGATGACCGAATTCCTTCCCATTCCTTTTCCCCCCCATCCTTTCCCGTCTCTAAAGAACTCGCTGTTAAGAGACATAAAGCAGTTAAAAAAATTGATCATTTCTATTTCATTCGCATTTTGAGGTTGTTTCAAGCCCAAGAACAAAATGGTACCCTGCAACAGGCGTCCATTCTTCATGATGCCTTTCCGAGGAGTGGGTGACTCCTTATTCCGTTATCATTCAGTCACCAGAGCTTCGTCCGTGTGAACAAAATGCACCATCCTGAAGAAAAGGGAAGGGGGTAGTATTCTTTTTCTTACGATGCCATATCCAGTTGGTATAGTGTCCGCAAAATCCTTACACTGTACTGTGATGATAACAAACTGTTGTGAGTAGAATATACCTTATGACTCTTTGAGATTTTTCACATTGGTTCCTTTTCTCTTCTTTTTCACTCTTACACCCTACACATCAGGATTTATGTTCAATTATTTCAGAATCACCTTCTTTTCTAGTCATCCAACAGCATTTCTTGAGATTCAGTGACGTTACTCATATTTTCTCTTCGACATTTTCTGTAAGGACGATAATAACTGGTAATGATTGTGTTTTGATTAAGAGACCTGTTCCAAGTGCTTGCGTAGCATGAATGGAAGTGGAGGGGAGGTTGTGAACCTTACAACCAATCGGCGGACAGATCGCAACCCATCCCTCCCCCCATTCCCGTCCCAAATGACGTACTCGCTGATGTACTAACCTACGCAGCAGGCAGAAATGTTAGCGTAAGAGCGCTTGCCAAGTTTCTCTTCAGTCACAAGACGCTCTTCGAGGAACTGACATACACGTGAGTGACCGTTACTGTTTTTGCAAAAGCTGTTTCCATTCAGTGTGAACTACATTTCCTGGGATCTGTTTCCAAGTTGGAAATCTAGCTGCTCAGTTTGTTGGGGCGTTCGATTCTCGTTATATTTTACGACTTCTTCCGAGAACTCAGGGAGCAGTTGTGAAATGAAATCATGGCTGAAGCAAGTTTAAGTAATATGCTGAATGGCTTTCCAAATTAATTTCAGAATATGTGTGCTTGTGTTCTGCGATGAGGCAATGGCGATATACCTGTATGTTGTTAATCTGAGCTGGTAATATGCCACTTAGCCTTTCAAGGTGTGATCCTCTAGAATTAGATTGCTTCGTTCGGCCCAGTTAGCTCCTTGCTTAAAGGCCGACTAAAATCTCATCATGGGTATAGGATAGTAATTAAAGATTCGCACTCTACGTTAGGTGGTTTGCTACAATGTTCTAACATATTTTTCACCCTGTATTACAGTAGAAGTATTTTATTATCACTTAAATATCTTTTTGCTTTTATGTCTTCTAAGGACAAAGAGACTATTTTAATGCTATTTCCTTTGTGGTTACTTCTCCTTCCTCCAATACTCCATCTTCTCATTATGTGTATTTATCCCCCCTACGGACCATTATAATAGTTTTCTACTTCTCTCCATGGAATTGTTTCATTTTTAACACTTCTTTCTAAACCAAAAAAATCTCAATGAGCTGCTTCTTCCTCACTTATATCGTTTCTTTATAAATCTTTATTAACTTCCATAATCCAAGTTGTGGATGATTTCTTATTCCAAAGATACATTTTGTTAACTTTTTTTTTTGCTTATGATTTTACGCCTTGTCGATGTCATTAGAAGTGGGAAAGGACTGGGAGCAGGGAACGGGAAGGAATTCGGCCATGCCCTGACGGGATTCGAACCTGCGTCCTCCCGAATGCGAGGCCAGAACGTTACCGCTCATCTACTACGCTCAGGTTAAACAGTTGTTATCCATTCTGTATGAATGTCCGTTGCGTATTGATTTTGTTATGTTTTATATGTTGGGATATATTTCAGTTAAATTTATTTTTCAACTGATTTATTTTTTACTGCGGCTATTAATCATGAGGCATTAATGGCAATCCAACCCAAGTGAGATGAGCGAATGTTGCTACGGATCATCTAAGATATGTGCCAATTAATGCGATGATGTGATTTACATAAAGATTACGAGAAACTGCCTAAAATAGTAACGGGATGGCTGGTACAGCGGTTACAGGATTTCAACTAGTGCCCGACAGACCTGTACGTGTTGCATTTTAGTGTCCTGCGCAAAAACGATAGGTCTAATTGTAAGAATGAGTACTAAGGATATGGCGTCAGCTCAAAGCCTGTTCACGTTGTGTATGAAATGATGACGTATAACATAACGGATGTTGAAAGAATGAATACTTTTCGCAGTATCTACTATATGAAAAGATTTCAGACTTCCTACCGAAGGAGGAGCGTCCGAAGCGACGTTTCGGACCAGCTCTCCGACTCCATCTTCTGGCGAAGTGTCGGGTAGCTGCAGCACTTGCTTTTATGTAGCTCTCGCTGGTCAACGGTTTCCAGAAACCGCCAGGCTTAATGTTCCCATCTGACTGATATATGACTATACACCTTTTTCTTTTTCTATGTTTTTTTTTCGGGTAGAAGAACTAAACACTCCTATGAGGTAAGCGCCAGAAATGGGGGAGGGTAGGTTAACAAGAAGGTTTGTCCAGGAAAACGACACAGGATGCCAATGTGTTGTTCAAACGAGGGGGTTTTAAACTGCGCAGTCTCTCACAATAGGTGACGGAGCACTGTAACTTCTGGGAAGGTACAACGTGAATTCGCAGAACAGCTAACCTGTGTTATCCTTTGTTCCTGGACATTTGTTACCTCATACTAAAAACTAAACGTGTTTTAGCAGACGTATCAGATTTGTTACCTACTTCCCTTCCAAGACGCCAGCGAAATCTACTCGGCCTGTGGTGTTTGTCGGCATTGAAATAAAGAAATTTGACACACACACACAGAATAAATGTACCGGAAATGATATAGACTGTTGCGACTAGGGCATTTTTAAAGCCGTTACATATGATCAACAACACAACTTAAAATGATTCCTATTAGTGGGCTTGGAGGTGAGTATAGTGTAAATATTACGTTTCGCCAATTTATTTCATACAAACATCAGCAACCAAGAATTTATTAATACAACTTCTACTCCCTCGCCGTCGTAGCAGAGGTGTGGTAGATTACACTGCTGTGCCAAAAGTCAAGTGATAGAAAGATGCAGGCAGCACAGCGGAAGAAAGGCATAGCTGTGCCGTGCAGTGTTGGAGATACTGCTTCTACTCACTCGAGTCGTATGAAAAATTTTGTGACGTGATAGTGGTAGCACGATATGAATTAACAGACAAAATGGTAGTTGCCTGTTGACGATTAAAATTTTTTTCGTTAATTCAACATTCCTGGACCTACAGTATCAAGACTACTGCGTTAAGATGTAATTTCCGGCATTACCTCCCATGGACAATGCAGTGACCGAACACGTCTGCTTGATGACCGAGATCAGCGACGTCTGCGTCGAGATGTCAGACAGGCGACACTGCGTCAAGCAACAGCAGCAGTTGATGTGGGAAGAGCGTGCCGACACTGCAGCGAAATTTGGCGTTGATGAGATACGGCAGCAGAAGACCGACGCTAGTGCCTCTGCCAGGTTCGTGAAAGTATTGGTTGAACACATCACTGGAAAAAGATTGCGTGTTTAGATGAGTCACCATTCCAATTAGTAAAAGATGGATAGTAGAGTTCGAGTGTGGTGCAGACCGGACCTAGGTAGTCAGGAAGGCACTATGCAGCTAGTGGTGGCTCAATCCTGGTACATTATTCATCATTTCTCTTGGTAACTCATTCCAATCCCTGACATCTTTACCTAAAAAAGAGAATCTTCCTACCCCCTAGTGCCAGCTTGTGGTCATGGTAATCTTTTTCCTTCCATGCATTACTTTTAATGCTTATACCAATATCTTTCCATGCCTCATCACCAATAAAGGCCTTGTACATTCCCATGACCCTCTTTATCCTCCTCCTGTATTCCCATCAATCCCAGTCCAGCTCTTTTATCATCTCTGTTACTGGTTGCGTTGTGCGGTAATTTCTGGAAACAAATCTAGCAGCCCTTTTTTGCACCATCTCCAACTCCCGTAGTTGATACTCAAAATGTGGGTCCCACACTACACTAACATAATCAAGCAATCAAAGCTACCTACCCATTTCTGTTAACACTGGCACCGTCAACTGCTTTTTGCCCTCAGACAGAAAATCAGTATTTTGTCAACTATGAGTTCGTATAGATATACGCAACAGAAGCATATTCCGGACAACCTACATAGGGACATCGCAGAGTTCGTGATGGATAAGATTTGCGCCTGTGTTGCTTACAGCCACAACTACGCTCATTAGCTTATTAGATACATGGAGAAAAAACTGAAGGTTGTTCGTAACTATATGGTCGGGCAAAATTGCTTGTTGAAGGCTTGGAGTTGGAATGCCTTCGTACAGAATGTGATAACAAACACAACTAGAATCAGCACATTGGGCAGATGGTAGCAGCAGGTTTCTAAATCCTTTATTTACTGGAAAGGGTGATGGGATTTACGAGAGAAGAAACTGAATTTGGTTACGAAACTTTGGTCTGACCATTACTTGAATATGGACATGTAATATTGAATCCACTTTTGAGAATCAAATGCATGATTTAGAGCAGATAGATATGTTTGTCGAAATTTTTGCAGAAGAAAATCAGTGGGGCAAAATTGTTTGTGGAAGGCTTGGAGTAAAATTCCTTCATATAAAATGTGATAACAAACCCAACACAGCACATTCGGTAGATGGTAGCATAAGGTTTCAAAAACCTTTATTTACTGGAAAGGATGATGGGGGGATTTACGAGAGAAGAAATGAAATTCGATTTCTTGAATATGGACGTGTAGTACTGAACCCACTTTTGAGTATCAGATGCATGAGTTAGAGCAGATAGTTATGTTTGTCGAAATTACTGCAGAAGAAAATCAGTAACTGATACGGTATTATAAAAGAGATGAGATAGGATTCATTGGAAGACAGGAGGAGGGTGAAGAGAATCATGGGAGTATACAAGGCGTCTATTGGTGATGATGCTTGGAAAGATATTGCTCGATGGATTTGGATCAGTACACAGAAAGAAAAGATGACAATGACCACAAAATGGCTCTGGATTTCATGTATAAATTAGACGGAAAATTTTCTTTTGTGGATAGTGGTGTCAAGGATTGGAAGTGATGAATAATTTACCAAAAGCGCTGATGGAATTTAAAATTGAAATACGTATATGACATAAGTAGATAGGTGCATATAAGATAGTAATAATAAGAAAGGGATAATTAGATGAGTTGGGAAGTTGCCACCGGCTCAAGCAGCTTATTTCAATTAAAGTCAATTAATAGTATTTAGTACCTGGTGCCCACGACTTCGTTCGTGTTTGTAAAGAATTTTTATTGGCAGCTACCGACATGTTATCACCATAGTGCACGATGGGAGACTCGAGGTTAATACCATAAACAAACACCAGTGCTCTGCGCTGTGTAGTTGTGGTAGCAAAGTGAAATATATGGACACATACGTGTTTGGTCGAAATACGAAAATACCCTCCGTCGACTAATTTCAACCACCTCCCATACGCCTAGCTACCGAAATTCAGCCAACGTTGTGCACGATCGGTGACTCCATGCTGCTGCTACCTCACACAAACATCAGTGATCTACGCTAGATAGTTTTGGCTTAAAAGTGAAATATAGGGATACACTTGTCTGTGGACGAAATATGAAAATATCCTTGATAGATCAATTACAACCACCATATCTGTTACATCCTCACAGCTACCGAAATTCGGCCAACGTTGTGCTTGACCGGTGACTCTACGCTACTAATTCACACAAACGGGAATGATCTGTGCTTGATGGTTTTGGCTGGAAAATGAAATATAGGGTCACATGCGTCTTCGGTAGAAATATGAAATTGCCCCAGGTCGACCATTTTCAACCGCCATATTTCCCATACCCCCATAGCTACCTACATCTAACCACCATAGTGCTTGATGGGAGACTCATTAACACTACCACACACTATGTACTTGTGGCAAAAAAGAGAAAATACCAATGAAAATGCCCTACAACGACACTTTTAACCACCATATTTTCCTCACCCCCACAGCTATCATCATTTGGTCAACGTTGTGCACGATAGGAAACTCCATGCTAATACCACACACAGCCACCAGTTATCGGTGCTACATAGTGGTGGCTGAAAAGAAAATATAGGGACGCAGACGTCTATTTATATATATATATGTATAAGATTATGGAATTACTGTTCCGTCTTAAACCTGCACAGAAGATTCGACGGTGGTAACGAAATCGTAGTGGGCCGTCGCAACAGAGATGATATTGGTTTCAGCGTGAAACTCGCTGCTAAAAAACGACGCCGAGGTAGAGCTGTCCAGCTGGAGTGGCTGGTCAGCTGACCCCTCCAGCAGTCAGGGTCAACCAGACAGAGTGAGGCGCATCAGTTACCAGCCCGAAGACCTTCGGGAGTGTCCTTGACAGCAGCTGTTGCGAAACGACCGGTGCTGGAATTGTTTCCAAATTATTGTAGTTTGCCATTTATAAAAATAAACTGTTGCTTCTGCTTAGAGCTTAGAGGCCGCAAAGGTGCTGCCACCGGATGCATTGCCAACTCAGAAAGGCGTAATATTTATGTAGATAAGAAATGTAAACACCAGTTGTTCAAATTCAGCACCAACTTGGAAAGACAACAATTGGAACATGAAAAAAATTTCACTATCAAACGAAATTAAAATTCAGAGTATACAATATAGCAATAATTACCAAATTAAATTGCATGAAGCTGAAAAACGTTTAGTTCATTGTTTCCGGCGTCTTACTCTTACCCTGCACCAACATTTTCCCCATTCCTGTAGAGGCCAATATTTTACCTGTAAGAATTTTATTTTCAAATTCAAATTCTTTCAGCGTTTTAGGTAAATTATTCATCAATTCTCTTCTTAACTTATTCCAATCTCTGACCCGCTTACCTACGAAAGAAAATCTTCTCACACCCCTGTACCTGAAATCGAGTTCCAACTTGTGGTCATGATCATATTTTCTCTTCTGTGCACCTCTCTTAATTCTTTCACCAATATCTGTCCACGCCTCATCACCAATATACGCCATGTACACTCCCAGCAATCTCTTCATCTGTCTTCCAATCCATTCCACCTCCTTCATCATATCTGTTACTGATTGTGTTCTGTGGTATTTTCTAGAGACAAATCTAGCAGTCCTTCTTTGCATCCCCTCCAACTCCTGTATACGATACCCAAATTGTGGGTCGCATACTTGACCACCATATTCAAGCAATGGTCTGACCAAAATTTTATAACTCCATTCCTTTACTTCCCTCTTCAGCTTCTCCATCAAAAGAAGGATTTTCAAATCTTTTTCAACCACTTGCCCAATGTGTACTGTTCATAGCTTTTTATGAACAAAAATGCCGCCTACAAACATTATAAATTATTAAATACATTCAAATCGTTATTTATATGAGCGTTTACATGACGGTATGGAACAGCAGAATTTTAAGAGTATCACTATACCTGTTGCTCTGAGAATTAAAGGATTCGATGAAGAGGCCCTATAAACGCACCACAATATCCTTTTAGTACCGTGGTTCTCAGATACTCACCCGAAGTCCCCGTCAAAAAGTTTGTGACCTGACCAATAGATGATTGTGAAAACTACTTGTCATTCAATTTGGAACCATTGAATGAAAATAATGACACGTTGTTACCTTCATTCCTACATAGCAGAACAGTCAGAACGATCTGACATTAAAATTTTAATTATTCTAAAGTGAACCAATTTCATAGACAAACAGATTGAGTTTAACAGATGATATCTTGACTAGGAAATGGTAGGTCACGTGCGCAATCATTTGATATGAAAAACTGAATGTTTTTAACTCTCATTTCTACGGATTGTAATGAAGTTTCAAGTCCATCTTGACCTGCAAACGCAGATACTATGTCATTTGAGGCGTTATGAGTTGACAAGCGTTAAGCTCTCCAAACAACTCTAGGCTCTGATAGACTGGTATTAATTGTGAGACGTCACTCCCATTAAGGAGGTCATCTTGGCTCTCCTACAAATAGATGGCTTCAATTAACTGAAGTCTGAGATAAACTTGCTCAATGTATCAGAACACATTGCTGAAAGTACATTTTATAGTTGACTGTAAACCAAGAGGACGTGACTTGCAGACAGTTATCGATTTCTAGTGTCCATCCACAGTCTTCCTATTCTAAAATCTACCACGACAGCTGATGACGATTATTGTAAATCAACTGTGGCTGCATATTATTCCTCGTCATTATTTGTAGGTCACATTATCGTAACTATCAATACTACTAACGAGTTACTGTGTCCATCGTGTCCGTACGCTGACGTCACACTCCCAGCTTATGCGCGTGGATACCGTCCACGGTCTCATATTCAGAGTGGAACTTTTATCTTGTCTGGGAAGATCTCTGGCCCATCGAATTGATCTGGCTCCTTACAAAATGTCTTTAAATAGTACCCCAAGCAACATACTTGTTACTATGACGTAGTTTACGCCATTTTTTACAAACTTTAAAGCGTCTGGCGGCAGTTATGGCCTACAGAGCGTGTCTGGCAATAGGGAATGTTGGTTTTAGCAACATTCTGTAAATCATATATATAAAAACCAGCTTTCATACTTTACCGTAGGTGAGTAAGGTTTTTATGTACCTTTACTACGTGCCATCTGTGAGAATACCCCGCTTTGATACTAGAAAGTACTCATACGTTGATGGCTACATATTACTCTACTCATTCTCAAAATTTTAGGTCTAGAGGCTCTGGGATCTTGAACGATAAAGAAACAACCAGATTTGCTATTTTCTAGAAAAATTACAGCTAACGCTGTATCTTCTATCCACTAACAACCTACTTCAACTTCGCTAATATATTGTGTTTATAGGTACTAGAAATTGTTTTTCATTTAATTTGTATTATCATGTCTGTTAGATACGAAGAAGAAATAAGACTCCTTCCCCAGTGTGTATTTGTATGTGGTGTAGGTATTGAAGACTGTGATAGAGTGTATGTTTACTATAGAGTGTTTTTTGTGATGTATGAAATGAGAGGTGGTGGAGGTGAAACCGGTGCCGGCCCATTCAGGCCTACTCTTCCGAAAGAAACCACTGGAACCCCCAGGCGTAACGTCCCCAATCGACCTACGAATCAACACCAACTGTGTTGTATGCCCTCCCTCCATACACACTGCGGAGATGTTTGTGATTTAACCCAGGACTCTGGTGTACGATCTGGTGATTAGGAATTATACACCACCACCTCTGCTACCCTGCCGGCCAAGTCCACCACCAGGGCTGGAACCAGGTAACCCCGTGTCAGCGCCGGACACCATCACTGTGCCACACGGTGGGCAAATAAGTCTTGGAAGCTAAACTTATTTGAACTTATTTACTTGAAAGAATAGCTATACGACAGGTTCCAGAATTCCTGGACGGAGACGTTAGGAACGACCAAGACAACTTACAGCACCGTGATCAGTTTGAGAGTCATACCAGTCATCAATGTGTCCCAGTTGGATTGCCACGTGCTTGTTTTGAAGCTCAGCACAGCTAGTTTTCTGACCGGGATGAGTACGTCAGTGAATGTCCCCTCACCGACACACACGCGCCCTTCGCGCCAGGGACGCGGTGTCGCAACGTGGTTGGCCCACAATCGGGTCGCGCCACGGCCAATCAGAACGGCGTCCCAGGTCACGCGCCCAGCATTGGCGGCCAATTGCGATGCCGCCGCAATGCCCCCCTGCTATTTATAGGCCCGCCGCGGGGAGCTGCCGTCATCATTTTGCCTGCCGAAGAGGCGGGAGGGGTAAGCAGGACTTTGACCGCGTCCGCGTGCGTCACGGAAACCTGCGCCGTTATCTGATGTCCAGTAAGCCACACACGGTATGGTATTAGAATAGCAGGAGTTTTAGAGTGGTAAAAGGAAATCCAGGCTACCCTATTAATAAAATGCAATAAGATCTAGCAAGTAACCTCCTTCAAATATTTAGGCACTGTGGTGCACGAGCAGGGTGACTGCAAGAAAGAAATCAAATCGAGAATAGAACAGGCCAGGAGACAATTTATTAGCATGAACAAATTTTTCACAAGATCGGATCTCAGTCTGCAATTGAGAATGTGAATGATTCGCTGCTACGTGTTCTCCATTTTTCTTTATGGGTGTGAAAGCTGGACCTTAGACAAAAATCTAGAGAAAAAGATTGAATCTTTTGAAATGTATTTGTATCGTCGTCTCTTACGCATATCTTGGGTGCTAAAACCGAGCGTGGTGGTGTAACGGCTAGCGTTCTGGCCTCGCATTCGGGAGGACGGCGGTTCGAATCCCCGCCTGGGCATCCAGATTTGGGTTTTCCATGGTTTCCCCAAATCACTCCAGGTGAATGCCGGGATGCTTCCTTCAAAAGGTCATGGCCGAATTCCTTCCCATTCCTTGCCCCCCATCATTTCCCGTCTCTAAAGACCTAGTTGTTATAGGAGACGTTAAGCAGTTAAAAAAAAATTGGGTCTCAAACGAAGAAGTACTTCATCGGATGGGGAAACAAAAAGAATTGCTGCTCACTATAAAGCAAATGAAAACGCAATATCTAGGACACATTATGAGAGGCGAGAGGTACCAGCTACTGCAGCTCATCATTGAAGGGAAAATACAAGGGAAAAGATCTGTTGGTAGGAGAAGGAATTCGTGGCTGAAGTACATTCGGAGATGGTTCAATTGCACGTCCGAAGAGGCTTCCCATGCTGCAGTTTCACGCTCAGAGCTAGCTATGTGGACCGCCAACCTCCGGTAGGAGAAGGCGACTTAAGAAGAAGAAAAGGCAGCAGGTCTCGCACAAACACAGCCTTCTGGATCGCAGATTATTGTGCACTGCCTATTTTTCCCGCAAGATGTTGTAGAAAGAATTGTTGTGTTGTGAAGGAATTATTTGAATGATTTGAACTAAATATTTGTGACAGATATATTTCTTTATCTCCGGTAGCAGAGATCATCGTTGATGATCAATTTAGAGAGTTTGTTGCATTATTGGAAGACTGAAATCCTATAGGCTGCAGTTTATAAAAAATAATTAAACTAATATGTGAGAAAGGCCAGGAATAAAGACATTAATATGTCAGGTAGAAGAGTGTAAGCAGTTGCAGGGTGATCTAGGCAGAACATCCAGCTGCGTAGGTCAACATGGCATGAAGATAATTGCAAAGAAGTGTCAGCTTATTAGGTACACAGAAAAAGAACTAAAGGTTAATTACGATTATAAGGTGGGGAAGGAGCTATTTATTGAAGACTCGAAATGTAAATACGTCGGCATAACATTTGATACCAGACTTAAATGGGCAGGACACATTGGACAAGTAGTAGGAAAAGGTTTGAAAATATTTCACCCCTCATCCTTCATACGTGTTGGAGAGCGATGAGGGGATGTTGTTAGATGGTTCATGGTTTAATTAATATGATAAATAACCAGTCCACCATACAGTGCAATTTTCATTAGCACGACGTCAAAGATATAGGTCACATGCATACATACAATCCAGAGATTGCAGACAACACTTCTTCACAGACAATACAGTCCTTGGCCGTCGTAAATTGAGACTGTAAAAACTGTCTCTCTGTCTCGGATGTTCGCTTTATATAAGGTCCATCGAAATTTCTAGAACACTACAAAGGATACCGACAGATATTTCTCGAACATTAACAATACTTAAACAATTAAAACCTATTAAAAAACAATCATAATTAATACATAATCATTAAAAATTATTACAAAATGGTCAGAAATGGAAATTAAAGATACTTAAACACAAAATTATTCCTAAATCATTTTAAACTGTAGAAAATTATCCTTCAGAGATCATAACTTGCCTTAATACGTGGAATTACAAACATTTAAGAAATTCTCTTGCATAATTCTGTCCTTAAACACATTAAATGGTATTTACATAATTCCTATTCATAAAACAAAGTCTATTTACATTGATTTACAGTAACTTGCAAAACAAACATACAAGATCATATTCAACCAAACTCTAGCTTACTACAAATGCTCCATAAAATACAATTCCATTTAAGTTTAGGTTTGAGGGCTGTTACAATGTACTACAGAAGAAAGGAAACTGGGTTACAAAACTTTGGTCAGACCACTGCTTGAATATCGTGGGGTAGTATGGGATCAACATTCTGTGCGTAAAATTCAGGATTTGCAAAGAAGGGCTGCTAGATTTGTTTCTGGAAGCTACCGCAGAACACAATCAGTAACTGATATAGTAAAGGAGCTGAAATGGGATTCATTGGAAGACAAGAGGAGCGTGAAGAGAGTCATGCGAGTGTACAAGGCGTATATTGGTGATCAGGCGTGGAAATATAGGTGTATGAATTAGGGGTAGTGCTCAGAAAGGAAAAGATGACCATGGCCATAAACTGGCAAGCGATTTCAGGCAGAAGGGTGTAGGAAGATTATCTTTCTTAGGTAAGGGTATCAGGGGTTGGAATAAGTTACCAAAGGAAATGATTAATTAATTACTTAACAACGTTGAAAGAATTTAAAGTGGAAATATGTAGAGGGAAAAAGTATGTGCGTTGAGGAAAGGGGAAAAATGAGTGTGTAGGAAAATTGACACCGGAGCGCGCGCTCCGTCACAATTAAATTAAATGTTAATAACTGAAGTACATACACACCTTGTATATACTAAATGAATTGTGTACTGTGTTCGTAATTGTGTGAATAAATGCCTTAATACAATGAGCGGAGGCAGTTACTGACAAAAAGGAAAGTACTAACGTAAACATTATTAAATTCAAAATATATAAGTGCTTATTAATTAGATTCTTTTTCAAGCTTTTATTTTAGATCACTAAACGGCATAACTATATATGGTGTTATTCAGTTGATAAACGTAACACATAACGTTTGCAAGAATCGTACACGCTCTAAGCGGCAATTGTAAGAATCAGTAGTTACATCATAGTAAGCCTCAAGAAACGACTAGAAATGTGGTAGGAACCTATTCGTCCTAATATATCAACGTCACATCTCTTATGACGTCAATGATTTCATGCGTCTTTGCTTGTGTATCGGATACAGAAGAGTTATTGGCAACAGTTGATTTAACAAACATGTGTCAAATGATTATATTGCAACACATTAATCCTGCATACTCGAGTGAACAAACTCTGTGGGCGAGAGTTGGCTACAGTAAAGCTGCCGCAACTTCTTCAGTCAGCTGAGTGAGCTCGAATATTAAATAAAATTAAAACGTGAGTTTCAGTTCATAACGAGTCTTTTACGCCATATTTTCTGATCCTTTACTGTAATTTCTAACTGGTTGTTTCTGGCGGAAATAATATTGGTTCAGTTCACTGAGTAATCATTTATATTCTTCCAGCCCTGAGTCATAATAAAAGGGATTCGGCGATACCTTTTGAATGAAACATCCCGGCAATCGCTTGGAGTGATTTGGGGAAACCATGGAAACCCGAAATATGGATGCCCCAACGAGGATTTGAACCGGCGTCCTCCTGCATGCGAGGCCAGTCAGGCAACTATGCACCATATCAAAGGCGGAATCAATGGAGAGTAACCTTTTCAGTGCAAAGAGTGTACGTCCAATAAAATGGCTCTTCTAAATTTTCCAACTGATAGCATAATTCACGATTGGTACCTCTCCAGAAATATAGCATTACTTTCTCCAATGTCCAAAAATGTTTACCCTGAGAGGGGCAACTACTGATGGATCTGGACACGATATTTATTTAGGCTGATCTACATCGAATACAGATAAATGTCAAAAATAGTATGCTTAGGGGGGCTCCATTAATAGGTGTTTTTCCGGAATTCCGGACCCCCCCCCTCCCCCTCAAGTGAGACTCCGTGAGATCTGTTCGGAGACCACCTCCCCCTTCTAAAATGACGTGAGATTTAGACGGAGAACCCCCCCCCCCTTTAATCGGCTTCGTAACTTTTTAAAGTCGACATTCGCATCACTTGTAGACCTTTTTTTTATTCTTTTAGCTCTACCAGAGTTTTCAAAACTTGAGATTTCCGTTGACCCCGCCCGATCCCCCTTGGTGAGGTTTCGTGAGATTTCGCCGGACCCCTCCCCCCCTCCCCCTATTTCTCCTCACGTAATTAATGAACGCCTCGTTATCAGGTACACAGAAAAATAAATATTTTGTTTATAAGGTGGGAAAGGAATTGCTAGTTAAAATGGAAACATCTTCGCGCACCATTTTATGATTTTGCTTGAGTATGGTGTAGTAGTACGGGACCAACAATTATAGGAATCAAATACAGGAATTGCAGGGAGTACAAAGGAGGGCGGCATAGTCTGCGAAAATCATCGCAGAACAGAATTATTTACTGAAGTTGTGAAGGAGCTCGCTTCCGATTCATTGGTAGACGGGAGGAGTGGTAAGGGGCTGCTCGGATGTGGTCTGGAGGGTTACTGGGAAATGAACTAGGAATAGTACGTGGAAACGAAAAGAAGACCCTGACAAAAAAAAAAAAGTAAACCGGTCTTAACTTCAAGTACAAGAGTTAGGGATTGGAATAAGTTATAAAGAAGGTGACGAACAATTTATTTTAATCAGTGAATGAATTTAAAATGAATATTCTTTTATTACAAAAGTATGTAGAAGCCTGATGGGTCAGTTGTATCGGACGAGACTTCATTCGGGAGTACGCGAGCTCAAATCCCCGTTATGCCATCCAGGTTTCGGTTTTTATCATTTCCAGAAATCACTCCTGGCGAATGATCCCTAAAAACGCCAAGCTGAAAATCCTTCCGGTTACTTGCTTCCCACTCGTTTCCCGCGCTTCCACTTCTTCTCGTACTGCAGCGTAGGCAGTTGCCCTTGGGGGATGGGTGTGTTTACCGTTCCAAAAAACTTCCGGGGGGGAAGATGAACTGGGGTGATTTCCCGTAGCCTTCCCCAACGTAAGAGAGTTTATAAGCGTCGTTTTAACTGTTGATGACTGTCATAATGAGTGTTTGTCGAGTTTAGAGTATTGTTTGATCTGTATCAAATGAGAGATGAAGAAAGGAAAGGGTAAGAGCCGGTGACGACATACTCTACCGAAAGACATGAAAGGGGGCCGCCAGGCTTAACGTCCCATCTGATGGACGGATCCCCGTCAACAGCGTCGTATGCCCTCACTCCATACGCACTGCGCAGAGGTTTGGGATTTAACCCATAATTCTGGCGCACAAATTGTTGCTTAGGAATTGTGCACCACCACCTCTGCTAACCTGCCGGCCAAATCCACCTCCAGGACTGGAACCAGCTAAACCCGTGTCAGCTCCAGACACACATCACGGTGCCGCAACCAACTGAGACAGTGGGATGGGCTTTTTCGGCTATAATGAATTCTTTTTCGATGACATGTTAAGCCATATAACAGAAAATAAGTTTCAATGCTATTAATAATAGTAGCAAGAACAAAGATGTGAAAATACAGAATAGTGTTGTTCTGTTGCTATTATCCTTAGCCCCAACTCCAGAAGAGGAAGTTAATTAAACTGGTTAAATGTAACAAAACCACTAATTCAAATAAGAGATATTGATAAATCTTCGTGAAACTTTCAAAATTGTAAACAGAACGAACAAAATGATAAAAATTTTGTTCTTTTTACTTTTCAGTCGATTGATTCTTCAGCTCATTTTAGAATTCCAGTCACAAGGACTAAGTGACTGGAATTATTGTGGCTGAGTAATTAAGGCATCCGACTGAAGGTTGGAAGGTCCCCGGTTCGTGTCCAGGTTTCCGCTTACATTCCCATAGGGCCGTAATCGAATCACTAGCAGAACTTGCTGAGTAATGTTTTCGTGGTTCGGATTTCACATTGAACTGTAGGTCCCCTATACCCGCTACGATCACCGGGATAGGTTAAAGCAAGCTATGACAGGAGTGGCATGCGTATCCTATAAATATCTTGTCAACAGTTCATTACAACAACGGATTCGTATTAGGCAGGACGCGGGTTCGAGTCCCCGTCCGGACATCCAGATGTTCCATGGTTTCCTCAAATCATTGCCGCCGAGTTTCGGATTGGTCGCTTCAAAAGGCCATTCCTTCCAGTTCCTTTCCCTAAGTCCTTTCCCGTCTCTTATCTCAACGCCGGTGAGACGTAAACTAAGAAGCAAAATAATAATAATAATTACCACAATCTTGTTCAATCTTGTTACGGACAAAGTAATCAAAGTCTGGGGGAAAGAAGTAAAAGGAATAATCATTAGTACGCTACTCAAAAATAAATTTCACCTGCGGTGTTTGGCCTTTCCAACAACGGGCAAGAGGCAATTTCCTCCATTGAAAAACACCATGAAATTTCAGCTAAATGTGGTCTCCAAATCTCATATGCTAAAACCCACCATATGGAAGGATCTTCGCGGTACCAAGATGGACAACCCATGAAAACGCGATTTCGCAACATCTTTCAAATAACAAAATTCAGATTCTGGTAGAAATTATTCAACCTGAAGGACTAAATAGAAAAGCAAACTAGGAGCGAATATCTAAACTACAACAAGCCTACAGAATCACCTGGAACAGATACAACAAAAAGTTAATATCCCGAAATGCAAAGTTAAGATACTGTAACACTGTAATCAAACCGGAGGCGTAATACGCATCGAAAACTTTGATTATCATTCGTTAAATATATTCAAAAGCAAGAAAGGAAAATTTTAAGGTAAACCTTTCAACCAGATTGTACAGAAGGAATTTGGATGAAAATGGAATCACATGAAATATATCAGAACTAGGAAAAAAATTCAGATACAACGAACTAAATTATTCGGCCATGTTATCAGAATGGTTAGTTGAAATCGGAAAAGATCTCCAGGAAATCGGAGTCACAAATGATATCATACAGGACAGATGCAGATTTAGTAGCATGGTTAATAACCACCAATCTTCCAAGAAACAGCATGTTAGAAGAAGGAACACCTAGACTGAGGAACGTAGTGTGGGAATGAAGAGATTTTGTAAAAGAAGACAAACACAGCTTCTAAATAAGTTCAATCGCGCTCCTTGATTGGGCATAGAGATGAGAGAAGAATAATTACAACAAGAAGCATTAATTTTAGCGATTGGTAAAAATTAGGATGAGGGACAGTGCAACTGGCCCGAATCCTATTGAATCCTGTCAGTGCAATAGGCGTTGGTAGGATATTTCCTCTGTACCGAGGTTATTTTTAAATCAATTCTTCAACCCTGCTGCTGCCACATACGGTACATACTCTGTAATCACGGTGGTGTGGGGCCTGATGAATCGCTATTCACCGAGCTGGGTGGCATGCCCAGCCTGCCGTCCCGTGGCCGTGGCATCAGTGTTAATACAACCGCTAATTGACACGAGGGCAATTAGCAGCAGCTCCGCAAAATCCGCCAATCATCGCCAGTCGTTAGAGAACGCTGCGACCACGGCCTCTCGCGGTAAACAAACCGAAGCCGCAGCCACAATAAACACGGCTATTAGCGGGGCGACATTTACCACCCAGAAATCAGCGATTGTCTGTCTGGCAGAGGCAGGTTTCCTTTGAATTAGTTGCTTCTTTCCAGATGACCTGAAAATTTCGATAGTACTACCGGCTCATAAAAGTGGTGTGAGAAATAGGGACAACAATTACAGGCCAATCAGTACGACATCGATGGGGGTAAAGTGATGGAAAGACTGATATGCAACAACATTAGATATGCCCCTGAAAAACCAAAATTGGTTTTCAAACCGAAAATATGACAAGCATATTCATGTGAATCTCAGATAGTGGGCTATATGCAATATATTTTGGATTAAATTGAGAAGTGAGGTTAATCTTTAATTTAATTTAATTAAATTGCAATGGAGCACAGGCTCCGGTCGCAATTTCCCTAAACACCCATCTTCCGATTTTCCTGCGCCACCTACATTTGCCCTCTACAAATTTTGACTTTAAATTCTATCAACGTTTTTCGTAAAATATTCATCATTTCCCTCGGTAACTCATTCCAATTCCTGACACCCTTACTTAAAAAAGAGAATCTTCCCACACCCTTGTGCCTGAAATCCAGCGCCAGCTTGTGGTCATGGTCATCTTTTCCATTCCATACACTACTTTTCAAACCTACACCAATACCTTTCCATGCCTCATCGCCAGTATATGCCCTGTACACTCCCATAACCCTCCTCATTCTCCTCCTGTTTTGCAATGAATCCCATTCCAGCTCTTTTATCATATCCGTCACTGATTGCATTCTGCGATAATTTCCAGAAACAAATCTAGAAGCCCTTTCTTGCACCCTCTCCAACTTCTGTATTTGATACTCAAAATGTGGGTCCCACACTACACTACCATATTCGAGCAATGGTCTCACCAACGTTTTGTAATGCAATTCCTTTACTTCCGTCGTATATCCCCTCATCACTCTCTCCAACAAGTGCTTTTTTTTTTTTTTTTTTTTTTTTTGTAACTGCTTTACGTCTCTTTTTAACATCGAGGTCTTTAGAGACGGGAAAGGATGGGGGGCAAGGAATGGGAAGGAATTCGGCCATGGCCTTTTGAAGGAAGCATCCCGGCATTTGCCTGGAGTGATTTGGGGAAACCATGGAAAACCCAAATCTGGATGCTCGGACGGGGATTCGATCCGCCGTCCTCCCGAATGTGAGGCGAGAACGCTAACCGTTACACCGCCCCGCTCGGTCCAACAAGTGCTCTGAAGTGCAGTGGGTTAACTTTGAAAGTCTGCCTACGGCAGTTCCTTCGTTAGATTTTCGTTTGTAGTTTAAAATTACGTCAATTTTTGTGGACACCTTATGTCAATACCGTTTTGTAGACGACGTTTTTGGATTTTTTGTCCTTTGGTAAGATATATAGCATTGCGTCTTGTAAAACCGGAACTGGTTTCAATATAACTGCCCAAACGTCTTTTTTAAGTTCACCGCTGTTACATTGAATGTCTCTCCCCAGATTTTATTGATAGTCACTGCATGCAGCGAACTTCCATATCTATACGCTATGATAAGTTGTGTCTGTACATAACATTTATGAACAAATCATACACAAATTGAGTGCGAGAAAACTAATGCCTGAGCAACCGATATATCATTATAGAGCCTTACACATACTATCCGTCTGCCTGTCACCATTCATATATTTTTCAAAGTTTCATGACAAAATATGTTATTTATCCCGAGAAAAATATACATTCTTACTAAAGGTACATAGTATTTCCTTGTTAAATTTCATGAAGATCTGTTTAGCCGTTTAGTGGTGAAAACTTAACAAGCTAATAGAGATACAGAATTAATTTCACATTTATAATATTAGTGTAGATTCCATTTTGTTAACAAACTGACAGCGAGGAAGGCCTGAGCGATCGGTATAACATTACAGAGTCTTACATACCCTATCCATCTTTCTGTCAACGCTCGGTTAGTTTTAAAATTTCCTTGCAAACTATTTTTTCCGAAAAAAACATCTTATGTCCTTCCTAGTGACACATAGTATTTCCTTATCAGGATTGGTTTAGCCGTTTAGTCGTGAAAATGTAACAGAAAGGCAGATAGGGATTTACTTTGCCATTTATAATATTAGTTTAGACATAATTTTTTATATATATTTATCAGTTTATGACCCTATCCTGAGGAGATATTGCCACGTAGTTAGTGTCAGTATAGTGTATTTTCGTCCTCTCTTGCCGGCTGGTAGTATTGTGGAAGGCCTCGTGTTTTGTGTTACAAGTCCCCCCAACAACTGACATGAGCCGGGAAGCGGGTAATGGCCGCATCCTGCAGGGCGACAGGCCCGCGCAACAAACACACCGTCTGGCAGAACTAAACGCCAAGTACACATCGCACTCCTCAAAAACTCTAAGCTCTTAGACTTCCATCAATGCCTATTAGGATGTAGTAGTTAAAACGAAACTCAACCCCCTCCGAATTTTCATTAATTGACATATATTCCCAGAAAAATAATCTACACAAATCTGAATTTACACTTTTTTGGGATTTAGGGTGGCTCCAACTCTGTTATATAAAGATTGTGGACCTCAGTGTTCAATGAAATCTACAACTCTGGCAGAATTCCTCAAAATTGGCTCAGATCAGAGTTTATTACATTATCAAAAAAAAAATCCGGAGCTAAGTCATGTGGTGACTACAGAACGATCAGACTTATTAATGACACATTAAAACTTTTTCTGATAGTTATTCATCGAAGGGTATATAAGTTCTGTGAAGAATCTGTATCACCTACACAGTTTGGATTCAGAAATGTAGTTGGAAAACGAGAAGCTCTGTTTAGCATCCAAGTACTATTTCAAAGCTGCAGAGATATAAATTGTGATGTCTATGCTTGTTTTATAGATTATCAGAAGGCCTTTGACAGGGTAAAGCATCAGAAAATGATAGAAATTTTAAAAAGTATTGGCATGGATGATAAAGACCTCAGAATTATTGTTAACCTGTACTGGAACCAGTCTGCTCATGTGAGACTGAAGGGAGGAAATACGGATGAAGTGAAAATTCTTCGTGGTGTAAGACAAGGTTGTATCCTGTCCCCCTTATTATTTAATATCTACTCAGAGTATATCTTCAGGGAGGCGTTGAGTGAGGTGGGGATGGGAGTGCTGTTGAATGGAAACTGGATAAACAACATTCGTTACGCAGATGACACGGTCTTTTTTGCAGACAGTCAGGAAAGCTTACAATATCTTATAGATAGAGTATCACAATGCAGCCACGAATACGGACTTGACTTGACAAAAGTAATGGTCATTGGCAAAAACAACAACTCCCAATGCCATATTATGATTAACCAGAAGGCCATTGAATGTGTATCAAGGTATACGTATCTTGGCACCACAGTAAACAGCCAATGGGATCCATGTGATGAAATAAAGTCACGTATTGGTAAAGCCAGGGCTACTTTCAATAAAATGAATAACCTTTTTATAAGTCGTAATTTATCAATTACCACGAAGATGAGACTCCTGCGCTACTATGTGTTCTCTATCCTCCTGTATGGCGTTGAAACGTGGACATTAACGGAAACTATCAGTAAAAGGTTAGAAGCTTTTGAAATGTGGCTATATCGAAGAATGTTGGGAATACCATGGACAGACCACACCACAAATGCTGAAGTGCTCCGCAAAATGAAAAAAAGATATGGAAATACTGACCACTATAAAAACACGGAAGCTTCAGTACCTTGGCCACATCATGAGGAATAATAGCCATTATGAACTCTTGCAATCTGTTCTCCACGGAAAAATATCAGGAAAGAGAAGTGCTGGTAGAAGAAGAACTTCTTGGTTAAAAAAATCTAAGAATATGGACCTCCAAGACAACTACGAGAATCCGAGAATCAACCAACAGAGACGAGACAGCCAAGATGGTTGCCGACATCCGGAACAGATAGGGGTCAGAAGAAGAAGAACTACTGCCAACGTTTCGACACGCAACCAGGAGATTTCATCAGAGTTATTTTTGGTTGATTTATCCCCTACTGGACAGTCTGGCGTGATGGCGGACGTCGAGATGATGTAACCAGCCGTCAGAAACAACCCTGATGAAAGTATTGGTTGGTTACAGAAACTTTAGCAGTAACAACATCGTTGCATCACCACTGAACCCACAAAAAGTAACTGCAGTTTTACTAATATGACGCCTGCTAAAAGCTTAAATTTTATGTAGCTCTGAATTTCTTTCATTACTCTTGGAACCCTAAGTTTGACCGACGTATGACACAGGCACATTAAGTTCTACAATTTATTTCGGAACTCAAAACGGAGAAATACAGCAGAGTTTATGAATTTCGTTTCCACGCATCGTGTAACGCTTAACAGACATACTCTGTTTTATTACAAGAGGGACAGAGATCATAGTTACATTCGTTTGTGAGTTAGATGATCCTTCTAAGCGTGTTCCATTGTTATACCCATGTTTTAGCTCTTGTATCACAGGTTTGATTCAATACATCTGTGGTTTCTTGACATTACCAGATAATTTATGGCAGAATTCATCTGTTGCCATTTTTAAATATCACCGAAAACGAATCGCATGGCAGTACTTACAGTCCGAGACCCGACCGCTTGATTTCTACGTCCATCTGTTATTTAATTAAAATGCGATTTTTATATATAACTAGAGTAAGCCCGCGACCGTTTTCAGCGTATCGTCACGGGTCTAGAATAGTTCCAGGTTTTTAGGATGAAGGATTATGACAAGATGATCTGATTTGACCAAACATAAACATGACCTGTATTTCAGGATGAATAAAATCTCTTGAGCCTGAAGAACTTAGAAGCATTAATAGAAGTAGGTATTAAACACGAACAGGGACGATAGCGCAATCGTATAATTGTTTCAAAGGTCATTGACTCGAACTTTCTTAAATACAAACTTGCGTTGTATTTTACGCTTAAATTTTACTCTGCAAATTTTATAAAAAATTCTCTTTGCTTCGAAAGCATTACGTTGTTTTTTTAATTGAGAGTGGGCAAACACTTATAATGTAATCATTGGTCATAGTATCTGTAACGGCCAGAGAACTTAAACAGTTGAGCAACTCGGAAGAAATGGATTCCCAGAATACTCGATTCGGTAACATATTTGGTCATATGTGCACTTAATAACTCACGTACAGCGTACAGCGAACATGAACAAATACCATTAACGAAAGTGGTCAGCAAAATACCTAAAAATCAGATAAACCGTAATGCATAAACTTTGGTCAAGCAACAACATTGGTGACATGCTTCCTTCAAAAAGGCCACGGCCGAATTCCTTCCCGTTCCTTGACCCAGTCCCAACCCGCCTCTAATGACCTTAGCCGTCGACGAGGCGTAAAGCAATAAGTAAAAGAAAAAATCCATTCGAATTCATTTCAGTCTGCTTAAACTTCAAGCCTTTCTTTCATTTCTTCTGTCAATCCAGCTATGGTCGGCTCTTCTTCTTCTTCTTTTCCCGTCTTTTCCAGTTTCTCGCCGTCACATGGTTCATTTTATAATTAACTGAGGTCGTAGGAATTAGCGAAAATGATGTCAGTTGTTAGCGGGGAAGTAGATATTGTGTTAAGACAGTGACGGGTGTTTTGCCCATAGCCAATTAGGTGTGAGGTAGATATTAACTATAATTGCGGGAGCGACGAATAACAGCTGCAGCCGGATCTATCATCGCCCGCGTGCTAGACCATGCGACGCTACCCCTTCTTATAATGAATTATGATTAACACTGGGACATGGCATATCCTGACTACTATTGATACTTCAATTTCGTTTTCATAACTCAATAACTTTATACATGTACGTCTGCTTGTGAATCAGCACTACTCAAGCATGAAGTCAAATCTATTATGCTGTTTACATAATGGCAATATCTAATTTATTTAAAATTGTAAATTCTTTACCTTATTTGTCCCACTCTATACTAAAAAAAAGCAGTCTAGAAGCATCCTACAATTGAATTTCTCTAAACAGCTCTCCAATGTTGCTCATTCAAGTCACATTTTCCAAGTTCATTCTCGTAAATTTTCCTTACTTAGAAATACTTTTACCTGAAACATGACCTTTGTCTCTTCCAACTACAATCTTACCTTTTTTACTGACAGATAGTAAATCAATATGCTTCCTTTTAAATAACTTACACCGTTTCAACACGATTAACGGTTATTCCTGCACTTTCGTACAAATACTTAAACTTCATACAACATTATATTGAACATTATAACTCCATAAATTGCTATATGCTTTGTACAATACCATACATTACA
Organism: Vandiemenella viatica; assembly: GCA_031002005.1. NCBI lineage: Eukaryota > Metazoa > Arthropoda > Insecta > Orthoptera > Morabidae > Vandiemenella > Vandiemenella viatica. Next base: position 198,147,606 of record JARYHS010011408.1, read on the forward strand.
TATGATAATCAGTATATTGTTTTAACTGTTTGTAAAGAGTTATCTCCTTGCTGTCTTCCAACATATAGGGCCTTGACCAGCCAATTCCTCTCGTCGACCATATCGCTTCACGCCATCAAGATCTTCTCTGCATTTTTAGATTCTTGATTCTTTACCGTTCGGGTTCACTTGTTCTAGCCTCGCTTTACGTCTGACTTTTTATAAAAACTTACAAAACTTTTTTTTCATATGACCAGCATCAAATTTTTACAGTTGTTTGACATATGCTATTATGTTTTTTTCTTTGTGTCTTATTACATTACAGGTCTCATTGTATTGCATTTAACTTTTAAAATTGTTACATGTCAAATAGTTTTGTCATACTCAACAAACTTGTTCCTCATTTTTGTTCTTGGTACCTAGTATTACACGTAATACTAGGTACCATTAAAAGCTAGTATTAGTTTCACTTCAGTAATTGGCTATTACCCAATAAACATCCTGTCGCCCAGTCCTCAGCAGACCAGATACAGAAGTAGGCAGAGGTATATTAAGCTTAACATGATTTTTGTACAGTTCTTTCTGGTGTACCCAGTAACGGCCGCATGCCAGAATGATGTAATTAATGTCTGCTACCTCTTCTTGTTCCTCCGGGCAGAAAGGGGAATATAAAATTCCGATTTTGAATACTAGATGGCTAGGGTAACACCCGTGTTCCAATCTCATTCGAATGATTGATGTTTTGTGTCTTTTTCCCAATTTGGAGGATACGAACCAGGCTTTGGATGAAATGTGGGGTTGTATTTGTGAGTAATACCTTCCTCTTTCGGTCTGCGAGGTAGCCCATGAATCTGACCAGGCGCGAAAGGACTCTTTCTTGATAATTGGTGTAAAGTCTGTATGAGGAAACTGGAAGTTCTGTAACTCTCCATCAACTATACTTTTCTTAGATAACTGGTCGACCGTTTCGTTGTACTGAATACACGCATGTCCCTTTATCCACAATAGGTGAATCTCTTTACTCTCTGTGGAGGCTGTATACATCAGTTTTAGTATCTGAATCAATTTAGATATTTACAATTTTCCATTTCAATCTTTAACAACATTATTATTAACATTAAAAAAAACACATTTTATTTATTAAAACAACTCCATACGACTGTAGTATAAAGCTCAAAACCGGCAGAAATTAACAGAACTGTCACGTCTTGAAGCATAGCCTACTATAAGAATTTATCTTCACAACAAACACTTTATAATTAATTACCATAGCATTTAAGCAGTATCTAGGCTTTGCAACACCAACATGGTATTCTTTTATAAGGTGCCTATTTGGGCTGTTTTGAAGAGCACCGAATCGCCAGTCAGATTAACGAAACACTGCATACTTAAGACGGCATAGTGCTGGCTGATGGGGGAAACTAAAAATCTCAGATAACGTAAAATCCACAAATGGGAAAAAACGGCAACCATACACACCGACAGGCAAGTCGATTGACTGAAAATAATAAGCACAGGTAGGTCGAAATAAAAGTTATAATATATACTAATGGAAAGCTAAGCTTGGTCATTCTGTCAGTGACACTGTGGCACCACGCACCCAGCATTCGTTGATGATTAACAACGGCCAGATATTTTACAACATGGTGGAGGTTATGATCATTTTTAATAACGGTTTTAATTAGATAAGCATCCGCGAAGTAAGGAAATGAAAAAAAAGAAACACTGGAAGAAATGTATGTATTGTATATTAATATTATTAGTTAAATTTTATTTACATTCGTTCAATGTAGATTATTTCGGTAAATTCTATACCTACAGACACTTAAGATAAATGTTTTAATTTTCGAACAGCCGGAAGTTGATTGGAATGAAGTTTAACCTGGTTTAGAATTACTACTAGCGCCTGACATTACAGCAGAGGGTTTAAGAAATTTAAGTTCCTTTATATATAAAATTGTTGTTTTCATGAGCGCTATGCTACTGAAAATATTACTTCGTTTTAATTAAAATAGTTCAACATTTATTGCAATCTGTATGGCCTAGACCTCCATTAAAACAAATTTTACGCGATATAACTTAAGATCTTAAGATTTACCTCTAATTTCCTTTGTTTTCAATTACGCCACAATACTGAGGTCATTATTTCAGCCACAGGTAATTATTTCAAAGTGTTTCAGCCATACAAACGTTGTAATTTGGATCCGAATCACGAAAAAGAAAGATATAAGGATTCATGAAGACTTTGTGGCAAGTTTACATCGCGATGCGATACAAGGAATATACTAATGCGCGTTAAATACGAGTAATTAATGAAACTGTGATATTCTAGCGGCAATATTAGCAGAGTTTGTGGTTAGGTCCGAATGTTACCTGTACCAGGATGACAGCAAAGTTTTTGCTATAATGTAAGGCTCAAGGAATTGCATTTAGCGATATTTTACAACTACAAACAAATGACTTGCCTGAACACTATGCAACCCGCCATTTTTGATTGGCTTAGAGGCTAGTAGTCATATAAATAGCTTTTGCTTCAGATTATCTACTGAATGTTTAATTGCAAGACGAATGTTTTCAAAAACAAAATGCAGTTAGTTCTTTTGGTATTGTTAAACTGCTTCCTTCTCGGGAACGAATGGATAAAGTTGAAACCTTCCATTTCATCGATCGCTGTAGCAGAGAGCGTGTCAGGCATTCAGAAAAGTCTATGTTCGATTCCTTATCGGGTCGTCCATATTCCAGTTTTCCAATGTTACCTAAATAACTATACGGAAATGTCGCCATTATTATTCGTCTACAGTAAAATCTAGGAACGCAGCTGTAGAAGAACCATTATGTCCAAATTTTTATACCTCATTTTTTTTTAAATTAAAATTGGTTCACGTCTTTCCGAAACGGATATTTAAGAAAATGCCAAGAAACTTCTAACAAACATGGAATAGATACCAAAGATTTCGCGAACAAGTATTTGATCAATAGAATAGCTTTTTTAAATTCACCACTGTTGTCTCTAACCCAGCCACAATCCCCATTTTCATCATGAATTAATTTACCTGTTTCTCAGAACAACCAATCCGTAATCATGGGTATTGGATAATAGCAGCTACATGTTGATTAGGCCGCTAACAAGTTGTTATTGACATGCTAACAGTAGAAGGTAAGTTGACAATAACTCTTGCAATTAGTACGTCCGAGCGTAAGTGAGCCCCCGCCTTCTTCTACAGGCACTGCCTTCTAAAAAACTTGCATCTAACGCGACACTTTTTTGGCATTACATGGTAAAATGAAACAAAATGATTATTGTTACTATAAATTTAACTGCGATGGAGCTACCACTCCAGTGACAATTTACCTAGTCATCTAATTACCGCTATATATATTTAAATTTCTTTTATAATTCAACCATTTACTTTTCCGATTTACAAATTTTAATTTTAAAATCCTTAAGCATTTTTGGTAATTTATTTATCACTACACTTGGTAATTTGTTCCAATCCCAGTTACCCTTACCAACACAAGAAAGTTTTCCCACTCCCTTATGCATGACAACGAGCGCAAGCTTGTGGTCATGGTCACCTTTCCCCTTCCATGCACATTCCTAATTCTTTGAACAATATCCCTCCAAGCTCCATCACAAAAATATGCTTTGTACATTCCCAGCACTCTCTTCACCCTCCTTCTTTCCTCCAATGACTCCCAATCCAGTATCACTATCGTAGAAGAAAGTTCAAATCGTGTAAATATGCTCTAAACGATATACACTTCGATTGACTGAAGTATAATACAGTATCAGATTATGCAAATTATACGACTCAATGAATAAATGGACGCCGCGCTCTACCTTGATAATTTCAAACACAAGTAACCTATTTTAAACTTGACAGTATTAACTGGAAGTCACGTTGCGGAATAAAATTTTAATATCTAACGGTGAATGAAAGTCAAAGAGTAGAATAAATTACCGAGGGAAGTGATTAATAATTTACCAAAAACGCTGAAAGAATATGAAATTAAAATTCGTAGAGGGAAATAATGAGTGGATTCAAGAAAAGTGAAAAATGGGTGTAGTGAAATTCTCACTCAATTACAATTAATTTAAACTAAATAAATTATAGGGTGACTCGCATCCACCCCAACTTAAGTTTATTCTCTCAGTCGTAACGTGTATGGCTTAGCATATATTAGGCTTGGGCAAAGTGATGATTTCACACTACTACTTGTCATTCGCGAGGGCCGGGGTCAAACCCGGTTCGGTCATCCTGTCTGAGTTTTTCCGTGGTTTTCCTCAATCACTCTAGGCGGATGCTGGGATGGTTTCCTACAAGGCCACGGCCCGACCTTCCATCCCCCTTCCCTTCCCGTAGTGTAGTAGGCTGAAAAGAATCTCATGATCCTCCAGCAGCCCGCCTCCCAGCCTTCAGCTGGGAGGAATGAAATAGTTAAAAATAACTAGGTAATTGACTTCAAGTATATGTCATTCAAACGTCACACTTCATTGGTAATTTTATATTTTGATATCAGAAGAAAACGTTTGAGACGACGAAGTCTGCATTATTACCTTGAATGGGTCATTTAATATTATATAAAATATTTTTTAACTTGTGTTTTAATGTAGGAAAAGTAGTTGTTTAGTATTTATTACAACAAAATTGATGCGTTTCTACACGGCAATTCGTACCAGGGCAGTTGATATTTTTGAGGAAATTTCTGATTTTTGATATATCATTATTTTCTAAATGTATCATATCGGAATTCATACATAGGAAATATATATCTGTTCTATATTTTTTTTTAAATATTATGACAGTTCAGAAATATGTTACACAGTTTTTCTACTAAATGTATTTACTAATCAAATCAAATGACAAACGAGTTAAAAGTTTCTCCACAATACTCTCAGAATTATTTTTTTTTTAAAGGAGGTAATTTGTACTTACCAATGTTTGTCAGCGAGAGTTCTGTTATTAGAGTAGAGCGATTATTAGGCACCAGAAAATTAAGGGGGAAAATGGGCGTGTAGGGAAATTGCCACCGGAGCGTGCACTCCGTTGGAATTAAATTAATTAAGGTCACTATCGCAGTCTGCGCATTTAAACCGTAGGATAATACAAAATTAGGAGACCCAAAATCTCGTAGTTGTTCTAAAAATGTCCGCATACAATGAAGGATACTTGAAGATTTTCAGTGAACGTACTGAAAAATAACGAGGGACTGTGAAGGATTCCGTACAGAGAGTTTGATTTAGACTGAATTATGCAAAAAGTCAGTTAAGAGAAATTCTTAAATCGATTTCATTATTTTGTGAAATGGTCTTCCAGATGACAGACACAAAACAAACACACAAAATTAATTAAAAAACTTTTCTGAAAATTTCCATTAAAGTACAAATAAAAAATTCCATATCGAATCAATAAATGATTTTTTTACGACCAAATTATCTGTTGAAGAACAAAATTACATATTAGGTTATATTACCAAAATCATTGTTATCATTGCTGATTTTGTAGGCAATTAAAGTCATTTTCTAACATGTTCAGAATGTTTGTATTTAGTATATTGTGGATCACTTCACTTTTAACAACTTTCTTTAGCACTCAATTTGCAAAATTCTATTAACCTTTCTGGCCATCATAAAATTCACAATTTGCTGTATTCTTTATATTTTTGGTTTGTTCATGACTTCTTAATCTTACTTCAGTGTCTGTTACTAAACGGTTCTTGTTTTTCGAATGTGGTTATTTTTACTTATCCGCACTTTAATCCGTATAAAAATACCGTAACTTCAGTAACTCTGATCTTATGAAAAAAAGAAAAAAAAAGTTATTGCTATATGTGTAGACTAGATGACCCGTGAGAAAATTTCGCGACCACAATGAATAGTAAGGTTGCGGGTTTGTAATAGGATGAAAGATGAACCGCCCCAAATGTATCAATTGTTTATTTGTTTAGTGTAAAAGGTACGTAACAAAAGTCGACCCCAGTGAAGCTGTTTATTAATATCTCTGTGATATGTGCTGCTGCAATCTAGCGGCTTGGCTCTGAACTGTTGCATACTCGCTGCTTCCACAGTTATTACTTTTGTCCTTGAAGGGTAAAATTCAGAAAAATTTCGTTCTTAATTTGTAATGTTGCGTGAGTGGAGATGTTAGTCTTTTAAATGATACCAAATTTATAGATATTGGTTTGGTATCAAGGAAGATAAATGGCTTCTAGAGCACGTTGGGTGGCACGGGATACATGTGGACGTGCATTGTCCTGTTGGAACAGCATGTTCCCTTGCCGGTCTAGGAATGGTAGAACGATGGGTTCCATGACGGTTTGAATGTACCGTGTACTGTTCAGTGTCCCCTCGACGATCACCAGAGGTGTACGGCCAGTGTAGGAGATCGCTCCCCACACCATGATGCCGGGTGTTGGCCCTGTGTGCCTCGGTCGTATGCAGTCCTGATTGTGGCGCTCAACTGCACGGCGCCAAACACGCATACGACCATCATTGGCACCAAGGCAAAAGCGACTCTCATCACTGAAGACGACACGTCTCCATTCGTCCCACCATACACGCCTCTCGCGACACCACTGGAGGCGGGCTGCACGATGTTGGGGCGTGAGCGGAAGACGACCTAACGGTGCGCGGGACCGTAGCCCAGCTTCATGGAGACGGTTGCAAATGGTCCTCTCTGATACCCTAGGAGCAACAGTGTCCCTAATTTGCCGGAAAGTGGCGGTGCGGTCCCCTACGGCACTGCATAGGATGCGACGGTCTTGACGTGCGTTCGTGCGTCGCTGCTGTCCGGACCCAGGTCGACGGGCACGTGCACCTTCCGCCAACCACTGGCGACAACATCGATGTACTGTGGAGACCTCGCGCCCCACATGTTGAGCAATTCGGCGGTACGTCCACCCGGCCTCCCGCATGCCCACTATACGCCCTCGCTCAAAGTCCGTCAACTGCACATACGGTTCACGTACACGCTGTCGCGGCATGCTACCAGTGTTAAAGACTGAGATGGAGCTCCGTATGCCACGGCAAACTGGCTGACACTGACTGCGGCGGTGCCCAAACGCTGCGCAGCTAGCGCCCTTCGACGGCCAACACTGCTGTTCCTGGTGTGTCCGCTGTGCCGTGCGTTTGATCATTGCTTGTACAGCCCTCTTGTAGTGTCCGGAGCAAGTATGGTGGGTCTTACACACTGTCGTCAATGTGTTCTTATTTCAATTTCCAGGAGTGTATATCGGTTAAATATTAAGAAAGATAAATGGCATAAACGCGTTGTAAAAATGTTAATACTTTCGCCCTTTAAGGGTCGAATTCAAAAAGAATTCCTTTCTTAAATATATGATGTCACCAAACCGGAGATACTTCATTAACGGATTTTGGTTTGGAAAACAGGAAGATAATTGGTTCGTGGTAAAAAAATTAGCATTTTTGTAATATTGACATTTTTTGCCCTTTAAGGGTCGAATTTGGAGAAATTACTTTCTTAAAAAATGATGTGACTTTAATATTTAAAATGATTCCTTATTTATAGATATCGGTTGGTTATGAAGCGAGATAATGTCTTGTAACAAAAAAAAAAAAAAAAAGTCTTACAGCAATAATATATATGATCATAATTATTGGTAAACCCCTTTCCTCGCATTTTCTCAGTTATTTCTACTGCATACTAGTACAAATTTGATATTAGCGGTGCTATACTAAATATTTACTTATTCCATTTTTTTAACCAACGTACATATCTTGTTTATTGAAACTAGCTTAGAACTTCTTGTTCCATCTCTTCACTTCATGACCATCGTCTTAATACTTCAAATATCTTGTTCTGAGACACGTTTCCAAAACACATAAAACTTAATCGGGTACAAATTTTTCTTGATCCCTTTCTAATATTAACACTAATGGAAAATTACATCTTTAGATCCCAGTATTTAAATAATTTCTTTTCTTTCAAGTATATCTTGCATACTCTCTTTTGTGCGTCGTCCTAAAAAACTAAACCTGAATAACGTGATGTAAGACATAGGAAGTAACCGCACTCACCGGGGTTTTCTTCTGCCGCATGAAGATAATTTTATGATATACTGTTAGGCTCCTTTGTCTTACATCGTTTTCTGCCAATTTAAATTATATTTTAATTACTTCCTCTAAAGATTTTTATTGTTCCTCGCTTGATTTTAAATCTTTAAAGAATTGACAGTGTTCTTTGGAAAAAGTCCCTACACTTTCTCAGTACAATGCTGTCATTGTTCTCATGACATAGAAGTATACTTCGTATCTCTTTTATGTATCCGCTCTTAATTATAACAGCGATAATTCCAATTAAGTTTATGTTCCTATGAAAATTTCTCTAACTCATACTTACCAGTTACACACATTTTTACTTTAATTCTTTCATTGTTTCATTTTTCCAGTCCAACTCTATTCTCTATGAAATTAACTTCACCACTCTGTTTTACCTGTAATCATATGCTAGTTAATGGTTACTCTCTCATTTCCATAAGCTACTCCTGATTCTTCTTCATATCATCCGTTGAATACTCATCACGAATCTATATCGTCACAACTCTCTTCTGCCACCCTCTGTCTCTCTCACTCCCAGCCTATCTTCTTTATTACAAGAATTACTATGTACACTTGTGTCCAAAATTAAAACAGCAAACCGCTATTGATCTGTCCTGTGTCTAATACACCATATAATCAAACAAACTGTCAACAAATGTCCCATACATTCGTGTTTTGCACGGAAGATGTCATTCCGGTCATCGTACAACCATGTCAACGATGACGTCAGGGCACCTGTCAAAAGGCGTAGTGTTTGTTGCGTAGTCTCAAATCCACAATGGCTGTGTAGACATTCACAGACGGTGCAGTATGGCACAGAGAAGACGCCTACCAGACCCTCTGCGTTGGGGGCCATAGGAAGAATGGAAGCACGACAGTCTCAAACTGATTTGGCCCGGTGGCTTAATGTGAATCGTTCTGTTGTTTCTCGGATGTGGCGACAGTTTTACAGATATCAAAACTGTATACCGAAGACCAGGACAGGGCCAACATGTGGGACAAAAGGAAGAGAAGACCGTTATTTGGCTGTAAGGGCACGACGGTACCACCTAAAGGCGCATTCCCACGATCCCTTGTAACGAAGGCGAGACGGGACGGGTCCTCATTAGCCGAAATGTAGGGACGACCGCAGGCCGCAGGTTAGTCCTAGCTTACCTCGCCGCCACCTCCGCACCACGTTGCCTAGTGTCGTTTGGCACAGAGCACTTTACAGCAACAGAAGGGGTGCGCACCGCTGCTGCAAACCGATGGCATCAGCGCACCGCTACACACGCCTGTGATGTTTACCGACTCATAGTGGGTAGCTGCATCTCGTCTCCGCTAGCAGAGGCGGCCCTGTTTCCATGGCGTGTGTATTCGTCCCGTCCCGTCCCGTCTCGCCTTCGTTACAAGAGATCGTGGGAATGCACCTTTAGTACTGCACGGCATCTGGCATCTGACCTCGCAGCATCCACTGGAACAGTTGTATCAAGGCAAACAGTATACAGAAGGTTTGGTCAGAGTGGTCTTTATTGTCGTAGACTTGCTGTACGTGTATCCCTGACACGTGTTCAAAGAAGTGAACGTCTAACGTGAAGTCGTCAATATGCCAACTGGACGGTCGAACAGTGGGCCAACGTTCTTTTCTCAAATGAGTCCCGATTTGATCTGGAGAGTGATTCTCGACGGATTCGCATCTGGAGGAAACATGGAACACGATTTCTGGACCCAAACTTCGTGGAGGATTCCTAATGGGGTGGGCAGGGATTATGTTGACCACTCGAACACCTCTTCAAGAAATTGTATGGATGGATTGGCAAAGTTTAACTGCTGTCAGATATCGTTACGAGATCTTCGGACCTCGTGTACGTTTGTTGTGATGTGCTGTGGGCCCAGACTTTGTATTGATGGACGATAATGCTCGACCTCATAAGCACGGGTGGTTAATATTTTCTTGGAAACGGAAAATATTTCACGCGTAGTGTGGCCTGCTCACTTTCCCGATTTGAATCCCACAGACCATGTGTGGGATGCACTAGGGAAACGAGTTGCATCACATCAGAACCAACCAATCAGTCTGCATGGCTTGCGAGCAGCTCTGCAAGAAAAATGGGCGTTATTGCCTCAGCATAAGATTTATGACTTCATTTACAGCATGCCAGGACGTTGTCAGGCCTGTATTGCTGCCAGAGGTGGTCTCACTGTGGTCATACTGTTCTGTTGCCAAATTTTCGTTTGTTGCTTTAATTTTGGATATTCTGTATAGGGTTCTATGGTACTTCCACCGACAAATTTGACTGCGCTCATTTTATACCTTCCCTGATTCTTGTATTTTCATAAAGTGAGCACCACAATTAACAAGATTGCGTAAACTATTTCACTTATTCCCCTGGCACGCTTGTTACATCATTAGTCCAGAACGTCAAAATTTTCTCCTGGGACAAAGTAAGATCAATCAATATTTCTTCTATAATCCAAGGTTTTGAAGCTGATTCTCTATCTGTGAACCATGTTTACATTTTTTTTATCTCTGTCGTTAACATACAAGGCGTTTCAAAATCAATATCAGGGTTCTGAGGCTTTGCAGAATTTTTGTAAGTTGTCTCCAGTCGATATACGAGTCCATCCCAGTACGTTAATCAGTGTGTCTAGGCCTAGGGTAACTTGCTGCAACAACTGCTTCAATCCTGTATCTTAAGTTGGGTGGTTAAGCTGGTAGCGGAGGTGGAAACACATTTTCCTTTATAAACTCCGAAAGATAAAAATTATCTGATTTAACATAAAACAAAACGCAATTTACATATTAAGTCATCATATACATGTTTTGGTGCCCAAAGTTTGTGAAATTGCAGGATCAGAAACGGAAATGATTTACTAACTGTCTGTAAACATGTTCCAGTTTTACGACTTGGATAGACAGTAATTTTTCTCTGTTTATTGAGAATTTCTGAGTTATGTTTGTGTTATTTTCAAGTGGTTCCCTTCGTTAAGAAAGATTCAAATTAATGTTCTGTTAAAAATATAGTGTATTTATAAGCTTGTTAAATGCATTGGCCACTGGCTAACAATAATAATAATAATAATAATTAGTACTTTACTCACCATACTGGATCTGGGAGATACAACGGGATCAGGTTTAAGTACTGGTCCCCACGTCCCGGCCGTCCTGATTGCGGTTTCGCGCAATCATCAAGGTTAATGCTGTGACGGACCTCAATCTCCGCCTCATAAACTACACATTCCACGAATAAAAACTCAGTCGCAACAAAATCTTCTCGGGTGTCCCGCCGGATGTTGGTATAAAAACACGACGTTTCGACAGCTGACTCTGAGCTGTCTTCATCAGGTATCTTGTAGTTGTTCTCAGCTGACTGTCTCTGCCTCCACTGCAGAATTAGTCAGCTTAGAACAACTGCCAGATACCTGATGAAGACGGCAGAGTCAGCTGTCGAAACGTCGTGTTTTTACACCACCAGCCGGTGGGACACCCGAGATGATTTTGTTGCATCGATACGCCGGGAAAGTCTCCACTCACACAAAAACTCTGTTGTCATATATAAAACGAAAATTACACCTTTCGATGACAGGTGGCAACAGAGACTGTGCTCCTATAGGTTAACTATGACGGGTCTAAAAATTCGGACAGGACAAAGTTCCTTCCCCCCTCTCATTATTCACCCTGGACACCTGTGTAAAATAGGGACCGCTGGTCTTTTGCTGTCCGGATCCAGAAAGGAAGCTATAATTGAGATGTAGTTGTTCAATCATCTAGAAGTATGTGTAAACTTCGGTTCCAAAATTCAGAACTGATTTATAATAGATACTCAGTCATCATCATTATCGTTGGGGACCATCTCCAGTTACCCGGGTGTGTTTCCATCATGGTGGTTATAGACGATCATCTTCCACTGTCTAGGAAAGTTTCCTTGTCCATAACAGTTCCAGCCTCTTCTCTCCATATCCTCCATCAATTGGTCTATTCATCTTCTTGGTCTTCCCACTGGTCTTCTATGCTTTATCCTTTTTTCAAACAAAGTTTTTGTAGCCTTGTACTCTCCATTCTTTTAACATGCCCAAACCATTTAAGTCTAATTAACCTAAGTCTCTCTTCCATGAATTACTTTAACTTTACGTTTGGTATAATCTCTTCATTTTTTATACTAACAAGTCCCGTTTGCTGGAGGACAGTTCTAAGTAATTTCATTTCGCAGGCTTGGATCTTGCCAAGTTTCTTTGATATTAATGTACATGTTTCAAGAGCATTGCGAGAGAAGGAATGAGAAGTGATTTGTATAGGGTGATTTTTGTTCCTTGTGGGACCTTCATGTCCCATACTGTAGGGGTTGGAACCTTAGGTTACTCTGTTCATTATTTCTGACTCACTCGTACCATTATCAACCACTATGCCACCGACGTATTTGAATCGGTCAGCGTCTTGGACTTGATGGTCTTGTAATTTTTTTGTGATAGTCTGAATTGTCTGAAATCTTTTGGCTAATTTTCAGTGCTACAGTTTTCATTAGGTTCAGTTTCGTTCCACATTCTTTAAACTAGTTATTCCACATATTCAGAATGTTTTGTATTCCTTCTTCAGTTCAATCCCACATTGCCACATCATCCGCAAACACCAGCGTCTGTAGATCTCTATTGATTGTTCCATTTCGTTCCTTTAAGATATTATCCATCACCGCTATGAATAGAAGAGGTGATAGGGCACTTCCTTGCTGTACTGTTTTGGTTGTAGTAAGCCATTCAGAGTGACCATCCCCAACGTTTACAAAGCTCTTACAGTTACTATACAGTTTCTAGATCTTTCTAATGAGATACTCTGGTATTTTAAGTTTCCTTTTTTCCGGATAGTTAATCTAGCAACATTCCGAACGCCTTTTCATGATCCATAAACACGATGATTAGGTTTTTTCCTCTTTTTCAATGTTTTTCTACCATCATCCTCACGGCAAATATTATATCTGTTGTGCTTCTTCCATCCCTAAACCCATGTTGTTCCTCTTCTAAATGGTTACTACAACACGGAATTGAAATAGGCCTCGAACCGGTAAGTCATTCATTCAACGTGAAGCCAGCGCGTTTGCCGCTACGCTGATAGGAATGGACCTCAAAGCTATCATGAACAAGCAACGGGCTTATCAACTAGAGGGCATCAGTCGTTAAATTAACTTTCTTGTTGATCGGAAAGTTTACGTTTCGAATCCCAGACTCAATCGAAATTATTATTGGTCCTTTAACTGACTTTCATATCTAAAATGACTTTTTTGAATCTCCATGGTTCTGTTACTACAATTCCTGTTCAAAGTGCGTGGCGGAAGGTGCGTTGCTCCTACCATATATAAACGAACGAGGGTGAATCAGAAAGTTTTGTCACGGTTTTTTATTAGCAGAAATGTGGTACATACAGGAAATCTTACCGGTATATAGAAATAGACTAGTGTGTCCCTATACTACATTCTACAGCCATCACTACCAAGCGCTGACCACTTGTGTGTAGTAGTAGCATGGAATTTCCCATCACGCAAGCGTTGGCCGAATTGCGGTAGCTGAAAGGGTGTGGCTGAAATCGGTCGATCTGGGACATTTTCATATTTCGACCAAAGACATGTGTGTCCCTATATTTCTCTTTGCTGCCAAAACTACACATCGCAGACTACTGGTGTTTGTGTGTTGTAATACCATGGAATCTCCCATCGTGTAATGTGGTGGTTGAACGTCGGTAGCTGTGGGGGTGTGGGAGATATGATGATTGAAAGTTGTCTATCTGGGGCACTTTCATATTTCGACCAAAGACTTGTAGGTCCCTTTATTTCACTTTTCAGCCGCAACTGCCTAGCGCAGACCACTGGTGTTTGTGTGTGCTAATAGCATCGAGTCTTCCATCGTGCACCATGGTGATTGCATGTCAGTAGCTGTGAAGCAGTGGTAGATACGGTGGTTGAAAGTGGTCGACCTGATATCAAAATAGACATGAGTGTCCATATATTTCATTCTACGTCAAAACTACCTAGCGCAGTCCACTGGTGTTTGTGTGTAGTAATAGTTTCGAGTCTCCCAACGTGCACCATGGTGGTTGTATGTCGGTAGCTATGGGGTTGTGGGAAATATGCTGGTGGTCGATGGAGGGTATTTTCATATTTTGACCTAGAACATGTGTGTCCCTATATTTAACTTTGCACCATAAAATACCCTGCGCAGATCACTTGCGTTTGTGTGTGGTATTAGCGTCGAGTCTCCCAACGTGCACGAAGGTGGTTGGTTATATGTAGGTAGCTATCAATCAAAATTCTTCACGAAGTCGTGGGCATCAGCTAATTACGAATATACGTACTATTTTACGTATTTTACCGTATTTTCCACATAGTCCCCCCACCGGTTCAGACATTTGTCTCATCGCAGCACTAAATTTGAAATGCCCCTGTGGCAGAATTCGTCGGGCTGACTGTGGAACCACTGTAGGACTGTTGGCTTGGCTTCATCGTTGCACGTGAATCGCTGTCCTGCCAGGAACTTCTTCAGCCGCGTTCCCACGATCCCTTGTAACGAAGGCGAGACGGGACGGGACGGGACGAATACTCAACCACACGACTTGGGAACAGGGCCGCCTCTGCTAGCGGAGACGAGACGCAGCTACCCACTCTGTGTCGGTAAACATCACAAGGTTGTGTAGCGGTGCGCTGCTGCCATCGGTTGCAGCAGCGGTGCGCACCCCTTCTGTTGTTGTAAAGTGCTCTGTGCCAAACGACACTAGGGAACGTGGTGCGGAGGTGGTGGCGAGATAAGCTAGGACTAACCTGCGGGTCGCGGTCGTCCCTAGACTTCGGCTAATGAGGTCCCGTCCCGTCTCGCCTTCGTTACAAGGGATCGTGGGAACGCGCCTTTCAGCGGACCGCAAACGTGAGAGTTAGTAGGGCGAGGCCCGGACTGTATGGTGTGTGGTCCAGACTATCCCAGTGAAATGTCCGGAACTTGTCGGTAGTTATGATTGTGAATTGTGGTGGAGGATAACCATGATGTCCACCCTAAGGATCCGTGAACTGTGTCGAAAGCACTCCCATACGAAATTTTAAGCTTCCAGGAAATCTCCTTGAGGAGCACACGCAGATCCGCTTTCACCATTGCATTCACGCGGGAAATGTTGTCGTCAGTCAGCGAACGAACATGCCCTCCCCGAACGCTCGTTGTCATGCAAGTCTTCACGGCCTTTTTTGCGAACTGTCATCACCACCACCTCACAGCGAGACACTTTGCCCCGTACGTGAGCTGCTTTTCCCTGTGGATTTCAATAGGTGTTCGTCCCTTGTTCCTTAGAGAACGAATCACAATTCATTGCTCACACGCCGTGGACGTGTGAAGGACAAACGCCATCTTTAACAACTGCCAGCAGCGCCGTGCCTTTCCAAGGAAGGTCCACACTTTGGAATGGATATGTTGACTTCGCAGTTACAGCCGTAGTTTGGCTAAAAAAATAGAGGTAAAGACTTCCTGACTCCCCTTCGTATTACTATTGGGAGGGATACATTGGATATGACAGGGAAAACCATCTCGCACTTGGTTGAGTGATTATACATTTTCTCGCTCGATGAACCCTAGCTATTGAATTTCCTGATCGCTGTTTCCAAAAATGGGTAGCGAAATGTTCTGTTCTAGCCATAATTTCTTTTATTTTATTCCATTCTTGGATATGAATGTTACTGTTAATAAAGTATTAGAACTGTAAAATCCGCTATAACTGATAGGTTTACTATGTATATGTAAGGCCGACAATATTGTAGGGAGATTTTGCGACAAATAAGACTTTCTCTAGTCTATCAATATCATACACTTTTCATGTATTTACCACACAAACATTTATTTCCCTCGATCCGGCCAGCAGGGGACCACGTGCCACTGGCCACACAGGTGTCCAGTGTCAATCATGAGGGGGGGAAATTTGCTAAAATTTGTGTACTTAGCCAATAGAAGGAATATCTGTTATGCCAACTGGCAGTAATATGTGTAACTTTTTGTGTTCTGTATGATTGTGAAATTGTATAATTTATGAGGAGTGGATTGGGGACTATACCCTTTTTTGCTGAGATGATTGAACGTGGTGGATGATTGGTAACACTCTGGCCTCGCATTCAGGAGGACGCGAGTTCGACTCCCCGTACAGCCCAATGCCGGGATGGTTCCTTCAAAAGGCCATGGCAAAATTCCTTCCCATTTCTTGCCCCCTGTCCTTTCCTTCTTCTAATGACTTAGACGTCAACGAGGCGCAAAGCCATAGCAAACAATAAAAATTAAAAACCCTAAGTGGCTGTAGAAAATTCCTAAAAACCGCCCTCAGGACGGCCATTACGCAGAGTCCAAGTAACGGACCTGGTCCCGTTGTACTTCCCCGCATTCAGTGTGGTGGCGCCTTAACGAACAGTCATACAGGTTGCTGCATGATTAAATATTTAATCAGAAACAATCGTTTTAAACAAAAACACAGGTACGGAAAACATTAAAAAAAAAAAAGGAGCGCAATGTTATTAGGAAAATTTTGGGCCTGAAACTCATAATGAACCAATACAGACTCAGAAATAATCACGAAATCTTACAATACACATACATTCATAGCAATATTAGAAAACGCAGACTTTTTTGTACCGACCCATCTACTGTATAGATTGAACCCAGACAGACTCACAAGACAATTCCATGAAAACATAAATAAAGTAGTATCAGATATAGTCAAATGGATTTGCAAATTACAGAGACCGACACTCGCTATCCGTCTGTTTGTCACCGTTGGGTTAGTTTTGAAAATTTCATGACAAAATATGGTTCTTATCCCGAAAAAAAAGCATCCTACGTCCTTCCTAATAATACATACTGTAGTATTCGTTTGACAAATTTCATCAAGATCGGTTTACTTTTAATAATGTAACAAACAGACAGAGTTACTTTCACAGTTATAATATTAGTGTAGATTGCATATTGTTTATAAACTGACTGCGAGAAAAACAAATCCTGGGTGATCGATATATCAATACAGATACTTCCACACGCTATCCGTCTGTCTGTAGCCGTTCGTTTAGTTTTGAAAATTTCATGTTAAAATATGTTATTTACCCCGAAAATAGTACCCTGCGTTCTTCATAATGATATATAGTATTTACTCGTCAAATTTCATCAAGAACGGTTTAGCCGTGAAAACGTAACAAACAGACGGAGAGACAAAGTTACTTCCGCAACTGTAATATTAGTGTAGGTAATATTTTGTTTAGAAACTGACTGCGAGAAAGACAAAGCCTGAACAACCGATATGACATAACACAGAGTTATACATTATATCCGTCTGTCTGTTACCGTTTCCAAATATCAGCACGAAATTTGTTATTTATCCCGAAAAACGTATCCTATGCCTTTCTTAATCATACATAGTGTTTCCTCGTCAAACTTTATCAAGATCGGTTTAGCCATTTAGTCGTCAGAGAGAGTTAGCTCCGCATTTATAATATTAGTTTACCATTTCAGTGATTCTCAGAATGTGTCTAGTAACCACGCACGCCATTGGTTCGGTAGCTTCGTTTCCGTGTAGCCGCTGCCCTACCCCGATCAACAGACGGACGGCTGACGCTACGGTGTGTGTTCCAACCACTGTCGCGCGGTGTTTTTCCGTGGGCCAGCCCTGGCCGCCACTCCAATCTATTACTCAAGAAGCGAGTGAGCGGGCAGACCGGCTGCTATTTGCGTGTGTCTCTCTGCGGCAGTTGGCACCTGATATGAAGCTTTGCAGCGACCCTCAGTGTCCCGTGCACCAGTGTGGGGAAGACGTCGCTGCCTCCAGTTATGTATGAGTATATACTTAATGTGCCCGCAAGGTGAAGGCTTGTGTAGTTTCGTCTCAGCTGTGAGCGAGTGTTACGGGGATAACAACCACCTGTAGCGCGGCAATTCGTTCGTCGCAATGTCAACATAAGCGAGTTGACAGCAGTGGTGTTTGGTGGTTTGTCAGTAAATTGTTTTTCCACTCAGCATGGACTCCGTGTTGTTCACTCAAACGTAAGTGCGCTATAGAAGCGAAATAACTCACCCTAACAGATATCATTTTTTCCAGTTCATCCTCTTCACTTTTTTCAAACATTTTGGAATTGTCTCCCTTTGATGAGTTTTATTCACCTTTGCTTGCGCCAAGCATTTTACGAGTATATCTACTGCCATGTCGTGCTACGTAGTACTGGAGGAAGTGAAGCGCTGCCATCTGTCTGTGAAACGTATAACTATGTTTTGTGTGTGATAAGTGTATTTTTGTTTGGGCAATGTATAGTTTATGTGATTGGGGACCGTTCCAGCATTCGCTTGATGGCTACGGCCGGTACGTAGTAGCTCGGGCTCGTGCTTGGTTCCATTGTACCTCCCCGATCCAGTGTGCGGCACCTCTGCGAATTGAGCCATACTGGCGAGTGAATTAGACTATTTCAGATATCCTGTCTGTTCGTAGTGACATGTGTTTTTTCCTTGTTTTTTTTCTTTAAGGTAATACTATCGCTACAGTCGCTGTGGTGTAAGTGGACAAAGGCTACTTGTTGTGAAGCTACGTTCACACTTGGATACTTGTGCCGAAACTTGTATCGAGATTTGGGGTCTATTGGAGATCACGATTCCGTTACATTAAATAATATCGTTGTAATACTGCTGTAGTCAGTCGCAAGACGTATTATTTTCAAACAGTAATTCCGTTGTAATATAGCCTGGACCATTATTTTCAACCGGAAATTAGGTTGTAATACAGCTTGGACCAGCATGAAACCGTTAAATGTACTTCGGAAAGAATTTTTAGCGGAGTCTTGTGTTTGACCACTGCAGTATTATGATGCCAACTCCAGGCGGAATCGCTATCTCCAGTAATCCCAGGATTTTTTTGTTTTATTATAAATTTTTCATTTATTTTTTATTTATTTATTCCATCATCTACATTTCCTTCCATATTTCAGTATCAGGCACTTATTAAAAACGTAACTTGAAGAGGAAAATTTTTTTGTTTCGATAATTCACATTAAAATAACGACATTTAATAGCACATCAGTGTACACAAGTATGAAGCAGGTTTTGATACTTGTGTATACTGATGCAAACGCAAGCTTCATACTCATACCAGTCATTCAAGGCTTCAGACAAGTATCAATGTGCCGATACAAGTAGGGCCTACTGATGCAAATCCCGATACATGTTGAGAGTTTGTGCCAGATGTAAACGTAGCTTTAAAGTGAATCAATATTTGTTCGACTTTCGCGGATCATTCCCGGCAGTTCCTATTTCCAGACGCTTGTAGGTATTTGAATGTACATTTTTCAGTCAGACTACCGGCTTGCTGGACCTGCCGTAGTCTTATGGGGAATCAGACGTGTTGCCATCTGTCCCTGTAACGTGTAACTATGTTCTGTGCGTAATAAGTGCATTTTTTTGACTATGTAATGTGTAGTTTTTCTCTCCTCTTAGTATTAAGCCCGCATTGCAGGGCCTGCTTTACTGGGCTTCTTCTACGATTTGTGCCGATCTTGTGCTTTTTTTTTTTATTTTTTTTTTTCAAAATGGCTTTTGGCAACTAAGCCATATAGCCAGCTCAGTGTGTTTTATGATATCTCTTCCAGTTAATTAGTTTCTCCAGTGCGTTTTTAATTCATGTGTATGGACACCACACGACGGACAGGACGTTCACAAAGACACACAACACTTAAACATCCATGCCCGTGGTCGGATTCGAACCGGTGACCTACGATCTTATGCTTCTTCAGGTGAGGCATTGACTAGTTGCTTGTCTTCTCACGAGGTGTCCAGCCAGTGCTTCCTGGATCTCCATTCGACCCTCCAGTCTTATGTCAAGTGCTGTTCTCGCCACTGAGGTGGTATTGTTGCTGCGTAGTACATGGCAGTACCATCGCAGACGACCCTTACGCACTTTCTCAGGGATTGGAACCACACCAATTACCGCCCAAACTTTCTCATTTCTGATGCGGTCCAATCTAGTGAGTCCCTGTGGTCAGCGAATCTCTTCGTGACTGGCAACATTCGATTCGATACAGTGCCACTGGTCGAATGATGGTTCTGTAAACTTTTGATTTAAGGTACAGTGGCACCTATCATCCGGTTATCTGTCATGTGCAAATAACGAGTCTGATATTGGTGACCGTCCGACCATTCGCGTTGACGTCATTTGTTCTATAGTTACAGGCGTTGTACAGTGTACTACGCGAACAAAGCTACCCGCTGCTATTACCCGTTATGGATCAAGGAGCGGGTTTTGGGGGAGGGGGCCTTGGATCCCGCAACCGTATTTAGAACCAATTGTGATAACTGCAGCGTTTATCCTAAGGGAGGAAACTTTCTGTATGCGAAATATGTAACCTGTATTCTGCATGATAAATGTATTTTCGTTTGTGAAATGTGTAGTTTATAAGGGAGGGATTTGGAATCACCCCAGCTTTCACCTTGATGATTGCGGGATATCGCCTAAAAACAGCAGTCAGGATAGTAACCAGGACTCGAACCCGGTCCCGTTGTACCTCCCCGATAGAGTGTAATGGCGCCTTGAAGCTCGCAACCACACTAGCGGGTTTTTCAGTATATGTAAAACGTTCGCAGTTAAAGGGAGTCTCAATAAATCTTCAAAATGAATTCTAATCAACATCATTTCCGTAACTTATCGATTACAACAGTGAGCGACGCCCTCTTTGGAATTAGTATGTTGAGATTTGTTATCAAGTTCAAAATGGTTGCAGTACTTAAACAGTTCCATTCTTCTGAACCAGTCATTGAATTTTGCTTCTATTGGTATAGAACACGGCGAAATAATTATTGTTTTTATTTCGTTGTTCATACTCTTGGTAGATTAAAAGGAATTTAACTATGTATATCAACACTGTAACTTTTTCCATTCAGACCATATTTGCCATCATTCATGTCTGCCAACCATCTTTATTCTCAATTTTTATTGTTGTTTGATATCGTTTATAATTATCGGATGGTAATTATAGCCATTTCGGGTTAGAAACGTTTCAGATTTATGAGAAAGGTGTTTGTATGAGCTTATTTTTCTGCGTTAGATTACCCTATGACAGGGATTTCTGGAGATAGCGATTCCGCGAGGAACTGGCGTCGTAATAATGTAATAGTCAAACGCAAGCGGTGTCACGCTGACCAGGATGTATTATAACCTAAATATTGCTTGCAAATAAAACTTCTTCTGATTGACTACTAAAGTATCATAACACCATTAGTCAGTCCGGAGGAATGTTGTAGTGGAATCGTGATCTCCTTCATTAGAAAAATTAACTATTTAATTTAATACAAATTACAGAATCTTGCGAAGTGCAGTTAAAAGTGCCAAAATAACTGTAGTTGAATCGTTTACGGCATAAGCTATGTTTACATAGTTCAATTAGAGTTCAGATCATTCAGTGCTGTTTTGTAGTATTACTATTTAATCCTGAACTGCAGAAATGTGGAACATTATTTCATGTTATCTGTGACTGTATATTTCAAAGCAATTTTTGAAAAGGTTACTGAACCAATTTCTAAATCCTTCAAAAATGACGTAGTAACGAGTGTCCCGACAAATCATTTCTTCTTTAACTAAATATAATTGTAATTAATTAAATGAAGTTCATATCCCCCATGTTGTAATGTTGTAAATATTTTGAATGTAGTTTACATAGAGATGCAATTGGAACTACTCGCATGCGTCTGGAATAATGTCAGTAACATTGTGTTGGTGAAAGCAAAACAAAATAAATATTAGCAACATAAACTTAACTTAGTCCACAACCCGAAGGTTGGTTGGATCCTCCCGCAGGAGGTAAACTAAGCCATTGTGTCAGAGGTAGGACGGCCAGTTAATTTCGTCCTGGACCTACAGTTAAACCTGGAATCGGGAGCGTGCTGGAGTAGCTCATATGATCAAACACAACTCTCTAATTTCCTCCGTATTCTGGAATTCGAACCCGGAACCGAGGCAGTGACCGTTCCAAAATCAAGTGCCTTAACCACTGAACTACCATACCGCTCCTATCAGCAACATATGAGGCGTCTATTAATTACATGAGGTCAAAATCTCACCAATGCGAAGGACGGATCGATAGAAATCTCATGCATTTATTTTTTTTTTTTTATTTTTATTTTTTTTAATAAAAAGTCTCCAAAATTACAGTATCTATCTCACGTTAGGGGAGCGAGGGGGGGGGGGCGGCGGTGGTTGACCAGATCTCAACAAATCTCACCAAGGGGGATCGAAGCGGTCCAGATTTCAGAAAAAAATATTTTACTTAGTTAATGAACTCCCCATTACCTTATGCATGCTTCATAATAGTTTTAATCTTGGTCCAGGATGCATATATCGCGATAAATGTGAAACAAAAAACAAAAAAAAAATTACTCATGCCCATTGCTGTAAAGTCCATTTTCAGTTGTCATTCTGACCAAGGCTAAATTCCAATCTAATTAAAAAAATCCGCTAACATTGCTGCTCGAAAATTAAAGCTTTCATTGTACGAATCTATTGACAAACATTAACATCAAACGAATATAAACAAGTAAAAAGCAACTATTAATATAATAATTTAAATGGTAAAACATACTTTTTTCAGTGTTTTGGTAATTCATTTCATGGCAAATGCTTAATTAAATATAACTGTTGTTATATAACTGCCCGTTGTAGCCAGACAACAAATGTCGGGAGCGTGACGTCAACAACCCGCTGACGTCAGTGTCATCGTGACGATCACGAACACAGTGACCTAGCTTAGCGTTTTATTAATGATTTATTTAGTATTTTGAATTTGAATAATGAAAGCGTGGTGAACAGATAATAAAGCGCTATTACACGGGTTTAAGAAAGTTAAGAAACTTCATCAGCCGATCTTTTTTCTCTAATGGTTTGTAATTTTTATGGTTCTCAGCCCTATAAAAATAATCTAATGCTTTCTGGAGTATTCAAGAGAATACGACAACTGTAAAACTGAAGGGTATGGAGAACTATTTTATTTACGATTTTTCTCTTTCCTGTGTGTTTCAATCGATATATTCGATTTCTCGGGTGTAATTTTGCTTACTGGACCTTTTGCAGAAAAAGTTCAACCAAACTACAGCACGTAGTTTCATTCCTTATTGACTCCAGAAGTACTGTTTTCTCTTGTCAGACTATCATAATTACATGCGGGGATAACTAAATGACTGAAATAAATATTCACATGCTGCTGTGCGTTCTGTACCTTATTTTAAATGTGACAAATAATATGAATGAAAAGCTTGGTGGCTTGGCTCTGACCCCCCCCCCCAAATCCCCCACGTAGCCCAGCGTAGCTTTCTACCCAACCACCCCCCCCCCGCCCCCTCCCTAGACCGAGCCATGTAGTTTATGGACGCTCCCTTAGCAGTTGTTTCTTTTACTCTGTAACGAACAAAACTATTACTAACGTGGAACATCTCTCCGGATTACATCTCATATTCGGTTTCAGCGAAGCTTCGTTAACGTAAGAGGAAAATTACGTTGGTCCATCGTCCTGACCAGTTTTGATCCAGACTTCTCTCAACCAAATACTTTAATACTATTCTGCCGAATCTGGTAGCAACCGTATAAACTTAAGCTCTTACAGTACTTCAATGATTTTATCTTCGATAGTGGAGACCGGAACCTCGTTAATCAACTTTGGCTGCTTTCCTGATACGCTTGTAAGACGTCACAGGGCTAGATGCAAATCCTATTCCTGCCATCTGCGGTTAATTAAGGATTGTCTAGGCTGCTTACCAGACCAGAAAATAATTACGTTGATCTGCCATAGCTACCAAGTGGAATCGGAGAGGGGAAACGCTGTTGGCTCTCATTCGAAAGGACGCTAGTTCGAATCCCCGTCCGGCCATCAAGATTTTGGATTTCCATTATTTCCCAAAATCACTCCAGGCTAATGCCGGGATGGTTCCTTCAAAAGGCCATGGCCGAATTCCTTTCCCTTCCTTGTCCCCAATTCTTTCCCGCCTCCAATAATCTCGATATAGACGTAGCATAAAGCAAAAAACAAAAGGGCAGAACTATTCCTGATGTTAACGAATACTGGTTTAACGGGAAAAATCGTGTTCCTGATGTGTTTGATATTTCACTTAACAAAATGATGCTCTTCGAGAACTGTCTTGGACAAACAAATTCACCTAGTCAGATCATTCATTATTACTCTGTTTCAACTTCAACCTAACTATACAATGTTTCCTCTAAGGCAGGGTTTCTCAAAGTGAGGTTCACAGCCCCCTAGGGGTTTTTCAGTTGATCTTAAGGGGTTCGCGACGAGATTCACGTTATAGCGGCTGACAAGCTGGCTTGAGCATGCAACACTCATGATAGTGAATTGAAATTGAAAATTATCAAAAATTTTCCTAAAATTGGATCAACTTGCTACCAGAAACGAGACCATCCATCACATTAACTAATAACATTCTGATCTTTGTGACTGTATTACATTTTTAAAATAAAAATCCTCATTTTTTATTTTTTTAAATAATCATTTTTTGGGGGGTGGGCGGGGGGGGGGGGGGTTCACCACTGTCTGGAAAATTTAATAAAGGTAAATGGAGCTATAAGTTTGAGAAACCTTGGTCTCAAGCAACAGCACTCATTGCCGCCAGTGCCCTTATAGTCGAATTTATGGAAATATGATGCTTACAGGAAAACCGTTCATAAAACAAGCAACACCGTCAGGTTTACTCGTCAATCTCAACTGTTCCTCGTGTTCAGTGGTGATCTCTTCTGTCGATGGTGAACCGTTTTTGCAGAGACTGTATTTACCATAACTGGAAGCTCGTATCTTTTATTAGCAAAATCGAAATATCAGAACGTACTTTTAAATCTAACTTTGCCCCATTTTTTACAGTACCTGACTATCCACATGTGATCACGATTAAATAAATTAGCGTATGCTTTAGTAGTTCAAACTAGGAGAATATTTATATCATGGACAGACTCTGTGCAAAGTATAGGAACCTAACTTCTTTCGTGTACCTTAACTCTACAGGGGTGTCAAATTCAGGTGTCTCGCTAATAATTGAGATTTAAGCTCGTGCCATTCTCAACAACTGGTTTTTTAAACGACATTTGGGCTTGGACTTCAGTACAAACGATGTCATATTTAGGATCCTGTAGTTACTTATATTATGTCATAGTCAGATACTGAAATAAATCACTTCCTAAGCACTTCTTGTAAAGCCTGCATGTAGTGAAGATGTATTAAACTATCTTACGTGATTTTTAATATTTTTTCTTCTTTGCTGGGTCTTAGTGTATGGTTGCTTCTCTGAGTCTATAGTATCTCCCACGGTTGTACCTGTGTTGTAACTGAACCCCAAATGGATCTGGAATTACTTCATCTTAGGCTATCCCCTTTTGTCAAGTTTCACCTAGATTTTCCTTGATTAACTCTTGTTTTTTTCTTACCTCGATGATATTTTAGGGCTATGAAAAGGATGTCATTATAGCTAGCAAATGTGTGACATTAGGATCCTGCCGAATTCATTGTCGACTATAGGGGCAAATGCGGAGGTTAATATTCATAAAATTATATATGTTTGCATTTGGTTTATGGGAAACTGTTATATATAACGGAGTAGATACATGCAGAAAATGATTTTAGAATGAACTGTTGTTAAATAGTGTGGCCACATGCTTCGAAAAATAAATTCTTAACGTGTTGATAATTGGCACACTTATCTGGCCAACGGTAAAACGAAATAACACATTGTATTTGCACTTTAGAGTCTATTAGAGTCTGTTGAATAATTCAATTAAATATATAAATGTGACAGTCATTATGTAGTTCGACTTAACTTAAATAGAATTTGGAGTAACACCTGAGAAATGTCAGTAACGGAATTATAATATTCCTGCTTATGTGCTTGTATATAGTCATATTTAAAAATATGCCGAATGTGTTTTTTTTAAATTGTTTTCCCATTAAGAGACAAAATTATAAGGTATTATCACAGATACACAATCAGAACCGGTTCAATTCCTTAAGACGAGTAATATAGCGACGATTGTAATAGAAAGGTGACAATGATTTTATATGGAATAATTTTTTTAAGATTTTCTCAAGTGTAGTGCTCGATACATACGTGGTTTCTTAACTTGAGTGTAAAATTTATCTGTGTTTTTAATAACCTTCTCTGATTCTTCTATCAAAAAATCAGGTTATGTTGACCTGTTTCCAGTATCCACTGCAGAGAATAGATCATAAACATCATATGTTCATCTGCTTACGAAGTTTTACCTTGCTTACTATAGAAGGCATCAACCCATCACTGAAATTGTCTATTACAGGTCTGAAATGCCGAAGCCCGATGAATCCAGTCTAACACGAGAAACGGGCAGTGTAGAGTTCCTGGGTCTCACCAACATCGCCTTCGAACCAACCCCGAGGTGAGTGTTTATAATAATCATGCACGATCAATTACGCGTAGAATATACGTAGTGTTATAACGAGTCTCACTCTATAAGACAACACAACGTTGTATCCTTCCTAAGACACCACTTTAGTGTTAACCGACTAGGACAGCGTGCGTTGCTATTGATTTTTTTAAGTGTGTACATATAACCACCTCATAAGTTGTGATAAACAATAAAAAAATACTTGTCTAAACAGTAAAATCCTGCACTGTCATTCGTATTTTCATTTCTTCGTTCACAACAATCAACGGTAGGTAAACAGAAAATACAATGTATTAAATCAGATTGGCAGTGAGAAAAGGAACATTGCAACTCTGCCTAACGTTATAATCTAATTTATCTCTGCCCTCTGTTTTTGTACTACTTACAATTACCTCGACATAGCCCGTCAAAAATGTCTGAAATTTTTGTTGCTAAGAAAAAGTTTAAAAGAAAAGAATAAATTGAAAAAGGAATAATATTTTGTGATGTCTCACGTTTCCTGTAAACATTTTCTGAGTTTTTAAGTCTTTCCTGTTTCTTATCTTCTGTTAAAATTTCGTAGGTTATGTTCTGACCTGGTGCTAGTAACTGCTACACAGAATAGATCGTAAACATCAGATGTTTTCCTCCCTAGATGTATTTTTGCTTTTAATCGTCGTAAATAAACAAACAGCAAGATATAAATTTAAACGAATGTCGCAAATATCTCTGCCTCGCATTGTAAGTTTCATCTCTGGCCTTCGTATTTCAGTACAGTTACTTCTTCGACAGACAATTGCTTTTTAAGTGGCATCGCAGGTACACAATGGAGGAAAGAAATATATGGAGACGACGCAAGGGTCCTTCACCACTCATTAAAGTGACGCCGGGGGGAGAGGAGTGGGGAGGCGTGGCCGCCATATTACCTATCCATACAGACACGGGGAATATGAGCAAAAACCTCAAAGGGACTCTAGGATAAACGTGACGCCGCAATCTGATGATGGATTATTATGTAACTCGATGAGGCAAATAAAAAATTAAGAATAAAATCTTTTGATATCCTGCTTAATTTTCGAGATATTCTGTCTCAAATGTAAGATGCTTTTGTTGAAATTCAGAAGAAACAATTTGTCAAAGTCAAATTTGATGATAGATTCCTATTTAAAAAGATGACACAAATAAAAAATAAAGAAAAAAATTTTTCGGTAACTTGCCCAGTTCTCGAGATATACTGTCTCAAAAGTGAGTTGAAATGAAGAAGAAAAATTTCGAAAAAAGTCAAATTTGATGGTGGATTCTTATGTAATACGACGAAAAAAATCGAAAATAAATAATAAAATTTTTCGATATCTTGCTTTGTTTTCGGGATATACTGTCTCCAAATAGCAATTGTATGGATACGTAATATGGCCTGCGCATGCGCAGTATCAGCCGAGAGTTTAGAGGCGGCGTCACAGAATAAGCAGTATTTCCTCTCCATATATTTCTTTCTTCCATGAGTTACATTACCTTTTAACAGGTACACGTATAATCAAATGAAGTTGAAATTTCCCGGTTAGCTCAGCAGCGCTATGGTAGTAGCTAGTGTAACTAATACTTCGGGCGTCATCTAGAGTCACCGAAGGTTGCCGGGCTATTCAGTTTACCATCAGCTTAAAGGCCTTTTACTAAAGTAGACTACGAGAAAACCAGTTACTCGGGCAGTATGCGTGGCTATTGTAATGTTTTTAAAGTGTATACCGATAATCACCTCGTAAGTAATTAATAATAAAATACCTCTCTAGGCAGTAAAATACCGCTTTGTCCTTAATTTTTTCTCTAGGTACTTCTACCACAGCAGATAATGGGGGGTAAAAAAGAATACACAATAAATAAAGCAGACTCGCAGTGAGAAAATTAACATCACAGCCCTTCCTGGCATTGTATTGTTTTTTTCCCCCTATAGATACGTGGTTTCTTAAGTTTAGTGTAAAATTTCTCTGCGTTTCTTAACTTCTATCAAAAATTGTTTGGTTATGTTGAGACCTGTTTCCAGTCACCGCTGCAGAAAATAGGTCATAAACATCAGATTTTTATCTCCTTACTTGAGTTTATCGATTAAACGAACGTCGCATATATCTCTGCCTCGCATTATAATTTTTTATCTCTGCTCTTCGCATTTGTATGAGTTATTACCTCAACAGACAATTTCATTTTAATTGGTATTGTAGTTACACTTCCTTCTAACAATATAGGTGCAAATAAAACGAAATAAAGTAATTTATTTTAACTTCCTGTTGAGCCAAGGAGCGCTGTAGTGGAAGTTAGTGTAACCAACACTTCCGGAATTATCGAGACTCGCTGATGATTAGCGAGCCATTGAGTCTCAGTCTCCAGACAAAACGCATTTCACCAAAGTGGATTGAGGATATATACCGAGTAGCTTTGAAATACTGGTTTTAATTTTGCCTTTTATACTTCAAAAGATACAAGGTATCGTATGGGAAGTGATAATCTCTGGTACAAGTTAGCCACAGATAGCGCCGCTCCTCTACTCAAAGAAATTTATCAGGCACAAATATTTAGTTCAAACTCGTTCAAATAATTCCCTCACATTCTCTTACCTAAAAATAAAAACTTTCCAGCTCCTTATTCTTGAAATAAAGTTCTCATGATTATATCTTCGCTTCCTGATACTAACTACTTACTCCTAATTCTATCAACATCTAGCCCAGCACTCTCTTCACCCACATTCTGACTTGAAATGATTCCTACCCCAGCTCCTTTACGAGTTAATTATTGTTCTTAATTTCCGCAAACAAGTTCTGGTTTTCATCCATGCACCCCCCCCCCCAAATTCAACATGTGATATCCACAGTGGGTACCATACTTCCCTACTACATTCGGGCAAAGACAAGAACAAGGTTTTGTACTTAGTTACCGTCACTTCCAAGCTAAATCCTCTAATCACCGTCTCCAGTTGATGGAGGAACTCTCTCTCCTTTAGATTTCAAAAATATGTCCTTTCCAACTGAGTATTATAAACTCATTTGCCATGCTTCTAGAGATTTACGCAGGTATACTGCAGAATTCTGTTTTATACGAAGATCATTTAGACTGTTTCCTTCTTTTGATGGCTATCGGCGTGTATCAACAGAGTCCATGATACCTTTTTCACCTATCAAAACATATTTAAACTTTATTTATTTAATAAACAGTTCTGTAACTATAGTACAAAGCATTTACACTGGCGGAAATTAAGATCCCAACAACCAGACGGAGTATTTATAACTGAATAAAATTTGTCCCTAAGTATCGTCATATGAAGAGTATTAAATGATTAAAAATTGAAAGTTTTACATGTGATGATATGAGAATTGTGGGGCTATTTAATATGCTAAATTATTATGTTTTTTAACATATAATTTGTGAACAGTGTGGTGTAACAAGACACTTTTTTGTCCACAAGTTTTTGTTGACCCAGTATTCCAAGGCGAAGTGTGACGACCCTCTACAGCCAAATGTCTTACTGTGAGAGAGGTCGGAGAATTGGCGTGTTCGAAATGGGAGCATCATATCGTCAAATCTACAGAGGGATTGGCCGTAAAGCAATGAAAGTACACAGACTTATTACACAGTGGATAAAAGAAGGAGCTAATACTCTTAGAGCAGGCACAGGTTCATACAGATGGACAACAGCACGTGAAGACCGCCAAATTGTGTGGGTGGCTGTTGCTGGCAGACGGTGACTGCAGGCCAGATCCAAGCAGAGGTTATAGAGAAAGTCACCCCTCCCCCTCCCCTCCCCACCCACCTCCCACGCGATTGTAAACCAATTGCTTGAAGCTGGGTTACACTCTCTGATCACCATGCAATGTGTTCCATTAACCTGATTTGATTGCCAGCATCATCTAACTTAGTGTAAAGCAAAACGCAAATTGACAAATGGCATACACTCGTGTTTAGAGACGAGTCTCGATTCTGTCTGTAGCAAGGTGATAATCGAAAACATGTACGCAGACATAGTGGAGAAATGGCCCACCCTGCTGTGATTTCAGAACGTCACACAGTTGCAGCCAGTTGTGTCATGGTTTGACGGCAATCAGTTTCGAGAGCAGGACAGGTGGTTGTTGTTTGGAGGCAGAACGACAGCCCATCACTATGTGGACGTGGTACTGCACCCTATTGTGATACCCTCCTTGTCCACTATCTAAATCGTATCTTGCAACAAGATAATGCCAGTCATTTTACTGTACTGTGGCTGTCACAACACAAGCCTTGCGATGTGTTACTATAACAATTTGGACCGAACGGTGCCCAGATTTGTCCTCGATAAAACATGTCTGGGATGTCAGCAGTACACACATTAGATCACATGGTCATCCAACACAAACTGTGCAATATCTGACTGCACAACACACGCAGGTGTAGTGAGGCATATTCCAAAGAGACATCTGAACTCATTGATTCAATGCCGGCAAGGATCCATGAATGCATAGATGCTCAAGGAGGGTGAACTTCTTACTGACAACTACAATCTAACGGTAATAAACTCAGCCTGATCCATTTCAATTTGTTATTTCTTCTGGGTATACCTACATTTTTCATTTGTGTACCAAATAAGCTGTTTCACTTTTGCATTTACCTTTATTTTATGATGGCCTACTCAGCTATATATCCTGTGTAAATCCCAGAGTAGTTAGCCACAATCCTCCTTCGATTTAATCCTGTTAAACAACTTTGACAATAGGGAACAACCTAATTTCTGATTGTAAATCAGCAATCGGATAATTTGATGTATATAGGAGATTTTCCCGGGTATTGTTACAATAAAATCTTCATTGTTGTTCTGCTGGATTGTGTTGCAGAACGAAGGTATTTCGATGTATAACTCCACCTGTACCGATCAACGGAACCATCGCTGCCGGATCAGACTCAATAGCTATTTGTCCGTTAGTCTACATCTACATATATACTCTGCAATTCACAAAATGTGAGTGGCAGAGGGAGCTCAGCACCACAGCTCTTTGTTGTGCATTCCAATTCCTAATGGTAAGAGGGGAAAAAAGAATCAGCGCGGCAGCTTATTTCTCTAAATTTATCTTTCCTGTCATTCCGACTCAAATAGGTTGGTGGACGAAGTATTTCTTTCAATTTCACTACACTCGCTTTCATAAAGACTGTTGTAAGCCGTCACGAATCGAGCGCCTCTTCTCTGTAGTTTCTCTATACTGTCAATCAACCCCTTACGAAACGGATCCCAGATGGCACAACAGTAGACCAAATGTAGACGCATAACAGATTTGGACGCTATCTCCTTTGTTCATTACAGTTTTTCAAGATTCGACCTAGGAATCGCAGCCTAGAATTAGCTCTGCCTACTAACGAATTAATGTGTAAGTCCCATTTCATGTTCCTTTGTACTGTTACTCCCAAATATTTCATAGAATCGACCATATCAACAACCGAACTGTTTATCTCGTATTTCACTTTTTACAATTTTGTGCGAGTTGCCACTCAGTGCACCATGCCAAAATAACATTCAGATCACGCTGAATTTCTACTACAAATGGATTCACACCTGAAGAAGACGGCAGAGCTAGCTGTAACAATATCATGTTTTTAAAACACAATCCAACGCAACAACCGTGAAGATGTCACTGCACTAAATAATCTAGAAACATAATTTCGTAGACTCCATGTGCCGTGTTCACCTCGACAACTATTGGCTGTTAGGTGTGACGTCATATGCCAGTTCTTCGTTTCCGGAATAACAATGGACAACTTTAAGGTTATGACCGTTACTTAATTGTAAAGAAATGAATTGTCAGAACACTTTCATTAAGTTTGATTTTCGTAAAATTTCATTTTAAATTAAATGTGTAAATTTAGCTAAAAACATAGTTACGATAAAAATCTACAGCTGAAAAAAAATGGAAAATTTTTCTTTACATTTAATAAAGCCCTTCCCATCGTCGCCATTTTCAATCACTACTGTCACGCTATCTGCCAACTTTAGATATCTACATTCAACACCAGACTGGAGGTTATATCGGACTGACTAAGTAATAGTAAGTCCGATATAACCTCCAGTCTGGTGTTGAATGTAGATATCTAAAGTTGGCAGATATCATGACAGTAGTGATTGACTTAAGGTTATGGCTAGACTAACAGCTAGATTAACAGTAAAAACGGCGTGATTTTTCAATTGCGTTTTATTTGCTTTTTGTTGTGCGTGTTCACTGTGTTCCGAGTCGTTACGTTATAACGTGTGTTTCTTTTGTCTATTTATCAAATTTATAACCCAGAGCAATTTTTTTATATTACTAATTTAATAAGCAATTCTATTTCAAAGCAAATCAATAATAAATTAATGAGCTATTGGTATCTAATTTTCTTCTTTTACGAACTTCATCAGAGTTGCGATAACGAGTTTTCGTACTTAGCTAAGTAGCATGGTTATTATTTTTAACTGGAATCGCTGTAAACTTCCTGCAGTATTATGTTTCAAACAATTATGTTGGAATTAATTTACTGAAACATATGCAAACTTATTTCGGCACGGTTTTTTTTTTTTAATTTAGTAAAGATGTTGTGAGGAAATCGTTTATTTTCAGCTCCGCAATCTGTCAACACAGTTGTGTATGTACATGGAAATTACCAGAAACTTAGTACATATGGCTTTTTTATATAAAAAAAATTAAGATTAAGAAGTGATTTATACCTATTACTGCTCCAGAACTGTTAGTTTGTTAAGTGGATCTATTTTTGCACTTTTAAACTGAACACATCATGTATAAAAATACGCCACTGAATATATCATAACGTAGTTGTTTTGATCTAAAATCATTGTATACGATTTATGTTAGAGGCAAAGTGTAAATTTGCCAGTACCGTCTACGAAGTAGGAGAATCAATGGTTTTGGCGAAATGTGAATTGCCAGTGACAATTCCTAAAGGAGCTGTGAGACAAAAACTATGATATGTTACTACTCAGACTACACTTATACCAACTTTGTGCCAAATTTCACTTAAATCTGTAGAGTAATTAATTGATGCAGGTAAATAATCCAAACGTCCATCCATTCAAACATTCCCATTATTTATTTACCGTATGGCTATGCAACTAATGTAATATATATATATATAAATATCTACAATACATACAGCAAGAACATTGGTAGCATTCACAAACTGAAGTCCAATTGTTGAAGTCATTCTATGAAGGATGTTGCAGCACGAAAACATCTTGAAATGGCCAATCGTACTTCCTTTGGGGACATTCCTTGATGGGAAGGAGCTCTGCAGTCACAGACAAGAGAATCCTGAAGTCCTCACTTTTAAAGCATGGCATTGCATTTGGCGTGGCCTATTCTTAGGCAATTGAGTTTGACACACTGGTCTCTCTTCAAATGGAATCCCAGAAGTCCAGTTGTATGATCTTCAATATCTGGATGTCTCACAGATGAAGAGTTCCAGCTTTGTCGCCATTTTTCCTTAACATCGAAGTCAAATACGTCATGCCATACTGGATTTAAGACAATTGGGAGGTAGGTCATTTAGGACCATGTGGAGTGGGAGATCCTGTGGGTGGTCAGTATGATGTAGTTTTATCCATTCACTTGCCGTTGCTTCTTGGCATCTTACCTCTGGAGGTGGTATATTGCTGATATGTAATCAGGGTACTAGGGTGGATTTTGGCCCCTACACTCAGGGGGCCCGCAAGCATACCTTTGGGGGCCCAAAAGCGCAGCTCAGAAGCCCACGAGCCTTCTCAGCAAACTGGCGACTTTTTTTTTTTTTTTTTTAGCCCTACCGTCGTCTAAGGGACTGCCCAGGGAGGCCCCCAACCATTTCTCAAGGGCCCCTACCAGCAACACAAAGCAAAAAAAAGGTCGTCATCTGTCCTGAGGGGCCCAAAATAATTTTTTTGCACTGGGGCCCTTGTTGACCTAGCTACGCCACTGCCATTTATTACTCTCGTGCACTCGTTCAGATGGATGTCGAGTTTTCTTGTGTGAGTGCTACATTGCCCCACTGGAGCACAGTACTCAGCAACAGAGCAAACACTTTTAAAATAACCGAGAACAACTATTTTTATATATTGGGTTTTCTTTGCTTTTTATGTTTTGTAAGAGTTCACTGCAGCTGCATCTTCTGGAACTGTTCTACAGCCATGACCATGACCTAAACAAAGTCGTGACCGTACGCTAGTCAGTACCGGATTTACCACGTAGCAGGATGTAGCAAATGCCATGGGCCTCACTCCTTCTAGGGGGCCTCGCGCCTCCTAATGGGGCCCCGCACCTAGGCTAGATGGACGACATTTTTTTTTTATTTTTTAGCTCTACAATTTTCACCCGAGGGGCAAAATTGAAGGGGCCACTTCTTCACATTTGCTACGGGCCCCGCGCTGTCTTAATCCGGCCATGACGCTAGTTCATTATAAAAACTCTCTTTCATTACAGCACTATCTATACTTATTACGGGCAAGTTTTGGTCATTTTCTGTCAGGCCACGACGTCCCACTATGACGTCGGACTATAACATCACGCTTTTCGCCTCCGCTAACCAACAAACAACGAACGCTGATGTTTGAGATTTTTCACGTTATTTAATAACAGTTCTATTTAGCTATATATCCGCAAATAAATTAACTGTCAGAAACTGAAAGTACGTATTTCGTTGAAATCACATTTTAATTATTAGTTGCTTTTTCTCAGTTAAAATGCGTTCTATGTAGATTTTTCTTAAACACTCTGGACAGCGATACCGTTGTTACATTAAGCTAACAATCATCTACATTACATTATTTTCAAGACAGTGAACGTTATTTGATGAAAATTTTACTTAGTCAACGAAGAAACGAATTGCTAAAATACTGCATTCAACACGTCATTTTTTGACGGACTGACAATATATTTATAACAAATGTAGATATTTTAATCACTGTTAAAATATACTAGAAGGAATGATTTGCCGAAACACTGAAATAAAGGTATGTACTGCGTTAAAATAAATATGTTAATTATTAGTTGCTTTTATTACTGGTGTCACTATATCAGACATATTGCGTAAATATTTGCAGCAGGTCAAATTTAGATCGCAATACAATGAATGTATTTGTACGCGGGTAATAGCATCTACGAATTTTGAACACCAATAGTAGTAGAAGTTGTGGTTATGTTGAAATGCAGACAGAACCATGGAGGAAGGTCCTCCATGGATAGGACCAGACAACTGGCACATTTTTTTACAGACTAAATCACGATGAGTTTAGTTTTATACATAATTTAAGCTGCTTTCATAAGCTCCGAATTACAGAAGTTATGGAATTTGTATACAGATGGAAGTAGTTCCGTATTTATCATGCTGAATGAGAACTAAACCAGGAATAAAATGGATATAATGCGCTATAGTATAAGGTTTTAGAATTCCTAATTTATTTTTAATTTAATTGGTTTCCTAATTCTTACATCGGTCATTCAGTAGAAATTCTATCTGTATCGTTGTGTAAACTACAACCGAAATATGTACAAATTGCAAAATGAGGTTGTGAGCATTTCATAACAATTCTACTTATTTAGGCAAACATAGCGAAATGAATTGTCAGAACAGTCTGTTAAACCCGTCATTTCTGATGGGCTTTGAGGCTAATTTCCCATAAAGATCTCTGTTGGAGGACAGTGTTGTTAGGTGAGTTGTGGTTTGCAGGCAGGAGTCGAAGGCGAATGGAACCAGCCCATCTCGGAACGTGGACGATGGCGCCGCGACGGACAGCGGGGGCGGTGGCGGCGACGGGAGCGTCGTGTTCACCATCAGCGACGGCAAGAGCGGTCTGCCCCCGGGAGAGGAGCAGGCGCCCTACGACCCCCACCAGCACAGGAAGCTCGAAGCGCCCACCAGGTGAGTCCAACCTAACATTTCTACCAGACCAGAGCAGCGGTTTCGAGAAACATAGTCACAGGCAGTGG
Source organism: Vandiemenella viatica (assembly GCA_031002005.1). Taxonomy (NCBI): domain Eukaryota; kingdom Metazoa; phylum Arthropoda; class Insecta; order Orthoptera; family Morabidae; genus Vandiemenella; species Vandiemenella viatica. The sequence goes on from JARYHS010011408.1 coordinate 198,184,003, forward strand.
CAATTGTCGAGTATAGTTCTCGGCTTCTAGTAGCTTCATTATGGGGCGCCCATTAAGTCCGCGAATTGTTTTGTTCTGAAATCAGGACCACCCTTCATGCTTTGTTAGATTTTTCCTTTAATGGGGCCGCAATCTGTCAATAAAACGATAACCGTCTATATTTGTTCGAGAAAAACTAAAAAACTGCTGCGCAGATTTCGATGAGGTTTTCACTGTTATAAAGATAAGAATCTCAATTGAGTCATTTGGTATGTCTTATGTTTCAATGTAACACAACAGCAGAGCAGTAAGTGAAAATCTGAACTTATAGCGTGAAACACCAAAGATGAAACACCAACAAGATGCAAAATTATAGCCATATTAAAGCATGCAATGTTTCCTTTCTAAAACTCCGTAGATGGCCATACTGAATGCGAAGATAATACTGTGTTAAGTGCAAAATATGTAAATTAATTTTAATAATTTTAAAAAAAAAATGTTTCAAGATCTTCGTTGCTTCTTGAAGCTACGATATCAGGCAAATCAGCCTAGAACATACCACGCAACACCAGGAACTCCGTAATCTGACATAAAAAAAGTGAGATTTCTATCAAACTTGCCCTCCCCCTTGATGAGATTTTGCCCGACCCACCCCCCTTCTCCCTATTCTGACCTAAAACAGTTAATGGCTCCCCCTTACTGGAAAATGTTTCGACCATAGTTTCACTATTTCTTACTCATATGACAAAGTGAGGAAGATCACTGTAAAATAATGATTGAAATCGATAAATATCTTGTAAACAATATTTCAGGTTATGTTTTAGTGTCCCTGTAAAATAGTTGGAATTTGACAACTCCACAGTTGGCTTTCTCTTAACTTGTATTATGTAAACCAATTTCATGAAATAGTAATGGCCTTACTATACCTTATTGTTGGCAATTTTGAATAATGTAATAATTAAAATATGCATTTATTTGCATATTCATACTTCTGAATGAAAAAGTTATTGAAAATATTTTTTACTCAAAGGTAGTACAAAAACCGTCATAACTTGGTCATTTATTAAAACAACACATAACTGACACACTGGAGGTGAATTTAAGTTTGTTTTATAAGCAATTAACAGGATGACAAACATCACTCTCATTACCATCGTGATATATATATATGTATACACACACACACACACACACATACACATCAGGTTGACTGAAATTTCCATGACATTTCAAGGAACTACAACATTCATAAAGTTACAAAGAAACTAAAAAAAATGAACACAATTAGGACATGTAATAGATTATTCACTTTATTTAATATTCATACATGAATGACTGTCTTAGGTTGAGTTTAATGTTTAGATAAATATACACAATTTTACACAGTTAGATTTAGCAAAAAGAGATGTTTTTATCATGCTGATTTCTCAGTTCAAGGCGCCATTTTAGTCTCAGGAGTGAAACATTTATGTGCAAACACTTCACTTTCAGATCAGATGAGCCCTTTACTGCTCAGTCGACCATTGCAGCCTTCACCAACACATAATACCATCAAGAAGCATTCATAAACTATGTAGCTCAATTTGAGCCTCACATGTACTCTCCTTTCACCTCTTCCCCCCCTTTTCCCACGTAGCCTGATGTAGCTTTTTCCTAGACCCCTCTCCTTCCCCCCCCCCCCCCACCCCAAACACTGTGTCACAAGTAACTCTTTTCCCTTTTAATTCTGTAAGATATTTGGCGCTGTTGATTCTTGGCTGTCCGGGTGGCACCGCATCATGTTCATTGTAGCAGACATTTCGACCCTCATTCTGGGGTCTTCTTCCAGGGCAGAACTGTGTCCTCAATCAGTGAGTGGTCTTGTTTTATAAGTGAGTCCAGCACCCTTCTCGATGGTTCTATTTGCCCGGCTAATCAAAAGTTTTGAGCCGTCACGTATTTAGTTGACCTAGTGGGGCGCGGCACAGTCTGGTGGGAGGTTACACGTGACATTCTCGGTGTGCACCAGCGAGTGCCAGGCGTTGTGTAATTTCAGCCTGTTGTCTTCGTTAATATTGTTTGGGTGTTTAGCAATTTCTAACACCTCCTTTACCTTCCTTGGCCACCATTTATCCTCGCGCACTATACGGGTGGTATTTTTGAAGTGTATGGTGTGATTGGTATCGGCTGCAAGCCGTGCAATGGGTTATTTGTCAGTGTTATTAGATTTATAATCACGGATGTGCTCGCGCAGCCTGTCCCTTATAGTGCACCCCGTCTCTCATATGTACACTCAACCACAGGTGCACGGAATCTCATAGACCCCGGCAACCTGTAGTGGAGGCATCCTGTACTTAAGCTTGACGAGCTTGTTACTGACCTTACTGTGCGCTTTATAGACCGGTTTTATGTCAACTTTTTAAACAGCTTCCCAATTCTGTCAGTAACTCCACTTATGTGGGGCAAAAGAACTACTAGGTTGGCTTAATTAGATGTTGAACTGGCATCTTTATCTGTCGTGGCTGCAAGCAATGCCCGTCTAATACAATGATTGTGGTAGCTGTTGGACTTGTACCAGAAGCAGACACACACAAACAAATATCTACATGCCACATCGCACCACCATCGAGCAACAAAAAGAGGCGTCCTCACGACCTTGTGTACAAGAGCGACGAAAGTGTGTAATGCAAATAGTTTGACGACGGAGTTGGAGGCACTGTGACACACATTCAAGTCCCATGGCTACCACAGTCATTGTATTAGACGGGCATTGCATGCAGCCACGACAGATAAAGACGCCAGTTCAACATCTAATCAAGCCACCTCTCAGGAACGCCAAGTAGTTCTTTTACCCTACATAAGTGGGTTTACTGACAGAATAGGGAAGAAGTTGACATAAACCCCTGTCTAAAAAGTGCACAGCAAGGTCAGTAACCAGGTCATCAAGGTAAAGGACAGTCTGCCTCCTCTACAGGTGGCCAGGGTCTATGAGATTCCATGCACCTGTGGTCAGTTGTACATAGGAGAGACGGGGCTCACTATATGGGACAGGCTGCGCGATTATAAATCTAACAACATTGATACATCCGCCATTGCACGGCATGCAGCCGAAACCAATCATGCCATAGACTTCGAAAATACCACCCTTATTGTGCGCGAGGATAAATAGTGGCCAAGGAGGTTAAACGAGGCGTTAGAAATTGCTAAACGCCCAAACAATATTAACGTAGACAATGGGCTGAAATTACACGATGCCTGGCACTCGCTGGTGCAGACCGAGACTGTCACGTGTTAGCTCCCACCAGACCATGCCGCGCCCCACCAGGCCAACTAAACACGTTACGGCTTGGACCTTTTGATTGGCTGAGCAAATCGAACCATCCAGACGGGCGCTGGCCTCACTTGTAAAACAAAACCACTCACTGATCGAGGATGCAGTTCCGCCCTGGAAGAAGATGTCAAAATGTCGGCTACAAAGAACATGACGCGGCACCACCCGGACAGCGAAGAATCAACTCACTCTGGCCCCGGAAGCCTATGATTATATTTGGCACTATATTCTCTTAAGAGACTTTCATTAAAATTATTGATTATTTAATAAACATTCAATTAAGATCAGAGAAGCATAACATATGTTAATTTCAGAGGAGGGAATAATATCATAATTACATTCAATTTGTTTTAGGGAATGATGACAATGCACACACCTCCCTTACCAAATAGTCCAATCCTATACACACAAATACAGTTTTAAACTGAAATATTGTGAAATAAGTTCACATTTTTGTGTTTGTCTGGCCCTCTTGATTTCACCAATAATAAATGATGGGTTTCTTTCCATATCCTTCCATATTTTCAAATTTGTTTTAAAAACACAAAATTTAATGAAACAAACAATGGCAACACACTTCATTCTCCAGTAAAACCATTTTAAAAAGTGCTGAGGCAGCTAAAAACAGATTTAAAAATTGTCATTATAGGCAGAAAAGTATTTTAAGAATACTAAATTTATAATGAACAAGGAACTACAAAGGCAGACTAGGAACCTTTGTGGGGGAGAAAAGGGTGATTAAATTAATTTACCTTGAAGATTTCTTAATTGCCATTCTATTAACTTACTAAAATCATGCCTGTAATATTATATGCTGCATTTATTTCCATTAAAAATGTGATCAATTTTGTTTTCAAGACACTGAATATAAAGAAAAATACATGCTATGTGTTTCAGCAACATGGAGACACTGGTGCATATCCTGAAGGGCAGCCTGGGGACGGGCATCCTGGCTATGCCAATGGCTTTCCACAATGCAGGACTAATCGTGGGGGCCATTGGCACTATCATCGTGGGAGTGATTTGCACCTACTGCCTGCACGTTCTTGTCAGTACCCTCCATATTTATCTCTTGCGATAGTAGAATGCATGTTACATAAAGTTCCTATTGTGTTAATCTTATCTTCTTTCCCATGTTGGCAACAGGGTTGGTGTTGTGGTTGGAGAAATGGGTTGAAAGCACCTCAAGCCCAGGCCCTTAAAGAGGGACTGCTAGCCAGAGTATTTAACTAAATAGAAATCAAACATTAAAAAACTATCTTTAAAAGGTGTTAACTGAATTTTTTTTTGTCAAAATTTTCTGAATTTATAAAAAAAAAAAAACAAGTTTAAATAAAGAATGTTATTGGAGGAGGGGGGGCCTAAGAATGCTTACCTTGGACCAAAGAGTCCTAGCACCAGCCCTGGTTGGCATTAAGTGTCCATGAGAACTTGTGTGCATGTAGCAAATTTGGATGTGCATGCATCTCTCCCACTGACGCATGACTCACCTTTAACATTTTTTTTATTATTATTATATAATTAAATTGCAATGGCGCGCACACTCTGATGGCAATTTCCCTACACACCCATCTTTTCCCTTTCCTGCACCCACCTACATTTGCCCTCGCAAATTTTAGCTTTAAATTCTTTCAACGTTTTTGGTAAATTATTCATCATTTCCAACCCCTGACACCCTAACCCAAAAAAGAGAATCTTCCTACACCCTTGTGCCTGAATATGAGTGTCAGCTTGTGGTCATGGTAATCTTTTCTCTTCCATGCATTACTTTTAATTCTTACACCAATATCTTTCCATGCCTGATCACTAATATACACCTTGTACACTCCCATGACCCTCTTCATCCTCCTCCTGTCTTCCAATGAATCCCATTCCAGCTCTTTTATAGTATATGTTACTGATTGCATTCTGCAGTAATTTCCAGAAACAAATCTATCAACGGTTCATTGCACCCTCTCCAAAGCCTGTATATGATATGCAAAATGTGGGTCCCATACACTATATTCAAGCAATGCTCTTACCAAAGTTTTGTAACCCAATTCCTGTACTTCTTTCGTACATCCCCTCATCACTCTCTCCAACAAGTGCAGAATTTTGAAACCTTTTCCTACTACCTCACCAATGTGTCCTGCCCAGTTAAGCTAGTTATCAAATGTAACGCCAAGACATTTACATTTCAAGTCTTCAGCAAGCAATTCTTTCTCCACATTGTAATTGTAATCAACCTTTAGTTTTTTATCTGTGTGTCTAATAAGCTGACTCTTCTTTGCATTTATATTCATCCCATGTTTACCAACCCAACTAGATATACATGAGTAAGCTTTGATCACTAAACTATTGTAAAGTGTATTTTTGTCGATCTGGCACACCTGCCTTAATCTATGTAAGTGATGTGTTATTTTCTCTACCCTTTCATAGTGTAATAATTAATCTATTAGCTAAATTAATTAAACGTATTTGCTTGAGTAGCTACTTTCTAACTTGTAATTAATTATCTGTAACAGATTTTAAAATAAAGAAGTAAAACAACGGTATTGCATCAAATACAAATATAAATAACTAGAAATTATTATATCTTCAAGGCTATTGAGCCTGTACAAAATCTGTCACATTTCCATCAATAGGGGCACAGCCCAAAATATGCCGTCCTCCCTTCAACTTTTAACTTTCCATAGTAACTGTGATTTACAAACTCATCTGCATGACATTGGAGGAGAAAGCTTTAAAGAAACTCCTAGGTAAACTAACTTATGAATGAGTTGCATTACAAACTACCAATAGGAAAATTTAAAAATAAATTTCAATGTATCAGTGGTGTGTTATTCAATTCATCAGGAAAAGTAAACAACATTTCAAAGAGATTTTTGGTATTTAGCAGTTGTGGAAAAGAGCATTAAGGGAAATAAGTCACTGTGAAGTATTAAAATTACTCTATAAAACTAATAAAGAAGTAATGAGAAAAATTTTTACCTAGAAAGAATTAGAGATAAAAACAGAAACTAATACTTTTATAATTATATTGTTACATGAGTAGGATGGGATGAAACTGATAGTTAGGGAAATAATGCAGATGTTAGCTTTATATGGGAGAGGGTTAAGGAATGGATGAAGCAAATATGATAGTCATTAAATAAAGAAAACTACTGTACTGAGAAAAGACAGAAGTTTAGAAATATGGAAAGTGGAAAAGACTGATAGTGCTGTGACAAAATCATTTATAAATCACGGAGAATATCTCACTTGGCATAGAAGAGAACTATTATTGTATTCTGATGTGTTTTAAATCATTTGTAACAGTTTCTGTTGTTCTGTAACATCTCTAATCATGTCTTTTTCCATTTTATTGTATCTTAAATGTTTTGGGAAATTTTCTGCCTCTTCCTACCTTGAGATAACTGCCTCTATTACACAGTTTAATCTTTTTCACCCTCTACACTTTTGTTGTTCATTTCAGCTCTCTAATGACAGAGATCATGGAGTTGCAAAATGTGATCTAGTATTCCCTGTGTTCTTTGTGTAAGATGTGATATTTTTTTAAGTTGATAGTTTTAATTCCAGAAGACCTTTTGTACTGTTTTCTACTGTCAGACTTTTGTAAATTACATACAGAGATAATTAATTGAGGTAAATAATTATTCACACGCTGTTTTGTGTTATGTTCCTCATTTTAACTGTGAAAAATGTTATGAAAGGAAAGCTTGGTTCAGAAACCCCCCTCCCTCCATGTAGCCCAGTGTACCCTTCCAGCCAACCTCTCCCCTCCCTGGGCCGAGCCACGTAGTTTGTGCATGCTCCCTAATGAACCAGTATTAAAGAATTATTTTCAACATTATTTTTATTTCTGTTTCATGATACAGTGAACAAAAATAGTGAGTTTATAATCCTTTTTGCTTAATGTTATTGATGTTTAACTGATCCACCCAAAACTTGTTACCTTCATAGTTATTTTCCTATCACTAGAAAAAATTGTAAGATATATTTATTTAACCTATGGCCACCACACATACTTAATAATACATTACATATAATTGTATTAGTACGTTCATCCTAATAAGATTTTACATTAAAGAGTCCATGTTAAAATTATAGTTAGAATTCAAAGTCAACAAAGCGCAGCCAAAGTAATGCTTCATTTAAAATGTCGATGAACTCTTTTGATGGTCATCTGAAGGCTCAAAGTGGGCAATCAAGAGTCATGTGATGGATGGTTTGTTCTTCCTCACTACAGTCGCAATTCGGTGAATCTCTCATTCCCCACATGTGAAGAGATGAAGCAGATCTGCCAAGGCCAGACCTAACTCTGTTGAGAGTTTTCCATGTCTTATGGGGGAGATCAAGTCCCTTTAGTACCTGTTGGTTATCAAACATGGAGTACATTCTGATGGGGTTGAGGCTAGACACTCTGATCTCCACCCATCTCTCACATTAAAGTGTTTGGCTATAAGTTTTTGTGCAGTATTTATGCTTAGACTTATTGATTTAAATCTCTGAAATTGGGATTTCAAGTCATTGTGGATGGAGAAGTCGAGGTGTTGACAGATCTTATTACTTTGGGTAATTAGGCCATTGTGTCATCTCATCATAGTCAGTTCGATATTACTCAAAACGGGCAGCCAGTACAGTGGAGTGTTCTTGATACAGCCACTTATTATCTACATTGTTTGGTTCAAAACTATCATTTTGGTGTGGCTGCTATTCGTCCGGGCAGATGAGCAGTACTCAGATGCTGAATACACTAGGTTCAATGCTGAAGTAAGAAGTGTGGAGGTATATGGTCCCCAGGCGATGATTGTAACGTATTTGAAGCCACACTTTAGACCTGGGATCAACATTGTTATGTCTTCTCACCTTGTGTATGTACTTGCAGGTGAGGACTCAGTACCAGATGTGCATTCAACGCAGGGTGCCTCTCCTCAGCTACACCAAGACAATACAAGTAGCACTGGAGGATGGACCACCAGTTCTGAGGTGGACTGCACCATATGCAGCGTTAGTATATATTAACACATTACAGCTAAAAATATTAGTGAAAAGATTGCATGTGGTTGAGAAATGAGGGAAAAACAATAGTTTTGTAGTAAGAAAGGTATGTCACTTGTTTTGTTAATTTATTGCTTGTCCTTTCAGATTTGCTGTAAACTTCTTCTTAGCTACATACCAACTGGGTATCTGCTGTGTATACATAGTGTTTGTCGCAAGTAATGTCAAACAGGTTAGTGTACCTACTAATAACAAAACTCTGCAGACTTAAAGCTTCCTACAAAATCTATACTTTCATCAGATGTTCTTAGTTGTAAATGCAATATTTCAATGTTTGCTTTAAGAAAATATCTTTATATATAAAAATGAATTGCTGTTCATTTGTCTAGCTAAAACTCTGGAATGGCTGGACCGATTTGGCTAATTTTGATCTTGAAATATTTGTGAAAGTTCAGGGAAGAACATTGAGAAAAAATGGATAAATTGAGAGGAAAATACTGAAAATGAAAATTTAATCTTATATATAAAAATCAATGTCTGTCTCTTTGTTCTCTCTGCGCTCCTAAACCGTTAGTCTGGTTACGGTGAAACTTATGTGAGTTGTCGAATGTGTGTTGGAGAAGGTTCCTGAGAAATACAATTTCCAACCCCCCCCCCCCCCCCATCCCTATAACACCCAATAATTTAAACAACCTAACAGATTTTATCCGAGTTCTATGGAAATTTGCACAAGTATACTGTAAAACAAACAGAAAAATACTGTTACATATGGTTTCCAAAAACACTAACCCTCTCCCCCTTCACACCCCCTTAATTTTTACTCAAACCCACACTTTTTATCCTATTTCGATGGAACTATGCACACGCTTACTTAAAAACAAAATAGAAAAATACTGTAGACATTACTTTTACAAAAACTCAACCCCTTTTCCACCCCTTCATTATTTTCAATGTTCTTTGTACAAAGCTAAAGTTCCTATAGGATTTTGAAGGAAGTTTACATGCGTATACTTTAGAACAGACAGAAAAATACTGTTTACTTTCAGTTTTCGAAAGCCCCCTCCCCCTTTACCACTCCCCTATTAATTTTCAATGATCTATATTGAAACCCACAGTTTTTATTTGATTTCAATGGAACTTTACATTTCTATACTTAAAACAAGGAGAAAAATGCTGTTCACATTTGGTTTTATACAAGCAGCTGCTCTCCTTCTTTACCCCAACCGCCTAATTTTTGTCAATATTTCATATACATACCCACAGTTTTATGCAATATCGATGGAACTGTGCACACAAAAACAATAAAACAGACAGAAAAATATGGTCTATATTTAGATTTCAAGAACGAAAACCCTCTTCTCCTTTACCTCTCCCCTTATTTTTTATCAGTGTTCTGTGTATATACTCACAATTTTTATCCGATATTGATGGAACTTCAAACACATATACTTTAAAACAAGGAGAAAAATACTGTATACATTTGGTTCCCAAATCCCATCCTCTCATCCCCTTATTCTATCCTCTCTTAATTTTCTGTATTCCTTACACTAACTTTATTCAATGTGGATGGAACTTTGCACACGTATAAATTAAAGCAAAGAGAAAAATGCTGTCTTTCTTTTGTTTGCAAAACCCACCCACTTTCCCTATCACCATAATTAAGAAAAATTTACACTTGAAACCATTTAGATTTTTGGAAATATCTTGAAAAAGGGTGGAAAATTAAAACAACAACATTATTTCTGTTAAACAGCACTGGAAAGATTATGATCAGACAATTGCTGATCAATAAATTCAAACTAGAATTGTAATATTTTTTTGTGTCAACACACACAAACACAATTTTTATTTGATTTCGAAGGAAGTTTGCACACATATGCTTTAAAATAAGTGAAAGTGATGTTTATATTTAGTTTACAAAATTGCATCCACTCTCCAGTTTCACCCCTCTTAAGACTGATATACATATGCAACTTGTCTCTGTTTAGCATTTATGTCCAAACTCAGATTTCTTTTGTATATATGTTGATTGGAATCACCGAAAACTTTGTGTATCCAAGACCATTGTAATAAACTTTAAACTGAATGATACAGTAATTAAAATTTATACATAAATACCTAATTTTTACTAAATACAACAGTCAAAGGTATTCATTTAATCTATACATGTAGTCAAGTCTATCAATAGTGAAGCATAGCCGGGTCAGCTAGTTATACAATATTTTATCCATTCCAAGCTCTCATTTCAATCTCTTACTTATTTATATACTACAGGAGAGCAAATAATAACAAAAATTTTGTTTGTATTCTTTCCATACTTGGTCTCTTGTATTACCCATTCTTTCCATTTGTCGTACTTAATTTAAATGTCTCGTATCCCTATACACCTTTCATTCATGACATTCAACTTAATTATTAGTTTGTTATAGCTTTCATGGCAGTGTAACAGGTACCATGCATAACAATCTGATAACAAAGCATTTTCCATCTAAAAAATTTAATGTTATTTTTTTCCATGTTTTTATGTATCTGCACTGTTTGTCATAATTAGTAACTTCCTATCCTAATTCTAATTAAAATTAGAATAATGTTGCATTTTAATATAGTTTCATCATTATCACTGATTTTCTACTGCAGTGGACCTCATATGGTAATGAACAAATACAATTTCGTGGTTTACAACTTCAGTAATAGTCTCCTCAATACAGTGTATGTCAGTAAATAAGAAACGTTAGGACACGTTTTTCAAATAGTAAAGAATATCTTCAAATTCAGTTTTTCTTCTGTATAGTTCAAATGTTCTGTCCTGAAAATTATTTTAAGTAATTTTTTGTTTTGTTTTCAAGAGCATTAAAAAACAGTTGGATATATATATATTATTGATTTCTATTATCTTATTCTAGCAGAATGTATACACTTTTCATAAGTGATGTCATTGATACTTTACTACTACAGTAAAGGAGAGTGTGATACTATTAAAAAACCTTGTTCTCTGCAGGTTATTGACTTGTACTTCACCGAAATCAGTGTACGACTTTATATGCTGATTCTTTTGCTGCCTCTCATCCTCATGAACTGGGTGCGGAACCTGAAGTTGCTGGCACCATTTTCAACTCTGGCCAATGTTGTAACATTTGTGGGACTTGCCATTGTCCTCTATTTCCTTTTTGATGAAATTCCAAACCCTGGGGAGAGAAACTTTGTTGGAGAGCTTCGGAACTTCCCTCTTTTTATAGGAACAACACTGTTTGCCCTCGAGGCTGTTGGTGTGGTGAGTAAGAATAAAGTAACCTATAGTGTTAACAACCTGTAGACCTAACCCTAATCATAAACTTTACATAAACATCCTGATCAGAAAAGAATGATATTCACACACATAGAAGAATATTTAAAAAGGAAATCAAAATTGTGAGATGTACTTGTATTGGTTGAAAACTAGTTGAAATATTATTGTTTCTCTGATAATGACTTCTTCACAGTTTTTTTCTTTTTTATGTGTTTGATCTCAATGAAGATAATATTCTGTGGGGAAGTGCATGAGGGTTTTTTTTTTTTTCTGGCTTTACACCTCATCGACGTTGAGGTCATTAGAACAGGGACTAGTAATGGGAAGGAAATGTTCTTTTAAGGAACTGTCTTGGCATTCGCATTGAGTGATTTTGGAAAACCATGGAAACCAAATCTGGATGACCAGATGAGGATTAGATCCCATGTCCCCCCCCCCCCCCCCAAAGAGGCCAGAGCCATACCACTCACCTACCATGCCCAGTGTGAGCTTAATTTGCTGATACACAGTATTAGTGAATGTGTATCAGTTTACTATTTGATGTGTTGCATCATAAGGTACTTGGAAATTAATGCCATAAAACTATTGTTAAACTATCAATTGCAGGGCATAGAAATAGGAAAAATCAATGCTTTTAGCAAAAACCAAATAAAATAAATTTTGGTGATCTTATCGCCAGGTGACAGTTTTAAGTTGCTGTGTACTACATCTCCATTATGGCCAGAACTACAGTTTAACATGGAATCCAAATTTTGGAACATATTTCACAAAAAACAAAAACAAACTTCAACAGAGGTATGTTGAAATTCCTTTAAAAATTTGTTACAGGATTTGAACTATGTTCCTGAATTTTCGAAACTTTCAGCTTAACTACTGAGTTACCAGAATATTGAAAACTAAGTTTGCCTACTGTAGGTGCAACGACTCATTGGAAGGCACATATATCAGTCAAAAACAATTGTGAATTATATTATTAAATGCTACATTTTTTATGGATGTTACAGATGTATAGAGTGGTTTGGAAACTTGGTTTTTGTTTGAGAAAGTAAGTGACTGATAAAATTAGATGATTTAATTTAAATTAATTGCAATGGAGCACATACTCTGGTGGCAATTTCCCTACACACCCATCTTCCCCCTATCCTGCATCCACCTACATTTTCCCTCTACAAATTTTAACTTTAAATTCTTTTAACGTTTTCAATAGGTTATTCATCATTGCCCTTGGTAACTCATTCCAATCCCTGACACCCTTACCTAAAAAAGAAAATCTTCCCACACCCTTGTGCCTGAAATCGAGTGCCAGCTTGTGGTCATGGTCATCTTTTCCCTTCCATGAACTACTTTTCATACCTATTGCAATATCTTTCCATGCCTCATCACCAGTATACGCCCTGTACACTCCCATTACCCTCCTCGTCCTGTCTTGCAATGAATCCCATTCCAGCTCCTTTATCATATCTGTCACTGATTGCATTCTGCGATTATTTCCAGAAACAAATCTAGCAGCCCTTCTTTGCACCTTCTCCAACTCCTGTATTTGATACTCAAAATGTGGGTCCCATACTACACTACCATATTCGAGCAATGGTCTGACCAAAGTTTTGTAACCCAATTCCTTTACTTCTCTCGTGCATCCCCTCATCACTCTCTCCAACAAATGCAGAATTTTGAAACCTTTTCCTACCACCTGTCCAATGTGTCCTGCCCAGTTAAGCTTGTTATCAAATGTAATGCCAAGATATTTACATTTCAAGTCTTCAGCAAGCAATTCATCCCCCACCTTATATTCATAATTAACCTTTTGTTTTTTATTTGTGTATCTAATTAGCTATCTCTTCTTTGCATTTATCTTCATCCCATGTTTACCTACCAACTAGATATCCTGTCCAGATCACCCTGCAACTGTTTACAGTCCTCTATCGTTTTGATCCTTTTATACAGCATTATTTTATCTGCAAACAATCTAATTTCAGATAGTAAACAATCAACACAATTATTCATTAGAATAATGAATAGCAATGGTCACAATACGCTACCCTGCGGCACTCCCATTTTTACTTCCACTTACATATATATATTGTATATAATTTTAAAACTTCCCCTCTTCATACAAGAAAACTTACATTATATCCACTGCCGCTTCTAACAAACCAAACAGTGACCGACGGCAAGCAAAACTACTTACGATTTAATATGATTGTTGAAGCTACAGAGCAATGCTCTCTATGTTTATGGGCACAGTATTGCCGACAATTATACTCGATTATAACAAATGAGCACAGCCCCCTGGATCGCATTTGAAAAAGCGCTAGATCAACCTAAATACAAATATTAAAAACAATAAAAGTAGACGTGTTTCTACACCAAAGGTTAAAAGAAGTCTTTTTTTTTTGGTGACACTAATTTCGATTACTATTTTCGAAACATGGGTGTCACCCCCACATGGGTGACACCCGGGGCGGTCCGCCCCCACCGCCCCCACTGCCCCCCCCCCACCGCTCCCCCCCAGCTACGCCACTGCTGATATAGCCATAGAAATTTCTAGATGCATCAGTCAGTGGTCCTCCTGCACTGACAATACTCTTCATAAACCAATCTTTGTTGGATAATAATGTGTAAATGTAGCTGAGAGTAAAAAAAAAAAAAAAAAAAATATTTGGTGTCAAAATTAAAGGTTTCAGATTCAAATCCCAGTATTCTATGCTACTAATGAGCCCTATCACACACTCTGTTATGAGAGAATGACTATACTTGGTTTGTTTGGTTCAGTTTTAAAATTGATCACCACTTTTACACAGGAAGAAATTATAAAAGCATAAAAGTACCCAAACAACCACCAGTATTTAAATAATTCAATTTAGCCATTAAATTAATACAAGGCACTTCATCTTCCAAGTGACTGCTGTTTCCAGCCACATATTCCTAAATCCATCTGACAGTACTCCACAAGTCACTCTAATAAACGATTAGATAACGTTCGTTGTGCACACACGTTCCGAGCCTAATGGCCCGTTTTTCTATTTGTGAACATGGCAGATGCCGAAATATTGTGTAGTTGTTTGTCGGCATTAGTGTTCCCTCTCATCGCATCCATCCATTTTGGTATGTGGTGGGTTAATTTCCATTTATTTTCTTATTTAATAAACGATTAATTATTTTAATTTGGCAGAATATAGTCCAAAATGACTGTAAAACCCATGAAAATGTTCACAAAACTAGTTTTTTTTAAATACTTTTGATTCATTTCAGACGGTTTCAAACTAATTTCAACTTGAAATAGGAAATGTGATGTGTACCAGTTACTGTTATAAACTGAGACTGTGTCAAAAATCCCAGAATGGAGGGTTTACAATAACTGTCTATACATGCTGGAAGCATAAAAAAATGTATTTTTTTATTAACATAATTTATCATACTTCCAAACTATATAAATGATTCACAATAAAATCTTTTAATTTACTAGCTTGAAAGGCTACTTAATAAATGTTTGCCTTCTTAAAAATTTATATTTAAACTTCTTGTACAAAACTACTTTATCGTTCTGCCTAATTGGTTCAGTGTTTGCACTTCTTTACAAGATCCTTCTACTTTCTGGATCATTCTTACCAAACTTGCCATTCACTACACCACAGTAAATAGGAAAATTTGTTTAAGTATATAAAGTCCTAAAATGACCTAAATTAACCCAGAAAGATTCCAAAATTAAATATTTTACCCATGAAAATTCATTTTAACTAACTTTACAATAGATAAAACTATATACCCACTACTTACTGTCTCGTTGCTACTCTGTGAAACACTTCCATACTAAGGGTAGCGTATTGGGACCATTGCTATTCATTATTCTAATGAATAATTGTGTTGATTGTTTACTATCTGAAATTAGATTGTTTGCAGATGACATAATGCTGTATAAAAGAATCAAAACGATAGAGGATTGTAAACAGTTGCAGGGTGATCTGGACAGGATATCTAATTGGGTTGGTAAACATGGAATGAAGATAAATGCAAAGAAGAGTCAGCTTATTAGATACACAAATAAAAAACAAAAGGTTAATTATGAATATAAGGTGGGGAAAGAATTGCTTGCTGAATTCTTGACATGTAAATATCTTGGAATTACTTTTGATAACAGACTTAACTGGGCAGGACACATAGGACAGGTGGTAGGAAAAGGTTTCAAAGTTCTGCACTTGTTGGAGAGAGTGATGAGGGGATGTACGATAGAAGTCAAGGAATTGGGTTACAAAACTTTGGTCAGACCATTGCTCGAATATGGTAGTATAGTATGGGACTGTCATTTTACGTATCAAATACAGGAGTTGGAGAGGGTGCAAAAAAGGGCTGCTAGATTTGTTTATGGAAATTATCGCAGAATGCAATCAGTGACGGATATGATAAAGGAGCTGGAATGGGATTCATTGCAAGACAGGAGGAGGATGAGGAGGGTCATGGGAGTGTACAGGGCATATACTGGCGATGAGGCATGGAAAGTAGTGCACGGAAGGGAAAAGATGACCATGACCTTAAGCTGGCACTCGATTTCAGGCACAAGGGTGTGGGAAGATTCTTTTTAGGTAAGGGTGTCAGGGATTGGAATGAGTTACCAAGAGAAATGATGAATAATTTACCGAAAACTTGGAAAGAATTTAGAGATAAAGTTTGTGGAGGGCAAATGTAGGTGGGTGCAGGATAGGGGGAAGATGGGTGTGTAGGGAAATTGCCACCGGAGACTGTGCTCCATTGCAATTAAATTAAATTAACTGTAGATCAATGCAATCAGTAACATATATCATAAAAGTGCTGGAACTGGATTCATTGGAAGACAGGAAGAAGGTGAAGTGTGTCATGGGAGTGCACAAGGTGTGTATTGGTGATTAGGCATGGAAAGATATTGGTGTAAGAATTAAAAGTAATGCATGCATGGGAAAAGATGACCATGACCACAAGCTGGCACTTGATTTCAGGCACATGGGTATAGGAAGATTTTCTTTTTTAGGTAAGGGTGTCAGGCAGTGCCGGCGGATAATGTGGGTATGGTGGGTAGCAATACCCACCCGGCAAATTCCAGGTGGGTAAAATACCCACCCGGAATTTAAGAGGGCATAGAGGAAAGAATTGAGAGAAAGAGAGAGCAGACCAGCTAAGCATGTTAGTTTCGTCCTTCAAAATGCGTGTATAATAGCCTGTGTACCCACACCACCATTAACGACGCACTAAATCCCTTTGATGTTTCAATAGAGACCGCCACCCTAGCTGTCGTCAACTGAGCAAACAATCGTTGTGAGTGAAACCAAGAAGGCTACGGTCAGGGGCGTAGCTACTATGGGGCTAGGCGGTGCAGTGCACCGGGGCCCTCACGCTCAGGGAGCCCCCAAGCATACCTCAAGGGGCCCCTAAGCGCACCTCTAGGGGCCCTTAAGCGCAGTTTAGAGGGCCCACGAGCCTTCACGGCAAACTTTAGGGCCCTCGCTGCTCAGGGGGGCCCCAACCACTGCTCAGGGGGCCCCTACCAGCACACAAAGCAAAAGAAAGGTCGCCCATCTGGCCTGAGGGCCCAAAATAAATTTTTTGCACCGGGGCCCTTGTTGACCTAGCTACGCCACTGGCTACGGTAACATAGTGTACATCCAAAACAGTCATGTGTGAAAGCTGTATTAGTGTATTTCGGCTGACTCTCAACATAAAAATTCAAATAGATAAATTCGTAGTGAATTTGAAAAGGAGAAACGAATTGAGTGTAGATAATGCTAGAAGACAGCAGAACGTGGAGGATAAAATTGCATCGCCCTTAGACGAAGGATCCACTGGAACCTTAAAAGATGGCCTTCTTAAGTCAGCTGACAGTCAAAATCCAGAAAGTAAGTAAAATTCTTATTCGTGTTCTTCACTATATAGGCCTACATAAATAGGTGCGTATGTAATGATTATTCTCGTGTATGTACTAGAGATGTAATGGAAGCGGAAACAGAAGCCGAAGTTATATGAAAATGTGATTTAGTGTACAGAATCTTCATTTAGTGTCTAGTTACTTTTGTTTGATAAAAATGACAAATAATGTTTATTTTAATAATCAAATCAAACAGTAATAGTAACTGACTTTGAAGTAGTAGTTTTCTAATTACTATGATTAATATTCGAAAGTTAAAAGTGGCAAGTTATATTTTAAAAACAAACGCTTAGCAACCTTTTCTCCTTTTTTATATTTTTTCTTCCCCCCCCCCCCCTCCTTACAAATTAAACCTTCTTTCAGTGAACAATTTTTCGTTAGTAATACTTCAAGGCGGGGCTTACAAAAACCAATTGGAGACAACATAGAATATTTGCCATCACCTAAAGACGATCTACTTTTAATAGAAGTCTTTTTTGCTTTTACTACTTGACTAGACTGATATTGATTTTTTTCCCTTCATGTAACTTAAGATTTACATTTAATTTTTCAGACGTTTGAAATTCTTGTGGATGGATGGATTTCAAATTGCTTTTTAAAGCAATGGTGGTACCAGTATGTTCTTTCAGAGAATACCTAATGTACGTAAATTTTGCCACAGATTCAGTTTTTTGTACACAACTATCTAAATAGTTCTTAGTTTTGGTTTCATTTTGAGACACGCTACTATCATACAATAAAATACATACCTAAGGGGCCCACAGACGACCAACTTGATTGGCAACTTTGTTGTGAACTTTATTGGCTACCAAGTTGTACCGCTGTCCCAGTACTTGTCATCAGGTTTTTTTGCCGGATGTTTTCTCCTGCTACTTTCTATTATTTTTTATTGCAGTTTTAAGCATTTTGGGTATAATAGAGCAAAGTTTGTGAAAAATCAGTGACTGAGAATTGCAGTTTTTAGTTTTAAGAGAGTTGTGTGAAGATAAGATGCATCCTGCTGGTCTCAAAGGAATGGCATCAAAACTGCACAGATTTCTCCGTTCAATTTTTAGTGACGGAGATACGCGTCACTAAAGCTGACTATTTTCATAAATTTTTAAGACTGGAAAATATAACCTAGTATGAATTGTAGGACAAATTGCGAAACTTTATTTAAAAGGACACCAGCATGAGGATTTTATTGCTGTGAACGAATGGTCGTTCGCAACCCCGATGCTTTTAGTTAGTGGTCAGAGCATCGAGGATTTAAAATTTTTCAACGCTATATCGCCACAAATTCTTGGAAGAAACTGACTTGTTGTGTTATGAACTAAAGTTTTTTTTATGAATTTTAACCTCCTGGTAATGTCAAAGTAACATGCTATGTACTCTCTTTGGCTCCGGCTCCAAACCTTGAACTCAGTTCTATGTTTTTGAATTGCCTCCGGTAGCCAGTTCTAATATTTCTGAGTTTTTCCTTAAAACTGTGAATATTCATATTTAGCCCAATTTTTTGAACAATGAATTTTTTCACGCATTCTTCTTTTTGTTGCGATCCTTAAAAATTTCAGATTTCCACAACTAGGATAGCGTCTCAAAAACTTCACCCAGATTTGAATGTTTGCTATACTTGCCATATTCGAAAAGCAATTTTGATCTCAAACAGTAGTAAGTAGTCCAAATAACATCTGGTCAAACGAAAACGTACAGTAATCGAAAACAATAACATTGACAGAACAGTTGAAAGTTAACAACTGATACTGAAAACTGTGCTGTTAATTTCGAACTTCCACACAGACGCCACAAAAAGTTCGCCCACCAAATATGAAAGTTTTTGATCTCAACTCTAATCGGATCTAATCATGTCAACCATGAACCTACTGTACTTGCAGACGTTCAACATGGACTTCAACACGGCACCAAAGTTGGCAGCCAAGTTGATCGTGACACAATGCATGTAATAATTACAAAAAAGGAACCCTCACCGATACGTTACCACTCCGCCCTACTGTCGGCGCTCACTCAACTGAAGTTACCTCAAACCGCACCGCAGTACCCAGTGTCATCAGTTCCATTTAATCTGATTTACTTTTTGGTTTCGCTACAAAAGATGCAGAAACGGAAACAGAAGCTGAAGTCCCAAATCTTATGGAACATCGGGACTTGCGGAAGAAAAACAGAACTCCGTTACATTCCCAGTAAGAAAGTACGTGGCATACACACGCGTGCGAGCGCGCACACACACGCGTGTATATATTATATTACACTACTTACAGTTGAATGTGTATTTATGCGTAAGGGCCAATAGACCCATTATACGCAAAAGTTTCAGCCACACTTACAGCTGGTAACACTGGGTAGTATATCTATATATACGAGTTTGTATCACCAGAAGATGGCGACAATGAGTTTAGTCGCTGAAATATCGTGTGACAACGCATTCTTGACTCGGCTAGTCATCCGAGAGCGTTTCATACACCTCAAGATTTTTTCCGCAGATCTTATTTTGAAGTTTATGACAAAGTACTTGTAGAGATTATCAGTGAAATGCACAGATATTAAATTATTCTTTGCATTGTCTGTAATCTCGCTGGTCTATGTTGTCGTTGTACGTTGTATTGCGCATTGGCGTGCGAACGTGTAATAAAGAATTGCTATTCGCAATAACGCGTCCTTTACAGTTTATTTTAGTACGCTTCTGTTCTACGCTATTAACTGCCGAAATATAAGTAATAATAACATTGGTTATGGGCCCAGTTACAGCGCAGAAGTGTTATAAACTGTGAAATTGATTGCGCAATCGTTAAGTTGTAGCGTCGATTCGAAAAATTGGCTAGGATTTTTAGCGTGAAGGTTACGACAGGCAAAAGTTGCGTGAATCAGTTCAAAATGTCTGATCACCGGTCTACAACTATAACCAAATTGAATGGTATAAATTACGCATCATGGAGTTACCAAATGAAAATGGTAATGATGGAAAGTGATTTATGGACAGTTGTTGATCCAGGTGAAGAAGAACCGTCTGCCGACGCAGATACAAATGAAAAACGTAATTACGCATCGAGACAAAATAAAGCTTATGCAAAGATCGCACTTTCTGTGTGCGATGAACAGCAGATGCATATTCAGCACTTAACGAATGCTAAGGAAGCATGGAACGAGCTGGAACGGTTGTATGCACCGCGTGACTGCAAATTTCGTATTGTGCAACTCAGGCGAAAATTGTATTCGTTGAAACTGAGTGATTATAATTCAATGGAATTATACTTGGGACAGATAAACAGAACTGTTGCAGATCTTGCTAGTGTTGGCAACGCCATAGAAGATGCAGATTTAGCTATGACGATTTTGTGCGGACTTTCCGAGGAATGGGATTCTGTTGTAACAGCTTTGTGTAACCTACCAGAAAGCGAGTTTACATGTGCTACAGTGAAAAGACGTCTTCTTGCCGAAGATTCAAGACGACAAGAAAACGATAGCACGAAACAGTCTGCATTACTCTTGAAGAAAGTAAACACGAAAATGATGGACGTCAAATCTAATTGAAAAGATGTCAAACCTAGCAGCGAAGATGGAAAACACTTTAAGAAAGGATTACGAAAAGGCAAAAATGGCAAAGGAAAGTGTTTTATCTGTAAAGAAATCGGTCATTTTGCAAATGTATGTCCCAATAAATCAAGCAGCAAAGGTTCATCTAGTGCAGTGGTCGTCAAACTTTTCTGCTCAAGGGCCAAAACAAACAGTATGATGTGGCACCTCGGGCCACAGATTTACATGTATCTTTATTAATTGGCAACGCATGTAAATGGTGTGTTTTGAACCTCCAGTAGACTAGCTATAGTAAAGAAGCGAGAGGTTTACCACTGACTTTCTAGCACTAATCGTTAAAGTCGAGACCATTCGGAACACTTTGTGTAGAATGTTCTGTTTCAGATTGCTGCCACCCTCAGTGACCCCTAAATAGTAACACTGTAATTGCCCAACGAAATATTGCTGCGTTGTCTTG
The DNA here is from genome assembly GCA_031002005.1 of Vandiemenella viatica. Taxonomy (NCBI): domain Eukaryota; kingdom Metazoa; phylum Arthropoda; class Insecta; order Orthoptera; family Morabidae; genus Vandiemenella; species Vandiemenella viatica. The sequence goes on from JARYHS010011408.1 coordinate 198,205,439, forward strand.
GTGAGCAGATGGTTAATAACGACAACTGTACTTACATTTAAATGTATTATGTAACATGAGACACAATCACAACTGTTTACTACATGTTTTGAAAGTCATATTTCTTCAACTCAGTGGACTAAACTACAACAGCCTTAATTTCTTTCATACTAGCTGGCATTGACTAGATATGTATTTATTTCAATCTAATGTTATTTTGTCTCTTCCTCCCCTCACTCTCTGTCGCCCATGTTGTCCTTCCCCTCACTCACCATCTCTTCATCCCTTTCTCTGTACATTTTGCACTTCCCCCTGTATGTGTCCATCTCCTCCTTCCCCTTCTCCATCCACATTACCCCCCCTCCCCCCCCCAATCCCAATAAGACGTTGCCTTTGCTTACCCCACAATATTTCTTCACAGGTGTGGAGGATAAGCACACACCAAAACACACACACACATTTTTTTAAGAGCTAATGACTAATGATTCCTTTTTACAAATATTTACCACATATGAAGCTGACCGCCTCTATAAGCGCATTCATGAATCCAAGGCACTTTCATTTAAGATTTATACAACAGCAGATAATTTGTACGAGGCACACACGCCCATGAGTTGTCAGCACTGAGAAACAAACAACAAAACATTACCATTATTACGTCCCCTCACACAGCAACGACAAATCTATCTGCCCCTGTACCGAGTGGCACCTGTGAAGGCGACTTAACAACTTTACGCGCTCCTAATTATAATTCTTCCATTATATTTTTCATTTGACGAAGGAGACAGGTAAAGCCGACAGCTGCAAACCATTTATTCTTTATCGGATTAGGATATACATCATTTATCATTCTTCAGAAGCTGTGAACGTTAGCACCTGTTAAAATGAAATAGTACTTTCGAAAACAGACCATTTGCAACTGTTGGATGTATGTGACTCCTTCGCCAAATAACACTGCTGTGCAGTTGCTGACAACAATAAGCCATGTTTATGACACTGAAATCCTGCAACACAGGGAATAATATTTTTAAATCCCCATCCGCCAGTTTGACAACTAGCTATTAGATTTTGAGGGACGTATTTGTGGGAGGCGATAGTTGTCATGTTGACAACAATTACATTTTTAGTCAGTCTTCACAAAAGTGTTGAGACCGACTGGAATATTCATTGTAGCACGAGTCATTGATGACATGCGCCATTCAGAATTTCACAAAATGGCTGTCACCATTTTACAAGCGTTTAAAATAGCATAAAATGCTGCTGATCAATTTTCAATAAACTGAAAAAAAGCATACAGTGCACCTGACTAATTGATTCCAGTCTAATTATCCCTGTGAAAATTCACATGACTTGCGTAATGTTACAATATTCATGTAGCTAAGCAGGAGCATAAGAAGGGTGAAGGCAAGGAAGAGAATCATTAGTAATTTTGTTACTACCAAAAACAAGTCTGGGATCAGTGTGTTTTGTTCCTTAAATTGATTTTAAAGTACTTTCACGCAAGATGAACTAGACGTATTTTAAAAATATTATATTACATTATTCAAATGGCCACAAAAACTTTATTATAATTTTGTTAATCTCAAACTTTCAAAAGAATATATAAATAAATAACTAATTTAAAAAATAAGAAAACGACAGATACCCTGCACATGCAAAGGGCTATATAAGAAAGCTACAGGTCTGTTCTTGAATGTGGTTTTTTATTAATTAAAATTGCAAAACAAAGTACAAATATAAAATTTTTCATTAATGTGATTTGTGATGTTGAACGTTTTTGGCTATCTCATCTATATCTGCGTCGTTTGGGCTGCATGCAATCCTCATTGCGTCTTCTAAATGACTGGACAACCGATTACGATATTTATTTTTCAAGTACTTCATTTTTGAAAATGAAGCTTCACGGGGATTCTACGATATCCGAGGCACTGAAATTTTACGAATTTTACGAATTTGATGGTTGATTCTGATAGATCTCGACGAGACAAATCGAAAAGGAAGAATAAGTTTTTTTGGTATCTCGCTTAGTTTCCGAGATATCAGATGTTTAAAAAACGAAAATATACACCTCACTACTGATCATTATCTAAGAAATATGTATTGTTACCTGTTTAAAATTAACGCAGATATATACTAGCGATCATTGTTCCATAAGAAAAGGATTTCGTGTATATCTTCCGTGTACAAACCCAGAAACGAAACAGAAAATAGTCAGTATTAAGTTACGCTCAGCGCTGCCATTATGTACCAAAGACGTTGCTTTACTGTAAGCTTCCAACGATTTTGTAGCACAGTTGTAGCTGTGCTAGCTAGGATATTATTAATTTTACATATCTGGCATGACTGAAAACTTGTTAGAACGAAAATAATTAATATTGTAATAAATGGCTCCGAGTTGTTAGGACGGAGTGAAACATTAACATACAAAATAAAAAAAAAATGATATATTTACTATTTCTCGAGGAAATATATCATGATCATCCATCTTCTAATTATTACATACAAAATGGACGAGTACGAAAAGGTCGCCTCAAGCACTGACAAATTCGACTGTTACATCTGTGAGGCCCGTGCGTAAGGCGGTTGAGGTTAGGTTGGAATGCAGCAAGGATCAGAAAGAAAACGTCTTCTGTTAATATCTGTGATGTCGGTGCATGAGGTGGTGGAGATAAGGTTGGAATGCGACGTGGACCAGAAGGAAAATGTCACCTATTCATATCTATGAGGAAAATGCGTCTATTCACATCTGTGAAGTTCGTGCGTAAGGCGTTTGATGTTAGGTTGGAATGTGGCCTGAACCAGAAAGAAAATGTCTATTCACATCTGTGAGGTTCGTGCATAACGCTGTTGAGGTTAGGTTGGAATGCAGCCTGGACCAGAAGAAAAATGTCGTTTATTCACATCTGTGAGGTTCGTGCATAAGGCAATTGAGGATAGGTAGGAATGCAGCCTGGACCAGGAGGAAAATGTCGTTTATTCACATCTGTGAGGTTCGTGCGTCAGGCAGTTGAGGTTAGGTTGGAATGCAACCTGGACCAGAAGGAAAATGTCACCAAGGGCACAACTAATTTCCGAGATATCGCTCTGGGGTATGCTACGATAACTGCAACTTCATGATTTCATTGTAAGAACATTGCGTATATCAGAAAATCCACAAAAAGTAATTTTTAGTTCATAACTAAGGAGATGAATTCGCTGCAGAAAATGTAAACATTTTCTACACCCTAAACGCACCACGAGGAGGTATCACTTACTGCCTTCCATACACATATTTATTTTTCTTAAGTAAATTAATTAATTTTTGAAAAAATAAATTATAGATTTTAATAATTTTTTACGTGTGCAGAAATAACATTGTAAAATTTTAAAAGAAGTCATTTGGAATTTCATCGCTGTCAGATAGACCTGCTGATATTAATGTGTCTATGACTTCACTGTAATTTTGTTCCAAACCTTCATCCAAACGTGATCTTTTTGGCGGCTGAAGCAGGTATTCAATTTCCTAGATCAATGTAGGTGAGTCAATTTCTTTTAATGATAAGCCTTCTTTCATATCGCCATCCGTGAAGCCTGGAAACACTCTTTTAATATTTAGGAGAAATTTAAATGATTTTAGAACCTTTGTTGTTATACTTATTCAGTACATTTTGTCGATACCAGTACAGTGTCATGTATTGGTGCAGAAGTTTTGCAGATCGTCGACATTTGATACTTTTTAGTAATTTATTCAGAATTTCTAAATCGTTTATGGTGTTCGTTTTGTCTGTTTGGTTAACAAATTCTCCTATACTATGGTTTGTTTGCAAATGTAAGCTACAGTTTTGGTAGAGAACATTTTCTCAATACCAATGTATTGTTTTGCACTGTGTATCATGGTGAATGTACCGGTACACTCCTTTTTACTTTTTGAATTAACTTTGAAGAAAAGGCCAGACTGGTTTCTTTGCAATATAATCCTAAAAACGTTATTGTCATGTGTTCCGTAAGATGGCCACGATTGTATTTTCTTGTACCCCAACTGATTTCTTTTCCATTATTTGAATAACGCCAATATTTTTGGTTCTCAAATACATCATTAATTTTCATGTCTATGGTGAAACTAATAATTATTGCAACAGTCTCCCTAAAAGAAATTGTACAACAACATCCATCGAAGAAAGTACATTGGCATGGATTTATGGTACTGTTGCATCACTTTTTTGTCCTTTTTGTTGCGCATCTCCAAACCCATCCCAACTTTTTTTGAGAGGAATTTTCAACTACCATTAGTAGACCATGTACCTCGCTTGCAATTAATTTGTTAAACGAGGTGTATATATTGAAATTGTATAATTGTGGATGTAGCAGAGGATGTTTTTCACACAATCCGGAATAAGAAACACCGAACAAACGCTACGAGTTTTACTATATTAACAAGAATGTTGTTATGGTGACAGTCGATAACTGAAGTAGTTACTTCTAGATAAAGGCAATATAAATTTGTATTTATAGATAAGTGTCTTAATGTTATTAACGGCGACCTTAAGTTTGATTCTTTGCTCATTATGGTAAAAATACATCAAACTAAAAACTAGTTTTTTTTTTTCAATATCCAATAGGTTGGCAGACATGCGCAATGACGTATATTATTCATGGAGGAAGGAATTATATGGAGGAGAAGTGACGTTAAATCGGTGAAGCAAGCACTAAACTCTCCCGCATGGTGGCAGCACCGGCAGCGACCATATGGCGCTTCCCAACAATTAAGGTGTTCACATTGTGGTAGATGCAGTGATTATTTCATTTAGTATTGTGTATAAGTGTTTAAAAATGCCAGCTTGTGTTGCGTACCGTTGCACAAATAGGCCAGACAGGAAAGAACCTGGAATATCATTTCATAAGTAAGTTGAATTGTAATTATCGTTGTTGAAGTGAGCGGTAGACACCGCAAACTTTGCAGCACGTCTATAAATATTTAGTCATAGCTCTCAATGGGATGACTTTGTTCTCAAATTTTTCTTGGTGTAGTGTAGAAAATCAGCAAACCTTGCTATTTTGCATATAATAGACTAGCATTATTTTTTAACGAGTGTTTAAAATGAGATTTAAAGGGGCGTGTTTTACTTCGCGATTCAGTGAATTTACTATTACGATTTCTTTCGTCACGTTGCTGATTATACTGACAATGGATGATGAAATTAACTGTTATGTGAGAAGCTGTGAGTTTTATTAATTTTTTAAATAGCTATTTCAGGCCATTGACTTAGGTTATTTTTAAAGCTTCATATAAGACTTGTTTCTGTTTGTAAATACGTCTATACCTATTTTTAACCGATTTTTAAATCTTTCTCATCTATTTATGTCGAAACAGGTTCATGCAGAAATAAAAATGGGCTTCATAAATAAAGAAGTAATTGGCCTTTGAACAAAATCAAATTGGGGAATGTGTTTCTAATTTAGTCTCTTTTTTTTGTACAACATTCTAACTGAGAGATAATTTTTTTACAATTGTCCTAATAAGTAGGGCTGTGAAATTAGACAACACATCTTGATCAAGAGAATGTTCATTAAGGTGACTGAATAAACATTTTATTTCTGGTACCAGCCTACAAAATGTCTGGGTTGCTCATCCCTAGAGTGGGTCCTCTTACTTTTTTTCTGGTCTAGGACACATTTCAGACTAACCACAAGTGGTAGTAATAAAACTGAAATATCCATTCTGCATGTCAACCATGTAATCATTGTGGCTTTGACAGAATTAATTTTTGGTCCAGCCTGCATCCAAACCTAAACCCCTCAATTTGGATGTTGTATATCCCCAAAACTAAGCAAGATATCGAAAACATTTATTCCTTATTATCGAGTTTTTTCGTCGTGTTACATAAGAATCCATCATTAAATTTGACTTTTGCGAAATTTTTCTTCTGCATTTCAACTCAAGACACCTCACATTTGAGACAGTATATCTCGAGAACTAGGTGAAATATCGAAAAATTTTACTCTTTATTTTTTATTTGTCTCGTCTTTTTAAATAAAAATTCATCATAAAATTTGACTTTGAATAATTTTTTCTTCTGAATTTCAACCAAAACCATTTCACATTTGAGACAGAATATCTCGAAAACTAAGCAGGATATCAAAAAAATTTATTCTTCATTTTTTATTTGTCTCATCGAGTTACATAATAATCCATCACCAGATTGCGGCGTCACGTTTATCCTAGAGTCCCCTTGAGGTGTTTGTACATATTCCCCGTGTTTGTTGGGAAGCGGTCAAGCCCCCACCACTCCGGCCATGCCCCCCCCACTCCTCCGCCGGCCTGCTTCACTCCCATGCGTGGTAAAGGTCTCTTGCGTCGTCTCCATATTATTCCTTCCTCCATGATATTATTAGCATCGTATGTGTAACAGTAATCTATGGTACAATAAGGCAATGCTCAGCGTAATTTACTACTGAATGTTTTTTGTGTCATTTCTGGATTTGTACACGGAAGATCTACACGAAATCCTTTTTTTTATGAAACAATGATCTCTGGTATATATCTGCGTTAATTTTTAACAGGTAACAATACATATTTCTTACATAATAAGTAGTAATGAAGTCTATATCTTCCTTTCATTAAGATGTGATATCTCGTAAACTAAGCGAGATACCAAAAAAATGTATTCTTCATTTTCGATTTGTCTCGTCGAGATCTATCAGAATCAGCCATCAAATCCTTAATATTTCAGTGCCTCGGATATCGTAGTACTGCCAGCTTCACAAAGGTAAGTTGAAGGAAATAGTGTTAAAATGAACTGTGCACAGTCTCGTAAATTTTTATATTTGTTAGGCACACATTTCCAAAATTTAGTGTACTGCTGGGTTTCACGATGTTCTATAAACAGAGCTTTAAGCTGTGTGTCATGTTGAAGTTCGATTATTTCATTTAGCAAGTTAGTTTTAGGAAATCCAAATTGGCAGAATAATTTGAGATCATCATGTTCAACATGCCATGGGTTCTCTACGAGAATGAAACAGCTTCGAATATTTCTAACATCTGCAAATCTGTTTTGTATACCTTCCAAATGTTCTTTCATGTCTTGGTAAATAGTTTCGGCGATAGCTAAGTCTGATCTGAGCATAGCAACAGTTGGAAAATTAGACAGATCTTTTTCTCCGAGTTCATTTATATATAATTGCAGTTTGGCTTCAAATGCTAATATTTTGTTAGTCATTTGCCCAATTATGTTGTTTGGTCCTTGTAATTCCAAGTTAAGTGTGTTGAATTTTTGTGTAATATCGGTCACGAAAGCTGTAAGTATCCACCATTCATCATCATCAAGTTCAGGATAATTTTTGCCACTTTGCTGTAAGAATAAAATAATTTCTGATTTCAAATTGACAAATCGTTCCAGCACTTTTCCTTTGCTTAACCATCTGACAGCAGTATGTAGGATAACATCACTGTAACAAGCCTGCAATTCCTCCAGTAGTTCTTTAAATTTCCGGTGATTAAGTTCACGGGCACGAATGAAATTTATAGCGATTATAACCGTTTTCATAACATTCTTCAATTTTGTATTTGACATGCCAGACTTTCTTGATGCAGTAAGCAGTGAATGGAGAGTAAATGTGGCAAATTCCATTCCTTCTTAATCAGTGCTACCAAACCATTGTTGACGCCCATCATTGATGGACAGCCATCTGTACATACTGATATTAATTTGCTCATAGGTAAGTCATTTTTTTCTACAAACTCTTTAATTGCATCCATAAAATCAGAACCTTTTGTGTGACCTTTCATGGTTATAATTGCTAAAAAATCTTCCTCTATTACCCCATCATATGTGCAGTAACGCACAAATAATGAAAACTGAGCCATTGAAGCTAAATCTGTACTGGAATCACATGCAAGACTGAAGTATTTGCATAGTTTTACTTTATTAATTACTTCCTCAAACATATATTTTGAAATATCTTCTATACGGCGTCGACAGGTAGATTCTGAAAGTGTGAGCTTATTTATTTCAGCTAATATTTGCTTACTGTAAGAGAAATTTTGAAACAAAGTGTCAGAAACAGTCATCATACATTTCTTCACTAATTCAGCATCAGTGAAAGGTTTCATATTTTTTGCTAGAATATTACATACTTGCTATGATGCTTTTGTGACAGCCTCACTTTGCCCAACTGCTGCTAACATAACGTTTTGTTGACGACGAATGGTAGATTTTAGATGGCAGATTTTCCTTTCATTTGAATTCAAAGGAAAAGCTACTGTAAATGAACTGTGCTTACTTGTGTAGTGGCGAAATAAATTGTATCTCTTCAGTCCCACGATTGTATCCCGGCATATTAAGCAAGTAGCAGTACCTTCGTTGTGCCCACTTATAAAACAAAACTCTTCTTCCCATATTTCTGGAAACTTCGTTTCTCTTCACTTATTTTCCTCTTAGTCACTGTTTTTGAGGGTACACCAGACATTATTTATTCCACTACTAATGATAGCACAAAATATGAGCACAAATACACTCAAGACGCGACGAATGCTCAGGAGCACCGAAACTTACTGCACGATTGACACGACAAAGCTAACACTGAGGCGGCTACGGGACAAACCCGCCGACAAACGAGCGGCGGGTTTGATGCACGGCTTACATTGTTGGCTAGCAGTGCGCTCACGCCTCTGAGCGCTGCGGAACGCCGCAAGTGGCCCCGACTTTAATCACAATTCTACGCAGTTTCCGCAAACAAAACACGGCTACGCCAGACAAGTAGATAACTAATGCTGCCCGTGCGAAGCCGAAGAGGGCCGCGGGCCGCACGAAAACTTCATTCGGGCCGCATGCGGCCCGCGGGCCGCAGTTTGACGACCAATGATCTAGTGCATTGACAACGAATGTTTCATGTGGATCAGCTACATTAAATAGCGATGTTTGGGTCATAGACTCAGGTGCTACTCATCACATGTCTCCAGAGAAAAAGTATTTTTCTTGGATTAGTAAAAATGTGACTACTGAAAATGTTGTGACAGCAAATGGCACAACAACACCTACAATTGGAAAAGGTACTGTAAATGCAAAGATTATAGGTAATAATTCTGCAAATAGTGATATACAAATTAAAAACACTCTTTTAGTGCCTGGCATTAGCCATGGAATTTTGTCAGTTAAACAGTTAACTGAAAATAACAAGAAAGTTGTTTTTAATAAAAATGGATGTTGCATTTACGATGACAGTAGGAATTTACTATTGAAAGCAGAGAATATGGGTCGCTTGTATGTGGTGAGAACAGAACCTAATTTAAAGAAGAGTGTAGTAAGCTCATTACACTATGAAAATAGAAAGTTAAAAACATTGGATTTGTGGCATCAAAGACTAATGCACGTTAGCAAGAATCAGATTATAAAAATGGTCAAAACACAGTCTGTAAATGGTTTAAACTGTGAGTTGACAACTCCTACACCATGTAATGACTGTTTAGCAGGAAAAGCTACAAGATTGCCATTTGTGACACATCCATCAAGCAATTTGAAAAGTGATGGAATAATTTTGAATCTTGTACATGCAGATCTCATGGGACCAATCGATGTGAAAAGCTTTGGTGGCAACAGATATGTTCTTGGCATAGTGGATGATGTTAGCAGATATGCATTCATCAGACTTTTTAAAACAAAAGGAAGTGTACTGGCCGAGTTTAAAGCATGGAAGATCCAGGTTGAAAAACAAACTGGCAAATCTTTAAAACGAGTTCGAACTGATAATGGACTTGAATTTTGTTCAAAGAATTGGGATATCTTCTGTGAGAGTAATGGTATTGTACATGAAAAGACAATGATTTACACACCACAGCAAAATGGAATCGCAGAGAGATTCAACAGAACTCTGATGGATTTAGTGAGAAGTGAAATCAGCAGTAGTAGGTTACCTAAGGCAGCTTGGGCAGAATTGATATATACTGCAGCATATATCAGGAACAGAGTCACAAACAGTCATAACGAAATTAAAACTCCATATGAATTATGGGTTGGCAGGAAGCCAAGTGTCGCTCACCTTCGGGCAATAGAATGTGAAGTGTTTGTGCATATTCCTAAACAGAAACGCCACTCAAAACTTTCAGCAAGGGCCAAGAAAGGAGTTTTGATTGGATATGCAATATATGGATGTGGTTATAGGATTTGGATGCCAGATACTCAACAAGTTGTGGAGTCACGTGACTGTGTATTCAAAGAGAGCACAAGTGATGAAGCAGAACACATTAGTAAACCCGAAGATTCTAGCTTCAAACAATTTGATAGAGAAGAAACTATCAGTTTTGACTGCAGTGATGGAACTGCAGGCAGTAATCCTGAAGAAAATGTGATGATCACTTCTGAAGAAGATCTGTCAAGTGAAGAAGAAGACTTCAAAGGATTTCCAGACACAGAAAGTGAAGAAGAAGAAACTTCAGACAAAGGTGAACAGAGTGAAGGACACTCAACTGTTCAAATTAAGAAGAGAGGACAACCAAAGGGAAATTCTACAAAACATAATGCAAACCTGCAAAAGCAACACAGTATGATTCTTTGAGAAAGGTGTTCTATAAAATCAAAGAAAGATGATATGTTTGAAAAAATAAATTATAGATTTTAATAATTTTTTACGTGTGCAGAAATAACATTGTAAAATTTTAAAAGAAGTCATTTGGAATTTCATCGCTGTCAGATAGACCTGCTGATATTAATGTGTCTATGACTTCACTGTAATTTTGTTCCAAACCTTCATCCAAACGTGATCTTTTTGGCGGCTGAAGCAGGTATTCAATTTCCTAGATCAATGTAGGTGAGTCAATTTCTTTTAATGATAAGCCTTCTTTCATATCGCCATCCGTGAAGCCTGGAAACACTCTTTTAATATTTAGGAGAAATTTAAATGATTTTAGAACCTTTGTTGTTATACTTATTCAGTACATTTTGTCGATACCAGTACAGTGTCATGTATTGGTGCAGAAGTTTTGCAGATCGTCGACATTTGATACTTTTTTTAGTAATTTATTCAGAATTTCTAAATCGTTTATGGTGTTCGTTTTGTCTGTTTGGTTAACAAATTCTCCTATACTATGGTTTGTTTGCAAATGTAAGCTACAGTTTTGGTAGAGAACATTTTCTCAATACCAATGTATTGTTTTGCACTGTGTATCATGGTGAATGTACCGGTACACTCCTTTTTACTTTTTGAATTAACTTTGAAGAAAAGGCCAGACTGGTTTCTTTGCAATATAATCCTAAAAACGTTATTGTCATGTGTTCCGTAAGATGGCCACGATTGTATTTTCTTGTACCCCAACTGATTTCTTTTCCATTATTTGAATAACGCCAATATTTTTGGTTCTCAAATACATCATTAATTTTCATGTCTATGGTGAAACTAATAATTATTGCAACAGTCTCCCTAAAAGAAATTGTACAACAACATCCATCGAAGAAAGTACATTGGCATGGATTTATGGTACTGTTGCATCACTTTTTTGTCCTTTTTGTTGCGCATCCCAACTTTTTTTGAGAGGAATTTTCAACTACCATTAGTAGACCATGTACCTCGCTTGCAATTAATTTGTTAAACGAGGTGTATATATTGAAATTGTATAATTGTGGATGTAGCAGAGGATGTTTTTCACACAATCCGGAATAAGAAACACCGCGAACAAACGCTACGAGTTTTACTATATTAACAAGAATGTTGTTATGGTGACAGTCGATAACTGAAGTAGTTACTTCTAGATAAAGGCAATATAAATTTGTATTTATAGATAAGTGTCTTAATGTTATTAACGGCGACCTTAAGTTTGATTCTTTGCTCATTATGGTAAAAATACATCAAACTAAAAACTAGTTTTTTTCAATATCCAATAGGTTGGCAGACATGCGCAATGACGTATATTATTCATGGAGGAAGGAATTATATGGAGGAGAAGTGACGTTAAATCGGTGAAGCAAGCACTAAACTCTCCCGCATGGTGGCAGCACCGGCAGCGACCATATGGCGCTTCCCAACAATTAAGGTGTTCACATTGTGGTAGATGCAGTGATTATTTCATTTAGTATTGTGTATAAGTGTTTAAAAATGCCAGCTTGTGTTGCGTACCGTTGCACAAATAGGCCAGACAGGAAAGAACCTGGAATATCATTTCATAAGTAAGTTGAATTGTAATTATCGTTGTTGAAGTGAGCGGTAGACACCGCAAACTTTGCAGCACGTCTATAAATATTTAGTCATAGCTCTCAATGGGATGACTTTGTTCTCAAATTTTTCTTGGTGTAGTGTAGAAAATCAGCAAACCTTGCTATTTTGCATATAATAGACTAGCATTATTTTTTAACGAGTGTTTAAAATGAGATTTAAAGGGGCGTGTTTTACTTCGCGATTCAGTGAATTTACTATTACGATTTCTTTCGTCACGTTGCTGATTATACTGACAATGGATGATGAAATTAACTGTTATGTGAGAAGCTGTGAGTTTTATTAATTTTTTAAATAGCTATTTCAGGCCATTGACTTAGGTTATTTTTAAAGCTTCATATAAGACTTGTTTCTGTTTGTAAATACGTCTATACCTATTTTTACCGATTTTTAAATCTTTCTCATCTATTTATGTCGAAACAGGTTCATGCAGAAATAAAAATGGGCTTCATAAATAAAGAAGTAATTGGCCTTTGAACAAAATCAAATTGGGGAATGTGTTTCTAATTTAGTCTCTTTTTTTTTGTACAACATTCTCCCCCCCCCCCTCCCCCGTATCTAAATCTAACTGAGAGATAATTTTTTTACAATTGTCCTAATAAGTAGGGCTGTGAAATTAGACAACACATCTTGATCAAGAGAATGTTCATTAAGGTGACTGAATAAACATTTTATTTCTGGTACCAGCCTACAAAATGTCTGGGTTGCTCATCCCTAGAGTGGGTCCTCTTACTTTTTTTCTGGTCTAGGACACATTTCAGACTAACCACAAGTGGTAGTAATAAAACTGAAATATCCATTCTGCATGTCAACCATGTAATCATTGTGGCTTTGACAGAATTAATTTTTGGTCCAGCCTGCATCCAAACCTAAACCCCTCAATTTGGATGTTGTATATCCCCAAAACTAAGCAAGATATCGAAAACATTTATTCCTTATTATCGAGTTTTTTCGTCGTGTTACATAAGAATCCATCATTAAATTTGACTTTTGCGAAATTTTTCTTCTGCATTTCAACTCAAGACACCTCACATTTGAGACAGTATATCTCGAGAACTAGGTGAAATATCGAAAAATTTTACTCTTTATTTTTTATTTGTCTCGTCTTTTTAAATAAAAATTCATCATAAAATTTGACTTTGAATAATTTTTTCTTCTGAATTTCAACCAAAACCATTTCACATTTGAGACAGAATATCTCGAAAACTAAGCAGGATATCAAAAAAATTTATTCTTCATTTTTTATTTGTCTCATCGAGTTACATAATAATCCATCACCAGATTGCGGCGTCACGTTTATCCTAGAGTCCCCTTGAGGTGTTTGTACATATTCCCCGTGTTTGTTGGGAAGCGGTCAAGCCCCCACCACTCCGGCCATGCCCCCCCACTCCTCCGCCGGCCTGCTTCACTCCCATGCGTGGTAAAGGTCTCTTGCGTCGTCTCCATATTATTCCTTCCTCCATGATATTATTAGCATCGTATGTGTAACAGTAATCTATGGTACAATAAGGCAATGCTCAGCGTAATTTACTACTGAATGTTTTTTGTGTCATTTCTGGATTTGTACACGGAAGATCTACACGAAATCCTTTTTTTTATGAAACAATGATCTCTGGTATATATCTGCGTTAATTTTTAACAGGTAACAATACATATTTCTTACATAATAAGTAGTAATGAAGTCTATATCTTCCTTTCATTAAGATGTGATATCTCGTAAACTAAGCGAGATACCAAAAAAAAAAAAAAAAAAAAATGTATTCTTCATTTTCGATTTGTCTCGTCGAGATCTATCAGAATCAGCCATCAAATCCTTAATATTTCAGTGCCTCGGATATCGTAGTACTGCCAGCTTCACAAAGGTAAGTTGAAGGAAATAGTGTTAAAATGAACTGTGCACAGTCTCGTAAATTTTTATATTTGTTAGGCACACATTTCCAAAATTTAGTGTACTGCTGGGTTTCACGATGTTCTATAAACAGAGCTTTAAGCTGTGTGTCATGTTGAAGTTCGATTATTTCATTTAGCAAGTTAGTTTTAGGAAATCCAAATTGGCAGAATAATTTGAGATCATCATGTTCAACATGCCATGGGTTCTCTACGAGAATGAAACAGCTTCGAATATTTCTAACATCTGCAAATCTGTTTTGTATACCTTCCAAATGTTCTTTCATGTCTTGGTAAATAGTTTCGGCGATAGCTAAGTCTGATCTGAGCATAGCAACAGTTGGAAAATTAGACAGATCTTTTTCTCCGAGTTCATTTATATATAATTGCAGTTTGGCTTCAAATGCTAATATTTTGTTAGTCATTTGCCCAATTATGTTGTTTGGTCCTTGTAATTCCAAGTTAAGTGTGTTGAATTTTTGTGTAATATCGGTCACGAAAGCTGTAAGTATCCACCATTCATCATCATCAAGTTCAGGATAATTTTTGCCACTTTGCTGTAAGAATAAAATAATTTCTGATTTCAAATTGACAAATCGTTCCAGCACTTTTCCTTTGCTTAACCATCTGACAGCAGTATGTAGGATAACATCACTGTAACAAGCCTGCAATTCCTCCAGTAGTTCTTTAAATTTCCGGTGATTAAGTTCACGGGCACGAATGAAATTTATAGCGATTATAACCGTTTTCATAACATTCTTCAATTTTGTATTTGACATGCCAGACTTTCTTGATGCAGTAAGCAGTGAATGGAGAGTAAATGTGGCAAATTCCATTCCTTCTTAATCAGTGCTACCAAACCATTGTTGACGCCCATCATTGATGGACAGCCATCTGTACATACTGATATTAATTTGCTCATAGGTAAGTCATTTTTTTCTACAAACTCTTTAATTGCATCCATAAAATCAGAACCTTTTGTGTGACCTTTCATGGTTATAATTGCTAAAAAATCTTCCTCTATTACCCCATCATATGTGCAGTAACGCACAAATAATGAAAACTGAGCCATTGAAGCTAAATCTGTACTGGAATCACATGCAAGACTGAAGTATTTGCATAGTTTTACTTTATTAATTACTTCCTCAAACATATATTTTGAAATATCTTCTATACGGCGTCGACAGGTAGATTCTGAAAGTGTGAGCTTATTTATTTCAGCTAATATTTGCTTACTGTAAGAGAAATTTTGAAACAAAGTGTCAGAAACAGTCATCATACATTTCTTCACTAATTCAGCATCAGTGAAAGGTTTCATATTTTTTGCTAGAATATTACATACTTGCTATGATGCTTTTGTGACAGCCTCACTTTGCCCAACTGCTGCTAACATAACGTTTTGTTGACGACGAATGGTAGATTTTAGATGGCAGATTTTCCTTTCTTTCATTTGAATTCAAAGGAAAAGCTACTGTAAATGAACTGTGCTTACTTGTGTAGTGGCGAAATAAATTGTATCTCTTCAGTCCCACGATTGTATCCCGGCATATTAAGCAAGTAGCAGTACCTTCGTTGTGCCCACTTATAAAACAAAACTCTTCTTCCCATATTTCTTGGAAACTTCGTTTCTCTTCACTTATTTTCCTCTTAGTCACTGTTTTTGAGGGTACACCAGACATTATTTATTCCACTACTAATGATAGCACAAAATATGAGCACAAATACACTCAAGACGCGACGAATGCTCAGGAGCACCGAAACTTACTGCACGATTGACACGACAAAGCAACACTGAGGCGGCTACGGGACAAACCCGCCGACAAACGAGCGGCCCTAGGGGCGCGGCGCGTTTGATGCACGGCTTACATTGTTGGCTAGCAGTGCGCTCACGCCTCTGAGCGCTGCGGAACGCCGCAAGTGGCCCCGACTTTAATCACAATTCTACGCAGTTTCCGCAAACAAAACACGGCTACGCCAGACAAGTAGATAACTAATGCTGCCCGTGCGAAGCCGAAGAGGGCCGCGGGCCGCACGAAAACTTCATTCGGGCCGCATGCGGCCCGCGGGCCGCAGTTTGACGACCAATGATCTAGTGCATTGACAACGAATGTTTCATGTGGATCAGCTACATTAAATAGCGATGTTTGGGTCATAGACTCAGGTGCTACTCATCACATGTCTCCAGAGAAAAAGTATTTTTCTTGGATTAGTAAAAATGTGACTACTGAAAATGTTGTGACAGCAAATGGCACAACAACACCTACAATTGGAAAAGGTACTGTAAATGCAAAGATTATAGGTAATAATTCTGCAAATAGTGATATACAAATTAAAAACACTCTTTTAGTGCCTGGCATTAGCCATGGAATTTTGTCAGTTAAACAGTTAACTGAAAATAACAAGAAAGTTGTTTTTAATAAAAATGGATGTTGCATTTACGATGACAGTAGGAATTTACTATTGAAAGCAGAGAATATGGGTCGCTTGTATGTGGTGAGAACAGAACCTAATTTAAAGAAGAGTGTAGTAAGCTCATTACACTATGAAAATAGAAAGTTAAAAACATTGGATTTGTGGCATCAAAGACTAATGCACGTTAGCAAGAATCAGATTATAAAAATGGTCAAAACACAGTCTGTAAATGGTTTAAACTGTGAGTTGACAACTCCTACACCATGTAATGACTGTTTAGCAGGAAAAGCTACAAGATTGCCATTTGTGACACATCCATCAAGCAATTTGAAAAGTGATGGAATAATTTTGAATCTTGTACATGCAGATCTCATGGGACCAATCGATGTGAAAAGCTTTGGTGGCAACAGATATGTTCTTGGCATAGTGGATGATGTTAGCAGATATGCATTCATCAGACTTTTTAAAACAAAAGGAAGTGTACTGGCCGAGTTTAAAGCATGGAAGATCCAGGTTGAAAAACAAACTGGCAAATCTTTAAAACGAGTTCGAACTGATAATGGACTTGAATTTTGTTCAAAGAATTGGGATATCTTCTGTGAGAGTAATGGTATTGTACATGAAAAGACAATGATTTACACACCACAGCAAAATGGAATCGCAGAGAGATTCAACAGAACTCTGATGGATTTAGTGAGAAGTGAAATCAGCAGTAGTAGGTTACCTAAGGCAGCTTGGGCAGAATTGATATATACTGCAGCATATATCAGGAACAGAGTCACAAACAGTCATAACGAAATTAAAACTCCATATGAATTATGGGTTGGCAGGAAGCCAAGTGTCGCTCACCTTCGGGCAATAGAATGTGAAGTGTTTGTGCATATTCCTAAACAGAAACGCCACTCAAAACTTTCAGCAAGGGCCAAGAAAGGAGTTTTGATTGGATATGCAATATATGGATGTGGTTATAGGATTTGGATGCCAGATACTCAACAAGTTGTGGAGTCACGTGACTGTGTATTCAAAGAGAGCACAAGTGATGAAGCAGAACACATTAGTAAACCCGAAGATTCTAGCTTCAAACAATTTGATAGAGAAGAAACTATCAGTTTTGACTGCAGTGATGGAACTGCAGGCAGTAATCCTGAAGAAAATGTGATGATCACTTCTGAAGAAGATCTGTCAAGTGAAGAAGAAGACTTCAAAGGATTTCCAGACACAGAAAGTGAAGAAGAAGAAACTTCAGACAAAGGTGAACAGAGTGAAGGACACTCAACTGTTCAAATTAAGAAGAGAGGACAACCAAAGGGAAATTCTACAAAACATAATGCAAACCTGCAAAAGCAACACAGTATGATTCTTTGAGAAAGGTGTTCTATAAAATCAAAGAAAGATGATAACATAGAACCACAATCTCATATGGTTCATACTAATAATATAGTGGAACCATCTTCATTCAATGAGGCTATCAATTCTGCTGAAGCAGCACAATGGTTTGGAGCAATGAATGAAGAGATAGAATCATTGAAGAAGCACAACACCTGGTCATTGGTTGTAAAACCTCCAAATGCAAATGTCATTAAATGCAAATGGGTGTTTAAACGGAAGACAGTAGGTGAAACAGAACGTTTCAAAGCACGCTTGGTTGCAAAGGGTTTCTCTCAAAAGAAGGGAGTGCATTATGAAGAAGTGTATGTGCCTGTATCAGGCTTCGATACTCTAAGGTTACTTGTTGCTATTGGTGTTGAGAAAAGTGGTTCATGGACCAGTATGATGTTAAATCTGCTTATCTTCACAGTGATTTAAAGGAAACTTTGTATATGGAACAACCTGAAGGGTTTATACAAAGAGGTAAAGAAAAACTGGTTTGTAAGTTGAACAAATCAATATATGGTTTGAAACAAAGTGGAAGGTGCTGGAATGAACATCTCAACAAAACATTAGAAAGCCTTGGATTCGTTCGTAATAAAGTAGATCCGTGTGTATATCAGTTGAAGAAAGGAAATGGAAAGGCCATATTAGCTGTTTACGTGGACGATCTACTTGTATTAACAGAAAACGAATCAATGAGAAGTAGTGTTAAAGAACTTCTGGAGAGATGCTTTGATATTAAGTACCTAGAAACGATTTCACATCTACTGGGAGTAAAATTCAATAAGAAAGAGAATGGTAGCATCACCCTTTCACACGAAGGATATGTCAACAAACTGTTGAATGAATTTGGACTGCAAGACGCCAAAGGAATTAAAACTCCAATGGAGCAGAGGCCAGAGTTTCTCGACGAGTGTAATGAAGATGACCTCAAGAACCTTCCTTACAGAGAACTCATTGGTGGTCTATTATATTTATCGCAGAGAACTAGACCCGATATTGCCTTTTCAGTAGGCAAGTTGGCTCAGTATTGTTCACAATTCAACAAGTGTCATTGGAATGCAGCTAAAAGAGTACTTAGGTATTTAAAAGAGACACAAGACTATGGGATTACATATCGCCCAACTAATGAAAGTCTTGTAGCGTATGCTGATGCAGATTGGTCTAGTTGTACAAAAACTCGCAAGAGCATAAGTGGATATGTGCTTATACTTGCAGGTGCTCCAATCATCTGGAAAAGTTCAAAACAAACTGTGATTGCACTTAGCACAATGGAGGCAGAATATGTGGCCTTGGCAGCTTGTGCAAGAGAAGTGTTTTGGGTAAAAGAACTATTAAAGTCCTTGGATTTCCAAGAAATAAGTGACAGTGCAACCACGATATGGTGTGATAGTCAAGCAGCTATTGCACATGCTAGAAATTATGTTGACAAGTCCAGAACAAAGCACATTGCAATCAGGCATCACTTTGTAAGAGAAAAGGTGATGGATGGGACAGTGGAACTTCGATATGTTCCAAGTGAACAAAATGTTGCGGACATCTTCACGAAGGCGCTGTGTAACAGACTACACGAGTCACATCGCAGTCAGCTGGTGGAGCAGGTCCAGGTGGCATAATCTCCGAAGTGCGGAATGATCATCCACAAGTCAATGATCTTCCGAGGGGGGGATTGTAGAGATTATCAGTGAAATGCACAGATATTAAATTATTCTTTGCATTGTCTGTAATCTCGCTGGTCTATGTTGTCGTTGTACGTTGTATTGCGCATTGGCGTGCGAACGTGTAATAAAGAATTGCTATTCGCAATAACGCGTCCTTTACAGTTTATTTTAGTACGCTTCTGTTCTACGCTATTAACTGCCGAAATATAAGTAATAATAACAGTACTAATGTCATCAAAGAGTCGATTCGACAACGATTCCACCCAGTCCAAATCATTAGAACGATTCGCTATGGACAGCCCACAAATGTAGAAAAAATTATAAATTTCAATAATCATGATTTTGACCAAGAAAGATTGCATAGTGATAGAGACATGTTTTTGCAACTTTTGAAAGGGCAAGACGAGGAGGCAAAAAATTAAGAGGGGTGAAGATTTTTTACAAAGTACCAATGGAATAGAGGACTCATACCAGAGTTTATACGCTTCTTCCGACTACTCATCACAATTCCTGGGTCATCCTGTTCAAATGAACGATGTATTTTGGTCTTACGCCGACTCAAGAGTTACATAAGATCGACAATGTTGCAAGATCGATTAAATAACATTGCAATATTACATGTACATAGCAACCTTACTAACGAACTTGATTTGGAAAAATTATTGAATCGTTTCATTTCCAAACAAGCAAAGCGCAGTACAGTTTTTGCATTGCGCAGTTATAACTGATTAATAATAAATTTAAAAAATAATAATAAATCTGTTGTACACAGCTAAAATATATTTAATAAATATTATGATGAATTTTTAAATTCGTTTTCTAGTTTTTACTTCTATGAATTTCCTTTAAGAATTTGATTCCATAGTTATCACTATCATTGTTTTAAGTAGGCTAAGATATTTCAGGGACCTGCCCCCCCCCCCTCCACCTTTTTCTTGCCTGACTACCCACCCGGACCTAACACGAAACGCCGGCCCTGGTGTCAGGTATTGGAATAAGTTACCAAGAGAAGTGATGAATAGTTTGTTACAAGTGTTAACAGAATTTAAAGTTGAAATTTGTAGAGGCCAAATGTACCTGGGTTCAGGAAAAGGGGAAGATGGGTGTGTAGGGAAATTGTCATCAGAGCATGTGCTCCATTGTAATTTAATTAAATATTATTATTATCCTGGAAGAAAGGAAATGATTGCCCAATCTCTGAAAATTGTACTGTCTCATTTGGGAGAATCAATCTACACATTGAGTTGTGAAATTCTAACTCTCATAATCGATATATGTTACAGATAATTGCAGTTGAAAGCAATATGAAGACACCTGCATCATTTGGAGGATACACGGGAGTTCTTAACAGAGGGCTCTCAATTGTCATAATGTTGTATGTCTTCATTGGATTTGTTGGCTATGTCAAATATGGTGATACAATACAAGGCAGTGTGACACTTAATCTTGACATTCACAGCAAGTAAGTATGCTAGTAACTTTATATTTGAATCAATATTGCATCATCATTAATGTTTTACTGCCTCACAGAAAGACCGCCGGTCGAGACCGGCTGTCTTTCTGTAAGGCAGTCTCCAGCTGCGCCCACCCCTCATAATGTTCTCTCGTTAACGAAGGGTTTTTTTCCTGAAAATTTCTTGATATTTGTGTTTGTGTCTTTTCTGTGTGTTCGCACCCCACATCCATCATCTAAAGGTTAGTGGTGGCTCATTTCCCTATCCTAATTTGATCCCTATATGTGTATATATATATATATGGTATTACTGCTAATTCGATGTGATCCAAACTTTAATTCCACAAATTCGTAAATATGACACTCGAATCAACTATACATATCAAAAGACATATTTCTATGGCAGCAGATAAGAGTGCCTGTGAAATGGGAGCTAGGCTATTTAATAAGTTTCCATCTCGTCTAAAATTCATGTCTGGGAATGAATTTAAAACTGGAATAAAACATTATTTATGTAATAAGATATTATACTAACTTGATGAATTTTTAATAAATTATATATACATGTACTTTTTTTTGGATATGTATTGTACTTATAATGTAATTTAATTTGTATGACCATTAGATCTTGATTTTATTAGATACTTGTAATCTCAAGCATATTGGTAGTAAAAAAATATATATTATTATTATTTTCATCATTAAAGGAGATAATAAAGTATCATTCATGATTAACATAGCACAGTCTGTGCTATATACACGATTATGTACAGATCTATGATTTTGTAGCTTCCTTTTATTTTGGGACTGAATACTTTAGTGTTAAATCTTTTACAGATTAGCACAGAGTGTCAAAATAATGTTTGCTTTTTCAATATTCATCACATACGCTCTCCAGTGCTATGTACCATTGGAAATAATATGGTTCAAAGGATTAAAACGACGCTTTGAGAAGAGTTCAAAAAGAAAACTCATATTCTATGAATATATTGCCCGAACACTAATTGTTATTATTACATGTAAGTAGTATTATTTATTATCTTGTTACTTGTATCATACCTAAATTAAACTTTCTCAAATATACATTCCAATTTCAGTAGTTCATACAGTTTTTAGGCACTTCAGTTTGTTTTATAAATTCAGTGCTAAATAAAAATATGTGGGGCTGTATGATCAAAATTGCAATGGAAAATTTTGTTTGCCAACAGTCTTTCTGTGAGGCAGTCTCCCACAACACCCAACCCCCATGATTTTGTCCTGCTGACAAAGGGCTAGACCCAAAGTCTGTTTTTGTCTTTTCTGTGTGTTTGCACCTCACATCCATCATCTAAATATAAGTGGTGGCTCATTTGCCTATCCACAATTTTTGGTGGGAATTGTGAGAGAATTGACCAAGGCATGTTGCCGCATAAAATCTAAGAAGGTTAATGTGCATATTATTCTGAGTTCTCTAGTGATACAAATATGTTTTTTTTTTGTCATATTATAACAATTTAACTTTTCACTAAGTGTGATGGAACATATGCTTGCGACGAGATAGATTAAGTTGTGGATATAACATTTTATTCATGGAAAAGGTGTCTAAAATGGGTTTATATAGTTCAAATCTGTAACGTTGAGATGTTTTCGAGTCAGTTTAGGTCATTGTTAGGGGTTTTAATAATTTAAAAGTATTTTTATTTAATAATTCAATATTGGCGAGTTGTAAAATGGTTCTAGAGTGTGTAGTAATACCTTGTAAATTTAGGTGTAGTTGGAAAGTTAACCAGGAAGCTCATTTATTTGGAGAAAGCATAAAGTATTTCTGCAGGAAAAATGACATTTCAAGCTAGTAAATTAAAAATAATTATTTTGAGTAATTTGTATTGTTTAGCAAGTTTAAATAAATAATTTTAATGGAAGTCATAATTTCAGGGATGCACTATGCTTCCAGAACATCCAGGCATTGCATTTATAAACCCTTTATTCTGGGATTTTTTATATGGTCTGTCATAGGAGCTGGCCCGTGTACATTTAATTTAATTAAAATTGCAATGGAGCGCACGTGCCGGTGACTATTTCCGTACACACCCATCTTCCCCCTTTCCTGCACTCACCTACATTTGCCCTCTACAGATTTCAACTTTTAATTCTTTAAACGTTTTTCGTAAATTATTCAGAATTTCTCTTGGTAACTTATTCCAGTCCCTGACACCCTTACCTAAGATTGAGAATCTTCCTACACCCTTGTGCCTGAAATCGAGTGCCAGCTTATGGTCATGGTCATCTTTTCCCTTCCATACATTACTTTTAATTCTTACACCAATATCTTTCCATGCTTCATCTCCAATGACCACCTTGTACACTCCCATTACCCTCTCCACATTGTTACTTATGCTTCATAACTGAAATATTTCTAAGGATAATTTTTGTTTTGTTTTAATTAACCATTTCAATTTATCTAAAAAATATAGCTGCTGCTAATATGTTCATGTTTGTTTACAGTCCTCCTTGCAGTTGCCATACCACGGCTAGAATTGTTCATCGCATTGTTTGGAGCTCTGTGCCTGTCGGCTGTTGGTATCGTTTTTCCACCACTGGTTGAAATATGCTTCATGTGGCACACCAGTTACGGCTGGTGCAAGTGGATCCTTATTAAGGACATACTTCTCATGACTTTTGGCCTGCTGGGACTTGTTATAGGCACTTACACTAGTGTAAATGACATTATAGTGTCAATGTTGTGAAACTGAAATGGCCTACAGCAGCTTAGCGTTTGATGGAATTGTCTTGTATTTCATCAAGGAAAAGAGACTGTTTACATTGGGAAGTTTTCTTTCTTGATGTGCTTGGTAGACACCAGTGTAATAAAATAAGAGCATTGTTTCAATGCAAAAAATTTAAATTTGGCATATTGCTGACAGAACTAGTACTTCTATTTCAGCTTTAAATAAGTGATACTCGGTTCAAATGCATAATGCTGAAACAGACTGCTGAAGCATCTTAGCATTTCCAGTGACTTGATTTTATGAATCCAACCAGCAGTGTTACTGAAACAACCAGTTTTAAGTTTGTGTTTCATAGTGACTCATTGTTATATTCAACAACAGTATTATAGATGATTTATGAAAAAAATGGATCGATAAATTAACTTTAAAACTATCATAAGCCCCTTGATCTGTGAGATAAATTAACTGTAGAGATAAAATATTATTACTTGAAGCAGTTTTTTATGTGGCATAATTATTCATGGTTCTAAGAAGAAATTAAATTGGTAAACAAACTTTTTAACTTCATTGGAGTGTTTCAAGTTTGTGTCTCTAGTTTCAGATATTCAATGTAAATCTTGTAACTTTCCATATGTTTGAATGCAGTACAGTTTGAAGTAACCAGCATTTATTGTATTCTCCAAATCAAAGTCATCTATTAAAAAGGTATTTGATGGTTAAAGGCATCAGAAACTTGATACAAAAGCCCAAGCATTTTGCAATAACACAGGAGCAATTTGATTGTATGTTACCAATTCAGTAGTCACTTTTCAATAGTTACAAGATAGTTTTTCAATTTATTGTTCTTTTATAGGATATGTCAATCCTGACCTACAATGACAATAAAATTGTATTACAAAAAATTCTATTTTTCCTCTACTTAGACTGTGGCTGGGTCTACCGTAAAAATTAAATCAGTTATTGTTTGTAAATTATTTTTACCTTTTTTTAATGGAATGGCTTGAAAAAGAGAAATGGATTGCTTTTAGGACTTTAAGACCGTGCAATGAAATTTGTGGTGGCAGAGTTCTGTACTTCCATCCAAAACGTGCGGCATGAAAGTAATAGTCAAAAGGGGTTGGCACTATGTTCTGCTGATTTTACCTTCCTGAGAAGCTTCCTTTTAAGTGCTCATTTGGCCATCAAGCTAAATAGGTGTATGGAGAGAGGTTCAAAGAAATCTGCATCATCAGGGATCAAACTCCAGTCATCTAAGCCAAATTGAGAAGCTCTGAACCCTGAGCCAAATGGCCTTCAGCAATATCATAAGTTGCACAAGCATTTACAGCAATTTGTCTGTCCCTACCAGTTTTTTTAAATGAAAATGGTAATATTGTGTTGTATGTATCTGATTCAGGGACTAAAATAAATTACTATGGAAAATTCTTAACAATATAGTTCAAATATTGAAACAGAAAAGCTAGGGTGATTACCTCTAGGTATAAGCAATAACAGATGAAGGCAGGAGGGCAAAATGAACATAAAACAACACGAACACACTTTACAGTATTTTGGTCATACGGCAGAGGGAAAATACATAAGAACACAGTTTCTCTCAGCATCGAGAATATATGAAATGCTTTTGGGTGACTAGCCGAGTTAAAGAAGAGTTAAAATTACATAATATTTCGGCGATCACATTTGCAGTCGACAACAAATGTGATCGCCGAAATATCATGTAATTATAACACTTCTTTAACTCGGCTAGTCACCCGAAAGCATTTCATTTATAGAGGGAAAAAGTTTACATATAAATATCTATCACATGAATCGTGCCTTCATTTGTGGTAAATGATTGGTTTCTTTCTCTATCATAACTTATTTTCATTGCTTCTTAAAACCACATAAACTATAAAAATGCCTCAATTTTTTAAAATATATTTACTTGAAACATCAACTAATTGTGTGAATGTTTTAAAAATTTATATTCAAATCTGAATTACCAAACTGTTTTAATCTACCCTGCTATGAATGTGCTGCCTGATGACATTAAATCATGAAATACAAAAATTCTTTAAACCCTAACAATGCATTAAATTGATCAAGAATTATTCCAAAATACGATAATTTTACATATGCAAACCCATTTTGATTGACTTTTCAATGAATAAAGCCTTACAATAACAAATTACTGTCTCATCCCAAGGAAAAGGAAAAAAAAAATTTTGAGTGGCAGTGAAAAATTAATTGTAGGCCTCCACTGCAGATATGTGTACTAATAACTCTCCAAAGCCAGGACTACATAGTGTGATGTTACAAATTGGTGGGCAGTAAAATTATCTAAAATAGAACTGTTTATTGAATTTGTTTTTGCCCTGATTGCGTAGAATTCTGTGGTCATTTTCAATGTTATCTTGGTTGTCCAAGTGGAATCACATCAATTTGTTGAAACCTAACATTTCAGCCATTGTTCTGTGGCCTTCTTCAGAGGAATGTCCTGATGTTCCGAACAAACATTTATTCTTCAGTTCGCAAATTTGGTACAGAATAAAATATAAAGTTATCAGACAAACTCATCTTCAGTCCTAAAAGTTTGATGAAAGTATATTAACTCTTCATGGCAATAAGAAATGGATTGTAAAGAAAAATATATATATATATCTTTATTGAAAGACACTTTAATATCTTTTTCATACATTCTTTAAAACACACAGCAGAAATAAATTCTGCTTTACAATCCACTCACACTGCCAATACAATAATAAATAGTGTTCTCATTATATTTCTATGGCTATAAAAGAACTTAGTCATTCACAACAAACATCACAAATAAATAGACAAAATTTCAGTCTGTTCCCTCATGAAGAACTTGCAGGCTGGAAGCAGAAATCACAGACAAGAGAGAAATGGTCAGAGGGGTAGTTGAATGACGGGACACGACCTACCCCAATCTCTTCTCCAGAGGGAAACTCGAGCACAGACTCGACACGGAGGGCGTCCCTGTTGTAGAATATGTAGTCAATAGTATGGCACACTTCACCTTCCTCGCGTACTTTCCACGTTGTGTACGGGGGCTCTGCTCCCCCTGCTGCGTAGGCACTGTCGAGGCGCAGTTCGGGATGGTTGCGTACAGTGGCGTATACCGGCTCGATAGGCTCCGCGTTGAAATCGCCACACAGCACCACGGGACGACCCGAAGCACGCTCGCTCACAAACTGAAGCAGGTCTCTGCCTTGTTCGTTACGAAGTGTAGACAACAGAGCTCCGTTCCTGGCTTTCAGGTGTGTTGTTGCTACACACAATTCCTGACCAGTTTCACGGATGCGTAATACAACTGCCAGTGCCACCTGCAAGGTAAAAAATCACTTAGCCACACTATTGTATGTTGTATATATAATTACTACAGCAGAATATAAGGTGTAACTTGAAAGGGTCTGACAGGCTGGATCTGTCACTATGTAAAAAGTTATCCAAAAAATTATGTTCCAAAAGAAGCTACAGTTAGACTATTACATATTTTTTATTCAGCATATAAATTCACCTTGCATGGTCACTGGACCTGATTTTAGTAGTAGTAGCAGTATTTTATTTGTCCTCTAAATCATACACATGTACATTATACCAATGGTATCAGATATGTCAATTATAAATCAAGATATTTACATTAATCACTTCAGTTAATAAATTTCAAATACTCTTCTACAGAGTAAAAGGAGCGGTCCTGAAGGTATGACATCAACAATTTATCATAATTTGCCCATTTTGATGTTTTAATATTATTTGGTAATTTATTGAAAACCTAAATCGTTATGTCAAATGTTTCATTTTGAAACATTTTTGTTTTGTATACATAATATGTAAATATAATTTATTATGTTTATGTACCTCATTTGTTTAAGAATTGCATCCTTATCTATGACATTATTTCTAAAAAACATAATGGTTTCAAAGACGTAAATGCTTGGTACTGGACGAACACTCATATATTTAAATAAGGGTCCACATTTTGCGATTTGTCATTATTCTCATTGCTCTCTTCCGAATTCAGAAGAACTTAGTTCATCTGATGTTAAACACCAGAATGTAATTCCATACTTTATTTGTGAATGAAAATGGGCAAAGTTTTTTTTTTTTTTTCACTAGTGGTTAATATTAAAATGCATAATGCATAACAGGTCTGAGTTAATTTAGAGTTCCAGTACTGCATATGCCTATTTGATTTACGATCAAATTGAATCTATAAACCTAAAAATTTTGAGTCTAACCTGTTTGCTAAAATCTGATTGTTCAAAATAATATTTACTTTTATTTAAGGAGTTTTCAGTCAATTTTGGAGTAGTCTTTACATGTGTTGTCGGTGTAAACTCTTGCACCAGAGCTATTTAGTGGAAGAACTGCACTCTGCAGATATGTTAGCCATGTCACAAGATTGATAGAGTTGGGCGGGGGTGTAAGTAGAAGTCAATATGCAAGAGGCCTTTCATCGCCTAGCAGTCTAAGAGCACACATGACCACTCTTATATTTGAGAAG
Source organism: Vandiemenella viatica (assembly GCA_031002005.1). Lineage (NCBI taxonomy): Eukaryota > Metazoa > Arthropoda > Insecta > Orthoptera > Morabidae > Vandiemenella > Vandiemenella viatica. Next base: position 198,233,600 of record JARYHS010011408.1, read on the forward strand.
TAGTGGACTGGAGTTTTTAGTGGGAGTGAAATATCATTTTGCTTGAAAGCTGAATTGGTTTGATTGATGGGAGTAAGTGAAATACTGGCAGAGAGTTGGTTGGTGTTGTAACATCTTTCAGAAAATTTATCTGAGGGTACAGAATATTACCTGGAGACCCAGTATTTAATTTCAGTGTCTGAAAAGTGTGGCATCTTTTAATGTGTAGTATAATACTTCAGAAGTATTTAGATGCAATTCAGATAAGCTTTATTTCAGTTTTATATTTCACAACCAGAATGACTGGTTCGATTGGAGATATTAAGTTAGGATTGAATGATTGTGTGATATTTGAATATACAAGTTTTACATTGTTTATAATAATTTAGCAAAGCATTTTTCAGGGGAGTGAAGATAGTCAGATGCGTTAACTTTGTGTGAAACATTAGATACAGGAAGCAAGGTTAAATTATTAAGGACAATCGTGGCTACTGCACGACTCATATGAAACTATTCAGGTAGACATATATAGGGATTACATTTTTATGACCATAGATTTAGGGAACGTTTTAGGAGTATTTACACAACAGACATGGAATATTTTCGAATCATATAGCTGAGAAAGCAACTGAAGATATTTTTTCATAGTGGTGTAGTGAACATTTTTATTTTATCATGTGGTAGAATCGCCCGATTAATTTATTTCAAGTTAAAAATTGGCTGGTATAGTTACTTGAAAAAGATATGATAGTTTTAAATATAAACATTTTGGACCATCTTGAAAAATTTGTTTGGATCATTTCAGTACTTCTTTGGAAACCTTTTCTATTTGCTTTAATTTTTTGAGTTTCAAGAAACTGAAGTTGTCTGAAGTCTTGTGGCAATAAAGTGTCCTTGAAGTAGTTTTATTAAGTTATCAAAGAATTATAATTGATCGAAAGAAGTTTTTGTTTAGCCACTGTATTTATTTTTAAACTAATAGCTCCAACATTTAAAACTTTATAGCTCGTATTGGACTTCTTGATTATTTGAAGTTTGCAGGTTTGTTTTGCAATGCCACTCTTATGTAATATCTGAGACCCAAAAGCACTCGTTGTCACTCAACTTAAATTATTAACAACAGCTAACTTACTGCTTTGATTTTTCTTTTATATTTTCTCTCTTCCTTTGTTTCCCACAATCAGCCGTACAGAAATAACATTTACTATTCATTTTAAATATACCACAATTTGTAAGAATTTAAGGCGGCTTGCAGATTAAGAAATGGAAGACTGTCTCAGGGCACTGCATTTATTATAATTTGGTTTGAATCTTAGCAGTGACATTGCTCAGACTGAACTAAAATATAAAGATTTGTGAACTATGTTGCAGAAAGGAACAACAAAGTTGTAGTAGCCCACAACTTAAACATTGTGTTCACATATAGTAACATTAAGATTATTTTACAAAATTAGATGGGGATATTTTTAATAAATAAAAATAAACCCACTTACATGTAATTAGAGTAAGTAAAGTATGTGATGATATACATTTAAACTTTGAGAAATTTACTAATTTTTACTGTTTGATAATTTATCAATTATAATTACTGAATATTGTATGCAAAGTTTCAACTAATTGCTCCAACATCTACAACTGTGTTTACTTTGAGCATACTTGTACATTCCTTGAGATTGCAGATTTATTACATTAGGCAACACTCGTGCACAATATTGAAGGAGAAAATATCACAGAACTAAAGCATCCTCTCTCTTCTTAATCTGAATTCATTGTTAATACCCAACCTTTTTTTTCCCTTTCTTTCCAAGGATTACAAAACACCTTTTGTCAACAGCCAATCCTGTGTAAACTAATTTTTGTATATATTTCATTCAATGAAAACTTGCACAACATAAAACTTGACAACCAGTCAATACAAATCCAAAAATCTGCAAGCTCACAGCAACAAACAATTTTCTGTTCCATGACAAATAGAAAGGTGAAACTAATATCCCTGAAACATGGATGGCAGTTACCTGATTGCTTTGTACGCGCCAAACTTCCAGGATTCGCGAATCAGAAAGCAGCAGTTCAAATTTGTCTTGGCGATAGAAAATAGCACATCCATCTGGTCCATTATTGCCTTTTATATAGAGGCAAGGGGAATCAGGCTTGGGAAAAAAAATTCCAGTGTAACCTTGGGATCCCAGAACTTTTGTCAAAAAGCTGAAGTGATCCACCTCCTGCAAATAACATTAACAATATTAAAACGTACAAACTAACACTTTAAACTAAAAACTAATAAGCAAAAAATCCTATTTGACTGAAAACTATTTATTTTCTGTTTTAAAAAATAAATGGAATTATTATTCTAAAAACTTTTGATGTTAGAATAGGATATGAGGAGATAACCCTAACATTATTAAAAAGTTGAATATTACTGAAGGATAAGTATGGCAGTTATTGTGAATGTTGGAGGCGATCAACAATAATCAACAATTCACTTGGTTTGAGTGTTGCTTATAGATTCTCAAAAAAAAAAAAAAAAAACACACTTGATGAAGAAGGGCTTTGCCCAAAACATTATACATTCGTGTGAGTGTGTCTAAGGTTTTTTTTTATCCTAGGTATTTTTAAATATCTTGTATCTATTTAAAACCTTATACCTCCGCACCAATCATAAAGTAATCTAAAACAAAAATTCATTAATATTTTTTCATAAAAAGTCTTATGTTTTGAACTCCCCGAAAGCTGTGGTGAGAAGGACTATTTTCTTGGAGGGAGGCAGGAAGAAAATGTTGTATAAAGTCTATGACTAAAATGAGGAATTTATATCTGTACCTGAAGACATATGATATCAGGGCAGTATTCAACAATTTCTTCTATAATGTGGTACCGTCTGGCGTGCCATTCCAAGGCTTCTTCTGGACAGCAAACAAAATTGTCATTTGACTGCCCTAATGCTGCAAAATTATAAACAGAAGAATTTTGATAAAACAGTTATTTTACAAAAACTTTTGCATAGAAGTGAATCTTTGAATGCACTATTTAGTAACAAAAGATAATATATCTTTAACTTCTTACATTGAGAAAGAACATTCCATTGAAAAACTCTGATATGATCTGGACCAGACTGAGATGAAGAATATGCTGCAACAAACAAAAATAGAAAATGTTGTAGTTACAATTAATTCAGGAGCAAAAAATAAGTTTTCACGTAAATACAAGAAGTAGGATGGTTAATTTTTTTTTATTTCTTTTTTTAATTTGCTGATATAGGCCCTTTTAACTGGAAAATTCTTAATACAATTCCCAATTGTTTTAAGATAATAGAAAACAATTAAAAATAATAATAATTTCACCTCTTACAGTCATGAAATACTGGTATTATTTCTGATTTTACTTGACTCATTAGCTGAATCCACATGTTATGAAATTAAACTCAACAGATCGAACACACACAACTAAAACTATTTGAATTTCTGCATATTTCAGTTGGTGGCAGATAATTATTCAAATTGGTTATGTGGGGAGAATCACTTACTTTGATACATTGAACACTGGAACTGAAAACTTCAAATTCAATGCCAACAAGAGTGTTTAAAATTATGTCTAACAGAAGAAGGCAGTCTTAACTACTTCCATCTGCAAAACATTCTGAGTATCTAGGGGAGCTGCTCATAAATATTAAAGTGAATTATGTACTAGTCAGTTGTTAGTTGTAATAAAATTGTTTTAAAAATAATACATAATGACTAAAACAGATTTTTTCCATGCTGTGAGGTTAAGTGTGTGTTCTTCTTTTTACCTTGCCATGTGTCTTGTCTACTAACATTGAAAAGTTCACCACCAAATTATTTTCAAACCAAACAGCATTTTGCCTTATTATTGCAAATAATAACTACTAAACAAAGTAATACAACAATCATTGTTTCATGGTTATTAGCTTCATGGTCGATTGTATTCTAAGTGAGGTGATGTTTGTCATTAGTGATCTTCACTTAGTAATACTGAGTTCTAATGAACTATATATATATATATAAAATACCAAACAGTAAAGCAAATAAAACAACAGAAGATGCAACCCTATATGGAAGGAAAGCTTTTTTAATATAAAGCTATTTAATATTGTGATCAGAGATTAATTATTTAATCAAATATCAATATATTTTCTTTAAAAATGAATACAGAAATTGAACTACATCTTGTGAAATGTGCCTTGAAAAAGCTGCAAGGAGCTAAAATATAATACCAGAAACTAACAGAATGCAAACCATTTTAAACATTTAATGCACAAAAAGGATGAAGACGCTAAGGCTGAGACTGGAACGTTTTATTCTTGACAATCTTGAGAATCTGTACATTTATGAGGTGAAGCATTATCTATGATGTAAACACAGTATTTTTAAGGTGTCGGGTAACAGGTAAATGGGAGGCCATGATATATAAGAAAGTTGGACATGAATATGCTTTCTGTCTCAAGTTACAAAAACAAAATTTGACAAAGTGTGTTGCAGATCAAGAGGAAGGAAAGATTTTAAAATGGAATGCATTTGGCCATGGCATTTTGACAAAGATAATTGATAACAGTTAGAAGAGGGTAGCATATATGGGTTCACTTGTTATATAATATTGTGTGACTGCTTTATAAGCAGGGTATATAAATTGATCAATAAATTATGAAAATGCTATTAAAATTTCCCAGCAACTGACTACAAAGCCAATTATCCTATATTTCACTGACAAATAAAGCTATAGCTTGATGTCAAATGTTCTTGATGAATGATAAAAAAATAATATTTGGCAGTTTCTCAACAGCATTGCCAACTTGACCATTGTTGACAACTTTTCTCATTATCCATTAAAGTTATTCCTTTTGTGGTCTGTTATGCATACAAACTGGATTGAGATCCAACAGACACTGAAGGTAGCTTGATAGTAGGTATGGCATGGGAAAGCTTATCTAGAATGACATTCATCCAAAATTTATTGTTATTAATTGTAATGGAATATATAGTGGAAATTTTCCTATTGAGGAATTATATACATTTTTGTTTTTAATGTTTCTATGTTCAAGATATATTATTCAATTGCCAAGGAACATAAAAAAAGTCTGCTAGATCTCTCACCATACTTGTTATGGTTAAGGTACTCAGATTTACAAAAAAAAAAAAAGATTCACCACCACCATTATAATGTCCAAGATTTTTTTTTTTTTTAAGGTACTAATTTAATAGTAACGGAGGACAATTTTCCTACATTTTCATCCCACCTTTTCATTTTTGCCATTTTTATCTTAAATTCTTTGAGTGTAACTTCTCCACACACCTATATATCACCATTACAAATTTTTAATTCTTTCAGTGTCTTTGATAAATTGTTTGGCATTTTACTTGATAGTTTCAGTCCCAGACTCCTTTACCTACTGAAGAAAATTTTTCTAATACCTCACTCCCTAAATCAACTGCCAGCTTATAGTTATTGTCATCTTTTCCCTTCCATGTACTACTATCAATTATTCTACCAATATCCCTTCAAGCCGTAATGCCGTATTCCCTGTAATTTTTATTATCCTCCTGTCTCCCAATGACACTTAACCCAGCTTCTTTATCCTAACAGTTATTGATTGTGTTCTGCAATAGATCCCACAAAAAAATTATTTTCTTACTACCAGTACCCAACTCCTGTATTTAATGCCCAAAATGTTGGCTCCATACTACACCACATCAGGGCCGGCATTGGGGGGGGTCAGCGGGTTAAAAGTACCCGGGCCCCGCCGGCTGATGGGGGGGCCCCGATCATCAACTATAGAGGCCCTCAGGCTATGAAGCCAAGAATACGCCCATTTTCGCCTGACCATTTTGTAGAGCTAAAAGAAAAAAAAGGTCGCCCATTTTACCCCGGGCCCGAAATTCCTAGCGCCGGCCCTGCACCACATTTAAACAATGGTCTGACAAAACCGCAATTCCCTCACTTCCCATGTACAGCCCCTCATCAACCTCTGTAATCAATGAATACCTCTGAAACCTTCACCCCCCCCCCCCCCAATATCTGCCAAATGTATTCTGCACAATTTTGATTCCTGTCAAATGTTATGATAAAAAAATAGATTTAAGCTCTCTAACCATCAATTCCTGCACTCGATAATCAAATAAAACCTGGAGACAAAAGGGGGGGGGGCAAGGAATTGGCAGGAATCCAACAATGGCCTTTTCAAGGAACCATCCTGTAATTCGCCTATAGTGATTTTGGAAAATCATGGAAAATTAAAATCTTGATGGCAAGACAGAGGTTTGAACCCACAACCTCCCAAATGCTAGGCCAGACCTAATAAACTAAATTATTTTCATTTATCTACATCGAAAAGAAAGGGAAACTACACCCAACACTCACCAAAGTTGAAGGGAGGAGGGCAGCAGCAACACAAAACAACACACAAACAAAGAAAAAAACAATATTTCGGGTCAAAACCTCTTTTTCAAGTTAACAAAGGTAAGTGGCTGGGCTTGAACAACACTTGCGTGTATAATATTCAAAGTTCTTTGCGTTGGACGCAGCCACTCATAGAACGCAATAGACCGTCGGAGGTGGTGGGGGGAGCAAGGATAATATAACCGCGAGTATAAGAAAGATTAAAACGGTTGAAAAAAAAAATAATAGTAATAAAAAATATAAATATAAAATAAAAATATAATTGAAAATTTTTGAAAAATATATGAATCTATTGTGATGGATGTTTATTTTCATTTATCTTAATATTATATTGATCCACCAAGCTACATATGATGTCCAGAACCTCCAGCAGCTGTTTACAGTCCTCTCCAGTTTTACCGTAAACCTGTTATATAAGTACATTACATCATCTGCACACAATCTATCTTCACCAACCAATCTAAACCAACAAACAGTCATTTATTAGAATAATTAACACCCATGGTCAAAGTACACTATTCTGTGGAAGTGCCATTATTATTTCCACCTCATTTGATATCGCATTTCATGTAATAACTCTTAAAGAATTCCACTACTCAGCAAGTCAATTTTTCATCCATTCCAATAGTGTTTACCTTTTGCCAACATTTTACCCATCACTCTTCATTGACTGTACAATGAATGAACATTCATTTGTGGAAAGCTATTCAAAACATTAAAGTTGTTTTACCGCCCCCTCCCCTCTCCCTAACTAGATCACAAATAAAACTTAAACGACAAAATTAATATAACACTAGGTGATGGAGACTTTGCACGAAACATTTACATATCATGATATCATACAGTTTTAAGAAGCTAATAATGAAGGCCATACTATAAATGCGGTAGACAACTACAGGAAGAATCATGCCAAAGCCCTTGGATGTTTTTTCTTTTCCTGCCACCGCAACACAACTTTTTTTCCCCGACGATCATGTCTTATTACGTGAACCTACTCTCTTTTGTAATATGCCACCGTTGCGCAATGTATGGCCTTGAGCATCTAACTGCTCTGCTGGTTAGTTACATAAATTTTCTCACTAATAACTTCCAAGAAGATGGCTACAGACACAAAGCTGCAGTAAATAAATATAGGTAATAGTAGTTCATTATGCTGATGAATTTTATTAAAGTTATTTAAATCAGTCCATTACCTGATAAAATGATTAAAAAAATTAAAGCAATTCAAGTCAATATTAACTCCAATAAATAATATTGTATTGACTAAAATAATATGATAAACTGCTAATTAGTTCTGAGGTGTTTAACAAAAGTCTTAAGCTTCATTTTCGCTTGGTTGATTACTACCGTACTTTTTTACGAATATGAAACACATTTAAAAATTTACCGAAAATTCATTGCATTTTAACCGAGTTGTAAAAGAAATGTCGATACCGATACAACATAAGCAAATCTCAGAGTAAATACAGCCAAAACCTATCACAACATGGAGGAAGGAATATATGGAGACGACGCAAGGGATCTTCACCCATGGAGGAAGGAAATATATGGAGACGACGCAAGAGACCTTCACCACGCATTGAAGTGAAGCAGGGCGGAGGAGGAGTTGGGGGCATGGCCGGAGTGGAGGGGGCATGGCCGCTTCCATACAGACACGGGGAATATGTACAAAAACCTCAAGGGGACTCTAGGATAAACGTGACGCCGCAATCTGGTGATGGATTATTATGTAACTCGATATGACAAATAAAAAAATGAAGAATAAAATTTTTTGATAGCCTGCTTAGTTTTCGAGATATTCTGTCCCAAATGTGAAATGGTTTTGGTTGAAATTCAGAAGAAAAATTGGTCAAAGTCAAAGTTGATGATAGATTCTTATTTAAAAAGACGAGACAAATGAAAAATAAAGAATAAAAATTTTCGATATCTCACCTAGTTCTAGAGATATACTGTATCAAAAGTGAGGTGTCTTGAGTTGAAATGGAGAAGAAAAATTTCGCAAAAGTCAAATTTAATGATCGATTCTTATGTAACACGACGAGACAAATCGAAAATAAAGAATAAAATTTTTCGATATCTTGCTTAATTTTCGGGATATACTGGGAACATCGCAATTGTTTGGAAGCGCAATATCGCCACTGCGCATGCGCGAGCCTGCTTCACCAATTTAACGTCACTTCTCCTCCATATATTTCCTTCCTCCATGTCTTCACCACGCACTGGAGTGAATCCGGGTAGAGAGAAGTGGGGTGGTGAGGTCGCCATATTGATCGGCACAAAAACCTCATGGGAATCGTGCGACAACCGTGGAACCGCAATTTGATGATGGATTATTATGTAACTCGACGAGACAGACCAAAAGTGAAGAATAATTTTTTTTGACATCCTGCTTAGTTCTCGAGCTATACTGTCTCAAAAGTGAGGTGTTTTAGGTTGAAATTCGGAAGAAACATTTCCCCAAGGTCAAATTTGGTGTTAGATTCTTATGTAACACGACGAGAGAAATTGAAAGTAAACAATAAAAGTTTTCGAAATCTTGTTTAGTTCTCGAGATATGCTGTCTCCACAAGTCAGAAGATTAAATGGGAGTAGTATACATTGCGATACGTGATACACGTTGTGGCACTAACATGGTGCTTGTGAAATTACTAACAACTAATAATAAATTGTTTGTCCCTTCTGGTTCAACATACCCACATTTTCATTAATATTGTCGCTACAAAATTAAACTATGTAGACACATGGAATGCATCGCGAACTAAATTTCGGGGAACAACAACGTTTGATTCATCACGTTTCATTATTCACAAAGCACAAATTATCACAATTAATTTCATCCTACACTTTCAGTGTAAACTGAACTAGACTAAAGCCTGCAGAATACCATATTTATTGTATCGTGATGTAAACTTGACCCACTTAAATTGTTTACCATAAGGCTAGCCTTTTATGTGCAAAGTAGTACCATATGCTGATTGTCTACACTACACCAACAAATATTTGAGAACGACGTTATACTGTTGAGAGCAATTAATAAATTTAATATTGCAGTTACCTATCAGGCACTTCAAGAACAATAATTACAATGTAACTTAATTATGAAATGTTATTCCAGGTTGTTTCCTATCTTGTCTGTTTGTGTAATCGTATGCAACAAAACTTGGCATTATGGAAAACTTCAGAACATTAGAAAATGAAATATTCTCAGCAGCAGACACAGTGCAAACAGCCCAATGTTTAGGGGTTATTCCTATGGCCGCCACGCCTGCGCAGTAGGAGACTAGTTTTTATATGAGGTTCCACAGATTTAGCGTTACTGCGTCTCTATCTATTTCTTCCTCTAAGTATCACAATAGCTGTGTAATATGCAGTTCCGCAAATCGTATTATTTGTGAGTGTCATAAATGCGATCTATGGTTGTTGTAAAAGAAACCCTTTGTAGGACAGACATACGAATGTTGTTTTGTTACATAGATAAAATGGAAAAATAAACATCGACTTCTTAAGCTTTTAGTGTTGTGTGTGCTTCGTACAATGTTCTATAAGTAGGGTGTGTTCTGTTAAAGATTAGAAACCTATTGTAAGCTTTGGTGGCGTGCCATCGGCTGCAAGCTAGCTTTGACAGCAGCCAGCAGGCTTAATGATGGACAGAAATATGCTTTGATAAAAAATACCCATTAATACTACCAACCATACTGCGGATAAAGGTTGAAACGACTTCATGGTACCTGATGATTTGTTCTGAAATTGCGACCATCTCTTAAATCCTGAGCTTTACTTATACTATGCTTGTGGATGCGTCTGTTTATCCTTACCTATGGGCGACAGTCTGCGGAATTTCCTTCGCAGCAAAGGCGGTACTTCTCGGCGACAACGGGCCAACAGATCCTCTCGGGATAATCTCTCTGGCACCTCTACGTCACTGTCTTGCGTATCTTCGTTTAGGATCTTTGGAGCAGACGTGAAACTGCCCATCCTGCAACAAAACGTAATGCCGTAAGTTCCAGACTACTGCGCTTACTAGCAGAAATACGAAACAATGATATAAAATAAATGTAATACGACATTTGATTAAATTTATAAAACATATTATTTAAAAAAACGCGCTTTTTCCATTTGTTGAAACTAGAAAATCATTTTTTGGATTTCCTCAGATTTGTCTAGACTCTAGAGCAGTGATTCCCAATTAGTGGTAAGCGTACCCCAAGGGTTACGTGAGATTTCTTCAGGGGGTACGCGTGGTAGTCTCTTGGCTAAGGTGATCACTAAAATAATTGAAAAAATCCACTTTTATCAGCCAAAAGAAACATTACTATCACCCAAATATATTTTAAGATAAACTGTGTTTGTGTCAATTATATTATTGTAATCCTGTGGTTTTGAGAAGCACTCTACTGGGATGAACGAATTCATTTATTTATCATTTCTGCTGTAAGGGGTACGCGCGGTTGAGCTCCTTCTTGCAGTGGTACTCGGGAAAAAATAATTGGGAACCACTGCTCTAGAGCATTTGTCATTAGCAGTTATCTATATAGTGCAACTACACTTTCTTAGGTCACAATAGGTCTACGTTCAAAGAGACTAAAATTTAGAAAGGAAGTAGAAAACCGATAGCGTACAGATTAGTTACATGACTATCACGAAGAAACGTAGGAGCAGAAAGGTAGATACTTATGTGGAAGTAGTTACGATTACAAATTATCATACAATTACGTTCAACACTTGCAAATTTTTCTCAATCACCGGTGTCAAAAAGTTTTGTTAACGATAAATCGTCAGAAAGTTTTTGTTAAAAAATTAATATTCACAAATTATAGTTAAAAATATAAAAGCAATCTATTTATAGTTTTCAAAGCAATTTACGTGGAATCTCCAAGCAAAGAATGAATTTTCATTAACTGACAGTTTTAGTACAAGGAAATTACAATTTTATAACTCCTAAAACTTGTTAGAAGTCTCCATACGACTGAACTTCCTGCGGAGATCTGGTTTTGGTCTCTAAGACTGCAATCGCAATATGATAAAACAATACAATCACATAGCATTTCACACTGTGGGTTTCATAAATCATCTTGGTTCACCATGTAGACTGTGGCCGATATTATGGGTCCGTCGATAGTTTCCATCTACGGTGTAAAGACTGCACATTTTTTCCCCCCCTTCGGAGATTCAACGAGGAACAAATACTGCAATTTCCTTGAACAAGTAACATTTTATAGTTGTAACATATCTATTTTTCTGACCCCTGCCTTAATACTTAGGTAAAGATTGTACCGCTCCAGTACATAAGGACATAAGAAATAATTGATGGAGTTGGAGCTCCGTGTTTCTATCATGAATTAGGCACTAGGATCTCGGTGATGCAATACGCAACGTTTTCTAAAGGCTTTACTTCTTCCACTGTATCCATTCGACAGCAGGCTTGGTAGGCCTCGGGATATATTCCCAGCGTCCAGCTCCGAAGAAACGTTTTCGACCTTATCAGGATTTTAATCTCGGCTTCCAGATTTAGCTTCTGAACTTAACGTGGTAGCATGACATTATAAACATTATTAATTTACTAACAGGACTTCAGTGGTAGGCCTGCACTCCTTAAATTCTATCTTACATAAGCAAATGTCTTTACAAACGTAATTTCTGGATATCGCCAGTCAAAAGCAGAGATTTAAGAGGCACTAGTGGGTGCGCAGTTAATGTTTGAGCCTGCCATCTTTGGTTCGGTTATAGTGATTTCGGTTTACATTGGTTTACCGAAATCATTCCAGACATATGTCGAAATGGTTCCATTACCCAATCGTCTCCTCTTTAACCACTCCGAAGTCAACGAGCCGTAAAGCCACATCAAAAATAAAAGGTTAAGAACTGTTCTTTGGCGATAAGTCATCTAATCGTTTATTAGATTCTTCACTCCGGTCTGACAAAGAGATTAAGTTTTATTTTCTAGGAAACAATGGAATTGGAAAGAACTGCGTGTTCCAAGTTCATCTTCTGATCGTGTGACGCCTTGAAGTGTCTGGCTAGCACCCATTCGCGGCTGGCAGACGTAGCAACCAGCTGATTACCACACGTGGTGATTCAACGTCACACCAGATGACGAATCATCTCAAGGTTGTCCCCCACTCTGGAAGATCATTTGGGGAGTTCGTTGACGTTTGCTTGTGGTTTTACCGTTTGTCTATATCAAGGCCATTAGTGTCTGGAGGAAGAGGGCATGGTAGACAACGAATTGAAAAAAACTTACTGCCATAGCATTTTGAGAGAATGCTCGCAACATTCATCTGGTGTGAATTCGGGAAACCATGGAAAACCGAAATCAGGATGGCCGGATCGAGATTTGAGCCCTTGCCCTGCAGAATATCAGGCACCAGTATTACCTCGAGTACCGAAATTCTGAACATCTGATATTTCGCTGGGTATAGAATGGCCTTTTTACCATAGATATTTTTTTTTTTTGTTTTGCTTAGAGATCATCCATAAACTACGTAGTTTCATGTTGGTCTCGAGTTAACCCCCCCCCCCCCCCCCCACGTATCCCGACGTGGCTTTCGCCTGAAACAACCCCCCCCCCCTCCCCCTGCGCGTGTTATGTAGCTTTTTTCCTTATTGATTCCAGAAGACATTTTTTGCTGTTTTCTCTTGTCAGACTATTGTAAATTACATACAGAGATAGTAGTTAAATAACCGAAATAAATATTCACATGCTATTGTGTGTTCTATCCCTCATTTTAACTGAGACAAATAATATGAATTAACACTACATATCTTAGCTCGGAAACCTTCGCCCCCCCCTCCCCCCTCTCCACGTAGCTTTCTACCCGATTTCTCCTCCCCCCCTCCCCCGACGGAGCCACGTTTATGGCTTTACGCCTCGTCGACGTCGAGGTCATTAGAGGTGGGGACGTACAGATGGCAAGGAACGGGAAGTAATTCGGCCATGGCCGGTTAAAGAAATCCTCCCGGCATTTGGTTGGGATGAAAAACTATAGAAAACCGAAATATAAACGGCCGGACGCCTGTAAATAAGTTCGTAGTTTGCCGCTAACATAACGGTACTCTTATACACAGAGGAAAAGAACTTTTCAGACAATGCAGTGTAATGACAGATGCAACGGCGATCCAATATGGAGCCAGTCGCAAATAATTGCGTCAGACCTCCTGCGAAGCTAGATTACATTACGATTTTTATTTTGCTCTCAGACGCAAACACGTTGCGAAAATGAGGATTCTGATAGCATCTGCGACTCCTCGAAATACAGCGATTGGAAAGCTTACTTCCATTGCTTTAACCGACGCGACGGTCGATTTCAAAACAACACTTCGTGGCAGTATTTTCTCCTCTATTTGATATATTGAGGCCGTAGTCAATGGACTGGAAAATTGCTTAGCGGTTCCGCAATCTATTTTAGCCCTACATTCGCTTTTAATGTAATGCGGGGAAGCCCATAAACTCTCTCAAAGGATAGCGAGGCTAAATCCGACAGCGTAGCGGTTAGCGAGCGAGCCTCGCTTTGCAAGGATCATCGGTTCCCGCCCAGCCTAAACATGGACGTTTTTAATTTAACAGTGCGTCTTTTACTTGTGTTCTTGGATTGTTTTCGAACCAGAGAAAGAAATAATTGATTCAACAACAATTTGTAGCTGATTGTATAGGCTCAGTATCCAACATTAACTTACATATGTTTCTAACAGTGTTCAGAAGGCTTGGCTTGATTACGATAAAAAATGTCCACATCTAAGTGCTTCACAAAGATTTGTATCGTGTGTGATCTAGTACATATACTGCGATTGAACATACTGTATTGTAAACCAAAGAGCTTCGCATTTTCAATAACCTTTATTCCTTTATGGTAGATAAAAAAGGCAATTCCTTTTTTTGTTGACTGCTTTTTGACTAGAGAATGATTACTGCCTTTCTAGAGTTGTTGTCGCCACATTCCCTTCAATTAGGAAAGCCATTGAAACCTAAATCAAGGTGATTACTGAAGTAAGTAAGAAACAGCAAGCTCAAAGCTTGGACAAACAAAGTATGGATTATACACGATGTGCTGTTTTGAAAAAGATAAGTTTCCACGCAAAAATGATGTAAGTTTAAAAACTACCATTTCGTTTTGGAGAAATCTTATTATGTGAAACATAAGTGAAGAATGTTTTTCTTTTTTTTTCAGTTAAAGAAGCTTGAGGAGGTTTAGTTTCTTTTCGAAGGTAACACAGAAGTGTGAAACTGTTTTTTTATTATATTATAAATGTAGCAATGCATAAATTAAATAGTTTCAAAATCCAACCTTGTGCACGGCTTAATAATTTGTGAAACTAGTACATAGTTCTTAACCTTCGGTAAGACATATACACGTAACATTTACATGCTTTAAATTGCGATGTATTTTTAGATTTCTGGAAATTTTTAAAACACCATAAAGGAGCTCAAAATACTTTCTACGATGCCATCCTGAGCCATGCCATGCCATCTTTGTCTCAATATGTGCATTACAACCCACGTCCCGAGTTATCTGTATTTAATATTCCATTATCTTTCTTTGCAGTGAGTTTCCTCCACTTACAAAGTAACCAACCACGTACGTCTTAAAAATGTGACCCAACACCCTGTCTCTTCTATCAGCTTCTTCCACAAATTACACAAATACTTTATCGCTCAAATATTACGAAATCCTGAGGAAATATACCCCGGAAAATGTAGTAATGCCGTTTGGATCGCTTGCGTTACGCCGGGTTGATAAGTGATAGTTACGGCCGTTTCGGTAATGGCGGAAGCAGTTTGGAATGAATACTGCTGACGCGTATGCGACAGTTAATGACATTGTCGGAGGTCGATGCGAGACTGCTTGACTTGCGAGTTCCGCAGTGTCGTTGTCCTTGTTGATTGACACGACCGTTCTTCAAACCAACCCATACACTACTTCTCGTACCTCAGCGATATTGCTTGACATGTTCGTAAGAAACGGCGGTATGTGTCGTTTATGACCAACGTTACGTCAGATTTTTTTAAGTATTTTGTTCTGGTCTTATTTTAGAGCATGATTAAAGTAAAGAGGTCGTTGCACTTTTCGTTTTGTTGTGTTTTCTCTTCAGACAATGGGCAGGAGTTACCAAGGTATTTTTTCGCTAGTAAGGTTCTACGGAATTTTACAGAGAGGTTTGTAGATATGAGTTTCCAATCTGATAAGATTTCTATTGTTCCACTTCAACTTTACAACTCTTAGTTAAGGCCGCTTTGATACCCGATTTGTTTTTAATCATTTAGGCTCCCTAAGGCACACCCATTAATTGACTATTCTATTTTTTTAAACTTATTAAACTACGTTTCAAGTACAGGTAAAACTGTCTAGACATGGAAGTACATTAGACGGGATAAACTGACTTACGATGTGCATTATGCTGTTTGTAGCATTAGGATCCCTTGTGACTACTGATAATTTATTAGATATTAAGCGACGATGAATCCTGAAATGACGAATTTCGCGGATGAACGCAAAGAGTGTGTTTCAGAGTTCAGTTGCAGTTATATATTGTCTCTGATTGCAGCAGAAATGTAGAGTCGCAGATTATCTGCGAGTAACGGACCGCTTGTACAGGTTTAACCAGAGACAATAATAGGGTTTAACCGATTACGAAAAATATAGTTAGTTATTTTGGGATCTGAATACTCTAGTGTATACGTCTGTGAACAATCGCGTAGACTCTTGCTTTAAGAGGAATTAATAAAAACTTTATTGGACTGAGTGGGCACAAAATTTCAGTATCAATACATTTCGGCGTGCTTAAGAATCAGCAATATTTCGGAATACGAGATTTCAATTGCTAATTATAATTTTGGTGTGGGCCTATCGAAGTACCCGTGTGTGAGAAAAAAATAATAATAGTAATTTGTGAACAGTTTTGCAAATTATAGAGAACTACCTTCTTCTTACATTATCAGAAACCGATGTGCTACTACATCTGCGACCGGACACTAACGAAGAAAGTAACATTTAAGGGTCAATTAAAAACAAATTTGAATAAAGTCATTATCCTAACAAGCAGCTAATTATCCCCTTACACCATCCGACATGTCGTATGATTAAAGCTAACTTATTAATTTAATTGGGTAAAACTGTAAGAGATAATTAAAAAAATCAACTAAATAACAACCCGACCCACACTGTAATTATCTCCTTACGTGTTCTTGAAGTGAAGACCATCCACATAAGGTACGAAATGTTCTTTGTGCTTCATTCTTTTTTCCATGAGCCATGATAAGATTTCGAGGATTAGTTTTTTCGGTTTCTCCCTTAATATATTATGCATAGCATGACCTACTATCCAAATTAAAGGGTTATGTTTATCAGGAGATACGGTCTTGATATCTGGGCGTACTAGAATCTTGCTTGAAACTTCAGTTCGAGAAATTCGCAATAAAACTGCCGTTGCTTGCTTCGTCCAGGTCCAAATGTGTGCTGCTTTTAAGCAAGTAAATCGGTGTATATAAGTGAGTCAACGTTTCAACGTCATATATATTTGTTGATTGTAAGTGAAATCTAAATAGCTTTTCATTTGTGGATAAAAAGTCTAGCCAGTTGTCTATGCTCCTTTTATTTTAGGACTTTAAACTGTTAATATCTTATTTCCATTTCAGCCACAGTTGATAAAATAGAAAATCGAACCAGAATAATGGTAAAGCTATTTTTAGTATTTGACATTGAGACACCTCTCTGTTCTGCGATATATGAAATAAACATACAGGAGAAAAAGTTAAAAGCGATAAGACCTTATGGAGACTTGCCTTAATTACACGTCTTCCCATGCAATCAATCAATGAACAAATATTTAATTGACTACAAAACATTGTTTGGTACGGTCTTGCACTACAGCATAATAATGCGTAAGCAAGGGTAACAGTAGTTTGTAAGCAGAACTTAGAGAAAGTTGCTGATTAGTAATATCTTAAATAGGGGCACGAAGGATAACGTGTGACCTGAAAAACAAACGATCAAATTGGTTACTGCACGAAGTAAGGTACTATCAGTTATTTGTGCCATAACATAAATCTCAGGTTGGAACAAAACACATTTCTTATCACTTAGAATCTGTTTGTAAATGAATACTTGTGTCTACATCACGATCAAAACAATGCTCACGCGTCGCCCAAAGTCCAAATAATGTAACTGAAAATGTTTTGATTCACTTGTAACTAGTTACTACGCTGGAAATTATTCCCGTTCATGAATCTTCTTTTGCGCAGACTATAAAGCCTGCCAGTATACTTATTTATGCTTAAAGTTTACGAATTAAGAGACACAGATTGGTAGGAAAAAGCGAAAAGAGGTATATATCATTTCTCTCCTGTTCACAACATTTTTAATGTTACCGTAGTATTTAGATTTCAGGAATATCATCATATAGAACTGCAAGCAGATTCTAAATTAACATGATCAGTCAACTAAGATGCTTGACTTATTTGGGCAACCATTAGAAACCTCACGCCTATGTTCTTTCCTATTGACTGCAAGCGAAAGTCGATTATTTGAGCTGAATGATCCAACATAAATTTGTATGGTTACATTTGAGAAAATAAGTTCTGCCTTCAGTCAGAAGTCACAGGTGTTACAACAAGTGACGTTGCATTACGTAAACAAGGAGTAACCGCAAATGCATTTCTCCTCCGTCCTCTTCCACGTCGTAGATCTTAATAGGCGGGCTGAGTAGTTACTTAATATAAGATATTTAGACTGCCAGACAGAATATTAAAACTTCAGGTAAAAACCAGTAATATCCATTAACATTTTTCAGGACTGTTCTAAGTAACTCTAAGTATTCTTCAGTACCAGAGAAATTTGGTGAAGTTTTGAGGTTTGGAAGACGATTTAATTTAATTGCGACGAACCTCTCGCTCCAGTGGCAATTTCATACATACCTATTTATCTTTTCTTGTACCCGCCAACTTTTACCCTCTAAAAATGTTAAATTCTATCAGTGCTTTTTGATAAATTGTTTCTCTCTTCCTTTGGTGGCTTATTCCAATCTCTGAACCCTTACGAACGAAAGTTTTACTTAAGGCTTTACGCCTCGTCGACGTCGAGGCCATTAGAGGCGGGATGGCACTGGGGGCAAGGAACGGGAAGGAATTCGGCCATGGTCTTTTGAAGGAAACATCCCAGCATTCGCCTGAAGAGATTTGCGGAAACCATGGAAAACCTAAATCTGGATGCCCGGACGGGGATTCGAACCCGCGATCTCCCGAGTGCTAGAGCAGAACGTTAACCGTTCGTTCACCCACCACGCTCGATGCGAACGAAAGGAAATTTTCTCACACCCTGACTTCAAATGGATGGTAGTCTGTTTTCTACCATTTACCACTCTTAACTCTCCCACCAATATCTTTCTACGCCTGTTCACCAATATACGCTTTGTACACTCCCAGCCAGTGGCGGCTGTACCTTAAGTGCGCTCGTGCGCTGAACCACCAATCCAAAAGATTTAAAAATGACAAAATATTAAGTACCTACTTCATCTTTATTTTTATATTACCATTTTAATATTTATTTTTAAACATACAAAAACAAAAACGTATAAAAAATTAAATCTCCAATTATGGTGAAACAGTTTGAGCGCTTTACTAAACTATTAAGACTTATTTTCCTGTAAAGACAAATTCTCGTGCGCTTCGGCGAGTGCACGAGGACTGCTAATACAACTTGTAGGTGTACGAGTTAATACGCCTGACGCGTGAAACAAAAGATACTTCATAGAAACGTATGGAGTAATGAGTCAGTTGTCGAGCGCCGCACGAGCAAACCGAGGATTGCCGAGAGCACCCGATGTTTGACGAATTGGCTGGCTGGGCGCGCGAGGCGACGGCAGCCATGATTGACATCTCGTTATTAGACTATCAGTATAGTTTCACTGTATGTGTGACGCGCTAATAATTGTTTATTTATATTACCGTAAATAATTGTTTTTAGTTTTTGTTTCGATTTTTTTCGAGAACTTTTATTCTATACTGTGTATGGTGTTAGTGAAAATGAGCATAAACATTGATTATATTAAAGAAAATAACAGAACTTTTCAAAATAAAGTGAACATAAAATTGGCCGGACCGCCACGGCCCTTTTTAAATTTAAAACAAGAGTGCAAATCGAAAAATAAACCATTTACACGAAGTTTTAAAAGTGAAATGTATGATAGAAAGAAATGGTTGTGTGGATGTGAGCGTCTTAATGCATTCTTTTGTTTTCCTTGCATTATTTTTGGCGGAGAATCGATTTGGACAGAAACAGGAATCAAGGATTTGACGCATTTGAGTGAAAAAATAAAAAAAACATGATTCTTCGCAAGTACACCTACAAAATGTAATGAGTTTGTCTGTGTTAGGCACGGTCGACATTCGTAATCAGCTAGATTCTGTGTATAGAAGCAATATCCAAAAGTATAATGAACAAGTTGATAAAAACAGGTATATTTTATCACGTCTTATCGATTGTGTCAAGTTTTGTGGTGCACCACCAGTTTGATAACCCACCAGCCGCCACTGCTCCCAGCACTCTCTTCGCACTCAACTTGTCTTCCAATGATTCCTATTTCAGCTCCTTTATCATATCAGAAACTGATTGTGTTGTGCAGTATTTTTAAGAAACAAATCTAGCAATTCTTTTTTGCACTCTTTCCAAACTCTGAATTTGGTATCCAAAATGAGAGTCCCATGTTACACCACAATATTCAAGCGATGTTCTGACAAAAGATTGGTAACCCTATTTTCTCACTTCTCTGGTACATCCTCTCATCACCCTCTCTAATAAATGAAAGTTTTTGAAACCTTTTCCTATCACTTGCCCAATGTCTCCTTTCTAGTCGAGTTTATTATCCAAATGTTATACCAAGATATTTACACTTTCACGAACAAGCAATTCCTTCCAAATCCTATAGTCATAAACAACCTTTGTTTTATCTGTGAATCAAATAAGCTGATATTCTTTGCATCCCATGTCTACAATAAGCTAGATACCATGCCCATATCACCCTGCAATTGTTCAGTCTTCTGCCGTTTTGATCCTATTATACAGGGTGTTACAAAAAGGTACGGCCAAACTTTCAGGAAACATTCCTCACACACAAACAAAGAAAATATGTTATGTGGACATGTGTCCGGAAACGCTTACTTTCCATGTTAGAGCTCATTTTAGTTTCGTTAGTATGTACTGTACTTCCTCGATTCACCGCCAGTTGGCCCAATTGCAGGAAGATAGAGACTCTTCGTGCTCGTATTGTGAACGGCTGTGATACAATACGCCATTCTCCAGGGCTGCATCAGCGCATCAGGGATTCCATGCGACGGAGGGTGGATGCATGTATCCTCGCTAACGGAGGACATTTTGAACATTTCCTGTAACAAAGTGTTTGAAGTCACGCTGGTACGTTCTGTTGCTATGTGTTTCCATTCCATGTTTAATGTGATTTGAAGAGAAGTAATAAAATGAGCTCTAACATGGAAAGTAAGCGTTTCCGGACACATGTCCACATAACATATTTTCTTTGTTTGTGTGTGAGGAATGTTTCCTGAAAGTTTGGCCGTACCTTTTTGTAACACCCTGTATAACAATGTCATCTGCAGACAACATAACGTCTGACTGTAAAAATTTAAAACAATAATTCGTTAGAATAATGAATAGGAAAGGTGCCAATACGCTAAACTTTGACACTCCCATTTTTATTTACGCTTTTGTTGATCTGCGACACTGAAGAAGGACGATATTTGTAGAATACTTCTCAGACTGGCAAATTTTAGCGTCCGCTAACCTGCGTGCTGCTGAAGCCAACAAACGATTCGAGGCGTCAGGCTCGTTAAAACAGAGTGACGTAAGTGTCACGGAGGCTAACAGCATTCTGACTGAACGTGTCTCCGCAATGCCACCAGGCATCGTCCTCGACGGACACATGTCGATACGTCCAAACAAGAGGTTCCCGGACTAGAGTAACTGTGGGGAAACCCACCGGAATTCACGTCGACGAAACGATCGTTATAGGAACTGACTCAGCTAGGAGAAGGCGACTGGAACCCGCTGTCTGACACCATTGGAAAGTGCTTACACAGTTGAAAGCAGACATTCCTTCAAGTCATCCTTGTTAATTACCGAGCTGCTGTAGTTCAAGGACAACGAAGGCGGTTTTGGTAGAAATAGAACTGTAGATTTCAGTTGAGACTGGAAAGTCCGACAGTGAACAATGTAGTTTAGTTTAATTGCGATGGAGCCCACGCTCCGGTGGCAACTGCCCTTTCCTTTTCCGATTTACTTTTGTCCTACACAAATTTCAACTTTAAATTCTTCCAGTGTTTTTGGTAAATCACTCATCAATTCTTTTGATAATTTTTTTTGAACCCCTCAATCCCCTCCGCTACGAAATAAAATCTTCCCACACCCTTGTGCCTGATATCAAGTGCCATCTTGTGGTCACGGTCATCTTTTCCCTTTCATGCACTACTTTCAATTCTTACACCAATATCTTTCCACGCCGCATCACCACATACGCGTTCTATACGCCCATGACTCTGTGACGGGACGTCATTTATTATAATATTTTAGTATCGAAATCATGTATGTTTTCTAAGTTTTACTGCAGTCAGACGTCGAGTAAACACGTCCTGTTGTTCGACTTTCTGCCGATCGACAGTTCAGGTGGCAAGCTACACGTGCAGTGCTGAGCATGCAAGCCAATAATCTCCAGCAAGACAGAATACATTGAGCAGCTCACTTCTTCAATGACGAGCTACAAGTTAACATCTAGGCCTCGGAGATAGATATTCGCTGCACCAACCTTACCATACTCTGTTAGTTGTGAAATGTAGGGCTAAGTTTCGTCCTTAGAATCAGTATCATGAGTTACGGAATACCTCAAATCTTGTACAACATCGACTGTAGATGATTTACGGTTCAGTGCAGTTTAAATGGGGTTTCCATAAACATTGTTTCATTTCAAGTAGCTCATAGCTGTCCGCTCCTTCTCCTAGTTACATGCTCATGTTTATTTACTAGCACAAGAGAAGAAGAGGATCGGTTCAAGAAAGAAGAATTCAAGAGTAGAAAATACGTGTTTTTTTTTTTTTTTTTTTTTTTTTTGTAACTGCTTAACGTCTCTTTTTAACATCGAGGTCTTTAGAGACGGGAAAGGATGGGGGGCAATGAATGGGAAGGAATTCGGCCATGGCCTTTTGAAGGAAGCATCCCGGCATTTGCCTGGAGTGATTTGGGGAAACCATGGAAAACCCAAATCTGGATGCCCGGACGGGGATTCGAACCACCGTCCTCCCGAATGCGAGGCCAGAACGCTAACCGTTACACCGCCCCGCTCGGTAAGATACGTGAAGAAAGTCGGCGCAGGTCATAGGGCATCGTAGGTTAACCCTTCAGAACCCACGTGTCAGTTATCCTGGTACACCCAATCAATAGTCATAGCACGATCCTACACACGTAAGGGTCAGCAACAACTCTCTTCACCCTTCTTCAGACTTCCAATGAACTCCATTACATCTGGTTTATGGTATCAATTGCTGATTGTCTTCTATTGTAATTTACAAAGACAAATATAGCTGCTCTTCTTTGCACCCCCTCCAACTCCCGTATTTGATATAAAATGTGGGTTCCACAGTGCACGATGATATTCAAACAATGGTCTGACCAAAGTTTTCTGATCAAATTCCTTAACTTTTCAGGTACATCCTCTTTCAAGTGAAGGTTTTACACTAAGTAACAAGTTTATACGGATCGAGACATTCTACTGTAATTTTGTTTTCTGATATGACTGCTTAATCTTTTCAATAAAAAAAAGTTTTCAATGTGTATCAAAGAGAGCAGCTTTCATTTGAGGTTTCAGTTAGTTACTGCTTTATGAGAGCCATATGGTAGGCGTAAGTTTTGCGGGACAGCGGTATGCGCAAATAACGGTTAGGTTGGTTAGTTCTGACAAAAAATTAGGTACATATAAGTTAGTAATCCATAGAATTCTTTTTGACATTTCACAGGTTCTCGGGTTGAAACGTTGCATGTGTGCCCCAGCTGTGCGACATTTTAAATACGTAATTATTAGATGAATATTTAATTACCGTCCTCAAATTAGTCAAGGCTGATAGAGAAAACAGTACATCGAGTGTGATTTCATCACAGAAGAACGCAGTGCAGCTATAACTGTTGCCTCTGATGAGGCAAAGATGTTGTTAAAGTTCCCACAATGAACTATTCATTTGGGAAATTAGAATTGTGTGCAGCATAATTTCCAAGTTTTGACAAACACATCTACAGCTAAAACGTGATTCAACTAAGCCTAGTGCGCAACGTGTAGGCCCTAACGATCAAGCCTGGGATTCGAATGTGTTCGGGTCCCCATTTTCAAGAGTTTCCGAAATCATTCTACGTGATTGCGAGTTTGGTTGATTCCTAAAGCTTCTGCCTCTGTTAAAGAGTAGTAATACCCTACTAAGAAAACTATTTTATTCTGCAACTACTATTTTCCCGCAGCTTCGCCCGCGCAGTCCTTGGTGTGTGTAACAATGCGTTTGCGTTTTGTTATTGTTGTTGCTTTAGGGCGCGTCAACGGCTGGGTTATTAGCGCCCATAATAAACCCTGGAATGACAACGTGGCTTAGAAATGAACTCGATTTCCGTCTGCATGGCCGGCTGTAAAGGGTCGGCCACACAGACGGCAAAATACTATCAAAAATGCCGTCTGCATGGTCGACTTTTGCCTTTTGTTTTTCCTCTAGTAGTAAAGGATTAACGTTTCTAATGTAGTGTCTTTGTGACCTTTAGCAATGGCCATAAGCTAAATAAATAAATAAGCGTAAATTAAATTTTAGAATTTCGTAACGCTTATTGGGGTGTTAATCTTTGATGTAGTGGTTTCATTAACGGTTTTCTTGTATTATAACGTACTAAATTTCACAAAAGTGAACATTCAGAAAGAAAAAGTCATAAGTGCTCGTAGTGGGCTTGAACTAGTAACAAAATATACAGTATTTTACAAAACTGAAGAACTAAATAACCAAAGTTATGTAATTAAAAAAACAAAACATTTTTACAAAATCCGAAAGGTGTAGTTTTTTTCTGTGTTGTAGTGTGATCTTTGGAAGGTATCTCGTAAAGAAGTTTTCATCTGAGAGGCATTGTGATCTGTGGCGCCAATCTGGCTCAGTAACAACGAATTATTTTTTCCTCCGTTCCCCGGTCTCGTCGAGTTATAAGATATTCCGCAAATTTTACGGTTTCAACTGTGAAAGCACAATCTACATTGGTGCGATAGTTTTGTATAATGCTTATTTAAACCCTCAAACGATGCGCGCTTACAGATTTTCAACTGTATAGATTAAAATATAGATAGATGACCAATACTAGCCGATCAGTGTTTGTGCAACACCTTTCCTGTACTGCTGTACGTCATCGGGTCATTGGGTGTGAGGATGATGACGTCAATTTTATGGTCCGCCGAGTACGGCCGTAAAAACCTCAGTCTCCAAAGATAGCAACATGCTGGCAGAGGGATCGATGTGGCGCGCTGCCGTACCAGCGAGGTTTGCGTAACTCGGAAGCAAGGTCAGGGTACCAGGCAGCTCGGTCAGTGGCAGTGTGCTAACCGCGACGGCCAATACTCCAGACGCGGTGAAGCAAATCAATGCAAATCTGACCCCTACCAGGACGAGACCGTACCATCTATTTAGCTCGGAGCCTGTTAACCATAAATTTCGAAACTCACTAGGTTTTTAAGTATAGGATAAATACCTTTCTTACATGAGAAGCTGCGAACACATTTGACTTGGTGTGGAAATTCGCTACCATAATGTTTCACTAACGGGATACAACAATATTGTCAATGTGGACCCATCATCCACTTTCATAAAACGCATTGTACCTGGAGACTGGACGTAAACTGAATAGCCCAGAAAAAGTCAGTGAGTCTCAATAATGCCAGAAATATTAGCTGGCGCCACAGCACTGCTTGGCTAACCAAGAAATTTCAATTAAATAACATTTTATTTTGTTTGCACTCACATTGTTGAAAGGAAGTGTAACTGTGATGCTAGCTAAAAACAATTGTCTGTTGAGGAAGTAACTGAACACAAATACGAAGGGCATAGATAAAAAATTATAATGCGAAACAGAGATACACGCCATATTCGTTTAAATTTACATGCTACTATTTGTTTATTTACTACGATAAAAGCATAAATTCATGGAAAGAGAAGAGTTAAAAGAACCAGGTGACAACATAACCTAAATATATCAAAGAAATAAATGCAATTCGTTTTGGAAATTATGCTTTATTTAGAAACAGTTTCATCATTACGAGTTTGTTTAAGTAATTACAATTAGTGCAAGAACAGAAGGCAGAGATAAAAAAAAACACACACACACACACACACAATGTCAGGTAGAGATGCGGAGTTTTTTTTCTCACTGCGAATCAGCTTTAATAGTAGCATAAAAAGAATGGAAGAGAGGGATTTTATTATGAAGGAAGGTATTTTTTATTACAACTAATAAGATGGTTATCGACAAACACTTTAAAAAACGTTCAGTAGCTATCTATGCACGCTGCCTTTTAACGGGCTTTACTCTAGTGCCTAGTAACATTTTAAATGGAAATATTTGTTAAAGTTTTTCATTCCTTTCTGCCCCATGGCTAGGGCTACTACCCGTTCTCTATTGTATTGCACTCTATTCCATCTGGGGGTACTCTGTAATCTACGAAAGTAATAAGAGTACATTAAAATGCTTTTCTTAGCCAACACACATTCTCACATCAATGGTTCACTTTCTACGTAAAAAATGCGAACGAAAAGCTATTGGTGACCTATAGAAATACTTTGTTTTCACTGAAGAATATTGGTTATACTCATTAAAAAAATTGAATTTAAAATCATCCTTTCAAAATGAACCATCTCCGTGTGTTATTGAAGCTTTAAACTGCATCAACTGCAAATTACTATGGACCACTTATATGAAGAAAAAATACTGCTGAATGAGTTGCATGGAAAACTTGCACATGATAAAAGTTTTACATATTTGTCAGCTTCTCAAATGTGGCAGTGCATATTCAATAAAAACGAAGATTTTCAAAATATATTTAAAATAATTCATTCATTTAGAGAGTTTTTCTGTCATTAATGCAGTGTGGAAAGATGAAAGGAACAAATTTTCGCTCAACTTGATAAAGTATAAGCTTATCATAAATTTTAATTTAAATAAGGACTGTACAGATGCAGCGGAAGCGCCTAGAAAGAATGAAATGAAAAATATTTGTTCAAACACAAAAAAATAAACTTATTATGTTTCTATACATTGTACTCTATTTTTGTCGTCAGAAACACAAACGTGCCATTATTTTGCAAAAAAGGTTGCAACCCAACCCGTGGCACCCGGCGCCTAACCACTCGCAAATTTTTTATCGTTTTAAGGTACTTGGTTTAAACGTATCGCTATCTGAGTGGATCTTAAAAGTTTTTCGTCATTGATCTCAGATAGTGCTTTTCGAAAATAATTTAACAGGAGCATAGTAGTATGTAAACTTACATATCTTCAAAGCACTCTCTAGTGGACTTTGACAGGAATAAATAAGCGAAACTGTACCGTTGTGTGGGCAGCAATGACAGGTTCGACCAGGGCCCAGAGTAGTTAATTTCCACCGTTAAAAAGGAACTGCGAAGCAGAATGTCCCTGGTTTAACAGACGAATATTACTCGGAATTATAGTACGCTACTGACATTGCCTCCACATTCGCCATTGTGGTCTGGTGCGCTGAGGCACCGCTCACTGGATCGGTGAGATAAGAGGGCGCCAGGGTGGGGGGGGGGGGGAACATATCGCAGGAAGGTGGCAACTCTTCACTTCCTCCGTTAATGCTTGGTAAGACCTGCCAGTAGGTATAAAATGCTTGGCCTCAGCTAGGCATGCTATCGCAAAACCAAAGCTCCAGATGTGAGCATGCCAATGACGAATAAAACTCATCGAAGGCAGCCCAGCCCTACTATTGGAAAAAGGTGGGGAAGGAAAATAAAGACTGACACAGCCTTCACATTTTCAAAGTCTATTGATGGTCTGTGCTTAGGGCTGTATACAACCTTATCTGGTAAAGACCGTTCAGATTATTCATGAGAGAGACAGTGTATGAGAACACGTTAAGGATAGGGAATTCAGTAATGAAACCTGCTTTCAGTCCTTAGATTGCTAGAGGCACAAATTATTGTTGCTATTAATATTTACTATACATCTCATTGTGTCCAAGGTGGGCAGTATCGCTGTATCAACTAAATACACAAAAAGGAAAACATCAACAAAAAAAAAAGGAAAAAATCATTTAAATGTTGAACGTAATCAAGCACCGTACGAATGTTTCGTTTTTGTTCCTACTGTTAATAGTCCTCAAGAATTGTTGACAACTGTCCCGTCGTCTTTAAGTCTCTGACAATTGCAGCCAAGTGACGAAACGACTTGGCCACTGATTATTTGGAACGGAGTCGCTGTTTCCAACTTAACCGCCAGAACAAATGCCAACATCCGTTGCTCGTCCCCCCCCCCCCCCCCCCCCACATGTTCAGGAAAATTTTCACCAAGAATATCGACTAATCGCTTCAATTTAGTCAAATTCCAGTTCTGTATAAACCGTCTTTATCATAACCAATAACACTAATTCTTCTTGAGAATCAAAGTTTCTTGGAAGCTGTGTGCAAGATTCAGTGCGTACGTACCGATAATTATTACGTTGCATTTAGAAACCTGTTGATTATGTAACTGGTCTCATGTGTGGATAGTTGATGTCCGCGAACAAATCCTTGGTCTGCCTTCCACAAACTTTATAGCTGTGACGCAACGAACCATTTTCAAGAGTAACGTAAGGCATAGGCAGGAAATATAGATCTTTGGAAACTGACGCCTGCCTTGGCTAACCCAACCTTCAGCCTCATATACCCAAATCTGCCATTCCAGATGGGAGTTACAAAGCTTTTGTTAGTGATAGGCGTCGGCACAAGAAGATTGTGGTTATATGATAGCTCTAAACATCAGTGTTCGCAACTGTGAACTAAAATATCAGGTTCACCTTGAAATATCCGCATGTTATGTAAAAAGATAGTGATGTATATTCTGTTGGGGGAAATAAATCTCTTACCCAACAGCAATGTCTCAACAACTATTCGTGTGGTTAGAGGCTTTAAGTAAATAGTCCTTCTGACTGAATCTATCAAATGTCCTGTACTATCAACGTTTTTACGATAAACCGAATGAATTAATTTCATTTCAGGTAGTGAAGTTTTCGTCCGAATATAGAGGTACCCATGAACCATTAATTTCTTGCTGTAGGAAGAACAGCATTTTTAACAACTCGTTTTTATTTCACTGTTTTATTATTCGTACAGATCTTTTATTTTATAGTTTAGTATAGTTAATATACCACAGTTTATAGTTTTATAGTTGTTAAAATAAAATCAATAAAATTATTATAACACAGAAATTCTTCAGTCGCTGTGGTTCTCATAATGTCCACAACTTCTTCAATGATTTGTTGCATTCCGAACATCACTTCTTGTGGCGATTTTAATATAAGGGTTAATTATTCAATAGAATGTGTTCAGTCTGTCAGAAAGTAATTTTTAGATGCTTTTATTAATAATGCACAAATCGCTCTCGATGTAAGTATCGGCAGTGGGAGAGTTATCTCAGAACAAGTTCTTACTGCAGTGTTGCTTTAATGTGGTAATAAATCAATAAATGACATCAGCAAGACTAATTCTTTTTTAAATCATTTTTGCTACTTTAAGGGAACACCTTTTAGTTATATATCATTTTAAACTAACTGTTCACTATTTTTCTGTGATAAAGTTTTATTTTAGAAGAGAGCTGCTCTGTAATCTCTGTGGAAACCAAAAAGTAATGTTTACCAGCTTTGGGGAATCAGAATCTTTGGACGTGCGACAGAGAGGTTACGCCCATGGAACTACCCAAAGTAGAGTCCCATAAACCAAGTTAACCACACATTTTCGGTGGAATGAAATAATGTGACTGTTACTGTGACGTATTCAGTCTCGCAAATATGGAACAGTATATGATGTTTTATAACCAAGAATATTACAGTCAAATGATCAAAAGCTAATAAGTAGTACCTGGGTGACTTATCTTTGCTCGGCATCTTCTGATTTCTGTTCAACATGTAAGATTTTGGGAGAAGTTTGATTAAAGCTAAACGTTTTCCTTGAAGGCATTTTGAATGGTACAATTCCTTGCTCTGACCAAAGAGAAACAAACATCGGTAGGCTTACTGGTACCTGAAACTGCTACGAGACGAGTTAAGTGCCGTTTGCGAGACACGAAATAAGGAATTTCTCTTTATCACACAAATTGCTTTTAAAGAAAAATCCTATTAATATGTTAAACAGAAATCTTAATACTAATTAGGGATTAATTAATGGTGCAAGATAAGTGGTAATTGATTTAGACGAGTACATCATCAGTGCTAAATTCATTCACTCTGATAAAACTATGCTCATACCTCGCGTTAAACCTTCTGGTCCAGCCGCGCCTTTCCAAATGATAAGAAAACAATTCCCAATAAAAGTAACCTTCGCGATGTCCATTAATAAAGCACAAGGTCAGACGCTTCAAAGCGCAGCATTGTATTTATCAGAACCTGTTTTTTCGTATGAACACCCGTATGTGCTTTTTCACGCGTTCGTAGATTCAATTAATATTTAAATTTGTGTTGAAGACACAAATGGTCAAAAAGTAAACGCTAACGTTATAACTGCTAATATTCTTTTCAAAGAGGTTATGTAAAGTAAAGAATTTTGAAAAAAAAATTACATCTGGCAAAGCCAATATCTATTTTAAAATATCTAATTTTTAAATGTTTTACAATTGAACATTTGATAATAGCCAATTTTTAGAATAAGATTGATATTTATTTCCTCTCTTCAAAATAAAACACCTTTCGTTAGTAAAAATTCTTGCACTTACTGATTTCCACATTATTAAATTACCATTCGTTGACTGACCACGATACTGTGCGAAATATTCGCATGGGTCAGTTAGTATACAAGCACTGTTCGTTTAAAGATATAAGAGTTCCTTTTGTAAACAAAGAGAAACTATCTGTAGGCTTTCCAGTACCTGAAACATCTACGAGATGGCGTTAGAGCTGTTTCTGAGATACCAAATAAAAAAGTTGTTCGTATTTTGTAAAATCGCGTTTTTTGCTGGGAAGACACCTATTTAGATAAACTTAAAAAGCAAAATTTTATCTAAGTATGAAATTTCATCCAAATCGTTAGAGCTGTTTCCGAGACATGAGCTGGCTTCGCGTTGCAGGTGTAGCTGGTTCGAATCCGGCCTAGGGCATGGGTGGCTTTAATTGTTTTGCCCATCCTGTGTTGTCCTGTCAACTGTTATCATCAATAATAACACGAGAAGATTCTATATACACACTTGAGGAATTAAAGAAACACACTTGAGGAGTAAAAGAAAGACAGTTGCTTGCTGAATGGCTACAAGGCCGAATGCCAATTTTTTTCAACAGTTTCCACAGAATCACACTATGTGATTAGGTTATTTTATTGTACTTTCAATTTTCTGCACCAGAACAAAATTATTCCTTTCCAGATATCCTGAATTTACATACGCCAACACAAAAATTCTCATTCGTAAGAACGCTGGTTCGTGGCCCGTCCAGCAATCGAGGCTTTCCGTGGTTTACCCGAATCCAAATGCCTTCCCGTTCCTTGCTGCCTCTAATGACCCCGACGTAAACGAGGCGTAGAAAAAAAATTAACAGCGCTTCGGACTTAATAAAACATCCCAAGATCGCGACACGATCATGCAATGATTTACGTCGCGGCATGATCATGCAATGATTTACGTTTTAAAAAGTCCCAGCTTTACTAGTTGCAAACTCCATTTAAAAATAGATTGCTAATGACGAGCAACAGCGGAAGATTCCAATAAGAGTCGAGCAGCGATAAGATCTTTTCCAATTTTCCAAGTGATTAATAGCTAATTCCCTCCAATCTGGCGAAACAAGTTTTCCTGCTAGACCGTTCGTATGTACACGTTGGTGAATAGTGACCATTCACGTTCCTGTATTCTTATAACGAGAGTTTTTATATTTCACAGATTTAATATTTTTTTCTTATGGCTTTACGCTTCGTCGAATGGGAGCAAGGCACGGAAAGGAATTCGGCCACGGCCTTTCGAAGGAACCATCCCGGTATTCGACCGGAAATTCGTGAAACCATGGAAAACCTAAATCTGGATGGGAGGATGTGATGTGATTCTACGTCCTCCCGATTGCTAAGTTGCAATAATTAAGTTAGTAGGCTTCAGGTTTATTCGAAACAGCATCCAGAAAGAAGTCGGCATTCACAGTATTTATATTTTCGACCTCATGTCCACTTTTATTCCACCTTGCCCTAGTTCTAATATTAATAACGCATCTGCCCCCTTGGGAATCGGAGGGGGAACAAATTGCTCTGATGAAGCAGGAATTTCTTGAATTTTTACTAGAATTATTCTTTTCATAGCCGTTTGTGAAATTCTTTCCAATAGCGGTACCACGTACACATCATATCCTGCCTATATGACAAGTTTTTCGTAAAAAAAAAAAAGCTGACATTGAATTTATTCTATGATAGGTGAATATATGCTTGACCCTCGCATCTCGAACCAGAAACAACCGACAACCGTGTATAGTTTCATATTCCAGTCCAGATTCATACTATTACACTAGTTTAAGCGCCAGTCAAAAGGATTCGGGATTCAAACCGGCGTCCTCCCGAATCCGACACAAGAGGGTTTCCGCTCACCCATCACTCTAGGTTCATTTTGGATGGGTTTTTCACAGTTCGAAAGCTTAAAATCTTCACGCGACTCTTCGTTGCCGGAGAACTGAGCAAGAAACGATAATTCATTCGTACAGAGAATAAACAGGCGTCACAGATGACACTGCGTCTCATATGAACAGTCATTTACGAGATAAACGCCAAAGACCACGCTATAACACAAATAAACACTCAAGTCTTTGGGATTCTGTTAATATTGTGTTGAAACCATTTACAAATGCAGCAGCTAAATTACCTGCAAATTGCATTCATATATAGTAACTAAGATTGGATGACATGTATTTGCAGTTAACAATGAAATTAATTATACTAATGGGTTTTTAAGTAACTTACCGGTTATCAGTAATTAGTAATATTATTGGTTCGTTAATAATTATATGTACTGTTGCACAGCCCCCAGACTGTTCCTCCATGGGATCAAAGTAACATATCGAATTTAATCTAATAGTTTTTTGGCTGCATAACTTTGGAATTTTTGCTAATTATTTCTTCAGTTTTTTTTAGGTATTGTACATTACAATATATGGAAAAAAAACATTAATGAAACCACTACATCAAAGATTAAGTATCTAAAAGAATGGGAAGGGTAGTAGAAGAGATAGCAGATCAGTTTGTTTACAAAAAATCGCGGTAGAAGGGAAGCAATTCTGGCTTTAAGATGAATACTTGAAGGGCGGATCAAGAAGAACAAACATACTTTTATGACTTCTGTTGATTTAGGAAAACTTTTGATAATGTCAGATGGGACAACATGTTCAAAATTTTAAAGACGTCAGGTCTAAAACATCGAGATAGAAGACTACTTTATAAACTATATAAGAATCAAGTGGCTATAATAGGAGAATCATGAGAGACATTCATCAGTTAAAAAGGGTGTGAGACAAGGTTGTAGTCTATCCCCGTTAATATTCAACTTGTATGTAGAGGAAGCAATAAAGAAAGTAAAAGAAAAAGTTTCATGCGGCGTAAGTGTTCAAGGAAAAAAAATCGGTATGCTACGCTTTGCTGATGATATTGTCTTGTTAGCAGAGAGGGCTGAGGATACTGAGAAGTTTCTGAACGGTATGAACAAAATACTGAAATAAGATTTTGGACTAAATATAAACCAAAACAAGAGAAAAGTGATGAAAAATAGCAGAAATGATACCAATCTCAGTAGATTAAAAATATGAAATTGTGAAAAGAGGATCGGATGCAATAGGAGAAGTGAGTGAATTCTGCTACTGGGAAGCAAAGTTTCAACCGATGGCCGAAGCAGGAATGATGTTAAAAACAGAATAGCACTAGCAAAAGATCCTTCATGAAAAAGAGAAATCTTTTAGTTTCAAATATTGATTAGGACTTAGAAAGAACTTTTTAAAACTCTATGTGTAGAGCACAGCACTTTATAGTAGCGAAGCATGGACGTTAGGAATACCAGAAAGAAAGAAAATTGAAGCATTTGAAACGTGGTGCTACAGAAGAATGCTGATAATTAAGTGGACTGACAAAGTACGAAATGAACGAGTTTTGGAAATGATTTGTGAGGAAAGAAATTTGTGGAAGAAGCTTACAGAAAGAAGAGACAGGCTAGTAGATAATATTTTGAGACATGCTGGATTGGTTAATTTGTTAGTGGAGGGAACAGCTAAAGGTTAGAACTGTAGAGGAAGACAGTGATAAGAATATATGAAGCGGATAATGGAGGGCGTGGGTATTAAGGGGTATGTACAGATGAAGAGGTTAGCAGAAGATAGAAAGGGATGGAGGATTGCATCAAACCAGTCGAAAGACCACAGAATAGAAAAACGTAACGAAATTGTGGGATTTAATTTAAGGTTCAGGTTACAGAGATATTAGGTAGCAAATGTTTATGCTTTGCAGCTAGAAGAAAACAAAAGGCAAACGCCTTACAACGCGCATCGAGTTCCGTGCGGGCGAAACAGTTGAAAAACGTTAATTAGCTGGTCAGATAAGCGACACCAGTTGGTTGAGCTACGACCATTGGTGACTGTGGCTCCGGTGAAAGTAGGAGGGAGAGGAAGGTCAAGGAACGGCGTCCACATTCCGTCCGCTCACTATCTGAAGTGGAATCCGGAATAAGTGACTGACACCAGGTCCCGATAAATCCCGCCCCAAGTGGTGAACCCATGCATCACTGAATTTTGTATACGGGGGGCAAGGCAGATTTAAAATATTTCTCCTTAGGAAGCCTCGAGTGCTAGTTTTGTATACGGGGGGCAAGGCAGATTTAAAATATTTCTCCTTAGGAAGCCTCGAGTGCTAAAATAGAAACAACATGAACCTAGCAGAAAATTACAACCAGAAGATTAACAAAAATGTTACTTAGAGAAACGAACCTTTTAAATTAAAGAATCCACAAAGAAAAAAACAGTGCTG
The DNA here is from genome assembly GCA_031002005.1 of Vandiemenella viatica. Classification (NCBI taxonomy): domain Eukaryota; kingdom Metazoa; phylum Arthropoda; class Insecta; order Orthoptera; family Morabidae; genus Vandiemenella; species Vandiemenella viatica. Next base: position 198,268,230 of record JARYHS010011408.1, read on the forward strand.
ATACAATTTACCCTTTATCAAAACCAAAGTTTAGTATTTATATAAAAGATTTATGTTATTCTAGTTAACAGTCTATGTGATGCTTAATTCCACCAAAAAGCTGATCTGTACAATACTTGCTTCAAAGTTATTAATCTAGCACGTAAATATTTATTTAGAAATTTTTGTTTAACGACACTTTGAATAATGCTTTAATAATAATATCTACGAATTCTGTACCTAATGTATTAATTTATCTCCCTTTAGATCGGTGACTAGTTAAAACAAATGTGATAGACGCATTTAAAAATGGCCAAGATTCAATATTTTTTGAGTCCAAAATTTACTCCGGCTATTACTGAGTTGTGGGAGGAAAATATCGTCATGGGAAAACTGATGCATTTTCATAATGTTGTGACTAATGACAAACAACATTACTGTGCAGTAAGCCTAAAACTACCACGGAATTTCGACTCTACAAGTTATATCACTGAAAGTTTTATTAAAAGTTACGGACCAATAGTTTCCTCTTCAGTATTCCGATGGATCTCGTTTAGATTTTGAAAATGTGTTCTGTAGGAAATCTTCGCGTCTCTATAATAAATTTAATAACATGCTTCTAACAAGTGGTGTCATCAGGAGATATACAATTCGGTGACATAAAATTCTGTTTTCAACTGTTCATGTACGCTGAAGGGAGGGCTGCAGATAGTCATATCTGTGCATGTGATTTAGTACATGCATGGCTTAAGAATTAATAGGTATTAAGGCGCTGTAGACCTGTAGTTTAAGCTACCAATAAGCCCTGAAAAAAGAGATTGTCAATTCGGCCCGAAACAAAAGCCGAAGGTCGCATAATACCAAGTTTTTAATTGTATTTCATGATCAAACTATCTAGAAAAGGGAATACTGAGCCTAGGCAACAAAAGAATGCTATCTGATATTTTACAACAAATTTTTCGTTCTGAATAACGGTGACGTGTTTGTGTACAGAGGTAGATTACATTCCAAGAATAATTGAGAGTTTTAATTAACTATACATGTTTAGAAATCTCTGAATTTTTCTGATAACAAAACCAAGCAAAGGCTTAAAACAACTATCAGTCATTTTTATTGCTTTTATTTCTGAAATTGGTGGATGAAATGATTTTTTTTTCTTTTTATACGAAAGTGTTAATAAGTGAAAGACTTTTAAATTAGCGGCAAATATGATCAGTACATAATAGAAGTACGAAATTTAGGAGTAATTCAGTTGTTAAAATCTAATAACTTGACAACTAATTATGGTAAAAACTGAATAATGTCCGATAGAAAAAAATGACAAGTGCTCATCACAAAGTATTCTATAATTTACTATACAAACTGCAAACACTATCCTCCGGGACCTATAGTACAAAGCACTCGCATTATTATACACATCAAATACTTTTAAAATGCTTTGTCAAAGGTAAAAGTCACGCTAAGGTCTTACAAAAATTCTTAGCTTCAAAAAGCTTATCAATTTATGACAACTTTTATGGAAGAAAAATAATAAAACATACAGTAAACTTCGAATATCTTGAAACACATTAAACCAACGACATTTTGTCTACTGTTGATAGCTGTATTGTCTTTGGCTGCAACAATTATGGCATAAAATTTTTACTGTCTGAAGCAACATATAGAATCTTATCTTAGAATTCCTGCTGGCTTATGTAAGAGTGTTATATATATATGAACTCAGTCTACAACACAAAGGTTGGTTCCGTCCTTTCCTCTGGGACCCGAACCACGAAACGTCCTGGCATCGGAAACTAGTTCGAACCTTCCCATCCAAAAGAAACTTTGATTTAGCGTTAACTTCGTCCTAATGCGCAAATGTATTGACAATCTTTGGAAGCCATTTCCCGTAAACTAGGTTTTATGAAATTTAAGGAATATTTTCACGAAAAGTACTCTAGACAGGGAGATAATTTTTTGTATGTTACTTTCTGATGTTCAAGTTACATTTTCAACTCAGGCACTCCAATGAGGTCATTAGAGGCGGAATGGCACAGGGGACAAGGAACGGGAAGGAATTCGGCCATGAACTTTTGAAGGAAGCATCCCGGCATTCGCCTGGAGTGATTTGGGGAAACCATGGAAAACCCAAATCTGGATGCCCGGACGGGGATTCGAATCGGCGTCCTCCAGAAAGGGTCCAGTAATAATTTAATAAAATATCATTTAAAAAAAAAAACTTGTTTAAAAAGAAATCATTAAAAAGAAACTTGAAAAGATAGCAAAATATCCCCCCCCCCCCCATCTTAACTTTAAAACTGTACATGTTGAGAAAGTTTAAAGGTAGTATATTCAATAGTTTCTCTGTTCGTCGAAGTTTAGCACTTTTGCATGGGCAGCTTAGGCACATCCGGTTGCCCTTAACCACTGAGCTACCAGACCGCTCAAGAATTTTAAAGCAAATAAATAATACAGGAATCAACCTCGGGATAAAGCTAGCAATGATTCGACGTACCATTAAGGATTCAGCACTACGAATCAACATTTCATAAACGCGAGTAGCGAATATGTTTCAAGTAACTAAATTCAGATATATAGGAGAAATTACTAATCTGCACGACGGAATCGTGAAGCAAACAATGAGAGAATATCTAAATTACATAAAGCCTATCGAATCACCTGGAAGAGATACAAAAAATGTCAATTTCCCGAAATGCAAAGTTAACACACTATAACACTGCAATCAAATCAGAGGCATTCTTCGCATCGGAAACTTTGATTATTGGAGGTAGATTACAGATATTGAAAAGCAAGAAAGGAAAACTTTAAGGAAAATCTTTGGGCCAGTTTGTACAGGAGGAGCTAGTACCAAAAGGAAACCACATGAACTATATCAGAAGTTAGGAAAACACGAATTAAATTCTACAACCATTTTATCAGAATGAATAACAAACTAACCAAAAGAATTCTCAGCTAGGTCATTTAAATGAAAATGAAAAACAATTGGCAATTTGAAATTGAAAAGGGCCTAGGGCCTACAGGAAATCAGAATCACAGATGATATAATGAGGGACAGATGCAGGTTTTTTTTATATGGTCAATAACCGTCAATTTGCCAACAAACTGTTTATTAGAAGAAGAAACACCTTGACGGATGAAGTAGGAAAGAGCACAGAGAGAGGATGAAGAGATTTTGTGAAATTAAGAAGAAAAACACAGATACAGCACTAATTCTAACAATCAACAAAACCAATCGGTCTTCTCTTTTATTCGTAGTGTACCACAAGATGAAAGAGATTACAAGGTTTAGCTTATATCTCGCAGTCATTTTAAATCAGACTGGCAGTTGTCAATGAGTACGACTTAATCATTCAGTTTGTGGTACTAGCATCTCTGGTGTGCCTTACCCGACGGGGACCGGCAGCTGATAACGCAGGCAGACCTCTGCAGTCACCACGTCCAACATGTTGGGCTGACAGCTAGCGACTGCCCGGCACCCCACGCACCGTCTGTGGCGCTGCGATCGCTGTGACGCGATGGGTAGCTGGCACGGTGCTCTGGCGAAGCACCGCCACAACCTTACGCAGTACGTGACCTGCTTTCTGCCTATTGTCTTCCACCCTGCCACATGCACGCGTAGCCAAAACCTTTGCCAGCACTTCTCGCAGAATGTCTTCATTCTGCTGAAGTTGGTATTTCCTAACAGCTTCGTTCATGATTCGTCTTCATAGCCCCCTTTCAGCGCATGGTATATCCAGATCAACCTACATCTACATTAAATAATCTTCAATTCATAAAACTGTTAGCGGGTGGCAGAGGGTGCTTTGCGCTAACCCCATCCCCCCCCCCCCTAAGCACATTGCAATACCCTAATGGCACGAGGGAAGAAAGAATTCACATAAGCATCTTATTTGTCTAATCTTATCTTTGCTATCATTGCAACCGGTGGTCAAAGTATTTCAGCCGACTCGTAAATACGCATGTTTACCAATAAGTTCAAACAAAACCTTTCAGAGAATCACGATCCAATCTATACCGGGTGTTGAAAAACCCGTAGACAGTGATGGGAATTGTTGTCAGAAGTGAAAACTTAAAACTATGACCGAGCGTGGTGGTGTAACGGATAGCGTTCTGGCCTCGCATTCGGGAGGACAGTGGTTCGAATCCCCGTCCGGGCATCCAGGTTTTCCATCCGGGTTTTCCATGGTTTCCAAATCACTCCAGGCAAATGCCGGGATGCTTCCTTCAAAAGGTCATGGCCGAATTCCTTCCAATTCCTTGCCCACATCCTTTCCCGTCTCTAAAGACCTCGCTGTTGAGAGACGTAAAGCAGTAAAAAAAAATTAAAACTATGAATATCATACGCGCAACACCTCACAAGTATAGCTACAGATATACTAAACAACAATAATTCCGTCTGGTCGTAATGAAATGGTGACAGGATTTCAATTTGCTGCGCATTCCACCCCTGACTTAGTCACCTTAACATAATCCGGTAGTGCCACCAGATACAGGGCACCAACAGTTTATCGTGGAATCCGAATCACGGAAGGTGGTGGTGTGCTTCACATTACACAGCAAGATGATCTAGAGGTCCGGTTAAGGGTCTATGATAATCCTCGCCGAGACAGGGATTCGTACCGAGGACCTTTCGTTCCCCAGTCAGACATCTTAACCACTGAGCCACCAGTCCGGCTACAGATATACTGTTAACATTAGCATGTCGGTGACGCGAAATCATAAGATTTTACTCATCCAAAATCACCCAATGCACCTAATGAAGTTTTCACTTCGAAAACTAAAAACCGGAAGGTTGGTTGAATCTTCCGGAAGGAGATGTACCAAACTATTGTGTCAGAGGCATCAAGGCCAAATCCTTTCCTCAGGGACCTACAGTTTAACGTGAAATCAGAACCACAGAACGTTCCGGCGTAGCTCAAGGAATCAAATACGACTCCTAAAAATTCCTGCTCACCACGGGATTTGAAACCGCGACCGGAGAGAGAACTTTCGGAAGTAAGCGCCTTAACCACAGAGCTACCAGACCACCTTGATTTGAAGTACGTGTGCTAAGTACTATCGAAATCTGATTAAGAACTATGAGTTTGTATGAACAACGTTGACAGAAATTAAGGCGAGGGAGAAAGGAGGAGAGGGCCTATGCTTTTGTAAATCAAACGTAAGCAGTATTATTCTATTTGTTTTAAGGTAGACGTGTGCAAAGTACAATCAAAATCGCATAAAAATAGTGGGTTCCAAAAAGTGTTCTACGTGCATATGATACGTGCAACACATCATAACATGTCGGTGACGCGAATGCATAGATAGATTTACCCCCAGCCTATAGCCCGCTTGTAGAAGCTTTCACTTCAGAAAGTGATATATATTTTAGGTGGTTGTATCGTATGCATCAAATTAAGACAGCAATGTCTAGTAAACATTGTGCCGCAAGCACATACATTCGGAGTTAACAACAGGTCCTCCCGTCCGCGGCAATGCATGCGTCAGCCCTTCAGCGTAAGGCGCGTTCCCACGATCCCTTGTAACGAAGGCGAGACGGGACGGGACCTCATTAGCCGAAGCGTAGGGACGACCGCGGGCCGCAGGTTAGTCCTAGCCTACCTCGCCGCCACCTCAGCACCATGTTGATTAGTGTTGTTTGGCACAGAGCACTTTACAGCATCAGAAGGGGTGCGCACCGCTGCTGCCAACCGATGGCAACAGCGCACCGCTACACACGCCTGTGATGTTTACCGACTCATTGTGGGTAGCTGCGTCTCGTCTCCGCTAGCAGAGGCGGCCCTATTCCCATGGCGTGTGGTTGAGTATTCGTCCCGTCCCGTCCCGTCTCGCCTTCGTTACAAGGGATCGTGGGTACGCGCCTTAAGGAATCACGCCCTCTGTCCTACTTGGTTCTATACGTGCTGACATGCACTGAATATGTACAAGCCCAACCAGGATAGTACTAAAAACCGTATTCAGAATTGAGGACAGATGTCCCAAAAATCGTTTGCCACTATTCGATGTTTGTGGAATTACGTAGGGCCTATTTATTTTTAGAAAAAAAAAAAAAAAAATACCAGATAGATTTTTTGTTCTTTGTGATGACGAACATTCGACTTTGCTCTTTGCGTTCAGTCAACTGTGTTGTTGACTCTTTGCTCTCTGTATTGGTTTGTTTAATTTACAAGTACTTTTACGGAACTATGATTGTCTGCTTCTTCAGCTTTCTGAACCTCCTAAAGAGAGACGTTACAGATGTACTCGCCTCGTAACAATGCACAAAAAGGGCCGATTAATAGAGGGAGAAAAATTGCGTGTACACAGATTATTACACTTTCAAATTTTTCCAGCAGTTTGCAGGTATAACAATTAACGTTTTCAGGTATAACATCAAAATTGTGTGTACAGAGGCTTTCATAGTTTCAAATACTGTCAGCAGTAAACAGGATAAAACAATTAACGTCATCAGGCATAAGCATCTCAGTCCGGTTGTAGTGATCAACAATTTTCAGCACAAAATTACACGGCTGACGAAGAAAACAATACAAAACACGTAAGCGAAATATTTGCATGGTAAGTGGATTGTATTTTTAGTGTGCCTAATTACTGTCGATTTTGGTAAATACCCGCGAACGGGTATTTTGTAAAAAATTAGCAGCAGTAAAAGTGTCACTTGATGTCAAGCTGAAAGAACAGTCGGAAAGTTTCCTTTGAAAGTGGCTGGCATAAACACGTTACTGAGAAAGGTTTTGAGAATAATGTGACACGTAAAACTTAAAGCAAAGCTTTCACAGAGCCAACAAAAGAAAGCAGCTATGCCAGAGAAAACTTCTTATACGACATTAAGGATTTGTTTATTATTATTTTTCTTTGCTTGTCGGGATTAAAAATACGGGCAAAAAACTAATCAATACTAATACAAGTCTAAGCTTGGTCACTGTGTCGTCATGTCCGTAACGCTGACGCCACTCTCCCGGTTTTTCGTTGCCGAATTAACAACTGCCAGAGATGTTACTGCACAAACAAGCTTATGATCTTTAATTAAAGACAATTGTATTTAGTTAAGCAACAGAGAAAAAAATTACGTGCCAACACTGTGTTCAGTGAGTAATTTTTGACGAGTTTTAAACCTAGCTCGTTAGGTAGCCTAATAGTCTGGTGCTCTGTTTGGAGATTGGAGATAAAAGTTTTCTTATCTTCACTTTCACTTTTGATAGCGTTTGATCCGTTTCTTTGCAGTATCCGGAGCTACACCAGGAACTCTGATTTGCATGAGTATTAAGCCTGTTTCCTGTTGCATGCCTTCTCTCTTTCCCACCAACGTTTATACATCAGGAAACAGCACATTAGCGAGAAAAATCAAATTAAGCTGCAGACACTACTACTATGTCAACTGGCTCAGAATAAATTTCACTTTTAAAGATTTTAATTGACTTCACAATTTTCAAGTTAAAAATAACCGAAGTTACATTGTCAACAATATTAACAGAGTCCAAAGAGTGTGAAGTTTATCTTTGATGTAATGTGTTCTTTGACGTATATCTGTTCAGTTTACTAACAGATTAGGATTTATTGCTCCGTCCACAGTTCACGTAGAATCATAAGGCATACTAAACTTTTTAAAATAGACGCTTTTTTTTGGATATGGCTTTACGCCTCGTCGACGTCAAGGTCATTAGAGACTGAAAAGGACTGGTTGGGGTAGGAACGGGAAGGAATTCGATAACGGCATTTGAAATGAACAATCCCAGTATTCGTCTGAATTGATTTCAGGAAACCATGGAAAACTGGATGGTTGGACTGGGATTCGAACCTGCCTCCTCCAGAATGAGAGGCCAAAGCATTAACGCTCAGTGAGGTAAACCTTCTGATGGCTCCTGTTTAAAAATCCCCACACGCTATCACCCCCGCGCTCTCTCTAACACCGATGAGGCACCGGTCAACACCTGTTGGATTTTCAAGCGACTTAAACCGGAAATTGGCTGCAATACCCGGTAGCAGAGTGTGGAGGGAAAGTCGACAGACCAGACGCAGCGTCAGCGACTTCCGGCACTGAGGACGAGATCAGCACGCTGACTAGTGCTGCAGCGTGCTACGACCGAAAGCAGCTAATACAGGGTGTTACAAAAAGGTACGGCCAAACTTTCAGGAAACATTCCTCACACACAAACAAAGAAAATATGTTATGTTGACAAGTGTCCGGAAACGCTTACTTTCCATGTTAGAGCTCATTTTATTACTTCTCTTCAAATTACATTAAACATGGAATGGAAACACACAGCAACAGAACGTACCAGCGTGACTTCAAACACTTTGTTACAGGAAATGTTCAAAATGTCCTCCGTTAGCGAGGATACATGCATCCACCCTCCGTCGCATGGAATCCCTGACGCGCTGATGCAGCCCTGGAGAATGGCGTATTGTATCACAGCCGTCCACAATACGAGCACGAAGAGTCTCTACATTTGGTACCGGGGTCAACACAAGCACCGACGTCAACATAACCTTCCTGAAATTGGGACAACTGGCGGTGAATCGAGGAAGTACAGTACATACTAACGAAACTAAAATGAGCTCTAACGTGGAAAGTAAGCGTTTCCGGACACATGTCCACATAACATATTTTCCTTGTTTATGTGTGAGGAATGTTTCCTGAAAGTTTGGCCGTACCTTTTTGTAACACCCTGTATATGCACTGCAGTATGGATTGATGACGTCGGATTCCCCGGACGTCACTTTTCAAGTTTCTAGTAGGACCTCTACAGCTCTGTAGAGATTTCGGGTCTTACATTTCCTTTCCCCTACAGGCGATGATTATTTAGGTCACCTTATTGTAGAGTACCAGAATTTCGCAGCCGTATTGACGCTCTGATAACAGCGGGATGTGGTTTCAAATCGCCGTCACTGCGGTGAGACTGAGAATGCAGTGCATATAATAATGGAGTGCCCCAGATATGCAGAAGCCAGGCAACAGCTTTAGGACACAAAAGACATCACGGCGGACAGCTGAAGAGAGAGGCTACTCCAGAATTAGAGGACATTCCTAGCCTTCTCGGAGTTCTCCAGAACTGCATTCACAATCAGAGACATCGAGAGAGGAAGAGCCGCGCTGCCGCAGTAAAGAAACAAGAGAAGATTGGCGGATCGCAACTAATCTCGAGAACGGAATCCAAAGCAATACCAGAAGATAGTCGTGCGCAGAAAAGAGCGAAGACATGTCTCAGACCACACCACTGATGACAGAAGAGGGCAAGACAAGAAAAGAAGATCACCTGTTAAGCTGGAGGAACCCTGCCGAAACAGTGCTCAGTAGCGTACGGCAACACCAGCTGGTCCAGGGAGTTGCTAACTACCTGTAACGTGCAGTGCGCTATAACTGACGTCCGAATGGCTGGGGAGTTTATTTGTCCCCATGTCACGGCAGCGCCGCCGCCACGAGGCTCCCCGTGGGCACCCGCAAGGGTGGCTGAAGACGCATCTCTTTGAGAGTCCGTAGCCTCCCTCTAAAGAATGTGGCCGAAGAGTGGGGGGGGAAGGGGTGATTCTTCTAAGCTCCAAGGCGGGGTTGGCTGCTCAGATAGACAGAAAAGTCCGGTAGGAGTTGGTGAGGGCAGGATGAGCTCCGCTCGCGTATGCCTGATGACCCAATTTAGAGCCCGATAAAGGCGTCGCATGTCTGATCCAGGGCTGAGAACAAACTCATAGAAGTATAGCGTACACAAAAAGTGACAACGGTATACCGCGGGTTGAGTATATGACAAGACTCCAGCTAGGCGACAAAGTCCACTATTCAGATGCGTACAGATGAGTTGAATATCCTCAAGTGAAATATTAAGCAGAACCTTGAGTCGATTGCTGTGGATTCGAATCTCTCGAGGTGAATCATTTCCTAAGCCACCGATCCCTTCTCCTCAAACATATTCGTCCGAAATTTTCTAAAACGTTCAGTTCACTCTGTATTACACCCACCTTCATGCGTTGAAGATTTAATACCGAGCGGAGTGGGTGAACCCTTAAGGCTCTGGCCTCGCACTCGGGAGGACGTCTGTTCGAATGCCAGATTTGGGTTTTCCATGATTTCCCCAAATCACTCCAGACGAATACCGGCAACATGCTTCCTTCAAAATGCCATAGTCGAATTCCTTCCCATTCCTTGTCCCCAGTCCTATTCAACCTCTAATGACCTCGACGTCGACGAGGCGTAAAGCCATAAGCAAAAAATAAAAATAAAATAAATAAATAAGTATAGATTTAATAGCGGTGTGAATTCAACACTACCGTAATCCTTTTTTTTTTTTTTTTTTGTAACAGTTTAACGTCCCTTTTTAACAACGTGGTCTTTAGAGACGGGAAAGGATGGGGGCAAGGAATGGGAAGGAATTCGGCCATGGCCTTTTGAAGGAAGCATCCCGGCATTCGCCTGGAGTGATTTGGGGAAACCATGTACCGTAATCCCTTCAGCTACCATACTATTAGAAAACACGACATTTAGCATCATCCTGGATATTAGATTTTGAATATTTTTTTTTTAATATCCTCGTGCAAATATAAGACAGTGAATATCTTTACACAGTATCATTAACTTAGAAATGCTATTTTTTTCCTTATAACATAAAGCAATTACTGTATATCGGAAGAGTAATAGTATATTTCAAGGAGCGTTATACCGTTTATCGGGGTTTCTAAGTGAATCCTACTCATGCAACAAAATCTTCTCGGGTGTCCCGCCGGATGGTGGTGTAAAAACACGACGTTTAGACAGCTGACTGTGCTGTCTTCATCAGGTATCTGGCAGTTGTTCTCAGCTGAGTGTCCTCTGTCCCAGTCGAGGCAGAGACAGTCAGCTGAGAACAACTGCAAGTTACCTAATGAAGACAGCAGAGTCAGCTGTGGAAACGTCGTGTTTTTACACCACCATCCGGCGGGACACCCGAGAAGATTTTGTTGCATCGATACGCCGGGAAAGTCTCCACTCATACATCATTCAACCATTGTATTAATATAAGCTACCGGAAACCTGGAAGACGATATTTTCGAATTGGCATTTTCCCGTTGCATCACCCTTGCGGACTTGGTATACGTAGAAATGCGTTTTGCCTTTTTTTTCTTTTCTTCTAGTAGCAAAGAATAAACGTTTGTAATGTAGTATCCTTGGAAGATTTGCCGTACAGTAAAATCCACTATTTCGTTAGCCTTATTGAAGTGTTTATCTTTGATATGGTGGTTTGATTAACAATTTCCATATATTCTAAAGCACCACATTTCAGAAAACTGAAGAAATAAATAATTAAAATTAAGTAGTCAAAAAACAATGTAAAATACAAACAAAAACAGATTTTTCTTTCAGTCGCCAGAGCCTAGTCCGTGCAAACAGGGTGCGCCACTTGAAGGAGAGGTTGACATTTGGTTGGAAAAGGCTATTATAGTCTCTCCCAATCCCTTATACCTCGCAAAATATTTATAATTGCACATTTCCGAGAATCGTTGAATCATAATAAATCCTGCATTTTTACCAAGCTGTATGACAAGAGTATGATTTTTTTTTTTTTTTGCCTCATCGAGGTTACAAGAGGCGGGAAAGGACTGGAACTCGGGAATTCAGCCATGGTCTTTGAAGGAACCTTCCCGGCCTTCGTCTGGAGTGATTTCGGGGAGCCATGGAAAACCAAATTCTGGATGGCCAAAGGGGATATGAAATCGCGTCCGTCCGAATGCGACCTGAGAATGTTATCGATCATCCACTCGGCTCAATTTTCCTTTTTTTTTTTTCTGGGTATAAATCTAATTGCTGTAAAGTCGTGTGCTCCAATCATACAGGTTTAAATTTTTTTCTGTATCCTAAGTCGGTGTAGGAAAAAAAAGATTTTTTTTTAAGAAAGCTATTTCACGAACATTCTGCTTCGGCATTCGGCTATCAGTTGTAATTTTACTTCCTAAATAACAGAATTCTCTTAGTTATGCTGTTCCTCCTTAATACAGTAGAGTCCCGCTAATCCGAACCCCGGTAATCCGAACGTCCGGTTAATCCGAACATGGCAAACATTTCTGATGTGGTTGTGTATCAACAAAAAGCCTGTCTCGTCAGCACTATAAAGTTGTTGGGGAGAATAATTTCCCTCTTATCAGTTTATTAAATTCATGCACGTATTCCTTCGCTGCATCATGGTCAGAAGAAAGCTTCTCTCCAGTAATTGTTAGCTGACGAATCCCATGACGTTTTTTAAATCTGTCCAACCAACCCGTACTCGCATTAAAAGACTCATCACCATTCATTAATTTGTTTAGGTAAACAGCCTTTTCCTGAACCATTGGTCCACTCAGAGGAGTTCCCCTTTCTCTTTCCTGTGTAAACCAAAAGAAACGAGCTTCATCCACTTTATCGTACTGGGACTGTTTCAGAGTCTGCCGAATCTCGAGTGTTTTTCCCGAAGACGTTGCGCAGCACTGTTCAAGCTTCACTCGGTTCTTCTTCCAATCACAAATGGTTGCCTTACCAACACCTAGTTCCGTCGCCAGCTTAGATACATTCTCACCACTGTCCAATCGCTTCAAAGCATCCAGTTTTTCTCTGAGCGTTAACGTCGTATGTTTCCGTTTACTCATGGCGATAACAACGCTAGTGTACACGAATTTTGTAAGTGTGTTAGCGATCGATTGCTAAGATTAACTCAGCAGTTCGCGAGCCGTCTGAGAGTGCACTGACCACGAACACTTCAAACATCTCAACAATAAAGGGAGGGAGTGAGAGTGAGCCATTGTTCACCCAGTTGTTCCCATGCTGTACCTACTTATATGCTTGGTATACTTCATTGTAGAAATTAGTCACTGGAACTCCGGCTAATCCGAACAAATCGGTAATCCGAACAAGGCCCGGTCCCAATTAGTTCGGATTAGCGAGACTCTACTGTAATAGTTCCAGATGCCACAATTCACGTGTTTTTCATTGTATGCAACTAGTATAAACCACCGTTCAGCTCAATACTTTAAATGTAAATATCTTTTTACCGAGTTTGGTGGGTGAGCGGTTAAAGCTCTGGCTTCGCGTTCGGGAGGACGCCGGTTCGAATCCCCGTCCGAACACCCAGATTTGGGTTTTCCATGGTTTCCCAAAATCACTCCAGACGAATGCCGGATGCTTCCTTCAAAAAGGCAATGGTCGAATTACTTCCCTTTCCTTGTCCCAGTCCCATCCCGCCCCTAATGATGTAAAACCATAAGTAAAAAAAAAAAAATCATGTCACAATATTTGACAATAGACTAAACTAGGCAGGACACATAGGGCATGTGGTAGGAAATGGTTTCACAATCCTTCACTTATTGGATAGAGTGATGAGGGGGTGTACCAGAGAAGTGAGGGAATAGGCTTATCAAACTTTGGTCAGAGCAGCGCTCGAATATGGGCCCCACATTTTGGAGTTTGTAGGAGTGCATAACAGGGCTGCTAGATTTGTCTCTTGGAAGATACTGCAGAACACGATCGCTAACTGATATGATAAAGGAGCTGGAATGGGAGTTATTGGAAGGTAGGATTAGGATGAAGAGAGCGCTAGGAATTTACAAGGCGTATATTGGTGATGAGGCGTGGAAAGATGTTGACGGAAAAATTAAGAGGGGGTGTACCAGAGAAGTGAGGGAATAGGCTTATCAAACTTTGGTCAGAGCAGCGCTCGAATATGGGCCCCACATTTTGGAGTTTGTAGGAGTGCATAACAGGGCTGCTAGATTTGTCTCTTGGAAGATACTGCAGAACACGATCGCTAACTGATATGATAAAGGAGCTGGAATGGGAGTTATTGGAAGGTAGGATTAGGATGAAGAGAGCGCTAGGAATTTACAAGGCGTATATTGGTGATGAGGCGTGGAAAGATGTTGACGGAAAAATTAAGAGAGGTGCAGGGTAGGGAAAAGTGGACCATGACCAGAAGGTGGTACTCGATTTTAGGGATAAAGGTGCATGAAAACTTTCTTTCACAGGTAAGGGGATCAGCGATTGGAATAAATTACCAATAACGCTAAAGAGAAGACAAAAGTAGGCAGGTACGGTAAAATGGGCAAAAGGGTGTGTAGGGAAATTTCCACTAGAGCGTATGCTCCATCGCAATTAAAATTTCGCATATAAAATAGGAATAGTAGTGAGGTTGGTGGTTTGAAGCAAGTTCAAAGAAGAACCGACACATTTGTACCAATATCTTTCTGATTTCAACTGATGTATCTACATCTACATCTATACTCTGCAAATCACAAATACTGTGGGTGGCAGAGGGTGCTAAGCACCAATCCTAATTCTGCACATTCCAATCCCGAACAGATCGAGGAAAGAAGGAATACATAAAAGAATCAGTACGGCATCGTATTTCTCTAATCTTATCCCTCCTGTCATTGCGACCTAAATAGGTTGGCGGAAGAAGTATTTCGTTGCACTCGGAACTTAAAGATTTTCGCATATTCACCAGCAAATTCAAACGAAAACGACGTCGTCTGTCCGCCAAACAATCCCAGCCCAACCCACGTATCAGCTATGTGACACTTACGTAAGGACTGTAACTAGCAGTCACGAATCGAGCGGCTCTTCTCTGTACTTTCTCTAACGTGTCAATCAATCCCTTGCGATACGGATCCCAAATTCCACAACAGTATTCCAAATGCGGACGCACTAGCGTTTTGTACGCTATTTCCTTTGTATGAGCATTACAACTTCTCAAAATACGTCCTATGAATCGTAGCTTGGAATTAGCTTTGCCTACAACGGAAGTTATGTGCAAGTCCCATTTCATGTTGCTTTGTACTGTTACGCCTAGATACTTAAGAGAATCCACAGTGTCAACAACTGAATTGTTAACTTTGTAATCCTGAGCAAGCGGGGTCTTTTTATTACTTATGTGCATTGCCTTGCATTTTTTACAGTTAAGCGTAAGCTGCCATTCACGGCTCCATTCCGAAATAACATCCAGATCGCGCTGAATTTCTAAGCAATCGTCGGAGCACCTCACTTCCCTATAAATAAGTGCATCATCATGCTATCCTTATGCCCTTTACTTTAACGTAAGCACCTGAAGCTAACTCTTCTCAGAAGCCAAACTGTCATAGACCTCACCGAAATACAACCAAGCTACATAAGACACAAAGTATATCCATATCTAGGCGATACGTGGAGTTGATATCCAGCGGTAACGCGATCAATGGTTATCGACGTGAGCGTTGTCTAGAGGTTTGGCGCTGAAGTCTAATGCGCGTAAACTTAATTATTAATATTTCTGGCGGAATTAGCCCAAGGCTATCAGCAAAAAAAAATTGTAAATACTTTTGCCCTATAAGGATCGAATTCCGGAAAATACCTTTCTTTAAAATTTGATTTTACTAAAGCGAAGATCTTAATTTTTAAAATGGTTCGTAGTGTTTTATGGCACCTCATTTATAGATTTCTATTATATATAAAGGGTGATAAATGGCTCTTGAAAAAAAAAAAAAAAAAAACACCTCTTAGAAATAGTATATATCAGTGGTTTCCGACTAGTGGCACACGAGGTTGCTTCTAGGGGTACGTGTGGTAATCTCTTGGCTAAGGTAATCACTAACATAACTGAAAAATAAACAATTACGCAAATATTACTACCACCAAAATATGTTTTTTGGACTTTAGATTTGTCTTACGTTTATTATAGGAATGAAAAGTAATAAATCGCGAAAAACTGGTTTTATTTATGAGCTCTTTCTCAAAGTGGTACTATCGAAAAACTAAATGGGAACCACTGATATATATGATTTGGTTGCCTTAAACGGATGTCTGTCGAAGGATGTCAAAAACAATTTGCTTTCGTTAAAGGCATCCGGGAAAATGTGTCGGCTCGCAAGACGACAGTGAAATACTTCGCCAGGGGCGGACGGGCGGATGCGAACAAAGCGTGACTCAAGAGGAAGCTGCACCCGTGCGGCACGGTCACGCGTGATGGGCGCTGGTCCATCCGCAGCTCAGCGTGAGTGACGTGCACGCCGTCCCGTGACTCAGCGACGCGCGAAGTGCTTTCGCCTGGGACCGGTATCTCACAGGGGGGAAACCATCAGCTCGACATAAATGGCCGCCACGTGTCCCGCTCAGCGAGCAAGCTCGTGACCGAATTCGGCAGCGAGAAACTGTGCTGCTGTATTATTTGGACAGAGCGGAGGGAAAGAGGAAGGGGAAGGGGAAAATGGGCGAGGAGGGGTGGGGGACCATAGCAAAGTCACTCACTCAACAAATGCTTTAAAAATGTTTATCATCATCTATGAGCAGCTATTCTAATCGACAATCTGCACATACAATAGAAATGCTTTGGTGAAAAATGTAATCTATTTCACGTATAGAGTTTAATATTTATTTTGAGCACATTGATACGTATTTGTATGGTTTCTTGAAAAAAAAAAAAAAAAAAAAAAAAAAAACTACTCGAAGAATCAATTACCAGTTTGTTTATTTTTCCGTGCGCCTTAAGCTGATATTACACAAAAAGCTTCGTTTCGATCCTAAGATGCTAAATGCGAACATAAACAATTGCTCCAGCGATTGTAACATTCAATGAACTTGCAACGCCTTCAAACTAAAACTTTCAAAACTCAAAATCGTACAGAGAAAGCTGCCCGATGTTTCTCAAACAGCGAAAACACAGCTAACAATCAAAATCATTCACAATCATCTTGAAACACATGGAAATCTTTTTTTTTTTTTTTTAACTGTTTAACGTCTCCTATAACAACTAGGTCTTTAGAGACGGGAAAGGATGGGGGCAAGGAATGGGAAGGAATTCGGCCATGGCCGTTTGAAGGAAGCATCCCGGCATTCACCTGGAATGATTTGGGGAAACCATGGAAAACCCAAATCTGGATGCCCGGACGGGGATTCGAACCGCCGTCCTCCCGAATGCGAGACATGGAAATCAAAATTAAATATATTTACAAGTATTTATACACAAAATCATCTACATAAATCAGTGCAAACCGTCGCAAATTATCCTACAAACATCGTAGGACATAAATATTTACAATTACAAACTTTTAATCAATGTTTCATACATAATACTTCCCTTGATCGTATTTCATAGTATTTATATAGTTTCTTTCCATAAAACAATGTTCATTTACACAAATTCATAATTAACTACAAGAAAATATACTAAACCATACCTAATCAACTCCCAGCTTACTACACATAATTTTAAAATAAAATTTCATTAAAGCGCTGCGTCTAATGACCGTAATAACATCAAGGTAGATACCATATAAAAGAAATGAACAGGTCGAAGGTTAAGGTTACTGAGGAGCTTCGTGACAGAGATACAGAAAGAGAAGAAAAATAATCAAAGAAGAGGTAAGGGAAAAAGGGGGCGAGGGACGTAGTACAGTAACACATTCAACAAATGTAAGACCTAAGATTTTCGTAGTGTTTTGTATTAATGAAATGTACTACGCATTCTTGCCGCTCTAAATATTACTTTCATAGGACGTTTCAATCACACCACCAAAACAATCACTACGCCATTGTTCGAATCCCCGTCCGATCATCCAGATTTGGATTTTCCATCGTTTCCACAAACCTCTCGAGGCGAATGCCGAGATGATTCCTTCAAAAAAGTCAAATTCGAATTACTTCCCGTTCCTTTCCTGCCTCTAATGACTTCGACGTCGGTGAGACGTAATGCCAGAAGCAAAGAGAGAAAGAGATTATTTCTCTCGAAATGTATCAATAAAGTAACACTTTTACGCTGCTGGAAGCCCGAGACCATTCCATTGACATTCAAAAGATGTTTTAAACATGCTTGGCAACATCTTAAGGCAACGCTTCAAAACGATAATCTCCACATGTGCTTGAATGAATAATGTAATCTGATTTCTCGGTAATGTAGCTGTGGTCCTCAACCCAAAGGTTGATTGGAATCTCCCGAAGAAGGCATATAAAGCCTCATATCAGAGGCAGGACGACCAGTTCCTTTCTTCCCAAGCTAACCTAACTTGGCGATCCTATTGGGTAAAGGGAACCTACAGGTTTTAACGTGGAACCCAAACCACGTAAGCGTTTTGGCGTATTGTCTCTGGAAATTACCGCCGAACACAATCGGTAACTAATATGATAAAGGAGCTGGAATGGGATTCATTGGAGGATAGAAGGAGGGTGAAGAGAGTCACGGGAGTGTACAAAGCCTATACTGGTGATGAAGCATGGAAAGATATTCGTGGGAAAATTAAGAGAGGTGCTTGGAAGGGTAAGTATGACCATGACCACAAGCTGGCACTTGATTTCAGGCATAAGGGTGTGGGAAAATTTTCTTTCATAGGAAAGGGATTGAGGGACTGGAATAAATTGCCAAGAGAAGTGATGAATAACTTACCGGAAACACTGAAATAATTTAAAGCAAAAATTAGTAGAGGGCAAAAGTAGGTTGGAAGGGGAATAGGGGGGCTGGTGTCGGGAGATTTTGCCACCGGAGAAGGTGCTCCATTGCAATTTTATTATTATTATTACTTCACATTACATAGCAAGCTATACCCCGCCGAGACAGAGATTACAACCGTGGATCTTTCGATCTCCAGTCAGACGCCTTAACCACTGACCCCTCCCCCCCCCTTTTCTGATTTCGCGTATAGATCTTAAAATTACTTTTGATGACATCTAGTTTGCGATAGAAGAAGAAAACAAACGATTAGGTCAAGTAGTAGAGGTTATTGAGGAGCTTGGTGATGGAGATATAGAAGACAAAATAAAGGCCATAAAAGAAGGGCAAAACGCTTGTTAAACAGTGGTATGTGACGAACAGAAAGGGTGGTAAAGTGTTTCATATTGAGTGTCCTTGCATGCGATGCGAAAAATAGACTTTGAAGAGAAAAAGTAATAAAGTTGAAACTTTTTGAGATGTGGATACGATTTTGTGGAAAGGAGAAAATGAAAAATGAATAAAGTAAGTAACGAAGGAGTGGCAAAGGGAGTCAATTAGCAGAGCTATTTTTAGGAACCTTTTACTACTCAAAACATATTCCAATAGTTAATAACAAGAAAATATGTTTTGAGTGGTAAGGGGCTTTTAAAAATAGCTCTAGACTCCAGAACAGGGGTGGCCAAACTGTCGGACTAGAGAAGCTAAAAAAAAAGTATCAAAAGTTGTGAGGGCGATTTCTGGGGGGGGGGGGCGGTCTCACGGGCCAGATATCACGAAGTCTCACCAGAAAAGGGGGGGGGGTCCGGATATCCGGAAAAACACCTGACGTAATTTATGTATGCTCCTTTGCTGGCCACTTTAGAAATGAATCGTAACTTCGCGGGCCGCAAATAAAATTATATATCCCCATATTATATTTAGACCCACTATAGACATTTTTTGGTGTGAATATAATTTAATTATTCTGCGAACTCATAACTGTAAACTCATAAATAAAACGGGCAATATCTGTCATATATTCGCATGAAATTATTTTAAAATCAAATTTAATTTTTCCCATAATTTAGATAAGATAATTTTTGAATATATGGATGCACAAATAATGTATTCTTTTTTTAATATATTGGTTTTCACTACTTTGGCCATTATAAAATAAATATATTTTGTAATAAATCTCGCGGGCCGCAAAAATGTTCAACCCTGCTCTAGAAGATGCAATAGGAGAGAAAAGAAAAGATTGAGAAAGAATAAAGCTTGTGGGGAATGAAGTGTGGAGAATACCAAATGACCAAAAACAGCACTCCCCACAGTAATAAATTAAAAGCAATTCCGCTCAAAAATTGCAACCTCTCACTTATAGTGAAATGATTTGGAGAGATTTGTTCTCTTTTCTTACCGGTCGTTTCAAAATCTATTCTACTTAAATGGTTATACTTCCTTAAGTATTTAGCTGAAAGGCAAATATTTCGGGACTTTTTATGCCGCAAATAGAAAACTTTGAGAATCACTTTCCGCGTAGAAAGAATCACCAAGAGAAGATAAATACGTTAGGAAAAGTGGCCTTCTACTTCAGGAGTTCCCCGTATCCAGCAGAAACTGCACTTTCTGAGTGTGTGTGACGTTAACTTTCTGGAAGGCACGTAGTGTGTTCAAACAGAATCCTAAACAAACCGCTGGTGCAACGATTTATACATCATACAAGTAGAATTTGTACGGGACATGAAAATCGCAGATCACGACCTTTCAAACTGTGGAACCCCATCTAAAACTGACAAGTAGTTTATCCGTGATGCCGAAACGAATATACAAAAGAGATACAAAGAGATAAAAATGAGAAAATAATGTATTTACTTCAGGGACCCTCAAATAGTCGGTTTAAATCTTTTTTTTTTTTTTAAAAAATATCTTTACAGTATCGACACAAATTTATAACAGCATAGATTTAGTAAACCTGACAGAAATATCCCTAAAACTTTCACGTGCAATTCGGGATCGAGCTTGGTGGGTGAGTGGTAACGCCCTGGCCTCGTATTCGGGAGGACGTGGGTTCGAATCCCCGTCCGGCCATCCAGATTTCAGTTTTCCTTGGTTTCTCGAAATCAGGCGATTGCCTGGATGCTTCCATCAAAAGGTAATGACCGAATTCCTTTCTTTGCCTTTCTCCCAGATCTTTCTCGTCTCTAACGACTTCGACGTCGACAAGGCCATACGGAAAAAAGTAACAAAAAAAGCTTTTTTTGCTGAATGCCTGTAGTAAACGTAATGATAAGCACGAAATTTTCACGTAGGTCAGAAAATTGTCAAAACGCGAACAACCCGTCTTTATTAGAGTTTCTGGATGAATTCTAGAGCCATTAAGGCTTTCAGGCAGAGTATAACAAATATAATGAAGATAAAATAAAAATCTTAAATGATCTATCAAAGAAACAACGTACTTCAGAATATGATCAATGCTTGGTTGTTTGCTTTCTGATTCTACTAACAGTATTTTTCTGAGATCGAAGAAAATTTGCATCTCGACTGAAAAAGTTTTATATTAAGATTGTGAACAAACCTCCGACAGATACTTCCGGATTTTCACAATAGAGTATGTTTCTAGAAGGTCTGAAGAAATGACAGAGCGTTAGTTGGTAAATAGGACTGGTAGCAAGGAGCGCAAATTCGGCCATGGCCTTTTGAAGGAACCATCCCGACATCTTCCTGGAGTGATTTGGGGAAACCATGGAAATCCTAAATCTGGATGCCTGGACGGGAATTCGATCCACAGTCCTCCAGAATGCAAGGACAGAACATTTCCGGTCACCCACCACACTGGGTTTTGGCAACCAGTTGCAGTGAATTCGAAGAAGAATTTTATTTGAGGTGGAGATTGTAATCGCCGAGATGACTGCGGGAAACCGCCTAAAAACCGCAATTAGGACGACCGGTATGCAGAGGGCTGGGCGCGTGTCCGGTCCCGTTATACCTCCTCGGTTTAGTATGCGGTGCCTCAACCCTCTCAGCTCCACTGACAGGTCTTGTAAACTTTTTACTTTTCCCCTTTCTAAACAAATGAGGAATGAAAAATCCTTCTGTCTAAATCTGCTAGTTGTTAGTAATTAGATGTTCCTTGATTTCACCTACACACGTTACGGATTCCCGGCTTGGCTGCATTTGGTTCTCACCTGACACTTAACGACTGAAGCCATAATAGCAACATTTAAAAATCATATTATTAAAAAGAAGCTACATACAGTTATTCTGCTGCGAATTATTCTGCTTGAGTACTGACAATCTTATCATACGGTCAGCCGCTGTATCTTAATCCCAGTCATAACGCATTCTAAGATTTCCTCTGCAGCTGTTTTATCTCTACGTATCCATTGACGTAGATTGTTAGATTGTGGTAATTATGATTCCAATACCCATAAACACGAGTGCCGAAATTTCACACTTCTAAAAGATTAAACAAATACAATTTCGGCCAATATATTAACAATGACTTTCTAATATGCCTCACCTACAGCCATTATAATTTGGTTAGGAGGCGAATCTGTTTTCGCCACGTACATTATTTTATTTTTAACCATTTACACCCTACCACGATAGAGTAAAAAAGAAAAAAATCGATCTTCTCGATGTTACGTATTTCGTTTAAAATACTTCTTGACGACATACAAGTATAGAAGAGACGAAAGTGAAATAAAGTAAAAAATAATACCTATTTCAATTAAAACACAAAAAAACAAACTTATTAATGAAACGTGATAAAACGTTAGAATATAGACTTTCCTGGCATATGATCGCAGTGAAGTCCTCACATAAGTACCGCCGGATTGAGTATTTGAAGTCCTCATGGGTGTATCTTCGGATTGTGTAGTGAAAACACAATCCGACGGTTCACGCTTTAGGACTTCATTGTGTTCGGAACTGTTACAATAGTTGTGGATGACAGATGCGCGTGTGTTTAGTCTAGAGCAGTGTTTCCCAACCTTTTTTTGGGTCTTTTGGGTCATGTCCCACTTTTAACATTTTTTTTTTCTTTTCTTTTCTTTTTTTTTTTTTTTTTTTTTTTTTTTTTTTTTTTTTTTTTTTTTGCCCCCCATACATAATTTTTAATAAAAAATTATTTGTTATTAAAGAAACTCATATAGGATGGTTTTTGAAAGAAAACACTTTGATATTGTCATAAAACACAGTAAGTAAACAAAAGATTTATTATGGCAATTTAGTGTGATCCCTGCGCTTGATGCTTGCTACACAGAAATTTTATATTAGGCTCCAATTTAGTAAGCTTTAATCTCAAGTCTCCACGTTGTGTTATATCCAGTCGATTTCTTTTTTTTATCAGTAAATCATTTACTGCACTAAATCCAGATTCGGCTAAATAAGAAGATGGAAAAATCACGAACAACGGCGTTATTGGCGCGTTTTAAAAGGTCCGGGTTCCCGAGACAGGCGGAACATTACGCGGTGAATCCCAAAAATGTCAAGTTGACGACTCAAATCATCCAGATGATATATTTTGCTAACATCAAACGAAACTATATCTAATAATTATTTACAGCACTGTTTTAATAATTTGCTTTTTTGCTATAGTTTGTACCTATATCTAGCATTGCATTTAAATAACCCGAAGAGAAAGCGATAAAGTCTTATCAAGTCAATTTCTAAATTGCTCCCCTAAAAGAACCAAATTGCCCCCTTGTGGGGCGTGGGCCCCACGTTGGGAAACACTGGTCTAGAGTGTTATTTGTATCGCATTCAATGAGAGATGAAGCAATAGTTGTGGATGACTATGATATGTGTGTGTTTAGTCTACAGTGTTCTTTGTGTCGTATTTAATGACAGATGAAGAAGAAAAGGGAGAAACCCGATGGCCTACTCTTCCGAAAGACACTTGAACCGCCAAGCTTAACGTCCCCATCTGACGGATCAATCGCCATCAACAGCGTAGTATGAACTCGCGCCATATGTACTGCGAAGAGGTTTAGGATTTAGCCCAGGACTTTGGCGCACACCACCTCTGTCTGCTACCCTGCCAGTCTAGTCCTCCACCAGGACTGGAACCAGCTAACCCCGTGTCAGTGCCGGACACCATCACAGTGCCGCAACCAACTGAGACAACGGCCTTCGGCTGGAGTTGTTTTCGAAAAAACATTAAACAAAAATATGTATAGAGAGACCAGAAATTGAACCAGGTTCCTTCTTCTTCTTCCTTCTCGTGTCGATGACAGCATGAAATATAAGATAGTTTTTCCACCAATGCGATGGTTTTGTCAGTAGCTGATCGGAGGTCAAATGGGGACACGTCATTCATTCCAGTTTGTGGACATAACAGATATACCACAGTTTCTCTCTCCCTGCACGAACATGTGGTATTTGGCTGTTCTGCCAGGTATCCCCACGAAGCAAGAGTATCTTTGGATGACCGACTCCAACTCGAAGTCGATTTAGTGACTTCCGTATGAATCATGGTTGTTCAGACCCAGGTGGTAGACCCTCTTTCGGCTTGATCCATTCGATATCATATTGCACTCTCTTCTCCCAAGCCAATGTTACAAGGTTCTTCCAAATCAGGCTCCGATTAGTTTTTAAAGTAACAACTATTTGCATACATCGTAATAATCAGACAGTTATGGATAGCTAAAACATGCAAACAATGCCAATGATGCGTTATTTTCACGCGACAGCTTTAAATATGAAACTACACATTAGTAAATCGTCATTTCTTCAAATTAACTTCTACAAGAGAACAATTAACATTTTCTGTAGACTCGACTGGCATTCAGGCTCTATGAGTAGTAGAATATTTGATCATCGAGTACCGGTTTCATAAATCATCCTTACGATTTTCTCATGCGAGTTTGGAAAGCTATAATTCTGTGTTGGTAGTACTGCCAACAATACGACGGTACAAGAAGTCCTCAAACTGTGAATCATAGAAGCTAGCGTCTAATTTGTTATTCCGTTTTTCAAACGTATCTTTACGGCGTAAATCTTGTATTATGGGAAATAAACACCTGTAGCTGCAATCTGGAATGCTCGTAGGTTTTGAACTTTGTTGTGTACCAAATTCCACCACAGACAATCTTTAACGCATTCGGCCATGGGTACCACGAGAAGCCAGTCTTTCGCTGACGTAATGCTCTCGCTTCATCACAGGAAGCTATAGCTGTGGACAGAAGAATTGGCGGGTCAGTGTTAACGCGCTGTTGCCGTACTTGGGGACAAACTCGCGATGCGCTCTCTTTCTATCACCTGAAAATTGCAACGCTGTGCGGCCTGTGTTGCCTAGTCCAAGCGGCAGCCCACCCCAAACCTTCCACCTCCCTTTCAACACACAAAAAATGTGTGAACCTGTGAATCGGAGTTTGTGTCAGTGTGAGGGTGAGCTTGCTCGAGAGAGAATATTTTGATTTTAGCGTTTTGCGATTTAAATAATTCGTTTTAGTTATTTATTAATTACAGTAATTTAGTGTCCTAATTTTACCGAACAAAAAGTGCAGTAAATTGTAATAACGGTAATTTAGCAAGAGAATCGTGCTGCTAAAAATGGATACTCAGGAAGAGACTTATTCTCCTACTCCAGGTGTTTCCGGACTAACGACTCCAACAAGACGCACGTCATCGACAGCAGAACCACCGCGGCTGAAGAAGACAACAGAGTTTCGCCGGCAGAGTAAATCTATCATTCACAGTGTATATAAATATTTCAAACTCCTTGTGGACAATGATGGTGAAATTTTGTCTTCTACATGTACGCTGGTAAGAAAAGACTTGAAAAATATGGACGTACTTGATGTTAATGAAATAAAAAACTGTAGTGATTTGTTACCGCAAAAAACAACCATATTGCGAAGAAATTTAGGGAATGTACAGGCTATTTGCGCTGAAGCTTGTGGTGTTAGTTTGAGAACTGTCCAGCGAGTGTGTCGTGAGGGAAAATCGCCTACGTTTGTTTCTCCAAAGAAAAATGTGAAACAATACAGCACTATAACAAAGCTTAACGACTTTGACAGGGACATTGTCAGGAGAACAGTACACGAATTTTACGACCGTGGTGAGTACCCTACCTCAGAAAAATTAAGAAAAATATTAAAAGAGAAGATAAATTTTACAGGATCTGCACGATCTGTAAGACGCATATTGAACAATATAGGGTTTAAATACAGGCGTCAGAATGATGGTAGGCGATTTTTGCTTGAGCGAAACGACTTAGTGTCCTCAAGAGTCAAATTTTTGAGGAAAATGAGCTCCCTTCGTAGCTCAGGTGACACGCGACCCATTTTTTACTTAGATGAAACTTGGGTAACTCAGAACCATTCTTTAAAAAATATCTGGCAGAATTCAAATCAAAGTGGGGGCTTAAAGGTACCTGTCGGAAAAGGGGCAAGGCTAATTGTTTTGCATGCGGGTTCAGCAAAGACAGGCTTTCTCCAGGAAAGTAAGTTGGTCTACAGATGCAGCAAAACCAACAAATCTGAAGATTATCACTCAGAAATGAATACAACGACGTTTAAAGATTGGTTTCTCAACAGATTTTTGAATTTTTTGGAGGAAGGTTCTATCATCGTCATGGACAACGCCAAATATCATTCGGAAGTGATAAACCGAGCTCCAACAACCAAATCGCCGAAAGCTGATATAGCTGCTTGGCTAACAGAAAAGAAAATTTCGTTTTTGCCTACGGAGACTAGAGCTGAGATGCTGGAGAAGGTTCGCATGAATAAAGAAGAACCGGTGTATGAGTTGGATGTACTTGCAAACGAAAGAGGACATGAAGTAGTCCGATTACCCCCTTATCATTGCCAGTACAATCAGATAGAGCTCATTTGGGCCCAAGTCAAAAGAGAAGTGGCGGAGAAAAACAACACTTTCAAAATCGCCGATGTCGAACGTTTGTTGCATAAAGCCTTGGAAAACGTCACCGTCGAATAGTGGCAGAAATGTGTTTACCATACCGAAAAACTGCAAACAGAAGATTTCGAAAAGGAAGTGGTCCGAGATAATGTAATCGAGCCTCTTATAATCAACCTCAACGAAGATTCAACGACAGAGAACGAGAGCAGCGAAGAAGTGGAAGATGATGATGATGAAGATGAAGGCGTTGATGGAGATGAATAATGACAAGTAAGGTATTAAAGAACATTTAACATATTACGCAATAAACTTATCAATTACTGAGCAACTTTAATAGCTTGTACTTAACAGTTTAAGATACTATAAACATTTGCTGTGTTAATGTTATTTAAAACCCCAAACTCATATTTAACTTGTTTTATTGTTGGTAGTAAGTTACGATATTACTGTTGGATATTATTAATTTTGCTTAAAAACATTTGGCTTTCTAATAATATTCATGATGACAATATAACATTTTTGCTTACTTTTATTATGGTTGATTTTTATAAAAAGAACTGCAGTGGCCATACTTCTTTTCTACATATAAATTTTTGGTATACAGCAATTTTAATTCTATAGTCTATATATATATATAATTTTGTCGTCAATTTTGCAAGTTTTTCAGTGCAGAGGATAACAAAGTATAATTTTGATTTTAGTTGTAAATAAAATTTAATACGTGCTTAGCCACAAATAAAATAAAGAAGAGTAATTCAATACGTTTTCTTAATTTCTCGAGAAAGTATTCTTCAGTTATATCAAATGCATTTACACGAACATAACTTTCTTAACGAAATGACATAAATCAATATTTTATCACAAAATTTCGATTATAAATTATTTAAAATACAGTATAAACTATTACTTCAAGTAAAAAGGTGAATACAACTGTTAAGCGCGTGGTTTGGCAACGGCGCATTCTAGGAGACCCGCCAATTGTTCTGGCCAGCACTATAATACGGGTGTTAATAGGAGCAGAATATGCGTCAGATCACGGCTCTACTGAGAAGTGACGTACGTCATCACCGTCGATATCTGTTTTGGAGTCCTTGCTTGTTACGTGAAAAACACGTCAAGCAAACGGAAAACAGTACCTTTATAGCTTATCGCCTAACTTTACTGCTATTAGCGATTGTTATTACCGAAACAGCCAAAACAGGAAGCCCGACGTGACTTATCAGACACTCTCCCGAACAGTTTCATGGAAGTCTCTTTCCGCGAGTCTAGTCTAGATTTAACAGTTACCGTACATACACATATCATTTCTAAAAGGTGCTTTTTTGTCACAAACCACTTATATTTGTTCTTACCAAACCGAAATAGATAAATGAGGTATCATTTTAAAGATTAAGGTATCCGATTGGGTAACATCATAAAATTAAGAAAGATATTTTTTTAATTCGACCGTTAATGCGAAAAAGTGTCATTATTCCCTAAAAAAAACGTGTTTTTTGTGACGCCCACATCTTCGTTCATCAGAATCAATAAATGAGGTATCATTTTAAAGATTAAAGCCTCGACTTTAGAAGCATCAGACAGGCTAGGATAAGTTCGCTGCTACAGTCAGGTTTGAGCCAGTGCGAATACCATCACTGGCAGAACTCAAACATGATAACTTTTAAGGTAAGTGGTTTGTAATGCATGCAACCCACTCAATTCAGTTGCACTGGCGTGATTTTAATTAGTCATACAAACTGATTATATCGCAGTTGTTAATGCAACCATTATATCTTGATTGGCAGTTATATTCATGGGGGTGCAATGTGTAAAATGATAAACCCAGTTCGCAAACCGGAGGCTGGTTGGACTCTCGCGAAAGGACCTTAGTTTGACGTAGAACCAGAATCAATAATCGATCTCGTTCAGTAACGTAGCGCTAAAGCCAGAGGCGAAAGACGAGGACGCTTAAAACCCTGCACTAGGAGGGTGAACTATCCTCCGGCCAAAGAAGTGATACTATAAATAATATGGAAGTAGATATTGGCACACAACAAATACGTTTCGCCCAAAAAACCGCCCAAATGGAAGCATTGGTTTGTTTCGAAACTCCTATTCTTCAATCGAAGGATACCATTGGATAATAAACTAAACAAAGATAATTAAAACAAATTTTGTAATAACAAGTATCGTAATTTCAGAAGCTTCGCGAAAATCTTGAAAAATCGAAGTAACATCTATTAACTCTGCATTTTTACACGAAAATAATTTAAAAAAAAACTAAAAATATTACGTTAAAAAATGAACAGTGAAAAATTAAGAACTTTAAATTAAGTTCAGGAAAATTATTATCACTACTTGACGTAGAATGCTTAATCCTTAAGTTTTTACAGATGCTGGTGGAAATCGAAGAAAAAAATAGATTTTAAAACCACACATTTGGTAATTAGTAATGTTAATCTCAGTACTAGAAATGAGGGGATGGATAGCTCCATGGATTCTGTGCATCGTGAAAGTTACGATAGCTAAAAAGCGAAAACAGTTACATCATTTTCATGTTCAAGGCGGAGTGAAGCCATGACCTATTACAACGAAGCAAGTTTAGTTAACGGTGGAGGCGAGATTAGCGGCCCATGAGATCTCGGGATACGAACGGGTAATCTCTAAACTCCCAGCTATGCACCATAAAACTAAACGCCATCAGCCATTAAATGAAACAGCAATAACGGCGAAGATCAGGAAAATTACTAAAGACGCACAATTTAATCACATAAATACGAGTATTTGCGCACGGAAATTAAAATCTGTATCTGAGAACAGACAGCGAAATCAGAATCGACGAGGAAATACCAATCTTAGGATACTTACATATGCAACGCATTGTGCTGATGGAGTGGTACGTGACAGGCTAACTCAAGCCTATGAAACTGCAGTGGAGAGTACTGCAGGAAAAAAGTACTCCGTAGTCCTGAGGAAGCCTCAAAGACTACTTTAGAAGCGACCATAGCGCAGAAACGATTCATATCGCCGTGCCGAACAATGGAGTGAAAAATACACTGGCGAGTGTGAGAAGCATCAGCTTTTCACAGGCACGACCCGTAGCGCCTATACATGGGCAACTAATGTGCGACGATCATAAATTCTACGTAAACAGGCTGCCGGAATGGCGTTTCCCAATACTCACCGCCACAACTGCCTCGTCTGTTAAACCAGCAGTTAATCATACTAGCACTCAATTAGAAACAAGGCGCGTAGGAATGGCAAATGGAAAAATATGGCACAATCATTGTTAATGCAGAGATCAGTTACCTTTCTTTGAGCACAAAGCAGTTACAAAAAAATTATTCGTCAAGCACTGCTTGCGTGTCGATTGTCACATATCAATAATGAAATTTAGTGTACGCCTACATGCTTTTTTTATGAAATGAGGAAGGTAATCACGCACAGCAAATGTGATTAGACGGCGGTGAGTCAACAATGTACTGAAATCATGAATCCGGCCGGTTATGAATTGGCAACAACTGAACTGTTTAGGTTCTAATTTAGCTTGGATCACAGTGATAATTTTGGACGCTATCACTGATGACGATTCAATACCTTGTTAACCCACTGCCTTCTAATCACATCTATTGTGCATGATTACCCAGGACTTTTTAATTAATTGCTCCGGTGGCAATTTTCCTACACACCCATTTTTCCTCTTTGTTTTACTCGCCAACTCTTGCCATATATGAATTTAAACTTTAAATTCTTCCAGCATTTTTGGTAAATTATTCATGGATCCCTTACCTACGAAATAAAATTTTACCACACCCTTATGCCTGAAATAGAGTGCCAGCTTGTGGCCATGGTCATGCACCTCGTAATTCTTCCACCAATATTTTTCCAAGCCTTATCACCAATATGAGCCTTTAACACTCCAACCATTCCACTTTCTCCTGTCTTCCAAAGAATCCAATTCCAGCTCCTTTATATACAAGTAATAGATTGTGTTATGCAGTAATTTCCAGAGACAAATCTAGCAGCCCTTCTTTGCACCTCCCTCCAACTTATTTCAATCCGTGGGCCAAGTTCTTTTTTTTCCTTCACTAAAGTGCGTCTATTTTGAGCATTAATTTATGTAGACCATTATTAAGATTACAACAATATACGGTACCCTTTTTTCTACTCACTACACAACATAAATTCCCCATGATTGACCATGGCACATAAACCAACTATAATCAATGACAAAGGAGAAAAATAATGAACATTTAAGTTGTTAGAATATGACAGTAGGTAACCAATCGCGGCACATCAAACCCAGAAACTCGAATAAAATAAATAGTAAAAAAAAAACAAACCTCTACAGTTAATTCCTTACAATAGATAAAATTTCGCAGCGCCCCTTTCATCTTGTAGCGAGCGGTATACCGTTTGCGGACCACTCAAATACAACAGATCTAAAATATTTTTGCAGTTTTAACTACTGAAATTCGTTTCTGACAGTAGTTATAGATTGATGTTTATGCGAATTAGAAGTTCCCGTATCAAACTAGCACTAAATTTCAGTAAGTTGAAATTGTTAATAGATGTGTTTGATCTCAAGAATCAAGTTAATTCAGCAATGATTTCAAATCTTCTCAAAGACATGGTCACAGAATTTCATTTCGGATGGGCAATGTGCCTTTATTGTAGCCATCAAACCTAACCTGATAATCGCACCTAACGTGCAATTCGAACCAAGGAGCCAAAGGCGCCGGCAGGATTACTATAAGGGAGGTGCATCTGTATCTTTCTAATATATAACACTTATTACTTATTAACTATACTGAATTTATTGACAAGGTGTTGAACAAATTTAGACAACAACCTAGGCGCCTTAAGTTACTATTCAGACAGTGAGTTTAATAATAATTTTTTTTTTGTTTTTTGATCTTTATCTGTGTATTGTCTTTCATAGACTGGGGGTGCAAGTGCACCCCCTTCCCGGCGCCCATGTAAGGAGCATTTCACATTAAAAAGCTTTGTAGTGATTTAGGTAGCTTTTAAGACTCATAAAAATCTTGTCAGAAAGTGGGATTCGAACCGTGCATAATTCTCGTCAAACAGTGGTTAGCTTTGTTTAATCTAATTATATTTGTATCCGATTAGACCAAAACGAACCGAACCTACTCGATGTTTGCATCATTAGAAGTTCTTCCACTAATATTGCTAATTGGATACAACTTTAAAAATTGTCATTTCCAGCCTAAACAGGGAACTTGACAAAATTTCGAAACAAACTGAATTTAGAAAAAAAACATTCACATTTTTTACTGCAGACGTTATTTGTGACTGTCACACTGCCATAATATAAAACGCAATCGTTAAAATTGCTCAATGTGAAAATCTTAAATATCATAACTTTCTTTATATTGAAATAATAACGTAAACGCAGATATTATACCAGTAACATCATTCCAGAGGTAATACAATTAAAATAAACAAAATCTTTACACATAGTAAATGTACAAGAGATTAAACTGACGTAAGATGCAAAGATAACAACGTGGGCTGACTGTGAAGATATAGCAAACCATTTAACAAGAGATCAGATGATCTGACTGATGTGCCTATTCGTGTTTGCAAGATCTCTGATTGCATGGAAGATATCACTGAGCGAAAGCCGGTGTACAAGGCACGTACAGATTATTTAATTTGTAGTGCAACAGAATACGTTCCCACGTCACAGCCGCATGACTGCCATGCCACTAACCTTGCCACAGCCGCACCGTGCCAGACGCCGACATGACACAATCCCCTGCGCATGGCGCTTTAGTGTACGGAGTAGCCACTAGGGGCGCTGGCAGGCGGCTGTAGCAGCGTCTGCCATCTATCGACTAATACAAATATTAAATCGCCGTGGAAAATACTTTTCTACTGTTCGGTGCAGTACCTATGATAACAATGAACACAGAAGGAATTGCGGTCATATGAAAAAGTAAATATCGCTTTTTGTTACGATTAATTGTAAAACGTGCGTTTATCAAAGCTTCCGATAAACTACTTTCGACATAACATCCAGTAGTCTATGACGCCTAATATTACGATACGTCTCACAGTGAAATTTTGTACATGTTTGTGATTCTGATCGGGGCAAGCTTTAGACACAGAAATTGCAATTGGTGTAGTTAGTATTATTATCTCTGATGTCTTCGGTATAACAATCTCTTTTTATTAATGTTAAGAGTAGGACAATTCATTCGTTCTGTTTGAGCTTTAAAAGGGATTTTGGAGTCGTTCTTTAATTGAAGATATTGGATAAATATACGCATTTGCCTATAGAAATTACCACAGAACACAGTCAGTAAGTAATATGACAAAGGAACTGGAATGGGATTCACTGTAAGGTACGAGGAGTGTGAAGAGAGTGCTGGGAATGTACAAGGCATATATTGGTCATGGGGACTGGAAAGATAGTGGTGGAAGAATTAAAAGTAATGTATGGAAGAGAAAAAATGATCATGACTGCAAGCTGGCACTTGATTTCAGGCATAAAGGTGTGGGAAGATTTTCATTTTTAGTTAAAGGAGTCAAGGATTGGAATAAATTACCAAGCGATCTGATGAATAATTTACCAAAAACGTTGAAAGAATTTAAAATTAAAATTCATGGATGGAAAAAGTAGATAGGTCCAAGAAAGGAGAAAAATGGGTGTGTAGGAAAATCACCACTGGATCGTCCTCTACTTCATAATTAAATAAAATAAATCATACATTTCTACACTATCGTTTTATTGAACATGTGAGTAAAGTACTGTATTAATATACTCTGTCATACGAGGACTGAAATAAATAAGATATTAACGCTTCAGTAATCAGTATACTAACGAAATACTAACCGTGTTTCGCTTGAAATGACATTATTAAATAAGTCTAGCATTCTATCATGTTTCCGTTGATTTTCCGAACTAAAAAACCAACTATCCTCAAAAGTGTCTGAAACGGTTCTTCACTCCTAAATTCTTGAAATGAGGAATACTGGAATGCTTTACATCATTTCAATAACCATCCCTTAATCCATCACTTCCCTTGAACATTTTATTAACTAACACATAATGCTAAAATTGATTCGTTTATTTTTGAAAGGGCATATGGCCATTCTTTTTTAATTTTACAGGAATTAAAAGAAACATAATCATTAAATATGAAAATAACCAGATTTTATAAACTTCATTTGATTAAGAATAAGAAAATAAACGTTAGATACATATTTTTAATTTATAGTATTCATTTTGAGCTTTTTATATAACTACTTGTCTCCTGAATACGTACTCTTTCAACAAAAAAGTAAGGAACATTCACTGGAAAATAACTTTTTTGGTTTAATTTTTATGAAAAGTCAAGTTGTACACAGTAGAATGTCAATGGAAGAACATAAGCAGACTTTTAAAAAAAGTAATAACATTGGGTCTGCAATATTAAACTTGACTAGAACATTACAGTCCAAAACAACAGCCTTTCAGTAAAAAAAAAAAAAAAAAAAAAAAAAAAAAAAAAAAAAAAAAAAAAAAAAAAAAAAAAAAAACTCTCTACAGAATGGTTTAGTGAGAAATGCGCCCTTCCAATAGTGAATAGGCCTTCTCTTCTTGAACTAAAACATGATTTTTGTGTGAAAAAAATGGATATCGCTCATTGAAAAATACACGATTCATAATCCCCTTACCTAAAACAGAGAATCTTCCCATACCCTCGTGCCTGAAATCGAGTGCCAGCTTGTGGTCATGATCATCTTTTCACTTCCATGACTTACTTTTAATTCTTACATCAATATCTTTCCGTGCCTCATCACCAATATACTCCTTGTACACTCACATGACCCTTTTCTCTCTCCTGCTGTAGTCCAATGAATCCCATTCCATCTCTTTTATCATATCTGTTACTGTTTTCATTATGCGGTAATTTCCAAAAACAAATCTAGCAGCCCTTTTTCGCAGTCTCTCCAACTCCTGTATTTGATACTCAAAACGTGGGTCCCATACTACACCACCATATTCAAGCAATGATCTGACCAAAGGTTTGAACCCAATTCCTTTACTTCTCTCGTACAACCCCTCATCATTCTCTCCAACAAGTGCAGAATTTTGAAACCTTTTGGTACTACATGTCCAATGTGTGTTGCCCAGTTAATCTTGTTATCAAATTTAATGCCATAATATTTACATTTCAAGGCTTCGACAAGCAATCCTTTCCCCACCTTATAATCATAATCCATATTTAGTTTTTTATCTGTGTATCTAATAAGCTGACTCTTTTTCCCATGTTTACCAAACCAACCAGATATCCTGTCCAGATCACTCTGCAGCTTTTTACAGTACCTATTGATCCTTTTATACAGCATTATGTCATTTGCAAACAATCTAATTTCTGATATCAAACCATTAACACAATTATTCATTACAATAATGAATAGTAGACCTAACGGTCTGAATACGCTACCCTGTGGCTCTCCCATTTTTACTTCAAGTTCTTTTGATAATGCTTTACCTACACCAAAATTTTGTTTTTCTACCATTTAAAAATCTTCTACCCAGAAAATCACTTTCTCATCCACTCCAATAGTTTTTACATTATTTACTGCCATTTTATGGCTAATTCTGTCAAAAGATCTAGTGCTAAAGTATCAATTTGTCCTCCCTTGTCCCAGGGTCGGTCAAGACAGCGCGGGGCCTGTAGCAAATGTGAAGAAGGAACCCTTGGTTTTCGCCGTCCGGGGGAATTAAAAAAAGCAAATAAACAAAACAAAAAAAAACAAAAACAAAACAAGTCTCTCTTATAGTCTGACGGGGAGGCTCCAGAGACTCCTGGACACAGGGCCCCTAGGAGGTGCGAGGCCCCCCAGAAGGCGGGGGGCCCGTAGCATTTGCTAACTCCTGCTACGTGGCTAATCCGGTACTGCCTTGTCCATTTCATCTGAAATATCTTGTATATACCCCACCAACTGAGATTCGTATGAATATCCTTGCCTAAAGCCATGTTACCTACTTGAAAACCTCTTGCATATCAAACTCTCCATTAATTTACCTATTGACCCTATACGAGATCCTGTAGGTAGTCTAGCCACTGACAGCGTTTTGTTCTGCTCGAGTAATTGTTGCACACCTACCGGGCAAGCAGAATCCTCTGCAGCTGGCTCTTGGGGCGTTCGCTGGATGCCATCTCCACAGTGGATCACCGACAGACATCCGACTCGCCTTTAAGGACACCAACGCGACCCACGCAACAATGGGCCGCGGCCATCGCGGTCGGCCATCTCACACGTGTGACCCCGCCTTTTGTCCGCAGGCACCGACAACAAACGCTGTAGGTTTCCCTGCTCCAGATAACAACAAAGTGTCTACGAGACTCCACATCGCTGTCCTCGTTTTGTCTGTACATAGTTATACAGTATTATTATTAATTAGCTGCTATCCGCGACTTGGTACTTGTGTACGTAGTTTCTGTTTTTTTGTTTTTTATTTTGCTTATGGCTTTACGCCTCATCGACGTCGAAGTCATTAGAGGCGAGAAAGGACTGGGGGCAAGGAACGGGAAGGAATTTGGCCATGGCCTTTGGAAGGAAGCATCCCGGAATGCGCCTGGAGTGTTTTGGGGGAAACTATGGAAAACCCAAATCTGGATGCCCGGACGGGTATTCGAACCCGCGTTCTCTAGAATGCGATGCCAGAACATTAAGCTACCACGTTCGGTCGTGGACTTCGTATTTTATTGCAAGAATTGTGTACAGAAAGCTGTAAGCCACGTGCAGCGGCTACACACGAGGCAGTTTCTGTCTCAGTCTGCGGGGGCAATTAACGGGGCAATCATATAAGGATTCCCTCAACACACACAACAATTTTACTACCAATTTTATTTTACATTAAGATTGCATGACAATTGCAAGCGCTTAACAATGGATTCTTTTCTGGCATAGCAACAAAAGTTCACATCGTTTTAACAATAACCTGTACTACAATTTGTACTGAGAGAAAAATGAGAAGTTATTGGTGAAGAAAGGTTTTTTTTTTTTTTGTAAAGTTATCTTAGAGGGGCGATGAACATTTTGAGAAGCGTAGAACCAGAAGATTTTAGATATTTTCTGAGAGTAGATACTGAAAGTTTTGCAGAGATACACGGATTAGAGACCCTTTGTACATACCAATACCCTAATGCTTGAAAGTATAAGCGTAAGAGAACGTTAATTTGCAATTTTTGGAAGTAGACAAAGCTCTGAAGATATGAAATTTAGTTCACCGATTTCACCACAAATTCTTTCAGACATCGTTCCTGAAACATGTTGGACTATCTACGAATGTGTAAAACACTACATTAAGGAAGAAAAAGAGATTGTAAATATTAATTCTTGGTCCAATATCTTGTAACTTTCGAGTAAAATTCGAAATCTTTCTTCTGCGTTTTGTTGTTTATGAAGTTTTTGTTGTATTTGTCGCACAAATGGGTCATTTTCTTATAAATTTCGAAAATATGCGTCGACTCCCCTTTCTCTTACATTTTTAACGACACATACGAGTAATGGCACGAAACGCACTCGCTCCCTGCTTCAAGCAGACTGATCCGAAATTGTCTCAATCGTTGCAATCGCGCTACGCACTTCTCAATTTGCTCCCGGTCTGCAGAGACAAACTGTAAATTGTTTGTCGGGCTCTGTCAGTCTCGCGATATCGGGTGTAGCACACCCGATTTACCTACTTAAGTGGCAATCTGCAAGGGACCCTGCAAGATTGACACTGCAGATTGGAATCGAAATTGGGTCGTTCGTAGCCGCTTTAAAAGGTAAGCGTAAAAGTCTGGATAATATGCCGGGAAAGTCATTACTGTACCATTCTACCGCTGAACCTGTGTCTCATGAAGAGAACCAATTCGCATCTTTAAAAAAGCAATAAACTAAAAGGGGGAGGGGGAGTAACAGTGGGAGAATACCTACCACGGTTCTTCCGGCAGATTTTTGTTTGTGGTTTAAATTATGCTACTTTCTGTGGACATTTTATGTCAATACCGTTCGGTATACAAAGTTTTAGGTTTTGGTGTCCTTAACTAATATATATATACTTTCGGGGCTGGAAATCGATGAGCTACTTGCAGTAAACATCTGAAAAACGCGTCTTTTCTAAATGCAGCCTTCCTACATGCAATTTATAAACAGATTTTACACAAACTGCCTGCGAGAGAAAAAAAAGTCTTAGAGATTGATATAACATTACAGAAACTTACACACGCTATCCATCTGTTTGTCACCGTTGGGTTAGTGCTGATTATGTATATTTGTGATTATAATGTACTAACTCTTACCAGCGACTTCATACGCGTGGACTTATAATTTTAATGCAAGAATTGAATATAAAAAGCGGTGAGTTAAGTAAAAGGTGTTTCAAAAGCATGGTAGGTTGTGGCTGTACATGAAATTTATCACACATACATAAACTGACTGCGAAAGAAACAATGACATAATAAAACAGAGGATTAGACACGCTATGCGGCTTTCTGTCACCGTTCTCTTAGTTTTAAAAATTTATTGACAAAATATGTTATTTATCCCAAAAAAAGTATCTAATGTCCTTCATAATGTACACAGTATATCCTTGTCAAATCCTACAAACTTTACAAACAGACATAGAGCATCACTTTCCAATTTATAATATGAGATTTAGGTAGCCAGAGGTAGCTGGTAGTAATGTTTCAGTTGCTAGGCTAGTCTCACCTGGGCAGAGCGAGCGGCGCGGGCAACGTAGCAGAGGTAGCTAGCGCCCTGCAGCAGGCGTGGGCGTGGTGGCCGGGGGCGGCGGGGGCGGCTGCGCGAGCCACGGCGTGTGCGGGGGCGGCTCGCAGCGCGGCGGCGGCGGACGGCCGCACTAGCAGCAGGCTCATGTTCAGCGCCGGACCTACGGGGGCGGCACTACGGGTCACACAGCTACTGTGCGCGGGGCGGAGGCTGCGGTCCCATGTTTACAGGGGGTATGCCGTCCCGGTTCATAGATCAACAATCTGGGGTCAGTGATCAGCGAGGCAAATGTCCCAAATATCGTGATCGTATGTCTTCTTTTGTAGTGCAAAATGCCGTCTACTCACGCTCGAACTCGCTGAATTATTCCTATGACCGGTCCTCTAGTCGAGCGAGCTGTGACCGCTGTAGTTTCTTCTAGCTCAAACTAAGGCTCGGTGGACAAACGAAGACTCGGTGGTCATACGAAGGCTCAGTCGACAAATGAAGGCACGCAGCGCAAATGAAGGTTCAGCAACTCAGGAATAGCACATAGTGTCTTCCTCACCCATGCCGCGCAAAAAGGATGTTACATCATAGAAACCTCAACAAGATTCTGCTCAGGGACACTCTCAAATCTGCAGTTTATCAATCATTACTACCAATTTCGTGTATGTTCTGTCAATTGAATCGGTGTAGTCATGAACTGGATCGTGTATGTGTTTGACAAATATATGTAGCGGAAGTATTACAAATTATGAGATCAGAACAGAGTGTAAAGAAAATCATACCATAAATAAGTTACCTGTAGTTACTGAGATGCATAAAGTATACTCTGCATCATTATGCATTATGATTTATACTGTGGTTTCAAATATATGTGATGTCTCGTAAGGATTTGTACCTATAAATGTACAATGTTGAAGTCACTTAAAATACATAATTGGTATTACTATAATAAGTGATTGTTAATAACCAAAAGATGATTCATTTATTCAGAGAAAGATTGTTCCGCACTTTTTAAAATGCCGGAAAATGCCACAGAAATGTTGAATTGTGATGCAATTTGCGGATTTTTACTGCTGCATTAACATAGTATCTGAATGGCAGCTTACACTTAACTGTAAAAAGTGCAAGGCAATGCAAATAAGTAATAAAAAGACCCCGTTTGCTCACGAGTACAAAGTTAACAATTCAGTTGTTGACACGGTCGATTCCCTGAAGTATCTAGGCGTAACAATACAAAGCAACATGAAATGGGACTTGCACATAACTTCCGTCGTAGGCAAAGCAAATTCTAAACTACGTTTTATAGGTCGTATTTTGAGAAGCTGCAATGCTCATACAAAGGAAATAGCGTACAAAACGCTAGTGCGTCCGCATTTGGAATACTGTTGTGCAATTTGGGATCCGTATCGCAAGGGATTGATTGACACGTTAGAGAAAGTACAGAGGAGAGCCGCTCGATTCGTGACCGCTACTTACAGTCCTTATGTAAGTGTCACAGAGCTGATACGTGGGTTAGGCTGGGATTGTTTGGCGGACAGACGACGTCGTTTTCGTTTAAATTTGTTGGAGAATATGCGAAAATCTCTAATTTACGAGTGCAACGAAATACTTCTTCCGCCAACCTATTTAGGTCGCAATGACAGAAGGGATAAGATTCGAGAGATAAGATGCCGTACTGATACATTTATGTACTCTTTCTTTCCTCGTTCTATTCGGGATTGGAATACTCTAAAATAGGATTGGTGCTTAGCACCCTCTGCCACCCACAGTAATTGTGAATTGCGGAGTATAGATGTAGATGTAGAAAGTAAACGTATACTATCTTATAAAATGATACAAAAGCACGTAATAAATAAGAAGAAGGTATATACTCCCCACTCTATAATTTTTCAGTTACTTGATTCTTCGATTTAGTGATTTTAAGATTGCAATGCAGTTTGTGGCTGTTCCGATTGTGCCAGTCAAGTACAAGCATTGCTTCGTCCCCACATAGCACGCGGATAACAGACCAAGCCTACCGTCAGACTCGAGCTTACGTTCAGGCTCGGTCCTCTGCACTGTACTTGGCTAGCAGAGGTCGCGCTGGCAGCGACAAACCGAGCGAGGTGGGGAGTGGGGAGATTGAATTGTGGAACGCCTCTTTTGGGGGCTCAGCGAACCAAAAATTTGGTTAAAAACTTTTATGAATTGTCTGTTTTAAGTGGTACACGACCAGCTACCCGCCATCATCGACAGTAGACCTTGCAGCATTCCACATCTGTGCCATATTGAATCTACGAAGACCACATCGGTCAATCACACTCATTTACGAAAAAGCCAAAACTTCCTCCTGGTGTGGTATGGTGATAGGGAACATTGAACGGACGGAGGAACGTAGAAAGGTTAACTCAGTAACAGAAACGTGCGAAATGGAACGGGAACAGATACATCTGCACCTGGGTCTAAGGATTATAAGTTGAGAAAAAATTGCTTGTTTGAAATCTTGAAATTTTATTACGTTGGCATATCATTTGCCAACAAACTCAACTGGGCATTACACATTGGACAGGTAGTAGGAAAAGATTTCAAAATCCTTCACTTGTTGGAGAGAGTCATGAGGGGAGGTGCGAGAGAAATAAAGGAATTGTGTTACAGAACTTTGGTCAAACCATTGTTTGAAGATGATGATGTAGTATGGGACCCACATTTTGGGTATCACACACAGGAGATGAAGCGCCTGCCAAGATGGGTTAAGAGATTTGTGAATCACCGCACAACACAATCAGTATTTGATATGATAAGGGAGATGGAATAGGATTCATTGGAAGACAGGAGGAAGGTGAAGATAGTCATGGGAGTGTACAAGGCATATATTGACGATGAGCCGTGGAAAGGTGTTGGTGGAAGAATTAGGAGAAGCGCGTGGAAAGTAAAATAACACCATGATCAGAAATGGGTACACTCGATTTCAGGCGTATGGGTGTGGCAACATTTACTTTTCTATGTAAAGGGGACAGGGATTGGAATAAATTACCAAAAGAATTGATAAATAAGTGAAGAAAAACGCTAAAAGAATTTAAAGTTGAAATCAGCAGAGGGAAAAAGTAGGTCGGAAAAGGTAATGGAAAAATGGGTGTGTAGTCATATTGACACCGGAGCGTGCGCTCAATTGCAATTAAATTTAATCCGCACGTTGTTTGTAGGATTTGGGATCATTTATTTGAAGCGATTTAACAAAGCTCTGCGTAAACTCTTGGAACCTATAGCGAAGGCCATTTCCGTTAGTTTATCATTTTTCCTAAGGCGTCATAGCCAGCACAATATTGTTATCTACTACATGCAACTAAATGCGGGTGTGGAAAAACATTCAGCGCATTTCCGCATTACGTAGACAAGCAACGACTTGCAATTATACATTTTAATTTAAATACAGACTTTCATGTCACATACGTTACCGTGATAACTACCTTGTAAACCGTCAAAAATGATGGGATGAATAATGGAGTGTTCTCACAAATCATTTCTCCCCACATAATCCCGAGTGGGTAGTAACAACTATGGTCGTTGTAGCCCGCCACCGAAGGCCTGGCGCGTGACGTCAGCGTTAAGGTGGATTCCCACGGCGCGTGGTTTTGTAGGCCGCACCACATCAGCAGAAGAGTACGGAACAGCACGCGCCACCTGTTAACACTCGACGCCTTCCCACCACTTTGCCTAGTGTCGTTTCAGTTACCCGGGCCTTGGATCTTTACCGACTGGGTGATAGATAGAGGCGCGCCATCCCTGCAACCACAGGCGGGACCTTTTCCACGGCCCGCTCCTTGGCAGCTGGATCGGCGCAGCCGGCAAATGCTTTGCGGTCACGATGGCACAGTGACCAACCTTAACATTTTATTAGTATTGAATAACCTCAAAGTCCGTCAAAAATCACAGGTTTGACGTAATGTTCTGGCGAGTCATGTCTTCTCAGTTGCTTAACTAAAAATAATTGTTAAAAAATAAAGCTCAATGCAGTTCCTCTCTTTTGCGCCGTAGCAAAAAGTTTGTTGTCATCCTGGCCCAGATTGCATTTTAACCTTACAACAAACTCCGCCAAAATTGTCGCTAGAAAATCAGTGCTTCCGTCACACAGAAATTAATATATTCATTCTATCTCATGTTAGTGGCATCATCCATCACGATACAAACTTGATCCAAAATATTCACGGCTTCTCACATCTTTCTTTTTTGTTAACCGTATTTGAGATCGATATTACATTTGAATGGAATGCGGCTGAAATAATTACCTCAGCAATATGGCGTCATTGAAAGCAAAGGAAATTAAAAATAAATTTTAACAATCTATGTTTCACATCGTAATATTAGTTTTAATTGTGCTGCATAGATCGCGATCAGTGTGGAACTACTGTAATGATTTCAGTAACAGGACGCTCATGGAAACAATTTAAACTAACTTAAAAAAAAAAATACTCATGCCTCCTGCTGTTACGTCATATGCAAGCTCAAACAATGTAATCAATACTTCCACTAACATTGCTGGTCGGAAATTAAAGCTTTTATCTTACATTTCTATGGGCAGAGAATTTAAAGAATACCAATAAATCCAACGAATACGAAATAAATATAAGTAACTAATGATGAATATGTCGATTTTCTTTCAGTGTTCTGGAAACTCGTTTTTTCGCGAATGCTTAGCTAAATAGAACTGTTAATAATTATATAACGCACATAACCTCAAACAATATCCCTGACCGTTGTTAGTTGGGCAGCGAAGGCGGGAAGCATGACGTCAAACAGACACAGTGACCAAGATTAGAGTTTTATTAGTATAGATTATTGCGGAGGATTTCTAACGTGAAGGTGTAACAGACTCCTTCCACGTGAAGTGTTCTCGTATTGTGGGGCTGGTAACCTCTGGACAACGGAAGCAATTGCCCGGGGCGGGACGCCATTTGCAGGCGAGGCACGAACGCTGGACCACTGCCAGCAAGGACGGCTGCCAGGCAAGGTCACAGCTCGCACAACCGGTCATCTAACGTAAGAATTAAACAACTATCACCGGCTTGAATGATAAAAACAACCGTATAGAATGCCTGACACAACAAGAGACCGTCTCTTAGCGATTATTGTATCGTGCAGATTCACAGAGATCAAACAAACGACGACATTGTCATTTCATTTAATTGCGATGGAGAGCACGCTCCGATGGAAATTTTCCTACACACTCATTTTTCTTCTTTCTTGTACCTGCTTACTTTCTTATTTTACGAATTTTAATTTCAAATTCTTTTGGTAAATTATCCATCACACATCTTTCGACGCCATACGCCAATATACGCCTTGTACACTCCCGGCACACTCTTCACCATCCTAGTGTTTTCCAATGAATACCATTCCAGCTCCTCTATCATATCAGTTAGTGATATTGTTCTGCAGTAATTTCTAGAGCAAATCTACCAGCCAAAGACTACAGCGAAGAAAGTAGTTAGCACTTCGGGTCGTGCATTTATTCTTAAGGATAAAGTTTTAATTACAATTAGCAGCTGAGGTCCAACACAGAAACAAACGCAGCTAATTCTTAACAGTCTGCTGCTAATGCGATAGCTGTTGAATTACAATTAATAACACATTTGTCAGAGAGACTGCAATATGACTTTAACTAGTAAGTCTTGATGGTGAAAACCAAAATCTTTCTCAAAAACTCAAAGTTTTCTGGTCATCCTACTCACATATATGAATTTAGTTACAATCGTGAAAGGAAAATCATCCTGAGTCATCTACAAAAACAGGGAATTTTACCCAAGTGCGGAGTAAATCTTGCCTCATTCTCTTATAATGACATATTCCATTTAAAAATGTAATTTTTTCAACATAAATGGATTAGTGTAACCTATTTTGCTTACTGTATCGGCAAACGGTTCCAAATGCTTCATTAATACATTGTAGGGAATTCCCGCTTGGAAAACAAATAAATGACAGCAGACCGGATAGGCTCCACAATCCACATCCAAACACCGTGACGTCACTGACCGAACCTCTTCAGGCAATGACTCCGGAAACTGTATTTGACAAAACAATTTGAGGTTGTTATGAAATCTTCACAGGATGTATCGCCGTTTGGTAAAGTTAAAAAAAAAAATGTTTGGAAGGTTAATTCAGCCGTTTTCAACAGTTGTGAAACTATCTGTACTGGTCAAAAGAAGCTGTCAGTCAGCCGACCAATAGTGATGCTTTCACGACTGAAGAAGACAGCAGAGAAAGCCGTCGAAACATCTTCATTTTACTGCACTATCTGACGGGAAAATTTCGTTGCAACCGAACGCATGAAAGTCCTCCATTCTTACAATTTAATTATTCTCCTGTGATCTGAAAAGAGATACTTAAAACATACAGCGTGTAGGATTTGAAGCGTTTAAATCCCCGTTTAATAGGGCTCGAACCCTATTAACATTTCCATGAAACTGCTGTCTCCGATTACTGAATTGTTATATCAGTCTGACTCGATACATGTATACAGCTCTTTTCCACCTCCGTACAGGAGAGAACTCATTACATCACTATATCACCTTCAAAAATGAACACACTGAAGTTGAATGGATTGTTCAGGCAGTTCATTTCCTCGCAGTTACTTAGCTAAATACAATTGTATTAAATAATCCTCATATTCTCGAAAAACGATGTATAAGAAAACAACTACATTGACTGAATATAAATAAACAATAAAACTAATAACTAATATATCAATTTAAACATTATACATAC
Organism: Vandiemenella viatica; assembly: GCA_031002005.1. Lineage (NCBI taxonomy): Eukaryota > Metazoa > Arthropoda > Insecta > Orthoptera > Morabidae > Vandiemenella > Vandiemenella viatica. Next base: position 198,312,884 of record JARYHS010011408.1, read on the forward strand.
TTTACTTTCAGTGTTCTGTTGGACCATTTCTTCGCAGTTGGTTAACTAACAGAATTGTTATTAAATAACGCCCATAACCTTGATTATGCAGTAACATATCTGGCACCGATTGGTCGGGCGACGAAGCCCGAGCTCGTTGTAACGACCAAAGTTGCCCTTTATTAGTACTGAAGTGTTACTCCAAATTTCTTGTTTTTAAATTCCAGCAATATTTTTTCATAGCAACAAACTTCAACTTGACGGTTTTATTAATTTTAAATACATACTCTGGGATTATTTGACGGTAATTTGGTGCTACAAGAGATCTAGAAGACTGTTCTTTCGATAAATTCGATGAAACCCCCCGTAATTCAATCAACACGTTCTTTTCACGCCTCGAGAATACGAGTTTGACCATCGGACCAATCATCGAAATTTCTATTTTCCAGAAACCAATCCAGCACCAATGCTGTGATGGTTCCTTCAAAAGGCCATAGCCTAGTCACTGTTCAACATTCTCAGATCTCTCACGGTCCCTAAAAAATTATTTGCTCTTCTCTATGTTTCTCTCACCTGGATTCTTTGCGAACAACCTAAGACACAGCTGCCTCGTTAATAACTCGAAACCTTGAGAGATGGGATGAGGATGAGGGTGAAGAGACTATGTTGGTTTTTTTTTTTTAATGAAAACTTCTATAATCGCGCTACGCGATGTTTGGGTGGGGGTAAATCTATGTGTTCGCAAGAAGCCACCTGTTGCACGTCAGATCGCGGCCGTCACGGTCACCTGTTGCGCTTATGATATGCGCACGGGACGTTTTTCGCAAAATCTTTACTCAAACACGCAGTTTTTATCTGATTTTGATGGAATTTTGCATACATATATTTTAAAACAAACAGAAAACACTGTTGATTTACAGAAACCTAAATCCTCTCCTCCTTTCCCTCCTCACCTTAATTTTTGTCACCGTTGTTCATACAAACCCACAGTTTTAGAAGCTGTATTTCATTATACGAACTACGCCGGGACGTTTCGTGGTAGGCCCATGAAGAAATGAATTAGCCTTCTTACCTCTGACCCAATACCTTGGTACATGTCCTTCGGGAAGATTTGACGAACCGTTGGGTTGAGAACTAAGTTAGATTTTTAGTTTTTGAAGTGAAAACTTCATTAGGCCCGTTGGGCGATTTTTGGATGGATAAAATCTTATAAGTTCGCATTACCGACGTGCTAATGTTAATAGCATATCTGTTGCAGTCAGTTGGATTAGAGGTTAAGGTGTCTGACTGGCAAACGAAAGGTCCCTGGTTCGAATCTTCGTCTCGGTGGGGTTTTTCATAGACCATTAACCCGACCTTCACATCTACCATAGCTTCCCATGTAATGTGAAGTACGCAAGAATGCTTCCGTGGTTTTGATTCCATGTTAAACTGTAGGTCCTCTATACCTGGTAGCACTACCGGGTTCGTTAAGGTGTCTAAGATAGGGGCGGAATGCGCAGCCACTAGAAACTCGGTCACAAGTTCATTACAACCACACGGAATTATTTTTTAGTATATCTGTAGCTGTAAGTATGAGGTGCCGCAGATATGATATTAATAGTTTTACCTTTTCATTTCTGTCGGCAGTCCAAAATGACGGCCATCTATTTTTTTTTTTTTTTTTTTTTTTTTTTTTTCTGTCATCAGTCTTTCAACTGGTTTGATGCAATCCTCCATCCCTTCCTATCTTGCGCTAACCTTTTCATCTCAACATATCCCTTCCATCCTACGTCCTCAATTATTTCCTTCATATATTCTAATCTCTGGATTTCTCTGCAGTTCTTACCTTCGACTGTTCCCACCATCAACAAATTAGCCAATCCAGCATGTCTCAAAATATGACGTACCAGCCTGTCTCTTCTTTCTGCAAGCTTCTTCCAGACTCTTCTTTTCTCACCCATCATTTCCAAAATATGTTCATTTCGTACTTTATCTGTCCCTTTAATTTTCAGCATCACACATTTCAAATGCTTCAATTTTTTTTCTTCCTAGTGTTCCTAAAGTCCATGTCTCGCTACCATAAAGTGCTGTGCTCCACACATAGAGTTTTAAAAAGTTAATTCTAAGTTCAGGACTTTTTTTCTTTTTTTTTACTTTATTCCTGCTTCGGCCATCAGAATTCACTTAATTTTCTTATCGCATGCGCTCCTATTTTTATATTTACCGTAATCTACTATTATTGCTATCGTTTCTGCTACATTTCATCACATTTGTCTTACTTTGGTTTATATTTTGTCCAAATTCTTCCTGCAGTATTTTGTTCACGATATTCAGTAAGTTCTTAATATCCTCAGTATGTTCTGCTAACAAGACAATGTCGTCAGCAAATCGTAGCATACTGATTTCTTTCCCTTGTGCACGTATGTCACATTCAAATTGTTTTCACTTCCTTTATTGCTTCCTCTACATATAACTTGAAATTTTGGGATAAACTACAACCTTATCTCACACTGTTTTTACTGATGCATCTCTCTCTCTCTCTCTTTGGAAGTGAACAAGGAGTGTATTGGTGATGAGGCGTGAAAAAAATATTGATGGAAAAATTAAGACGGGAAAAGATGATCGTGACCACAAGATGACACTAGATTTCAGGCATATCGGAGTTAGGGATAGAAATAAATTACCAAGAGAAATTATGAATAATTTACCAAAAACGCCGAAAGAATTTAAAATTAAAATTCCTAAAGTAGGCGGGTACAAGAAACGGGGAAAATTGATGTACAGTGAAGTTAGAAATGGAGAGACCGCTAAATCGCAATTGAATTAAAAAAAAATTTAAAATAGTTTTTATCACCACGAATTTTATGACTCGTTGACGTCCAGGTTATCAGAATTGCCTTAGAATTCTGAGCAACGAACGGGAAGAAAATTTGTTATGGTGTTTATGAGTGAATCGTCCATGGTTGGAGTGACTTAGAGAAACTAGCGGAAACGGAAATCTGTAATGTCGCAACCGGAGTCGAAACTGGCTTCTCGCGAGTTCCAGTCCCGCTTTCTGCTACTAAACGGCCTCATTCGAAGTTGGTAAAATAAACATCTCGTAGGAAATATTTTTTTTATATATATATAATAGATACCAAAACACCTCAAGATTATTAATGTCTCTGTAACAGCAGCGCAGTAGATATGTAGAGCACAATTATTGTTAGATTCGTCATTAAGAAAATTCCTTTGAGAGAGAAACCAGATAACGTTCTTACTTGAAGATCATAATCGGTTTCCCGCTCTGCGTTCGTGCAAAAGTAATTGTTTGAAGTTCCTTTGTGGTTGGGATCCTCCATTTTTTCCGCTCTTCTGTATGCTTCAAAAAATGTAGCTCGACTTCAAATAAAGTGAAAAAGGAAGCCGTAAAAAGAAAGCGACGTAGTAATGTTAAACACTTGAAGCAAAGCAAAACATAACAATAAACTTAATTTTTCACGTAAAGTGTTTATTTCATTTATCACCGCTCCTTTAGACAAAGAAGTTTTATATTAAAAACGCACTTACATCTAAAACCTTCAATAGCAATACGAAACTCCTTGTTTTTATATTCAAATGATTTGTTAAGGAAGATTCTATGACTGATTTCTTGCAATCTTATGATATTTATCCATTTCTGTCGGATCTCAATTTAAATTATTTTGTCTGACTTCTGCGTACAAGTGTCGTACAAGAAAAAAATTAAGTTAATTTAATCGTTTGCTTATGATTTCTGCTATGCTGTGATTACCCGTTTTTTTTCCGGATTGGACATCTTCTATAAAATCAAGATCACTCTCATTTCAATCACTATAGTGAACCGTGTAGGTTTTGTACTAACATTTTTTTTTTTATTATTATTATTATTTTTTTTTTCGTGATGGTTTTACGCCTGGTCGACGCCAGTTCATTAGAGCGATAGAGGACTGAGGCCAGGGAACAAGAAGAAATTCGGCCATGAAAAATACGTATAATCAAAAATTATTTTAAAAAATCACTCTTTGACGAGGAGTAAAGCCATAAGAGAAATAAATGGAAGAAAAGAAAAATATCTCATTATTTTTCGTATTATTGAAAGAGAAAATTACTATTTTTATCGTCTAAGTGATTGCTGGTTTCTTTGGTGTTTATTTCTGATGATATTTCGCTGTCTGAAGACTGATATATATTAAATCCGCATCTTTAAAATACCCTTATTAGAAACATATTCCCAGAATATTCGGTTCCTACCTGTTCAGTAATGCTATCGTCATATTTATAGAGTAATTCCCCCGTTTCAATCTGTCCGCTATATACTGTTATCACTCTTCGGTATGGCACCGGTACATTTCTAAAACATCAAAACGCCCTAAACTCCTCTGGACATAGAGCCGTTTGTAAGATCACTCTTGGTGCAGGCTCTGATCCATTGATGGGTCCTGTCAGGGTCGCCGTGTAAGATAACTCTTAGTTTTGTTAGTTAGTCTGTGCAAAGGCAACTATAGAAAACAAGTAGGTCCTGTTATACTTCTTTCATTATTTACGTAGAAGTCCCTAATTCGCCATCCAGCTCTTAATTAAGTAACGCAAGTTCACCCGTGGAATGAGTAAGCAAGCGTGTCAGTAGCTATGATACTTCTCTTCAATTTAATAGACAAGTAGCTTCTCAATGCGACCTCCAAACGTTTTTGGTATTGTGACCCTTACGGCCGATAGCAGCACTCTCTCTATGTCCACGAGGGTGGCCGATCACCGGCTCACGTGACCGGAAACTAACGCTCCTATGTGACTTCCGAAACTTCCTCATCATCCGCGTAACTCTGGTACTGACAAAATATATTGTTGCGTAACTAAAGGGAACGTAATATTCACGTGTTCCCTTCTATTGTCTGTCCAACCTCTTGGTTATCCAGAGCGTAAGACTGGAGGGAGAGCGACCTTCCTGGGCCGACAGACGCACTTGTTATGCGCACAGTGTCTGGTCTGCTGGCGGGAACCCAGCGTCTGAGTTCGAGGACCGGTGCGGCAGCCAAGGACAGGCTGGAGACTTCCGCACAGACACTACCAGCAAGTGTCACAGCGTCTCAATACATACAGCTCCTACTGGCTACTCTACGAGGTACATATTTAATTCAAGTTACTTAGTTGATACATAGTATTAGTCAAAACAACTGAGGACCCAAATGGACCTTCATAATTTGGCACTCCCGTTTTTTTTTGTTTTTTTTAAAAAATACGTGATGAGACAGCTATACCGCTTTTGTGTCGCTGGAGTAATATTAAGTTTGTGGATAGAGCGATTTCCATCCTGGCGAGTTCTCGCATCATTTTATACTGATGCTTTTTGATTTTTTTTTGTATCAGGATACGATATAGCTGATGTCTCCAATAGCCTGATCTTGACAACTAAAATGTGGATATTCTCTAATCTCTTTCCAATAAAAATGGCTTGTGAAGTTTCTGTGATGGAAACCGTGTCTAGAAATAGTATTGATAAGGCGTTTGTTGATATTCCACCTTGAAGTGTTACTTTTTTTCATGATGTTATCATATTTTTTTTGCTTATAGCTTTACGCCTCGTCGATAGACGCATAGACCACTGGACTGGCGACCGCGTCAATAGAATCTGAAAGTGTGTAAAAGCTGAGACAGCTATACTAGTAGTAGCACGTAACAGCATATGAAACATTAATTTTAAATTAAGCCCCATAACATTGTTACACCGTCCTACCTCTGATACAACGGGGTTAGTACTAGGGATATCCACTAAACATCGATGCATCGTATCTATTCGATGTTTACCATACGATACATCGGATTGATACCCTGTTTTGACGAAGAATTTTTTATTCGATGCATCGATTTTTTTACAAAAACATCGAATCAATAAAAAAAACTAACTCTGGCTAATAATGAGAAAAATAATAGAAATAAATATTAAGATTACTAAATTTATTCAAGATTAAATTAAATTATTTCAATTTAAAGTAACAGTTGGTGACACCTGTGAGCACTTAGCGGAACATAACAACGGTGAAGATGAATTTTTCTTGCGGTTGGCTATATTGTCCGTATGAGAGAATGGATAAAATCAATTTCTTTGGTTTACTCCTACTGTATTCCGCTGTTTGCTGTGAATCGAAATAAGATATTATTTCTCTATACCAGCTGTTACCTGATACTCTTCAATATTTAAATATAAACAGGGTTAGGGGCAACATCTGCTTGACTATTATCGGGACTTTTGTTGCATCGGAACGTTTATTTTTGAAGGCTGGTCAAATAGTCTAGAAACAGAATGAAAGGAAACCGATTGAGTAAACTTTTGTTTCTGCAAAGCTTGCCTCCACACCATTGGTGTTAAGAGGTTAAAGACTTAACATTAATATTTTTAGTATTCAATGTCTGGTTTTTTATTGTAAGTAATGGTCTGGTATCGTAATAAAATATATATGTTAATTTGTAGTTTCTGTTTCACTCTCAAAGCTATATCTCACTAATACAACACTACTTAACCAACACACAAGATCATAAAATTAATTTTTTAATGTTGGGTCAAAGGTAACGCTGTGGCCTCACATTTGGGAGGCCGCGGGTACGAATCCCGTCCAGGCCTCCAGATTTGGGTTTTCCATGGTATCCCCAAATCATTCCAGGCGAATGTTTCGAAAGGATGATCGCCGAATTCCTTCCCGTTCCTTGCCCCGCAGTCCTATCCCGCCTCTAATGACCTTGCCGTCGACGAGCCACAAACAAAAAAAAAGCATAAAATTAAACTCATTACAGCTATAGCACTACACTGTTGGTATAGTGTTACTCTGTGTTCACACGGACCAAACGAAAGGCAATGAACTATCTAAGGTCAACTTGAAATGAATATCAAACAATTGTCACATTTTCTCTTGGCGATTTAAATGAACAGGCAAGAGATAAATGAAACGACATTTGCCGACGAATATTATTGGTTTGTATTTGTTGCTCTAGTAAAAACATAAAAGTATTCGATGTTAAAAAACATCGATGTTTTTAAGCGATGCATCGAGAAACATCTATGCAGGGTTCCGAATAAAAACATCGATGTACTTTCTAAGTGGACATCCCTAGTTTCGACGCTTCCTTCGGACAGATCCAACCAACCTTCGGGTTGTGGACTAAGTCAGTTTCTTTTTAGTTATGTCAAACAATATAGCTACAGTAAGCTTGTGGCTTCGCTTCAGTCATTTAAAGTAAATCTATATAACAAGTCCACCAGCGAGTGGGAAAAAAGTTACTAGTTTCACAGATGACAACGCAAACAATGCACACAGTATGTGGTACACTTATAACTTGTTAGGTTGACGGTTCGTAAATTTACATTCTTCCGCATCAGAATAGTTCTGCCAACAGCAGTTTGTATTCCTACCCTCTTTCATTTGTGATTATCTGCGATTCGATCGGTTTCCTTGTCTTATGAGACTTGAGATGTATAGGGGAAAAAAGTTGAAGAAAATCACAGGTGCTCAGTTACTATATTCGACATTGGTTTTCGAAAACCGTGAAAATAACTCTCACGAAATTGTCACTAACAAATAGAATTAAGAAAGGTTCCTTACGTAGCTGTAAACATCATTTTTCCTAATACATATCTTTGTTTTGATAGAATTTATACCTAAGTTCTAAACTACTTCACAGTATAGAACCGATAGTACACTCCGATTAAGGAGACTCCATGTGTTTCAGTTCCCACACAAAGAGTTATTACCATCAAGTTATCTGACTGCGATTTTATCGCAAAATCGATTATTTGTTGTGATGAATTGAACATATGAACATGTGTAATGAATGAAAACGAAAGTGACTTACGCAAGCAGAAATGTACCGTCAAAAGACCTAATTCTCGCGTCTCCTTGTTGAAGTTAGTAAATTTGTTTAGATATTCGACCACATCGAATCCATTACTTAGCGTGGATTAGTACAGTAATAATCCATTCCATATTACTCTGTTGGTACGAATACAGGCACCACCTAGCGATTATCTCCTGAGTTACTGCAGCTCGGGTGTTGACGTTCGTACCATCTGGCGGCGGCCGGACGAGTTATGTGCAGTTTCACTTGGCGAATGCCGGAAATAACGACAAAAACAGCTCTTCACACCAGCTGGTGTTCACGAAGTACACTGTACAGCTGTTTTATATGCGTGCGAAAGCAGCAGTGATCGGAACAGAAAGCTACCGCAAGGCGAACTGAGGTTAGATATTAACTTCTGAAGACCTGCTCACATTGATTTTCTTACAATCCGTGCGTTTCAATGACTATGAAGATGAGTCCTACTGTATAGTCAAACAAACAACTTGACATAGGAATTAGCGCTGGCATATTCCAGAGACATGAGTATAAAAAATTTGTGTAAATAATGCCTATGTTCCCCAACACAGATTCTTGCATTTTGTATGAATGAAATACATAAGTGAAACTGGTGAATTGCTTTAGCTCGGCGATTCTCAACCTTTTTCAACAGGGAGACCAATAAAATGTCAAAAATAATTTTATGGACCACTGACTTACACGGACAAATTTTTTACCTAAGTGTACATTTGGATATATTCCCCTTAACACCTTCACCTACAGCGTCCTCATAAAACTACTTAATGAATATATATCTAAATAAAAGACTACTTTTATAACTACGGCAACATGTCCGTGAAGCCGACGTTTTGCTCACTACGTCATCGTGTCCGCAACGGTGACGTCACACACTTAAACTTCTTTACCAGACGAATTGCGTCCAGAAATGTCACTACAAAATCGAGGTTGTGGCTATTATTTAACAACGGCGAAGAAATGAAATAGCAGAACTCTGAAAGATAAGTTTATATTTGGTTTAAATCAACCCATTACTTATTACTTGCTTTTTGTTTATTTAAATTCAATCGATGTAGATGTTTTCTTATACTCTCTGTCCAGAGATATTGCTGTAAGAGTAAACCAATAAACATGTGCCACATTTCATAGTTTTTAAGGTTATGAGTGTCATTTAATGATGATTGTATTTAGTTAAACAGTTGCGGAAAATGAACTGCCAGATCATTGCGTTCAACCCATCATTTTTGAAGGTTTTGAAACCCATTTATATTCGATGTAGTTGTTCTAGCTAAGTTCTATGTCACTGTTATAATAAGCTTGAAGAAATGAATATACTGTCATTTTAGACGGGATTAGAAGCAAGTTCTATTATAACAACAATGCACTCATAACTTCATATCTTGAAATTAACAGCTTTCTGCCTGGTACTTGAAATATTCATGGCTGTCAGAAAGTTTGTCTTATACCTTATATAATACGACCAAAGTATCGTTTTTAATATTGCAAATTTTTATTAATTTATTTTTTGTTACGATATGATTAATTCAATAAAAATTAAATTATTAGTCTAATATTTAGGATATGGACCATCTGTGCCATGTTGGCGAACCACAGATTGAGAATTGCTGCGTTAGACCATGGAAATATATGGAGGAGAAGTGACGTTAAATTGGTGAAGCAGGCTCGCGCATGCGCAGTGGCGGCAGCGGCGATATTGCGCTTCCAAACAATTGGGATGTTCCCAGTATATCCCGTAAACTAAGCAAGATATCGAAAAATTTTATTCTTTATTTTCGATTTGTCTCGTCGTGTTGCATAAGAATCGATCATTAAATTTGACTTTTGCGAAATTTTTCTTCTCCATTTCAACTTAAGACACCTCACTTTTGATACAGTATATCTCTAGAACTAGGTGAGATATCGAAAATTTTTATTCTTTATTTTTCATTTGTCTCGTCTTTTTAAATAAGAATCCATCATCAAATTTGACTTTAACCAATTTTTTCTTCTGAATTTCAACCAAAACCATTTCACATTTGGGACAGAATATCTCGAAAACTAAGCAGGATATCAAAAAAATTTATTCCTCATTTTTTATTTGTCATATCGAGTTACATAATAATCCATCACCAGATTGCGGCGTCACCTTTACCCTAGAGTCCCCTTGAGGTTTTTGTACATATTCCCCGTGTCTGTATGGAAGCGGCCATGCCCCCTCCACTCCGGCCATGCCCCCCACTCCTCCTCCGCCCTGCTTCACTTCAATGCGTGGTGAAGGTCTCTTGCGTCGTCTCCATATATTTCCTTCCTCCATGCGTTAGACCAGACACCAGTTCAAAGCACTCTCGCTTCAGTCGGAAGTGGTTACCACTGACCTCTATCGTTCAAAGCACTTGTAACGCCACAGTGAGAATTATATACAAATATGGAAGCTTCTGAGTGTATGATATCACAGGAGTTGACGGCAGGAGTCTCGATTGTAGTATTGGGAGTCGGTCACCAGCTTAGGTACGGAACGGACGTGTCAAGATTATACCAGTAGTGCACAAGTTTAATGTGAATTGTGATCCGCTAGCATCGACGCTTAACGACCGAGATGTTTAATAGAAACAGTGTCGAGAGATAGACACAGAACTAGGACTGAATAGCCAGTAAACGTAACTTTCAATTGGTTGTTAGACCGGCTAGAATGTGGAACAGACTGTTTATGTGAATTTTTATTGGGGCTACGACTCGCTTTCATCAATCCTTTTCACGAACCTAGCAACTTCAGGGAAGAAGTTTTAAAAGTGTGCGTTCTGGCTTCGCATCCGGGAGGACGGCGGTTCGAATCCTCGTCCGGGCATCCAGATTTGGGTTTTCCGTGGTTTCCCCAAATCACTCCAGGCAAATTCCGGGATGCTTCGTTCAAATGGCTATGGCCAAATTCCTTCCCGTTCCCTGTCCCCAGATCCATCCCGCCTCTAATGACCTGAACTGTCGACAAGGCGAAAAAAAAAAAAAAAAAAAAAACACCTTTTGTCATTGTAGTCATGATCACAGCTTTTATTACGTTGCGCCCCAGTTTTGTTATTTGTAAGTATGAGGCTTTGGATAGTCGCGGTGGATAGAGTTTTCGTATCAGTAATGTAGGAACCCAAATTTTCTATCTTAATTTATAAGAAGGCACTCCCGATAACTCTAATGAGTTAAGGAACTCTGTGAGATATGTCGTAACTTGTGAGGAATTAAAATAATAGCATCGATTTAAATGTAATTGCTATACAATAAGTTTGTCTGTACACAAAACTCATAAACAGACCATAAACAAACTGACTGCGAGAGAAACAAAGCCTGAGTAACCAATGTAACATTACAGAGACTTACATACACTCCCCTTAGGTTTCTCAGCGTTCGGTTATTTTTCAAACTTTCATGGCAAAATATGAAAAAGGTATCCTGTCCTTGCTAATGAAACATGGGTTTCCTTATATAATTCAACAAGATCGGCTTAAACGTTTAGTCTTAACAGGCAGAGTTAATTTAGAATTTATAATATTTATGTGTATAAGGGTTATCGTACCGAGCTTGACGGTTGAACGGTTAAAGTTCTGGCTTCACATCCGGGAGAACGTGGTATTAGATTGTTCGTGGTTTAATTAATAAGGAAACTAACTAGTCCACGATACAGTTCTGTTTAAACTTGCTTTTATTTTCATAAACACTACGTCAACGATACTGTTTACATGCATACATACAATCTAGAGATTACGTACAACACTTCTTCCACAGACAATACAGTACTTGCCCGTCGTAAATTGAGTCGGTGAAAACTGTTTCTCTGTCTCGGTTGTTAGCTTTATATAAACTCTATCGAAATTTCTAGAACACTTCAAAAGCTTCCGACAGATATTTCTCGAACATTAACAATACTTAAACAATTGAAACAAATTAAAAACAACCAGAATTAATACATAATCATTTACAATCAATACAAAATAGTCAGAAATGGAAATTAAAGATTTTTAAACACAAAATTATTTACAGAAATAATTTTAAACTGTATCAAATTGTTCTTTAGACATAGTAACTTGCATTAATACTTGGAATTACAAACATTTAAGCGATTTCTTGTATAATTCTGTTCTTAAACATATGAAATGGCCTCTAAATAATTTCTTTTCATAAAACAAAGTCTATATACATTGATTTACAGTATATTGCAAAAACAAACATACAAGATCATATTCAACTATAAGTGCTTCATAAAATACCATTCCATTTAAGTTTAGGTTTGAGGGCTGTTGCAGTCGGTTCTAATATCCGTCCGGACATCCAGATTTAGATTTTCCATGGTTTCCCCGAATCACTCCAGGCGAATGTCAGGATGGTTCCTTCAAAAGGACATGGCCGTGTTCTTTCCCGTTCTTTGTCGTCACTCCTTTCCCGCCTCTAAAGACATCTACACCTCGTCAAGGAGTAAAGCCTCAAGCAAAAAAAAAAAAAAAAAAAAGTTATTGTGAAATAAACGCCTGCTTTTTTAGAAAAATGGGTAAAATGCTACACGTATTCAGCGTCACAAATCTAAACGGCTTTGGCGAACTTTTTAGTTGTGTCATTCTTCTACTACCTCGAATCGCAGAGTTGGTGAGTGTTGACTATAGAGTTACGTGGTGCGGGTGTAATATGTCGATGCCTGCTGACATTACGAAACTGGCGAGAAGCGACAAGGCGAGCTGGTAGGTGACGGTAAGGTCACAGGGAAACAATACCGCAGTCACGTGACACAAGTCTTCCGGGTTTCGTAGACTGCGTGTTATACCGCTGTCTCTGCAGCCACATCTGCTTGCGGGACACAATGTAATAATTGGAAGAGGCTTAAAAAGACGGAGAAATGGTTTCTCAGTCAAAAACGTTCTCTCTAAAACAATCAGTCGGTGTGTATTCGCATTCTGTGTTAGTACAAACCGCTGAAGAAAGAACTCTGTTGTATTGTATGTAAATAATTTCTTTTGGAGCTGCAGCATTTACAGTCATGACACAAATTCCTAGACTCCTAGAGAAGCAATGGTATTTCTGATTCTAAATTCGTTTTACTGCACACAAAACGTTTTATTTTCGTTTATGATTTTGAGTGACAGTTTAATGAATGTTTTGGTGCAGGTAATGGAAGAAAATAATAAATTATTGATGTGGAATAAAATTTTAGGAGCTAAGTAGAAAATTTAATCAGCGCTGGCTATTATATGTGTGTTATTGAAACGCGTTTGTGATTCTAGTTTCTACAAACAGTTTTCATCATTTGCTGTAGATATTATTCTTCTTACAATAACAGCATCTACTGATGCGTACGCAACATATCAAAAAGACCATATCTATTTACAATATACTATTTTGATCATTTATGTTTCTGTGTTTATCCTACGAATTTTTTACTTGGCGGCACGGACAGAATATTTCTGGGACATAATGTCGTGACTCATTCTGAACAGTACCGGTATTCTCAGCACTCCGCATTTTGTTCTGTGTGTCTGGGTGTATGCGTAGTGTTTGCTATCTTTGTTGGCAAGCAAACACATTCGTAGTTACTCAGCTCACTAATGATTTTAGCCGATAACGATAATGGATTCCTAACGACACACCAGACGTAACGTAATAATTTCTATTCAAAATCTGCGCGACAGTTATTTAATTTTGGATGAAGAATGTGCTAAACATTTTAAGAGCTAAGTCAGTCATTCAGATTTCCTTTTTCCCGTGGATTCCCGAAATATCTCAAGTGAATGCAGGAGTAGACCCTTCAAAACGCCATGGCCGAATTCCTTCCCTTTCCTTGCCCCCACTTTTCCCTGCTTCTATTGATCGTGACGTCGACAAGACAAAAACACCGCGCGTGGTGGGTGAACGGTTAACATTCTGGCCTCGCATTAGGGAGGACGCCGGTTCGAATCCCCATCCAGGCATCCAGATTTGGGTTTTCCTTGCTTTCCCCAAATCACTCCAGGTGAATGCCGGGATGCTTCCTTCAATAAGGCCATAGCGAAAATCCTTCCCGTTCCTTGCCCCAGTCCCATCCCGCCTCTAAGGACCTCGCTGTCGGCAAGGAGTAAAGCCCAAGCAAAAAAAAAAAAAAAACAAAAAAAAGGCAAAAAAGCTAGTGGGATATTTTTGTTCAAACTGAAAATTTCATTAATATCTGGATGTTGTGGATCATTATCAACAATTGCTGACAATATTAACAAATAAATACAGCCTAAGCAATTGAATATCTGTTCTTTTATTTACTTTCAGAACGTATTCGATTCTTAACTGAAGCATCTTTAGCGGGTTTCATGTTTATTGTGTATACATGTTACAATATTGTTATGTTTTACATTTGGGTATTGAAGTTTTTACACAAATTATAATCCAGTTAAATTTTTTGATATATTGCTTTATTTATCCACCATTCTTAGCGCAAATACAGGGCGTTCGCCGGGAAACGCAACCCACTGTTAGCGCTATAAGGAAGCGCTCATCTTCCGGCATTATTCCACCGTCGGCCGCGGACTATTTCATAATAATTACGCTTCATAAACTTCATAAACTTGTATGTGCTAAGCATTTAAATGTGACGTAATTCATTAGCTTACCTTATAAAAGATGCTGGAAGTGTTGACCCTCTTGTGTAATGCACATTTCACATCTTCTGAACATATTTCGAGACACACGCTGCCCTAACTGACTTAATGATTTTTTGGGTGACTGTTCTAGTCGAAAAGCGATATCGTCAATTTTCTCCTCTGTGAGAATACGGTTGACCGACAGTCTCTTTTTGTTAAAAAATGAACCCGTTTCTCTTACTTTTTTAACCAGACTCAGAATTGTTGATTTAACTGGCAGTAAAGCGCCAGGAAATTCGCGACGAAATTTACTGCGACACTTTTTAAACGACTTCTTCTTCACATATGTATCGTAGAGAAATATTCTTTGTTGCAAACACTCAAACACGGTACAGATTAATAAGAGTATGAAGCCCCAAACCAGCCAAACCGCAAAGAAACGTTTATTCACAACACTGATTAATAAGAGACTGAAGTCACAAACTATCTACAATGCAAAGAAACCGTTCTTAACAATGTAAGGGTCACTGCACTGCACTGTTGGGGCAGCGGAGGTGTTAAACAGTGCGGTGATTCACGGTGCCGTGTGGCGGAAACTGTTGGCTCCACTGACCGAGCAAGTTGCCGACGGCAACAGACTGGGAGGGTAGCGTTTTCCGGCGAACGCCCTGTATAAAGAATATTGTTCATTACGGGATCTTCCGTTTCATACAGAACGTGCCTAACATTTTTGTCGTTGTTCGCACTTACTAGCGATTTATTCTCAAATATTGAAGGCAATTTTATTGTTTTCTTATGAATCAAACGGGAAGGTATATACAGGCAGCTAAAGAATCTGTCATACCAGTGGGTTAACTTCTTCGTGACATAAGAAACTTTGACTATGAATTTCAAGAAGCTAGTCACTTTGAGTAGGTCTAGAGTTATGTTACCAAGAACAACACTGAAAGCTAATTATTTTCCTCAAACGATATCGCTTAATGATGTGGGTCTGAATAATAGGTTACGTTTCTTAAGTAAATAACAGTTGTTAATAAAACTAAAATAAACATAAGCAACAAAACTAGTAACGCCGTCAACTAGGGAAGGTATAAAACGTCTTTGAGGTTTCAAATAAGCAAAACAGTAGGTGTTTAAATACTGGTCAAACAGTGATGAAGTAGACAGGATTACGATCGGTGTAGTATTTCGTTGTAATCTTCATTCATTAACAGTTATACAGCATAACGTCAAGGTTAGCATAGATTTACCCCATCGAAAATCACCCAACGCACCTAAACAAGTTTTCACTTCAATAATTCCGAGTGACCTTAACCGCTGAGCTACCAGACCGCCTTGTTTTGAAGAATACGTATGCTAAGTACTATCGAAATTGGATAAAAACCATGGGTTTTTATGAAAAATGTTTACAGAGGGGGGAAAGGAGTAAAGGGTTTAGGGTTTTGTAAATCAAACGTAAAAAGTGTTGTTTTTTTCTATTTCTTTTAAAGCATACATGTGCAAAGTTCCATTAAAATAGAATAAAAACTTTGTGTTTTTATGAAGAACGTTGGCAAACAAAAAAAACAAAAAATGTTTTTAAATATTAGATACAAGTATAATCTATACTTTCATTGCTTTCCAAGCACAACATGTCTTACTTATAGCTAGAGACAAACTGTTCACATTAGCATGCAAGTGACGCAAAAACTCAAAAGATTTTACCTATGCAAAAAGCGTCCAACGTGCATTTCATACGTGCAACACATCATAACATGTAGGTAACGGGAAGTCACAAACTCATAGATTTACCCCCGTCAAAACATCTCCTAACATGCCTTTAGAAGTTATCAAATAGCCCTTAGGATAATTTGGAAGGAGCCTAACAAAGTGAAGTGGATTTCTCGAGTGTATTACAATTATTTCCATCTTTGTGAGACTTATCGTAAAAAATGTAATACTGTTTGTTTTTAGTACTTCTCTGGAACTTGTGTCGAGGGAAAATTGTTAACAGTATTCATTCAGGGGCATTATGCACGAAACATTCAATTATTTTTTACCATTTTTATGGACCTTTGAAATGCTTTGCTGATTAAAACCAAATACGGGTACTGTCTACGAAAGGTATCGTACGTTAACGATAGAAAAGTTCGAATTCACAAAGAATTTACTCACAGAGACAAAGAAAAATCTGCTGGATTTTTCAATTAGTTCCCCAGGGATCAAGTGAGAAAAAGGATTATGAGGAACTTCATTTGACCTATTACTATTACACTATTACTATTACAATTACTTCGCAATTTACTAAAAGTGTTTGGCGGAGGGTGCATTGCACCTATCAGGAAAGGTAATGAATGGTTTGGAAGGGATATACGGGATATGGCAGGTGGCGCCCATGGGCTATTGTGAGGAACCATTCCAGCATCTGGAAGGAATAAGCATCCCGATCACTGGTTTGGTGCCAAAGTCCTGGGTTGAAGCCCAATCCTCCCCGCAGTGCTCTTTTGGTTGTGATTAGTGGGTTGTATGGGGACGTTAAGCCTGGCGGCGCTTGTGTCTTTGGGAAGAGTAGGACAGAATGAGTTGGTACCGGCTTTTCCATCCTTCCTTCATCCATCGTCCACAACACTCAATACTGAACCCATACACTCATACACGTTTAGGAACACTGTCACACTGCCAACAGGAAAACACCCTTGTTAATCTTTCCTGACGTTGCGACGAATGAGTGAACATCCCTCATCGCCTACTCCCGGACACGTGCAACACGAAGAGCAAATTGGGGAAGGATGTCGTAAACTTAATGACAATACGAATTTCCAAACAAGTTTGAATAATGAGCTTCCCCAGAGCGGTTTAACCCCTACAACTTTCACTTGCTGATTTGTCGAGTCTGAAACGATGTATTTCCAGAGGCTAGCAGTGTTCCCGGTGTTGCCCGGTATGATCAAGGTTGATTTGCCCACACAGTAAATATTGAAGTTCATAACAGAGGTCAGTTTTCTACACTTGTGAATCAAGTTCCCTGTCAGTCACGCCATTTTCTAAACTATTTAAACGGCTAACCCTTGGTGTAGCAGAAAAGAGATGGAATTGGGATTGATTTAATCCTGGAGTGTTTTTAGCCGTCATATGAGGAACATGTGTACCAAGTTTCGTCGAAATAATCACAGCGATTCTAGCAGCAATAGAAACAATAATTTTTTTCTGAAAATGTGGAAAAGGCGGAATCGTTCATCAATATAAAAATACTGTAAATGTCAACACTAAAGGTTTTAAAAAGTTTGCTTTTATATTCTAACCCATCAGGTATGCATTACTAACTGTTAACAGCGAATATAATTTAACTTACAAATATCAGAGATTGTGACTGTGCGGTCTCAGTTCGTAGCTTCAAGAAGCAAAGAAGTTCTCTGTAGGTTTTCTCAATTATATTATTAAAATTAATTTACATATTTTCCTCTTCGCATCCAGTATGGCCGTCTATGGTGCTTAAAAGGGGAAAAAAAAAAAAAAGATAGGGATGTTACATGCGATAATATGTCTATAACTTTTTACGAAGTCTGACGATATACGTTCAGATTTTCACTTACTGCTCCGTCGTAATGTTATGTTGAAGCATAAGACAATCACACGATTCAGTTATGATTCTGATCTTTAAAACGGTGAAAACCCCATCGATATTAGCGCAGAGGTTTTGTAGTTTTTCTGGAAGCAATATAAACTGTTTTCGTTTTATAGATACAGACAATCGTTGGAATACAGAAAGTTGTTGGAAAAAATTATTTGCCCCATATACGTATACTAGAGGAAGGTTAAGCAAAATACTGAAGTGTTCGATGAACAATACACTACACTGAACAAACACTCCGTACACACTTACAACAATGTTATACTGGGGCAAGCAAGGGAAAGCCACTCCAGTTCATCTACTCGGGATGTTACCATGCAGGGCAGCATTTAGGCTCTGTGGCCCCTAGGCTATACATGTGGTGCGGACCCCCTGTCGGCAGTGGTCCTGGCTCCCTCCGGCTATGGATGCTTAAATTCGAAACTAGGTCGAAAAAAATTTATGGGTGACCTCTACTACTGGCCCAGGCGGAATACCCAGGGTTGTGGTGGGGCCCCCCTTTGTGGTGCGGGCCCCCCTTAATGGTGCGGGCCTCTAGGCTCCACCCTATGTAGCCTATGCTTAAATGCGGGCCTGTTACCATGGTAACCACCTACACTCGGATAAGGTTATGGATCCAGTAGAAGAAGAAGGATAGTTATAATCACGAATGCCTTAGACCGGAATCGAACTGGCGTCCACTATAACGGGAAACTTTCGGGCATGCTGCTATGTTGCAAGGCCAGCGTTGCGTGTAGCGTATCCCCAGTGATGACTTGTTTGTGGTTGGTATTAGACGCGAGCTGATGAGCGGCTCTAATGAATGAGGAAAGCAGCGGGTGAGCCTTATGTTTCGGGAAATGCCGGTTCGGCCTCGAGCCTTGACCCGCAGTGGAGGTCGCCCGCCGGTCGGCTCGAGATCGGTAACAGGTAGTTACCGGAGCACCGCCGACCTTGCGCTTCTGACGTAGCCCCGCGTATCTGGAGCACCGCGTTTGTTCCGCCCAGACCATGATGGCCGAACTCACAAACACGTATCGCCACATGCATTGTCCCGCGGAGATCAGTTGTCAAACGAGTCATCAACTGAGCGTGGTGCGTGAGCGGTGACGCTCTGACCTCGCATTCGGGAGGTCGTGGGTTCGAATCCCCGTCCGACCATCCAGATTTTGGTTTTCCATACTTTCCCCAAATCACTCCGCGCGAAGATTTCTTCAACAGGCTATGATGGAATTTCTTCGCGGAATTTTTTTCGCATTTCTTGCCTCCAGACCACGACGTCGATGAGGCGGAGGCATATATATATATATATATATATATATATAAGACGGTAAACGTATAGGGGAACGTGGTATAGAACGGGGTACGGAGTTGAAAATATGTTTTAAAAGTATAAAAGAGTTAATTAAGATAGCTCCAAATTTTTCAATGAAAACATTATAACATAACATTCACAA
The DNA here is from genome assembly GCA_031002005.1 of Vandiemenella viatica. NCBI lineage: Eukaryota > Metazoa > Arthropoda > Insecta > Orthoptera > Morabidae > Vandiemenella > Vandiemenella viatica. The sequence goes on from JARYHS010011408.1 coordinate 198,332,314, forward strand.
AAATTCAATAATATTCTGAGGAAAAAAAATAAATTCTTTTTTTCGAAAAAAAAAAAATTATGTCACATGCTCCGTTCTACCCCGAGCATGGGGCAGAAGGTAGTGGTAAGGAGAAATAACTACAAAAATATATAAAACTAGTGGAAATTCAGAAAAATTGGCTTGCTCTAGGTTTAACTACAGTTTCAATGAATGCATCCTTTTCTTGAGCCTATTGATAAAATTCACACATTAGGACAGTCTTATCCAGAGATGGGTAGGTCCGGATGGATGCAGTTCCGCGGACCCGTATCACTTGCGCGAGGGATGGATGTACATCCGAGCGCTTGTCGGATCTGCTTCCAGCCGGACCTGTAACAGCGCCACAGTTCTCGCGTGGCCGGAGATTGAACCACGGCCGGACCTGCAACAGCGGAGCTGGAACGCAATTTTTCATTACAGTTCCGATTTGAAATCTATGTTCTGAAGAGTTTAATGTCATTTACTGTACGATTCGATTACAGCAGTACTTTCTTATTGGTCAGGTTCATGCTTGTAAGGTGAGGAGTGTTTTACGTGCTAAATAAGAATGGACTTATAATTTAACTTGTGATTTTAATACGTTGCAGTCTTATTAAACTTTTAACGTTCAGTTTGATTAATCACAAAGTCTCTAGAATTTTTAACTTTCTCAATTCTGATGGCTTAAGGACAAATTAGATAATACATTTAACATCTCTTTATTGCAGAAACACGGTTCGTAGGGTTTCGAAGGAACATTATACATATCTACACTAATATTATAAATGCGAAAGTAACTCTGTCTGGCTGTATGTCTGTTTGTTACATTTCTTGTGCTAAACGGATATTCCGATCGTGATGAAATTTTACATGGAGATGCTGTTTGACATTAGGATCGAGATGGGATACTATATTATGTATAGATAAAAACATATTGTCATTAAATTATGCAGACTATCGAACTGTGAAAGACGAATGCATAATATCTAAGGGTATTTGTAATGCTCAACTAAGCTAATGATAGGATAGCGTAGTGGTAACGCGCTTGCTTGTAAAGTTAACTTCAGCGTGGTTCTGGGTTCAAATCCCACTGACTGCGTATACTTTTTATGAATTGTTTTTCATAGTTTGAGCCAAGCATAGAATTTTATGGTAAGGATACCATGTTCTGCCAAGCCTTTGGTGGTAGAATAGTGCCCTAAGCGATTACTTTATTTACGGTTTACTGGTTCCACAGTTAGGTTTTGCGTGATATAAACTAATAATATCGTTACTAGTTGAAAGAATACGCCAATGCAACTGTTTAGTTTATTTATTGCTGCGTCGTACGCTTTTCACCTCTCATCGAGGCATCATCAGCTGACGCTAACAGACGACTGAACGATGATAACAAACAATATTGTAAATATGATACAGGCAAAAAATGCGTTGTATATAAAAACGGAGATGCGCAGCTGCATACCACAGTAACAAATGTAAATTATTCGTCGCTGATGATGCCTCGATGAGAGGTGATCCGCGTACGACGCAGCAATAAATAAACTAAACAGTTGCATTGGCGTATTCTTTCAACTAGTAATTAATTAAGAAACTGTGGAAACACGGCCTGCAACAACATCGCATTAATAATATCGTATATGCGAAAGTGAGTTTCCATCTTTTTTTGCGTTTTGACGACTATATGTGTATACCGGTGACAAGGAAATACTTTGTATATTTAGGAACGAAATAGGATACTTTTTTTCCGATATGAATAAGTTTTAGTCATGAGACAGGTTCGAAGGTAGAATGGTATATTGATGGCGTTCCCGTTATATTATGCCGACTCAGTGTTGTTTGGGACATCTTAGATAATTTTCAGCTTTGTATATACAATTCTAGTAATCAAATCCTAAATCCAAGCGTAGGATGTCGCGGGTAATAGCTAGTAATGTATATATAAATATGATTATGTGGCATTATTGCGAGCGACTCTGCTGACCGCTTTTACAGCAATATTTTATAATCCAACATTGGAAAAAAAACCTCACATCCAGCCGTTTCTAGAACGTCTAACAATGGCTCAAACAATCGGTTATTATTACTAAGAATTAAATCTTGCTTTAAAATACTTTAAACTAAATTGGAAATAAAATTGCTAAGAAATTAAAAGTTTTTGAGATTGCACAAAATAAAATAAAGATTTTGAAAGCACCAAAAACACTTTACGGTAGCTGGCAAAACATAAATATTACTGATTAATTAAAATGCATTGTATCGCACTCGATTTAGCACTCACGACAATGTTTTATTCACTCAAAACAGTTTCACAAAGTATACAGAGGAAAACACTATACATAATATAAGAACAAATCTCACGTAATTTCTCGCTCACAATTTAAAATAAGTTATACTTGCAATTTTGCTTTTTGTTCATTTATAATGCACTGTTTCTTAAGCTGGTATATTGTGGAAAGGCAATAATTATCTCAAAATGTTGAGTCTTGAATAATTTCATTTTTAGTAAAAAAAAAAAAAAAATTAACAAAGAATTTGGATTTAAAAAAAAAAAATAATTAGTAGTATTTAAACATTATAAAGAAATGATTTCATTTTATTCTTATAGAAGCCCACAGAAATTTTAGATGAACACGATATAACTCATACTGCAGTTCTCCGTGGTCGGATTTGTATCCACCATACGCTCGATTGTAGGTTCGGACCCATACAGCTCCGCCGGACATGTATTACTGGATGTAGGTCCGTACACATCCAGTTCCGCCGTACACTCCGGCCGCCCGATTGTAGATCCGGACCCATGCAGTTCCGCCGGACACGTAATGGATGTAGGTCCGTACACATCCAGTTCCGCCGTACACTCCCCCCTCCCGATTGCAGAGCCGGACCCATACAGGTCCGCCGGACACGGAACCTGGATGCAGATCCGCAGCGCTGGATGTACATCCGGACCCGAATCCTTTAAAATCTCGGACCTGCCCATCTCTAGTCTTATCATCTTTGCTATCTCTTGCCGTATAGGAATTGTGTGCCCATATAGATATATATATATTACATGGAACAAGCGACTAAATCTTCAACTAAGTTTGTGTAAAATTCACCGCAATATAAACATTCGCAGTAAGAACAATCCTTAAAATCACTCTTGTTAGTTTTGGGTTCTCTCTTCAGCTCCTACTTTTTTTCCATTTTTTCTTCAGGCACTTTCCTCTGTTTTTTCTATGGTTAATATTATTATCTTTCCTTTTCTTTGACAAAGTTCTTTTACTTTTTTTTTTTTTTTTGTTAATAGCGGCTTCCAGTTTTTATTGTATGGGTAATCTGTTAAGACAGCGGTCTTCCACCTCTTCCAATTCCTCATTTTTATATTTTACTTGCCTTTTGGATTATGCATCAGAACATCAGGAAAAACATAAAATAAAGAGGCCCTGTTCTCAGCTGTCATTAGAGAGCAGAACGGAATGGAGTAATTCTTTATTCCGCCCCGCCTGTTCCGCCCCAGGGACACGATTCATGTTAGGGAGGTAAGGTCGCTCGAGACAGATACGTAAACAAACATTTAAGTAAACGTAACCAAAGACAAATAAAACGCATTTCAAGCATGTACCAATTATATTTTCGATGTAAGCAAGTATGCTTAGTTTAAATTGATTGCAGAATCATCAGAATACAATACAGGCGAAGAAAATCACACAACGAAAATTTACGCTCGAGAAAACTAGAATAACATGGGTGCCATAGTTGAACAACAATAAGTTGATATAGTTATAATTATTGCCGCTCGTTGGCAATACCTCCTTGAAGCGGAAAAACGTCCATCTTCATTCCGATCCGGTACTCCGTTGTGCCCCTGGTTCCCCTACAACGTAAAACTTTAACCTCTTAATTCTGATAACCTCGTTGTTACTGCCAAAGTATGCTGTGGCCAAAGTTCGCATTTCGGTAGTTATCTGACGCAGCGTATAAATGTGGTATAAAAACTTATCAGCTACTACCAGAGATGACAATATCATGGGGCAAAACACGAATTAACAAATGACTGCCTGCAAATGAAAGTACCTTGTAACATTCTTTAGACTTTTTTCCATTACAAAGCAGTTTGATATAGTCAAATTCCGTTTACAAGTCCGTCAGACTCAATTATAGATTATTGTGTAAACATTAATCGTCTCGGATTTTCAGAAAATTTTCCACTAGCATTGTTTGTCAATATCTCACGCTATTCTTTCACGAAATTTCGATGAACACTCATCAGGCATAATCCAGTCAATCTCTCCTCTCCCATAGTGCTCCTGAGCCAGTTGTTCACTCGTCAAAGCGTACTGAAGGCAACTTGTTTTTATTTTTTTATTTATCAATCTTTTTTCATGGATCCCTGCTGAGGAAGGACCTCTGGGATGTGAAACATGTCATGGTTAATACACATACATACGAGTCATAATCACAGTAAAAACAATTATATATTACAAAGACAAATAAAGAGAATAAAAATGAACATTAATTTTTACAACTGAATTTTGCAAAAGTCATATTGAATACAATTAATTATTTTGTCCAAATTCTTGAATGGAGTAGAAGAAGTTGCCAATAAGATAATCTCTCAGTTTTTCTTTAAATATATCTTTATTATCTGCAAAACTGTTTTATACTCTCGGGAAGTTTATTAAACAGATGTATACCAGAATAATTAACTCCTCTTTTTACTAATGACAGAGATGTTTGTGTTTTGTGCAAGTTATTTCTGTTTCCTGCATTGAAATTGTGTACCTGTGAATCAGAAGTAAACAGGTTAAAATGATCTATGACAAAGCACATGGGAGAATATATATACTGTGAAGTCATTGTAAGAATATTGAGTTCTTTAAAAAGTAGTCTGCAAGAAGTTCTTGGTTTTACCCTACACAACATCCTAATAGCTCTTTTCTGTGCTATGAAAACATTTTTACTTTGTGAAGAGTTTCTCCAAAAAATTAATCCATATGATCATCACTGAATGAAAATATGAGGAGAACACCTGTTTCGTTAATTCTAGATCTGCTATTTGAAAAAGTGTTCGTACTGCAAAGGTGGCACTACTTAACTTCTTCAGTAGTGAAGTGATATGTTTGTACCAACAGAGTTTCTCATCTATTTTAATACCAAGGAATTTTATACTCTTTGTTTCTAAGATTGTGTTATTTTTATAGCTTACTTGTGGATCTGTCTGTGCATAATGTTTTTGTTTTAAACCTAATATGACATGGTTTTTCAAAATTTAATTTTAATGAATTTACCTTAAACCAATTTGCTACTTCACTAAATACTTCAGTTACATTGAATTCCAGATTGTTGTTTGGTGTTTTTCTCAGTGTCAGGTTAGTGTCAACTGAAAATAAAATATTCTTAACTTTGTCAGATAAGTTTCCAGGAAGGTCATTGATGTACAACAAAAAGAGGAGGGGTCCTAGGACAGAACCTTGTGGAATTCCATGTTTTATTTTCTCCCAGTCTGATGAAGCCTCTTCACTTATTTTAGAATAAAAAATGGAAACTTTTTGCATTAGACTTTCCATGTATGATTTAAACCATTTACCTGTGGTTCCATAAATACCATAGTATTCCATTTTCTTCAAAAGTAATTCATGATTTACACAGTCAAATGCTTTTGTAAGATCACAAAATATACCTACAGGGCTCATTTTATTATTCAATTCCTCAAATGTGTTAATTAAAAATGGATATATAGCCACTTCTATAGATGATACTTTTTGGAACACAAATTGTGATTTAGTGAGGACATTATTTTGTGTAACATGTTTTATTACTCTACAATACATGACTTTTTAAAGCTCTTTGAGAATCCTGAAAGTAATGAAATGGGACGATAGTTATCTACACATGATGCTTCTCTATTTTAAAACAACGGTTTTACAACTGCATATTTTAGTCTGTTTGGAAACACACCTTGCATTAACGATTCATTGCAAATGTGGGCAACTACATGATTAATAGAATCTGAACATATTTTCAGTAATTTATTTGAAATATTATCGTAGCTGGAAGAATTTTTAGGTTTTAATTGTCTCATGAGTTTATTTATTTCTGAGACTGTTACTGGTGGCAATTGCATCTCCACAAATCTATTTGGGAAAGCAGTATGTGGAAGCCTTAGGACACTATGTGGGGATTGCTTTTATACGCCTAATTTCTCTGCAACTGAAGTAAAAAGTTTGTTAAATATTTCACAAATTTCCCCTACTTCATTATGCACAGATCCATTTTGCTCTATTTTTATATCTTTAGAGTGATTTACAGATATTCCTGTTTCCGTTTTTATTATATTCCATATATTTTTCATCGTGTTGCCTGAAGTCTCTATTTTCTCTGATATATACCAGTTCTTGGCCTTTCTTATTACAATTCTTAGTATTTTAGAATAAAGTTTATAGTGATCTTTCAGTATATAACTATATGATTTTCTTACTTTTAAGTAAAGGGCCGTTTTTGTTTTACTAGATGCTCTAATACCCTTTGTTATACATCCCTTACCCAATTCACTGTTTGGAGTGTTGACAACTTTCCTTTTTTTGAAACTTCCTTCGAAATGTGTTAGAAATATATTAAGAAAGGAATCAAATTTTGCATTAACACCCTGTGCAGTGTTCACTTCTGACCAGTGCTCATTATTTAAGGAATCTGTGAAATGTTTAATATTGTTTTCATTAACCAGAATATGGTAAGGACTGGGGTACGAACCGGGGACCCTTCGCTCGCCAGTCAGACGCCTTAATCACTGAGCCACCAGACCGCACAGGACAAAAGTCCTTTCCCTCCTCTCATGATTCGCACTGGCAACCTGTGTACAACAGCGGCCGGAGACACGGGGTCCTTCATTGGCCGGATGGAGGAAAAAACCTATTTCTTCATACACAGAACCGGAAAGTATTTTATTATCATTCTAAAGGAAAATTTCGTAATTTGCCCTCCATACCGGTAAATGCAACTGATTTGACGAACAGTTATCTAGGAACATAGTACTGTCTGACGTTAGGTAAAGTACTGGATTCTCTTGAATGACCACAAGCTAGTACCTCAAAGTAACAGCGTTGCACCAATTCGGCAAGTCTAGATGTTTTAATTGGTTTCCCAAGATAACCTCTCACCATTCAGGCGTCGATTAAACGCGGAATTGGAGGCCAACAAGATAATTTAGTCACGTGGACGTCCTATAAATAGAATTGTTGTTGGGGAAGTCTTGCAGTGTATTAGACCACTGACAACATCTGGCACAACAGGAAGTGCCTGTTGGCTGTTTAAGTCTTCTTCTTGATTGATACAGCCCGTCATGTCCTGCAACGCATTTACTCGTATTTGTTAAGTGTTGACAACAGATTAGACAAGGGTAGCCTGTTTTGATTAATTCTTTCTGCAGCATTACCGTTTAAATAAGAGCCGTGAAATTATTCTTCGATAAATTTATCGTTTGTTTTTTTTTTTACTATCTGAGGATAACACCTATATTCATGCTAATCTTGTGTATCGGTGGTTATGGTTAAGTCTTTGTGTTGAATCTTCTGCTGCCAAACCGAAAAAGAGCTATGTACGTACTACTAAGCTTCAAAATGAAAGCCAATAAAAACTTAAACGAATAGATCAAATCTAATGGGTAATGATGTATCCTGAATAGAACCGGCGTCAAAATAAAAAATTTAAAATGAATATAAAAGACAGCGATGAAGCTTTTGTGTTTGGTAACCCCCAATCCGTCGCAGGAATTTCTTCTGAATTTGCTGCATAATACTTCCTTTCGGCTTACTTGTATTTTTTTGGGTTTCTGTTGTTTGTTGTTTTGTGTTTTCTCTGTTTACTACATTATGAAGAACTTTTTTCCAGATATAGGAACATTAGACAAACTTAAAATCATGTCGAAAAAAAAAAAAAAAAGAAATACAAACTCAAGATTAGATCATAGGTTACCAACCTTTACTGACCTACCACCCCATTTGATAAAAATAACCTCAATGTCTCATTTTCAGAAAAAATAACACTTCCCTTCTTGTAATAAATAATGTAACTGATAGTGCACCAACTTTTGATGGCACCTCTTTTAAGTGAACTGTGCAATATACTATGTAAAAACCAAGGACAGATTTCTGAAATTACTTTATCTACAGATATTAACAACAATAGAGTACGGTTCGCAGTTTGAATAACAAATACATTTTACGAAAAAAATATAATTAATTGAGTGGACTGAGCTCGGTATAATAAAACTAATTTTTCGATTTTTGTTGCCTTATTTGTCATCTGCAATCTTAAATCATAGCTTTCCACATTTGACAATCTGTTTCATTTCTTATCTGATAAATTTCTGACTATTCTAAATCCTCTTTTGGCTATTTATGATCACGGGCATGTATTTAAGAACTTCTTTAATGCAAACAATTGGACAGAAGGTACAACCGTTGTCTCGCCCCGTGCTAGTATTCACGAGACACTTGCATGTGGGATGTCTGATATAATGTGACAGCGGGAGGTGAGCCGACGTCCTCTAGGATAGCGACCTAATTCCCCGGCCTCGGCTTGAGGCCGTACCCTTCGCGAAGTATTCGCTCTGTGTAATACAGACAGGTCGAAATGTTACTCCACATTAGTACAATCAAGTCGCCTCACTGGTTTCACATCGATAGTTGAATCGGTAAGTAAAGTTTCAATCTCATACCATAAATATACATCAAATACTGTTCGATGTTACCTTGTGCATGTTTCTCTCTCTGTTTTTTTTTTTAACATGTTTTCCTGTTTCTGTTTGTAGCTACCATATGTGATCTCAGCCTGTAAACATAGGACCTATATCTATATATATAAAGATGAATGTATGTTTGTTTGTTTGTTCTTCATACAAATCCATAGTTTTTATCCTATCTCGATGAAACATTGCACACTTATCCCTAGAAATAAGGAGAAAAATACTGTCTACAGTTGGTTGAAAAATTATCTGTATAAATAATACATGTTGTCTCATAATTTCGAAATACTACTGAATGGCGATAGACAGACGCGTTGGATATGAACGTCTGTATACTGCTTTTTCGTGTATCGGTCAGACAGCTCAGTGGTTAAAGCGCTTGCTTACAAATGTTTTGGTCGTGGTCTCCGGTTCAAATCTCCGTGGAGGCTAAGATTTTAAAAAATTGTTTTTGATCGTAAGAGTCACGCCTGGGCCGTAGGTTATTCGGATTGAATGTTAAACTGTAGATATCACAAAGTTAGAAGTGCAATGCGAGGCAAATCGTAGGTAGTCTTGCAATGCTGTAAGTGTACACTTTTTTACGTTATAATGATTCCTCATGGGTTGTTCGCAGTCAGAGAGAGAGAGAGAGAGAGAGAGAGTGTGTGTGTGTGTGTGTGTGTGTGTGTGTGTGTGTGTGAACCGCAGTAATAATACTATAAATACGGAAGTAAGTCTCTGTCTTTTTGTTACGTTTTGATGACCAAATGGCTATATCGATGTTGATGGAATTTGACAAGAAAATCTGTATGAATGGCACAGGACATTTTCTCTGGTATGTTTAATTGTTGTAGTCACGAAATTTTGAGACCTTATTGAATGGTGACAGAAATATGTTGGAAACTGATTCTCTTTAAGAGACTGGTTCGACGGTAGAATGATATAGTGATAGCTTTCCTGTCATATTATGCCGACTCGGTGTTGTTTGGGTCCAATCCTTCGTTACCAACAACTTTCTATATTCAATTCTGGTCAAAAAATTCTAAATCTACGCGTACGAAGTCGCGGGTACGAGCTAGTAAACATATAAATGTGGTAGCATTTGTATATTCGTGAATATAATATGCTAGCTGTTCCTCGCGACTTTATATGCGAAGACTTACTACAAGATTTGGATACAGAATGCTGTAAGTTCAGTAAAATGTGTGCCAAAAGTACAGTTTATTGTGTCTGTTCATAAAATTTATAAACAGATTGTACACAAAATGACTGCGAAAGAAAAGCCTGAGCAACGATACAATATTAAACATACATTCGCTATCCGTCTATCTGTCACTGGAAAATTACACTAAAAATGTTATTTACCCAGAAAAAAGTATCCTATGTTATTCCAAATGATACATAGTACTTCCTTGACAAATTTCATCGAGCTAGGTTTAGCCGTTTAGTCATTAACACGTAACATACAGAGAGTTAGTTTCGCAATTGTAATATTAATGTAGTTTAGTAGCACTTTCGGTAGCATCTTTGGCAGCAAATAATAAACCTGGCGCAGCAGGCCCGAGACGAAGGAGAAGACGATGTATATGATTATTAATGGAGAGTGAGAGGCATGAATAAGATTGGCGGAAGCAAACTGGAGGAAACTGATAAAGTGATAGAAGTTATTTGTATAGAAGTTACGTCTATATTAAAGCTTTGCTGAGTAACTTGTAATAATTGAGAAGCTCCGGAATAAAAGCGTGTTTCAGTTAAACTTGGAGAATTTGGTTGTGGTCGTATAACTGAAGTTAATGTAACAAGATATAAATGAAGTTTTAGTATGCATCATATTTCAGTTAAAGAAAGCAAAATGGAGAAAAGGTTGACAATATTGATTAAAACCGGAGAGCTCTTCTTAAAAGCCATTTATGTCTAAAAGATACAAAGACTGTTTTTCTTCTCTTTTTATTATTAAGGAAGCTATTATAAGGCAAGTAACATAATTCTGAATTTTTAAGACGCTGTCAACGGTTGGTAGTCAAAAAGTTGCGTAGTGTTGCAGCTTCCGAGGAGAAAGTTATATGTCGATAAAACTCATAAACACAAACAAAAGTTTTACACAAATGTTCGAAAATAAAAGAAAAAAAACCCTTAAGTGTGAATTGAATGGCCAATCAGTACCTGGGAGCATAAACTGTAACAGAAAGTCGTATTTCACTACGCCGATTGCGGATTCCGGCATAAATAAGTGGTATAGTTGTGGGCGTAGCTAGCAAAACAAATGGAAATTACCTCATAAACACGAAGATTAAATCAGTCCACTTAGAGGAAGTCTAAAATTATCTCGACTTTTCAAAATAAAATACGAGCATTCCATCCATGTGCAAAGAGGATAAGATATTTATTTCTGTAACATCGAAGTAAGTCCTTTACGGTGTGCACATTTTGGTAAACCTTCTGCTTTTGAGGAACGAACTGTCAAGAAACCAGATGTCGAGAATTTTTCTGGAAACACGTCATTACGTCACTTTATTTTAAAGTCAGACTATATACGTTGCACTCAAAGAATACGCATGTTGAGTGAAAGAAAACGACAACAACACGTTGTGGCTTAACTCTTTGTGTTCACGACGAATCGGTACAGGGCGCACTTAATAAATATGATTCTTCTTACCTGTCGCTTCACACGTATCTAAAAAAAAGAAGAAATTATGTGTGGAGAATGCGACCTCGACCAGACGAGAATTTCGCGTGGTAACCTTTTAGATTTAGCCACAAGGCGTTCTGCCTTTTTTTTTTTTTTTTTTTTTTTTTAAGTACATAACGCGAATAACGTGCTGGGGCCGTTTTAAAAAAAACAGAAGGCGTTGTAGTCGTTTTTTCCACTAAATGAGCGTTTTCAGTCTTTGAGCCTAACAGATCTAAAACTTAAACCAAGATAAAAAAATTCTATGGACTTTTAAATATAAAATACGTGCGTCCCGTCTATGTGTAAAGACGCTATGATATTTATTTCTGTATCATCCCTTTCTGGCAGTTTTTGGTCACCTTTCTGCTTTTGAGGAACCAACTGTCAAGCAACCATATGTCGAGAAGTTTTCTTGAAACGCAACAGATTCTGTCACGTCACACAAATTATTTTAAAGTCAGATCAGGCACGGATACAGAGGCAGGTGAAATATTACCACCTGTTGCTTTGCTGATGAGTATATCTGCTGAGTTTACAAAGGCACGTGAAACTTTACCACCTGTTGCCTTGCTGATGCTTGTGTCTGCCGCATTACATCAGGGACAATAGACTCTTTCATTCGACCGGTGCCGAAAGCTAAGACAACGGAACCATAGAGCAAAGTTTGTGCTCCTAACGAGTTCTTTTGTTTACCGAGCAGCCACACGTTTACGACAGAGTTCCACGTGTGGTGTCTCTGTTTTCTTTGCTCTATATTAAGAACGTTAAGGTCGCACCGCAACTCCCAGATGTCTCTGACAGTCAACAGGACTGTTTATGTTTTAACCGTATTATGAGCGAGACATACTATGGTAAGGCTGTTAGCCTTCATTTATAAACAACATTACTGCAGAACGGTCAGATCGAACACTGCTGGGATGGTATGAAGATAATGAATAAAATTAAATACGAAAGACAAACGGAGGCAAGCGGGTGAGCCTCGTATTCAGAAGGACGCACGTTCGAATCCCCGTCCGGTCATCCTGATTGCGGTTTTCCATAGTTTACGTAAATCATTTCAGGTTAATACTGGGATGATTATTTCAAGACTGGTTCAAACGTGAGTAAAAAATGACGGTTATCGCCTACTATGTGTTGGCTGGAATTTGTTCTACAAAAGCTTCTAAAGAAAAAGGAATAACGATTTTTTTTCTGATATTTTTCGTGATATGAATAAACTTTCTCTTATTGTATTCTCAGAGTATTTGGCTACGATGTTTTTAAATATCTGTATTTGAATTTAAATGACGGCAATTTTTTTTGTTATGTAAAAGTTGCTAAGTAATCTATAATACCTACTATATAATTTACTAAGCTCACTCACTCGCTCACCTCGATATCTATTGGCTGGAGAACGCTGACGTCAGTTGCCAGCATATGCTCGCAAATTAACAGCGGCCAGATATATAACTAGAAGAAAATAGAGCTTATGTCCACAATTTTATAACTAAGCAACTGTTGTGAATTTTATTGCCAGAAAACATTAATTAAGTTTGCTTTTCGTAGTTAAAAAAAATATCGATTAACTTTAGTGCTGAAAAAACGTGGAAATCCTTTTCAGTTACATGTTGCTAATGAAAGCAACATAAAAAACTTTAAGAAATTTAAATTACTCATGGTGCCCACTGTAAACACGAATGCCAATTGTAATTCCGGCCTAGACTAAAATTCAATTTTGTTAAAACTTAAGCTAATGTTGCTGCCTGACCAAAGTTTAAACACAACAGATTATTTGCTTCTTACGTATTCTAGTGGCCACTTTCGTTGATTGTCTTTATTCATGTTCGCTGTACGTGTGTTATTAGGTCATTTAAACGAGTATTCTGAAATTGCTTCGGGAGTTGTTAAATATTTAATAATCTGGAATATATATTAAGTTCTCTGGACGTTACAGATACTATGACCAAAGATATCATTAAGAAAGTTTTCAGAGCCTCAGTAAGATAACAACGTGATGCTTTCGAAACAAACAGGAATTCTTCGAATTTTGCAGCGCATACTTCTAGGGTCAAATACAAGTTTGTATTTCAGCAAGTTCCAGTGACCACGCCCTCTCAAACAATTACACGATAGCGCGATCGTCCCTGTCCGTGTTTAATATGTCTATTAATACTTCTGAGTTCTTCGAGCTCGAGAGATTTTGTTCATCCTAATGGTAGTTTCCCACGGTCCATGGTTTTACAGGTCACGCCATTCAGCCCAACTGCACGGATCAACACGCGACACACGCTAGCCCCCGCCGCCTCCCCACCACGTTGCCTAGTGTCGTTTCAGCTGGCCGGGCGTTTGATGTTTACCGACTGAGCGACGGATAGAGGCGCGCCCTCACTGCCAGTAGAGGCGGATCCCTTCCCACGGCTCGTTGTTCGTAGCTATACCACCGCTGCCGGCTAATGCACGGGCCGTGGAAGCCACCATAAGGGTGAAACACAGGTCTAGTTCGTATTTGGTCCGATCAAGTAAACCGGTCATAATGTTTGACCATAAAAACTGAAGCTATTCTAGACCTGAGACTATACGCAAAAAACAGTCACGGGCTTACACTAGTTCAAAACCAATACGTAATAACCATTATTTATTTGACTGATATACCTACATTTCGTGTAAACTTTCTTGTGGGGTTTTAATAAACTTCCCTGTTTCTCATCGTCTGAAATAAAATTCTAGGTTACATTGAAACCTGATTCTAATAACTGCTACAGATAATACAGCGTAAACGTGGAATCCTCTGAATTTCTGCCTCCAGTCTTCGTAAATAAACAAAGAGCATCTGCAAATATAAGCGAGCTTTGCACTGTACACTTTTAATCTTTGCCTCGCATTTTAATTTTTTATCTCTGTCCATCGTATTTTCATGCGGTTACTTCCACAACAAACAGTACCTATTGCAGTAAAAATTCGTTTTAAAAATGTAAGTGCAGATAAAATAAAATGATTTATTTTATGAAATTTACACTTCTTTTTAACGGTATAAGCACAAATAAAGTCACTATAGTTATTCATTTTCAATTTCCAGCTTAGCCAAGCAGCGCTGTGGTGGCGGGCAGTGAAACTAACAGTTCGGGTACCATCGGACTCGCCGAAGGTTTACGAGTTATGGAGTTGATGTCCAGTCTCCAGGTTCAACGTAATATACTAAAGTGGATACAACGGCTGAATTCCTTCCCTATCCTTGTCACAGGTCCTTTCCCGCCTCTGATGATCTGGACGTCGAAGGGGCGTAAAGCAAAAGGCAAAGAAGGACACAGATTTCGTTCTGTCGGTATAAAACTGCACACCGTCCACCTGAGATATATCTTCTTTAAGACTTTTTAACAATAAAGTAGTAAGTTAGCAATAAAAGAGTGAGGAGACCTCCCGTGTGGCTCAGTACGTTAAACGCAACGCACACTGGATTGGGAAGTATAATGGGTGCAGATTCGAATCCCGGTCCCCTCGTACCGGCCGTCCTGATTGTGATTCACAAATAAAAATTTACTTACTGTACAGAAAAGGAAAAGTTAGACGTTTCATAGACAGATGACAACACAAAATTTCCTAAAACAGGTTAAGTGCGACGGATATTACAAACCCGGTTTGAATTCGGGCAAGGTACAAGTCCTTTCCCCCTCTCATGATTAACACTGGCCACCTGTATAAGAAAGGGAGCCGCTATCACGTGGTCGTTAGCTGGCCGGATCGAGCAGAAAAATCGAATTAGGAGAGATTCAGATATTTGTGTAGAAAATATATTGTACTGCTAACAGTTCACTTTCTTCTCGCAGGGAATAAGCAAACGTGTACCTATTTAACCTTAAACCAATTTTGTCTTACCCACAACTGATGTACTGTTTACTCGCCGTTTACTTTCTGGACATGCAACAGTTCGTTTGATATTTCTTATAATGACTTGTGTAATCGGAGGACCATTTCTGAGATGGCAGATGCGCCAGCATTCCATCCAGTGTTGAAATATCATTTGAAGACAACAACTACAGCCAACATTAAGACATACCAACTGTGAACGACTTGGAGGCAATGTCTTAGGACAAAATACTCCGCAGTACACCAGCTCAAATGAGCTGTGAATAGGCTGAAGACGAAACGTTTTAAAGTTATCAACATCATACACATATTACTCTGATTATGTAGAAGTTGGAGCTATGCACGTGTAAATGCATAAACCAAAATGAGAGATGTCTTTGAATCTTTAAAGTTATTGCTTTGCGTTCAGTGATGTAAAGAAACAAAATATGGAATGTTAAACTATTTTTAACATCATGAGCCAGGGAAAAGATGCGTTATTTCTGGAACAGGTAACGTGAACAGGATTTCCACCTCTTATTAATTGCAAATTGGGAATTCAAGTGACAGCATTGATATTTTATAAAAAGTGTCCAGAAACATTTCACTTTTTAATTTTTCAGTTACTTCACTCTCTGATTTAACGATTTTAAGTCTGCGATGAAGTTCGTGACTGTTCGGATTGTACCGGTCGAGTAGCGACGTGGCTTCGTCCCCACGCAACACGCGAATAACAGACCGAGCCTACTGTCAGGCTCGAGCTTACGTCCATGCTCGGTCCTCTGCACTGTATTTGTTCGTGCTGACAGCGACAAACCGAGCGAACCTAGACAGCGCTGACAGTTCGACTAACTGAATACAGACTCGCTGGTGGGAACAATTGTTATAAGATTTGAACCTAAATTTAAAACTACGCTAATAATAAATTCTTTGTAGATCAATGCACATGCAAGGTTGACGAAATTAAACGCGGAAGCCATTATAAATGTTGAATGTTTCCTAACGAACATACTCCCTTACTAGTTTAAATGTTTTGCTGAAATTTCGTTTTCCAATTTGTTTAATAATATGAACCTTACATGCAATGACATTTAGGAGGCCTAGTTGATTTTAAGCTGGCGGTACTGATCGGCGTGAAGATTATCTTTGGTTGTATTTGGTGCGTGACAGAGAGCTTATCGCTGAGTATGAAAGAAAGTAAAGAGAGTTTGGGAGGTTGATGATTACGTGGATGAATTGGAATTAATTTATTCGGTATTGCAATATGTGAGCAGAGGAACGAAGAGGAGTAAAGGAAACGGTTGATGTTTAATGGTGCATATCGAACAAGATAACAATGAACGTTTTATTATATTGAATCTAGTAACTTGTTATGAGGTTATAAGTGAGTCGAGGTATTTCTACGACGATGGCAAAAGATGGAATATTCATGTAAATAAGAGAGAGAAATCAGGATTCCTTGGAGTCTCCTTTGGCCCTGTTTTTTCGTTGTTGAAACGTTGGCTTATTAAACCGATAAAAATTTACTTCAATTGTGAGTGTGATTCAGTGTGAGTTCTAATGTGCGAGGAAAAATCAATTGAACCAATAAACCGAATTCCGATTCTACAATTCCCAAATTCATATCACATTTTTGTTTCAGGGAAAACTTAAGTTAGTCATTTGTCTACGGTGTAACGGCGTGTGTCAGTTTGCAGAGTGACAAATTTCGGAGTGTGTGAGTGGCCTTCGAGGTTTTACTCGAAACTGAACTTTCGGAAATTCCTGTCAGGCATAATAATAGCTGACAAATGAGTATCGGATTCGTTGTTAACCCACGAGAAGTATAGCGGAAACGGGATAAACTCACCATTTATCAACAATGAGGTCTTGGTACTTGATCCTACGGTCCGGTACTGGAAATCATAAAACAGTCGGAAAGTATTTAAAGAAGATTTCAGATCAACTACAGTCCAACAGCATCGTTAGATCCTGTATGTGTAATTTGCGGAATTTCAGTAACTGATATGATAAAAATGCTGGAATGAGTTTCAAAGGAAGACATTTTTTTTATCTGCTTAACGTCTCTCTAACAGCGAGGTCTTTAGAGACGGGAAAGGATTGGGGGGGGGGGGGGCAAGGAATGGGAAGGAATTCGGCCATGGTCTTTTTTGAAGGAAACATCCCGGCATTTACCTGGAGTGATTTGGGAAACCATGGAAAACCCAAATCTGGATGCCCGGACGGGGATTCGAACCACCGTTCTCCCGAATGCGAGGCCAGAACGCTAGCCGTTACACCACCACGCTCGGTCAAAGGAATACAGGAAGGGTTTGAAGAGGGGGTTGGATCTGACCAGGGCGTTTATTGGTGATGAGGCGTGGAAAGATATTGGTGCAAGAATTAGGTGGGGGGGGGGGTGTATGGATGGGAAAAGATGACCATAACCATGACCACAAGCTGACACTTGATTTCTGGCATGAGGTTCTGGGAAAATTTTCTTTCTTAAGTAACGGAGAAAAGGATTGGAATAAATTACCAAGGTAAGTGATGAATAATTTACGATAAACGCTGAAAGGATTTAAAATTAATAATCATGGAGGGAAAAGTAGGTGGGTACAAAAAAGGGGGAAACTGGGGGAATAAAAAAATTGCCGCTGCAGCATGCATTCCATTACAATTAAAATTTAACGAGCTGTTATTCACCGGTTGTCATCAAATGTAATTGCTACAATTGGACATGGAAAGCTTTCTGTTATGTAAAAGGTGTCCAAAAACATTGAGTCGATATTATTACGCGTGAACTGCAACACATCTATGCTATATATCTACTTGTATCAGTGAAATTTATGTGCAGATCATACACAAATTCACTGCGAGAGAAAAAAAGCCCTAGTGACTGATATAACATTACATAGACTTACACACGCTATCCGTCTGTCTGTCATCATTCGGTTCACTTTCAAAATTTCATGAAAAAAATACTTTATTTATCCAGAAAAAGTATACTCTGTCCTTCCTAAGCACTTCCATGTGAAATTTCATCCAGATCGGTTAGTCGCGAAAACGTAACAAACGGACAGAGAGTCAGACTTTTTTTTCAAATTTATGATACTAGCTGTCATTCGCAAATACGTACGCGAGTACTTAAAGGTATCCCACAAATTGACTGTGAGAGGAGCAAAGCCTGAGCGATCGATACAACATTACAGAGAGTTACAAACGCTATCCATCTGTCTGTCCCCGTTCAGTTAGTTTTCATAATTTAATGACAAAATTTGTTACTTATTCAGAAAAAAATACCTAACACCTTTCCTAATGATACATAGTACTTTCTTGCCAAAATTCAACAAGATCGATTTAGCTGTTTGGTCGGGAAAGCGCAACAAACAGAGATATAGGAGTTCCTTCCGCATTTATAAAATTTTCGTAGATAGCCCACCACCAAATGACGTCAAGGTTCACCTTACCTTACGAGGTACAGCAACAGCTGACGGGGAGGGACGAAGCTGGAGCTGGACTCCGAGTCGGCGTCATTCTCCAGGCCCTCGTGGTCTTGGTTGACGACGCCCTCCAGTTCGACTCGGCGGGCAGCGAGACGCCGTCGGGCGCTCGGTGACGTCAGCATGGACGCTGCGGCGAGGCGCTCGGCTAGTTCCAGGGCCTCCCGCATGGAGCGCGGTACCGCGGCTCCAGCAGGTAACCCCACAGGGGATGGCTGAAGCTCAGCTTCTGCCATGGCTAGCAGCCGGAACAATGACCTTGCTGGTATCAAAGAGCCTCCCGTTCTGTAAGTTTTCTGTGATTAGCGTAGACCGTCAAATTGTCTGCTTTTTTTCTCGCAGGTGATTTACTTTCACTCTGCTATATAATACGTGGATATCAGTTGGTATGATTACGGAGCATTAACAGTTGAAAAATATCCTTTCTTAGCTTTCTTTCAATCTATTAGGTCGTGAGTTGGCGCCAGATTTTTTTAGTTTATTTGTAGATAAAAAAGTGTCTATGTTAACAACTTCTTATCTGAGAAATCTGTTTCGACAGACTTTTTCCACTATCCAAAACTTCCCTGAGTAACACACCTGCCTAACACAGGGGAAGAATATTCCGTTCTTTGTCTTTACACTGACTTTTCTGATTGACAACGTTCCTTATTACACTGCTGTCTTTGCTGTAGAATCTTTTTCAGTTTAAAACTGTTACTGCATATGTGCTTTTTTCTTAACTGAGTTCAATTTAAGTTTGTTTCTCTTGAATTTTATGTTTTAACAGACATTTTTCACTGTCCAGAAATTTCCCGATTACAATACCTGTCTAGCATCGGGGAGGTATTGTGTATACTTCTTTGTCTCAATTAAAGTTGCGTTATATGTAAATCGTTGCACTGTGTTTTCTGGTTGACAACTGTCCTTATCTCACTGCAGTCTTTTCCCGTAAAATCTTCCTCAATTTAAAATTATTACTGCATATGATATTTCATGTGAATTGCGAGTTCATTCAACGTCAGTTTCTCTTGTATGTTACTCTTTTCACATTCAGTAGACGGTTGCCGATGTCCCAGAATGCCAGTAGTTAAAATGTTTGGTATCAGATCTCGGAAACAAAAGACGAAAACAGTCCACTCCTACACGATGTACAGTGTATTGCCAATGTTCGGGATGATGGAAATAAAAAACTTCCAGCACAATGGAATTTCTAACTTGCCACGGTGATTGATATCAGATCATGGAAAATGACAAACGAAAACAGTCCATACAGATGCGATGAGAGGAAGTACAGCGTATTGTCAATGTTCCCGTTAATAGAAATAAAATACTTGCAGCACTATAAAAGTTTTCACTTACCACGATGTTTGGTATCAGATCATGAAAAATGACACAAAAAGATTCACACCCGTATGATGAAACTGCAGGGTATCTTGAACACTGTTTGATGGAAATAAATTAGTGCGACGGTGAGCGTGATTGTGTCTACGGAGAGACTTGCAGCCTCTGTAGTGGATGAGGCGGCGGCTCGTCCCTGGGTTGGAGCCTTCTTCTGTGCTGCTGTGGTCTGCGCCGGATCTGATCCATGCGGCGGAGCGGCTGGCGGTGTCTGTCTGTTTGGCCGGCTGTGAGAGCGCGCGCGAGACTCGCGTTGACGAATGTTGCGCGCGAGGCGAGTCGCCGGCTTTAGTAGCGGCCTCGCAGGCTGCGGCCGCGGGAGGGGGTGGCAAGGCCAGCGCCCCGGGCCACGCCGTCCAACAGGTGTCACAGTGACGGATGGCCACCGTACTCCTCCACGAGTGAGGATTAGTCACCCGACGAGCCATCGATTGCGAGTGTGGTTTTTAGTTCCTGATGTCCTTTCGGACCACTTGGCAGAATACTGTTCAACAAAAGTAGTTTTTTGCCTCAAAATAGCCATTCGCTATTAATCTTCGCTTACAAAACACTAATTCTGAGCTACCGATGTAACATTACAGAGTACTATCCGTCTGTCTTTCACTGTTCAAAAGTAATAACTGTGAAAGTCGCCCGTATGATACAGTTCACAGCCTAGCCGCTAGATAGCACTAGCTCATATCACAGAGATATTAATAAACTGCTGAGTCGACTTTTGTTATGCACCTATTACACTAAACAAATAAACTATTGAAACATATCCTAATAAAAACCTCCAACCTTACTATTCTACATCTACATATATACTCTGCAATTCACAAAATTGTGGGTGGCGGAGGGTGCTCAGCACCAAAGCTAATCCCTTGTTGTGTATTGCAATCCCGAATGGTACTAGGGAAAAAAGAATTCATATAAGGATCAGTACGGAACCTTATTTCTCTAAGCATAACTTTACTGTCATTCCGACTCAAATAGGTTGGTGGACCAAGTATTTCACTACACTCGTAAGTGAAAGTGGGAGTATACGTGTTTACCAATAAGCTTAAACGAAACGTGCGTCGTCTATCTACCAGAGACTCCCAGCCCAGTCTATTAATCAGTTTTGTGACGCTTTCATAAGGACTGTAGCAAGCGGTCACTACACTTCTCCGTACTTTCTCTATACTGTCAATCAACCCTTTACGAAACGGATCCCAAATGGCACAACAGTAGTCCAAATGTGGACGCGCAAGAGATTTGTACGCTATCTCCTTTGTGTGTTCAATACAATTTTTCAAGATTCAACCTAGGAATCGCAGCCTAGAATTAGCTCTGTCTACTAACGAATTAATGTGTAAATTCCATTTCATGTTCCTTTGTACTGTTACACCCAAATGTTTCACAGAATCGACCATATCAACAACTGCACTGTTTACCTCATATTTCTGAACAATCTGTTTCATTTTGTTAGTTATGCTCATTGTCTTGCGCTTTTTACAGTTTAGTATAAGTTGTCATTCAGCGCACCATGCCAAAATAACATCCAGATTACGCTGAATTTCTAAGCAATCGGCCGAATAACCTCATCATTATCAAACAATCTAAAAAGGCTTTTCACTTTATCTCCGAGATCGTTTATAAAAATTAAGAAAAGAAGTGGTCCTATTACACTTCCTTGAGGTACACCCGATGTAACATCTAGATTAGAAGAACTTTCTCCTTCAACGACGACATACTTCGAGCGACCATTTAGAAAATCCTTTATCCATTCACAAAGCTGATCCGATATACCGAACGCTCGAAGCTTCGTTAAATGGCGGTTGTGTGTCACTGAGTCAAATGCTTTCTCAAAATCTATTTTAAAAAAAAAATGCATCTACTTGTGAACCTTCATCAATAACTTTCATTACGTCGTGTGTAAATAGGACCAGCTGTGTTTCACATGATCTTACCTTCCGAAATCCGTGTTGATTTGTTGTAAGCAAATTATTTTCATCTAGAAAATTCATAAGGTTAGTGCATTCTCCATAAATCTACAACAAACAGATGTTATAGATACGGGACGTTTGTTTCTAGTGTCACTTCGATCACCTTTCTTGAAAATCGGTTAGTTTTCAAAATTTCATAACAAAACATGTTAATTGTCCCAAAAAAGTATGCTATGTTCTTTCTAAAGATACAAAGAATTTCCTTGTCAAATTTCAAGGTTTGTTTAGTCGTGGTAAGGTACAAATGAGACGGAGACACAGTTGCTTTTTCATTTATAATATTAAGCGCAGATTTCAGTCCTAGAGTCAACAAAGGTACCTTTCCTGCCTGAAAATAGCTATTTGCTATTCCAATTGGGTTAGAAAACACTACTTCAACCTTTAAAATGGTTAGTTGCCTCGTAGTTTCAAGATATCTACCTAAGGGGATTTTCGTAAAATGTAGGTAAACCTCAGTTTTGTTTTTGAATAACCTGTCATAGAGTACAACAAAAGTATGTTTAGTGCCTGGAAATAGCTACTTGCTACTAAATTTGGCTTACAGAACACCAATTCAACCTTTGAAATAGCCTCTTAGCCCTTGGATTGAAGATCTTGCATTTTTGCCTATAGGTTATTTGTAAAATGTAGAAGAATTTCAGTTTTGCTATTGGTTAACCCGTCACAGAGTCAACAACGGTATATTTCCTTACTGAAAATAGCTATTTGAGAAACTTTTTAAAATCGCTTGTTAGCCTTTGTGAAGATATTTCATTTCCATGAGATTTTTGTAAAATGTATGATAATTCCAGTTTTGCTATTAACAAATCCGCCATAGAGTACACGATAATATGTTTCTAACCTGAAAATAACTATTTACTATTTAACTTGGCTGTCGAAACTAATTAAACCATTAAAATAGCTTTTTAGCCCTAGTTTCAAGATCAGGCATTTCTGACAGTGGGATATTTGTAAAACATAGAGAATTTTAATTTTTGCTATTGGCTAACCTGTAACTGATACAAACCTGAAAGGCTTTTTAAAAGATAAGACTTTACGCCAGTGAATTGTTTTTAGCTATTTATTAACATGCATGCTGGAAAACTTATCATTTTTTACTGTCTAAAATATGGTGTCCGTATATTACCGCTTGTGATACTATATGTAAGTTGATATACAGGAATACCATACATAGCATATACTTAAATCCGTCCATTAAGCGAAAAAAAGATGCGCTTAGCCTTAACGGCGGAAAAAACGTTGATTAAAAGAACTTTGCGATTCAATGAAGTCCTTCCCGTGATCGCCATATTTTCAATCACTACTGCCACGCTGTTCGGCCATCTTTAGGTATTGACACTGGAAATGAGACTTGAGGATGTGGCCATTAATAGTTAAAAACTAGGATGATTTTTTTTATTACACTGAGTATAATGTGAAAATTAAAGTTTGTATTTTAGTCAGATCAGGTCAAGCTGTAGTAACCTTTGACATTAAAAACTGGAACTATTCTAGAATCGGGATAATACGCTAAAAACGATCACAGGGTTACATTATTTCATGTAAATAAACCGATTGTTCAGTTTGTAGCATTTTTCTGTTACCCATTGGAAATGAACGGAAGACAGATAGAAATTGATTGATAATATATTGTCCTGCCGACGTTGGTACCGATTTTATGTTCCACGCATGAATAAAAGTGCTAAATAAGTGACGAACTCGTCATGTTTGAAAAATGTTTCCGTTATCGAACAAGTTTCTTTAAAGGTCGTTGGGGAGACAATGGGAGAGATGGTAATGTGAGAGTGTAAGATGGTGGTAATAAATGGGGGACGTCTTAGATAACAGCTTTTGTTACGTTGTTGGTGTGTAGGCGCGTTGCAGATGGCTTCCTGGTCGTTTTTCTTGAACTGTGACCACAAGGCGTGTGAGTAGTTGGCCGTAAAAGTCACCAAAGATGATTGCATTCTAGAGAAGCAATTCGCGGTACGCACCAACTTGGGTGTTCAACCAAGCGCATTATCTCTGCGATCTGGACACTGGGTTTTGTACAAGGAATTGTTGTTTACATCTGGGCTCCTATATTGAATTGTGATGAAGTGCACGCTCCGGTGTCAATTTCCTCGTCAACTAATTACCCCCTTATTATTATTTAATTACTAACTATGCTTTAAGTGTTAAATTGCTAGACCCATCTACTTTTAGCATTTACGAATTTTAGTTTTAAATTTTTTCAGCGTTTTCGAAATTATTCGTCACTTAGTAATGTAGTCCAATCCTTGACACCCTTATCCACAAAAGAAAATTTTCCCAACCTTTTATCCACGATATCGTGTGCCAGCTTATACCCATGGTCATCTTTTCCCCGTTCCATTCACTACGCCTAATTCTTAAACCAATATTCCCCCCCCCCCCCTCCGGCCAAGTCTCATCACCAACATACGCCTTGTACACTCCCAGTTCTCTCTTCACTCTCCTCCTATCTTCCAATGACTTCCTATTCAGCTCCTTTATCATATCTGATACTGACTGGGTCCTGCGATAATTTCCACAAACAAATCTAGCTGCTCTTCTTTGCTCACCCTCCAACTCCTGTATTTGATAGCCAAAATGTGAGTTCCAAACTACGCCATCGTATTTAAGCAATGGTCTGTCTAAAGTTTTCTAACCCAACTCATACTTTTAATTTCTGAAATTTGTCCATGAAATGTTAGCCGCCGCATGTTTTACAAATAAAAATTTTGGTGAGGTGGACCTAAGTTGATACAAGCATTAAATCAAATCTATTCGAAGCCCTATGATCATATTGAACGTTTAGATTCACCCGACTCGAAGAGGAAGTCTTTGAACCGAAAACACGTTTGCATGCTATGGTCCCCTGCTTGATATTATCTTCTTACTGGTGACAAATGGTTGGAGCTGCCTCCAAGGCTCTTAAGTTTTATAGTTCTGCTGTTGAATTGAATTGTTTTATTTTGGATAACTTATAATAAATCTGAAAATTCTCAGCTTTGTAAAAATATCTTTGCGATGTAGTCTTCGTAGATTCGGAGCGAACGTGCTCTGTTTCTTTAACAGGTATGTACTTCTGGTCTCTTCGAACAACGTATACCTGATGAAGATGACACAGTAAGTATTTGAAACGATGAGTTTTATAACAATTTCCGGCGGTAAAACTGGAAAAAATATTTGACTCTGATCTTATGGAACACCACCATTCACACAATTTGTTTTGGTGAACTTTGAGTGATTGTTATGATTTCTTTGTTTCGGCGTATGGTAACAAGAAGGAACTGTCTTGTGCGGGAGAGAGTAGAAATATATGTGGTCCGTTTTCTTTTAAGAAGAATCTAAATGGGAGAACACTATATAACGAGTTATTAATTTTTAAGGAACTTATCAGAAAACGAAAATATAAAGCATTGTAACTACACAGTAAAGTGAAGTACGATTTCGTGGCAGGAAGGCTTTTTATGGCTTTACGCTTCGTCGACATCTTGGATATTAGAGGCAGAAAGTACTTGGGGTAAGGATCGGAGTGGAATTCGGCCATGGTCATTTTGAAGGAACCATCCCGGCATTAGCTTGGAGTGATTTTTGAAAACCATGGAAAACCGAAATCTGGTTGACCGGAAAGGGATATGAACATTGCGTCCTTCGAAATTCGAGGCCCGAGCGTTACCGCTCACCAACCAAAATTGCTTTTCGTAGTGC
>JARYHS010011408.1:198359035-198482523 GCA_031002005.1 Vandiemenella viatica
ACATTAAAGAGCCCATGTTAAAATTATAGTTAGAATTCAAAGTCAACATAGCACAGCGAAGGTAATGCTTCATTTAAAATGTCCACAAACTTTTTTGGTGGTCCCCTGAAGGCTCACAGTGGGCAATCAAGGGTCATGTGAAGGATGGTTTATTCTTCCTCACCACAGTTGCAATTCGGTGAATCTCTCATTCCCAACATGTGAAGAGATGAAGCAGATCTGCCATGGCCAGACCTAACTCTATTGAGAGTTTCTCATGTGTTACGGGGGAGATCAAGTCCCTTTAGTACCTGTTGGTTATCAAACGGAGAGTACCATTCTGGTGGGGTTGGGGCTAGACACTCCGACCTCCACCCATCTCTTACATTAAAGTTTTTGCTTATAAGTTGTTGTGCAGTATTTATGCTTAGACTTATTGATTTAAATCTCTGAAATTGGGTTTTCAAGTCATTGTGGATGGATAGATCCAGGTGTTGACAGATCTTATTACTTTGGGTAATTAGGCCATTGTGTCATCTCATCGTAGACAGTTCGATGTTACTCAAAAGGGGCAGCCAGTAGAGTAGAGTGGAGTGTTCTTGATACAGCCACTAATTATCCACATTGTTTGGTTCAAAACTATGTCTATCTTTTTGGTGCGGCTGCTATTCATCCAGACAAATAGCAGTACTCAGATGCTGAACACACAAGGTTCAATGCTGAGGTAAGAAGTGTGGAAGTAGATGGTCACCAGGCGATGATTGTAACATATTTGAAGCTAAACTTTAGACCTGGGATCAACATTGTTATGTCTTCTCACCTTGTGAATGTACTTGCAGGTGAGGACTCAGTACCAGATGTGCATTCAACGCAGGGTGCCTCTCCTCAGCTACACAAAGACAATACGAGTAGCGCTGGAGGATGGACCACCAGTTCTGAGGTGGACTGCACCATATGCAGCGTTAGTACATATTAATACATTACAGCTAAAAATATTAGTGAAAATATTAGATGTGGTGAAGAAGTGAGGGAAACACTATAGTTATTGGAGTAAGAAAGGTATGTCACTTGTTTTGTTAATTTTTTGCTTGTCATTTCAGATTTGCTGTAAACTTCTTCTTAGCTACATACCAACTGGGTATCTGCTGTGTTTACATAGTGTTTGTCGCAAGTAATGTCAAACAGGTTAGTGTACCTACTAACAACAAGACTCTGCAGACTTAAACTTCCTACTTACATCAAATGTTCTTAGTTGTAAATGCAATATTTCAATGATTGCTTTCAGAAAATAGTATACATTATTTTTATCCATTCAAAGCCATCATTTCAATCGCTTACTTATTTATATACTACAGGAGAGCAAATAATTACAAAAATTTTGTGTATATTCTTTCCATACTTGGTCCCTTGTATTACCCATTCTTTCCAAATGTCTCGTATCCCTATACAACTTTCATTCATGACATTTGACTTAATTATTAGTTTGTTATAGCTTTCATAGCAATGTAACAGGTACCATTCATAACAATCTGGTAACAAAGCATTTTCCATCTAAAAAATTTAATGTTATTTATTTCCAAGTTTTTATGTATCTGCTCTGTTCTGTCATTAGTAACTTCCTATCCTCATTCTAATTAACATTAGAATAAAGTTGCATTTTAATACAGTGTCATAATTATCACTGATTTTCTACTGTAGTGGAACTCGTGTGGTAAGGAACAAATACAGTTTCGTGGTGTACAACTTCAGTAATTGTCTCCTTAACACAGTGTATGTCAGTAAATAAGAAAAGTTATGACACATTTGGCAAGTAGTAAAGAATATTCTCACATTCAGTTTTTCTTCTGTATAGTTCGAATGTTCAGTCCTGAAAATAATTTAAAGTAATTTTTTGTTTTGTTACCAAGAGCATTAAAACACAGTTGGATATCTATTATCTTATTCTAGCAGAATGTATACACTTTTCATAATTGATGTAACTGATACTTTACCACTACAGTCTAAAATGTAACTTGTTTTTATTTTAGATTGATAAACTACTTCCTATGATACTAGT
Source organism: Vandiemenella viatica (assembly GCA_031002005.1). Lineage (NCBI taxonomy): Eukaryota > Metazoa > Arthropoda > Insecta > Orthoptera > Morabidae > Vandiemenella > Vandiemenella viatica. Next base: position 198,361,071 of record JARYHS010011408.1, read on the forward strand.
AAAAACCTTGTTCTCTGCAGGTTATTGACTTGTACTTCACCGAAATCAGTGTACGACTTTATATGCTGATTCTTTTGCTGCCTCTCATCCTCATGAACTGGGTGCGGAACTTGAAGTTGTTGGCACCATTTTCAACTCTGGCAAATGTTGTGACATTTGTGGGACTTGCTATTGTCCTTTATTTCCTTTTTGATGAAATTCCAAACCCTGGGGAGAGAAACTTCGTTGGAGAGCTTCGGAACTTCCCTCTTTTTATAGGAACAACACTCTTTGCCCTCGAGGCTGTTGGTGTGGTGAGTAAGAATAAAGTAACCTATAGTGTTAACAATCTGTAGACTTATACCTAGTGAAGGACTTTACAGAAACATTCTGAACAGAAAAGAATGACACACATTCAGAGAATAATATTTAAAAAGGAAATAAAAATTGTGAGGTATACCTATATTGTTTGAAACTAGTTAAAATATTATTGTTTCACTGATAATTACCTTTTCACAGTTTTTATTATTATTATTATTATTATTATATATGTTTGGATCTCAATGAAAATAATATTCTATGGTTCAGACCTCACCATGAGGGTTTTTTTTCCTGGCTTTAGGCCTCATCGACATCAAGGTCATTAGAGCAGAGACTAGGAACAGGAAGGAATTTGGTCACGATCTTTTATGGAACCATCCCACCATTTGCCTTGAGTGATTTGTGGTAACCATGGAAACCATAATCAGGATGGCAGGCAGATATTCGATCCCATGTCTCCAGAGCCAAACCACCATGCTCAGTGTGAGCTTAATTTGCTGATGCACTGTGTATGGGTTTACTGTTTAAATTGTTTTATCATAAGATACTTGGAAATTAATGCCATAAAATTATAGTTAATCAATAACACAGCATAGAAATATAGAAATACAATAAATCGATGTTTTCAGCAGAAACCAAATAAAATAATATATGGTAAATTGGGAATCCTTCTACTGTTGCTTGTTAAACAATTGTAAATGAAAACACAGTCTATTCAACTGGATTTTAATTCATATATACTCAGATGTGTTTCGCCCTAATGGAACAGGGCATTGCCAGTGACTGTGAATGTATATACACGGTGGTGTAAATTTTAACACAGTGATATAGTGGCCTTCAAAAAGCTGACATTTGTTATGTGAAACCACAGCAACAGTTCTGGTTGTAAAAAAGTGCTGATAGAGCTGTTCCCGACTACCATGTAACTTTCCTAACCATTATTTGTAAGTAGAGTGTATTTTGTAAGTAGGTAGTTATGTATATTAATATTGCAAATTTCTTAACATCTCCATGTATGTACATTCACAGTCACTGATGATGCCCTGTTACATAAGGGCAAAATGCATCTGAGTATATATAAAATAAAAACTAGTTTCTAATAGACAGTGTTTTAATTTATAATTAAAATAAATTTGAGTGATCTTATCGCCAGGTGACAGTTCAAGGTGATGTGTATCCCACCCTCATTATGGCTGTAACTACAGTTTAACATGGAATCCAAATTTTGGAACTTATTTCACATAAACAAAAACAAACTTTTGACAGAGGTATGCTGAAGTTCCTTTAAAAATTCCTTACAGGATTTGAACTAGGTTCCTGAATTTTCTAAGCTTGCAGCTTAACTATTGAATCATTTTGACTTCTGTAAGTGCAACTACTCATTGGAAGGCACATGTAACAGTCAAAAACAATTGTGAATGATATTATTAAATGCCATTTTTTATGGATTATTACAGGTGTAATAGTTCAGTAGAGTGATTTGGAAACTCAGTTCTTGTTTGAGAAAGTAAGTGAGTGATAAAATTGAATGATTTTTTGATAAATAATGTATATAAATGTTGCTGGGGGGGGGGGGGGAGGATTTGGTGTTAACTTTCAAAATTAAAGGCTACAAATTCAAATCACAGCATGCTATGCTATTAACGAGCCCTACTACACACACTGTCATGAGAGAAGGAATATGGTTGGGCTTTACTATCTCACCTTCAGTAACATCAGTGGTTATGATATGAAGTTGAAAATAATTCAATGTTGGTTTTTTTTTTTTTTTTTTTTTTTTTTTTTTTTTTTTTTTTTTTACATTATATTGCTTCTGAAATGAATTGGTTACCACTTTTAGACAGTGAGGAATTATAAGCTAAAGTTCATTAAAAGAGTTCAGCAATATGTAATGATAAAGTTGATTGTTTGTTCATTTTCATTTAATCTCATCACAGCATAAAATTTCCCATAACAACCACCAGCATTTAAATAATTTAATTTAGCCATTAAATAATTTAATTTAGCCATTAAATAAATTCAAGGCACTTCATCTTCCAAAAGACTGCTGTTTCTGACCAAGCATTCCTAATACTCCACAAGTCACTCCAATAAATTATTAATTATTTTAAATTCTAAATGTTTGCAGAATATAGTCCAAATGAATGTACAACCCATGCAAATGCTCATAAAATTCTGCGTTACTCTTTTGAAATACTTTTGATTCATTTTAGACAGTTTAAAATTAATTTTGACTTGAAACAGGAAATGTAATATGGACCAGTTTCTATTACAAACTGAGAATGTGTCAAAAATCCCAGAACAGAGGGTTTACAATGGCTGTCTCTGCATGCTCTGGAAGCATAGTACGTCCTTCAAACATTTTTTGTGCCTCGAGCAATTTATCTCCCTGCATATCTGACCAAAATCGATAAATGAAGTAGGAATATGAGGATAATATCTCAGCTTTGTGACATCATATTTTAAGAAAGAATGTTTTTGGTATTCAACCCTTAAAAGGAAAAAGTATAAATTTTTCTACAACAGATTTTTGTGTCATGAGCTATTTGTCTCCCTTGATACCTAACCTATATAGATAAATGAGGAATCATATTAAAGATTAAGGTCTCCACCATGGTCAGATTATATTTTAAGAAAGGAATTCCACCCTTAAATGGCATAAATATCAGTATTTCTAAAATGTTTAAAGTGTCTCGAGTCATATATCTCCCTTGATAATTAAACAAAATTGATAAACTAGGTATCATTTTACAGATTGTTGTCTTCATAAGGTCTTCGGTTCCATTAAACCACATTTTAAGAAAGAAATTTTTCAAAATTCTACCCTTATAGGGGAAAAGTATTAATATTTCTACAACGCATTTTTCTGTCAAAAGCTATTTATTTCCCTTAATACCTAACCAAAATTAATAAATGAGGTATAGTTTTAAATATTAAATTATCTTCTTTGGTCACATCATATTTCGAGAAATGACTTTCTCCAAATTCAACCCTTAAGCGGCAAAAATATCATCATTTCTAATTTTTTTTTTTTTTCTTCTCCTGACTTGATAACTAACTGAAATCGGTAAATTAGGTATCATTTTAAAGACCAAGGTAGCTGCTTTGGTCACACCATATTTTATAAAAGTAATTTTTTGGAATTCGACCCTTAAGGGACAAAAGTATCACTATTATTTCTACAGCACGTTTTTTTTAATTACAAGCGATTTCTCTTCTTCGATACCTAGCCGATATTGATAAATACCATATTGTTGTAAAGATTAAGGTCTCCGGTTAGGTAAAATCATAAATTAAGAAAGAATTTTTCGGAATTTGGTGCTTAAAGTGGTAGCACGTTTGAGACAGTTCAGAGCCAAGTCCCTAGATTGCAGCAGCAGATATCAAAGAGATGTCAATAAACTTTTTTTTATTCAATAAGTAGCATTTCGGAGATTTTTTTTTTTTTCTGTTGCGGAAACAGTTTTGTTTTGCCATTCAATTCCAATGTAAACATTCTATTCGCATAGCAATAAATATCACAGAGAGTTGATATGTTGCATGCATTTGTTCAGGTTGGTTGCATTCTGTTAAGGTCAGTGACAGTTAGTCATAAATAGAGAGTGTTTTAAATTTTTCTATTTCATAACATGTTGTAAGTATTTTGATGCGTACTTATTACGCTAAATATATATATATATATATATATATATATATATATATATTTGCTACAAAAGTATGGTTCTACTTTTCATTATATTACATGCATTCAACCTCACTATTCATCCCATTTTATTCATGAAATTTTCACACGGGTTGTCTAGTATATATTATTTCTATAAGGTGTTTTTTGTCACAAGCCACTATCTCCCTTCATAATTAACCAAAATCAATGAATAAGGTGTCATTTTAAAGCTTATGGTCTCCACTTTGGTCACATCATATTTTAAGAAAGGATTTTTTTTTTGGAATTCGGCCCTTAAAGGGCAAATCTGTCAATATTTCTAAAATGCTATTTTTGGTGTTAAGAGTCGTTTATGTCCATGGATACCTATTTGGAATCGTTTAATGAAGTGTCATTTTAAAGATTAAAATTTCCGCTTGTTGACATTGTATATTAAGACAGGAATTTTTTGGAATTTGACCCTTTAAGGGCAAAAGCATCAATATTTCTGCAACACGTTTTTGTGTCACGAGCCATTTATCTCCCTTGATATCTAACTAATAAAGATAAATAAGGTGTCATATTAAAGATTAAGGTCTTTGCCATGGTTACATTATATTTTAAGAAAGGAATTTTTCGTATTTTGACCCTTAAAGGGAAAATATGTCAATATTTCTAAAATTCATTTTTTTTGTATCAAGCCATTTATCTCCCTGGATATCTAACCAAAATCAATAAATGAATTAGTATTATGAAGAGTAATGTCTCAGCCTTGGTGACATCATATATTAAGACAGGAATTTTTCGGAATTCGAACCTTTAAGGGCAAAAGTATTTCTGAAACGCATTTTTGTGTCACGAGCCATTTATCTCCCTTCATATATAACTGATGTAGATAAATGAGGTATCATTCTAAAGATTAAGGTCTCCGATGTCGTCACATAATGTTTTAAGAATGGTTTTTTTTTCTGAATTTAACCCCTAAAAGGCAAAAAAAAAATCAGTATTTATAAAATGCGTTTTTTTTGTGTATCCCTTCATAATTAAACAAAATTGATGATGAGGTATCATTTTAAAGACTGAGGTCTTGGTAAGATCATCAGTTGGTTACACCATATTTTAAAAAATATTTTTTTTTAAAAGTATTAATATTTCTAGTACGCATTGTTCTGTCACTAGCCATTTACCTCCATCGATACCTAACCAAAATCGATAAATGAGGTATCGTTTAAAATATTAAAGTATCCGCTTTAGTCACATCATTTTAAGAAAGAACTTTCTCCGAACTCAACCCTTAAGTGGAAAAAAGCTATCATTTCTAAAACTTTTTTTTTACCTCACTTAATGCCTAACCAAAATCGACAAATGAGGTATCATTTTTAAGACCAAGGTGTCTGCTTTGGTCACACCATATTTTGAAAAAGATTTTTTTTAGGAATTCGACAATTAAAGAGCAAAAGTATCAATATTATTTCTAAAACGTGTTTTTTTTTTATTACAAGCCTTTTATCTTCTTTGATACCTAACCAGAATTGATAAATAACATATCATTTGATAGATCAAGATCTCCAATTAGGTAAAATCATAAAATAAGAAAGAATTTTTCAGAATTTAATGTTTGAAGAGGTCTTGTGCATGAGGCAGTTCAAAGCTAAGTCCCTAGATTGCAGCAGCAGATATCACAGAGATGTTAATAAACTGTTTTTCATACAATAAGTAGCTTTTTGGATATTTTTTTCTGTTATGGAAACATATTTCTTTTGCTATACAATTCCAATGTTAACATTTTATTTGCACAGCAACACATCACAGAGATGTTGATATGCTGTGTGCATTTTGTTCAGGTTGGTTGTATTCTGTTAAGATCAGTGACAGGTGATCATATATACAGTGTGTTTTAAATTTTCCTGATTTGATGCGTACCTATTACACTAAACAAATAAATAATTTCTAGTGTGATTCTACTTTTCATTATATTACAAGCATTCAACCTCACTATTAAATGTATTTTACTAGCGAAATTTTCACATGGGTCATCTAGTATAAATTATTCACAATAAAACCTTTTAATTTACTAGCTTGATAGGTTACTCAACAAATGTTTGCCTTCTAACAATTTATATTTATTTAAATTTAAACTTCTTGTACAAAACTACTTTAAGCCCAATCAGCTCAGTGTTTGCAATTCTTTACAAGATCCTTCTACTTTCTGGAATATTCATACCAAATTTGCCATTCACCAAACCAAAGTAAACATGAAAATTTGTTAAGTATATATAGTCCTAAAATGACCTAAATTGGCCCAGAAAGATTCCATACTCAAATATTTTATCAATGAAAATTTGTCTTAACTAACTTTGGCATAAATAAAACCCTATATCATTGCTACTTTGTGGTACACTTCCATACTAAATTGTAGATCCTGTAAGAAAGGAAATGATTGTCCAACTCTGAAAATTATACTCTCTTATTGTACCTCATTTGGGAGAATCCAACCAACCATTGATCTGTGGAGTAAGATGAAGTTTTAACTCTCATAATCATTGTATGTTACAGATAATTGCAGTTGAAAGCAATATGAAGACACCTGCATCATTTGGAGGATACACGGGAGTTCTTAACAGGGGGCTCTCAATTGTCATAATGTTATATGTCTTCATTGGATTTGTTGGCTATGTCAAATATGGTGATACAATACAAGGCAGTGTGACACTTAATCTTGACATTCACAGCAAGTAAGTATGCAAGTAACTTCATATCTGAATCAATTAATGTTTTACTAAGGGGTTTGTTATATTTCTGTTTGTTTATATAACATGATCAGCTACTGTAAACAGTTAATATTTTTTGGATATGTGTCTCATGAATAATCTATCTACTTATGATCTCTTATCTCACGCATGGATAAATGGATTTAATGAATTGTCACTTATAAATTGTTGAACTTTTTAAAATGGCATAATGACAAGTTGAAACATTCTGTAGTTTTGACTGCAAAAAGTACATCAGAAATAGATTGCGGTACTATTTCTGCAAAGTGTTTTATTTTCACACTTCAAGTAAACAATTCTGCTCTTTCTAGTCCCTGGGACCTGTCATTTAGCAGGAAATAGTTTCAGTTGACATTCCAGCCATTCCAATTGTTACTTTGAATGGGCTTTCCAGAGATTTTCATTTCTCCATAATTATCTATTTCTCTTACCACCACTGCCATCCCCACCAATAACTCCTTGTTTGTCTCTTCAATCTTCTATAAAGTGTTTATCAGTTTTTTAAGTTATAAAGTGTAATTTAACATTTAAAAAAATCAAAAGTGAGTTTGCATAAAGCATAGAGAAATATTTAGACAGGAAAATAATCTTACTGTATTTTCACTATCTATGTATGTCTAAATTGAACAACCCAATACCAGAGGTGATGTTTTACAGCATAGACTATTTGATTTTATATATATATTTATGTTGTGAAGATTTTACTGCATTATTCTAATATTTTTCTAACATTTTGCATTGCTCGGGAACTAGCACAATTCACTATCCCCCTCTTCCTGTCCTCTGTTTGAATTTACCCCCACCATGTTACTGACAAATAGTCATTCTGTGAGAGTCTCTTAAAAAACCCACCATCCATTATATTATCCTGTTGACAAAGGGCCAAAACCCGAAACATATATTGTTACTTTTATTCTTGTGTGTTCACTCCATGCAACCATCAACTAAGGAAAGTGGTCGTCATTTAGCTATCCTATTTTGTAATTGAAATATATATATATATATATATATATATAGGGTATTACTGATAATTCACTGTAATCCAAACTTTAAATGCACAAATAGTGAAATTCGTAAATATGACACTCGAATCAAGTTAACTATACATATCAAAAGACATATTTCTATGGCAGCAGAGTGCCTGTGGAATGGGAGCTAGGCTATATAATAATTTTCCATTTCATCTAAAATTCTTGTCTGGGGACGAATTTAAAACTGGAATAAAACATTATTTATGTAATAAGATATTGTACTAACTTGATAAATTGTTAATAAATTATATATAAATGTACTTTTTTGGAATGTATTGTACTTATAATGTAATTTAATTTGTATGACCATAGGTCTTGATTATATTAGATATTTGTAATCTCAAGCATATTGGCAGTAAAAAAAATATATTATTTTTGTTATTATTATTATCATTGATGGAGATAATTAAGTATCATTCATGTTTAACATAGCACAGTCTGTTCTATATACTCAATTATGTACAGATCTATGATTTTGTAACTTCCTTTTATTTTGGGACTGAATAACTTCGTATTAAATCTTTTTTTAATCTTTTACAGATTAGCACAGAGTGTCAAAATAATGTTTGCTTTTTCAATATTCATCACATACGCTCTCCAGTGCTATGTACCATTGGAAATAATATGGTTCAAAGGATTAAAGCGACGCTTTGAGAAGAGTTCGAAAAGAAAACTCATATTCTATGAATATATTGCCCGAACACTAATTGTTATTATTACATGTAAGTAGTATTATTTACTATCTTGTTACTTGTATCATACCTAAATTAAACTTTCTCAAATATACATTCCAATTTCAATAGTTCATACAGTTTTCAGGCACTTCAGTTTGCTTTATATATTCAGTGCTAAATAAAAATATGTGCGGCTGTATCATCAAAATTGCAATGGAAAATTTTGTTTGCCAACAGTCTTTCTGTGAGGCAGTCTCCCACAACACCCAACCCCCATGATGTCCTGCTGACAAAGGGCTAGACCCAAAGTCTGTTTTTTGTTTTTTCTGTGTGTTTGCGCCTCACATCCATCATCTAAAGATAAGTGGTGGCTGATTTCCCTATCCACATTTTTTATGTGAATTGTGAGAGAATTGACCAAGGCATGTTGTCACGTAAAATCTAAGAAGGTTAATGTGCATATTATTCTGACTTTCTCAGTTCTCTAGTGATACAAATGTTTTTTGTCATATTATAACAATTTAACTTTTCACTAGACGTGATGGAACATATGCTTGTGATGAGAGATAGATTAAGTTGTGGATATAAAATTTTATTCATGGAAAAGGTGTCTAAAATGGGTTTATATAGTTCAAATCTGTAACGTTGAGATGTTTTCGAGTCAGTTTAGGTCATTTTTAGGGGTTTTAATAATTTAAAAGTATTTTTATTTAATAATTCAGTATTGGCGAGTTGTAAAAAGGTTCTAGAGTGTGTAGTAATACCTTGTAAATTTAGGCGTAGTTGGAAAGTTAGCCAGGAAGCTCATTTATTGGGAGAAAGCATAAAGTATTTCTGCAGGAAAAATGACATTTCAAGCTAGTAAATTAAAAATAATTATTTTGAGTAATTTGTATTGTTTAGCAAGTTTAAATAAATAATTTTAATGGAAGTCATAACTTCGGGGATGTACTATGCTTCCAGAACATCCAGGCATTGCATTTATAAACCCTTTATTTCAGGATTTTTTATAGTCTGTCATAGGAGCTGGTCCATGTACATTTAATTTAATTAAAATTGCAATGGAGCACAAGTGCCAGTGACTATTTCCGTACACACCCATCTTGCCCCCTTTCCTTCACTCATCTACATTTGCACTCTACAGATTTCAACGTTTTTGGTAAATTATTCCAGTTCCTGACACCCTTACCTAAGATTGAGATTCTTCATACATCCTTGTGCCTGAAATAGAGTGCCAGCTTATGGTCATGGTCATCTTTTCCCTTCCATACATTACTTTTAATTCTTACGCCAATGTCTTTCCATGCTTCATCTCCAATATACACCTTGTACACTCCCATTACCCTCTTCACCTTGTTACTTACGCTTCATAACTGAAATATTTCTAGGGATAATTTTTTGTTTTGTTTTAATTAACCATTTCAATTTATCTAAAAATATTGCTGCTGCTAATATGTTCATGTTTGTTTACAGTCCTCCTTGCAGTTGCCATACCACGGCTAGAATTGTTCATCGCATTGTTTGGAGCTCTGTGCCTGTCGGCTGTTGGTATCGTTTTTCCACCACTGGTTGAAATATGCTTCATGTGGCACACCAGTTACGGCTGGTGCAAGTGGATCCTTATTAAGGACATACTTCTCATGACTTTTGGCCTGCTGGGACTTGTTATAGGCACTTACACTAGTGTAAATGACATTATAGTGTCAATGTTGTGAAACTGAAATTGCCTACAGCAGCTTAGCGTTTGATGGAATTGTCTTGTATTTCATCAAGGAAAAGAGACTGTTTACATTGGGAAGTTTTCTTTCTTGATGTGCTTGGTAGACACCAGTGTAATAAAATAAGAGCATTGTTTCAATGCAAAAAATTTAAATTTGGCATATTGCTGACAGAACTAGTACTTCTATTTCAGCTTTAAATAAGTGATACTCAGTTCAAATGCATAATGCTGAAACAGACTGCTGAAGCATCTTAGCATTTCCAGTGACTTGATTTTATGAATCCAACAAGCAGTGTAACTGAAACAACCAGTTTTAAGTTTGTGTTTCATAGAGAGTGACTCATTGTTATATTCAACAACAGTATTATAGATGATTTATGAAAAAAATGGATCCATAAATTAACTTTAAAACTATCATAAGCCCCCTTGATCTGTGAGATAAATTAACTGTAGAGATAAAATATTATTAACTTGAAGCAGTTTTTTATGTGGCATAATTATTCATGGGTCTAAGAAGAAATTAAATTGGTAAACAAACTTTTTAACTTCATTGGAGTGTTTCAAGTTTGTGTCTCTAGTTTCAGATATTCAATGTAAATCTTGTAACTTTCCATATATTTGAATGCAGTACAGTTTGAAGTAACCAGCATTTATTGTATTCTCCAATGCAAAGTCATCTATTAAAAAGGTATTTGATGGTTAAAGGCATCAGAAACTTGATACAAAAGCCCAAGCATTTTGCAATAACACAGGAGCAATTTGATTGTATGTTACCAATTCAGTAGTCACTTTTCAATAGTTACAAGATAGTTTTTCAATTTATTGTTCTTTTATAGGATATGTCAATCCTGACCTACAATGACAATAAAATTGTATTACAAAAAAATCTATTTTTCCTCTACTTAGACTGTGGCTGGGTCTACCACAAAAATTAAATCAGTTATTCTTTGTAAATTATTTTTACCTTTTTTTAAATGGAATGGCTTGAAAAAGAGAAATGGATTGCTTTTAGGACTTGAAGACCATGTAATGAAATTTGTGGTGGCAGAGTTCTGTACTTCCATCTGAAACGTGCGGCATGAAAGTAATAGTCAAAAGGAGTTGGAACTATGTTCTGCTGATTTTACCTTCCTGAGAAGCTTCCTTTTAAGTGCTCATTTGGCCGTCAAGCTAAATAGGTGTATGGAGAGGGGTTCAAAGAAATCTTCTGCATCATCAGGGATCAAACTCCAGTCATCTAAGCCAAATTGAGAAGCTCTGAACCCTGAGCCAAATGGCCTTCAGCAATATCATAAGTTGCACAAGCATTTACAGCAATTTGTCTGTCCCTACCAGTTTTTTTTAATAAAAATGGTAATATTGTGTTGTGTGTATCTGATTCAGGGACTGAAATAAATTACTATGAAAAACTTTTAACAATATAGTTCAAATATTGAAACAGAAAAACTAGGGTGATTACCTCTAGGTATAAGCAATAACAGATGAAGGCAGGAGGGCGAAATGAACATAAAACAACACGAACACACTTTACAGTATTTTGGTCATACGGCAGAGGGAAAATACATAAGAACACAGTTTCTCTCAGCATCGAGAATATATGAAATGCTTTCAGGTGACTAGCCGAGTTAAATAAGTGTTAAAATTACATAATATTTCGGCGATCACATTCGCTGTCGACAACAAATGTGATCGCCAAAATATCATGTAATTATAACACTTCTTTAACTCGGCTAGTCACCAAGCATTTCATTTATAGAGGGAAAAAGTTTACATATAAATATCTATCACATGAATCGTGCCTTCATTTGTGGTAAATGATTGGTTTCTTTCCCTATCATAACTTATTTTCATAGCTTCTTAAAACCACATAAACTATAAAAATGCCTCAATTTTTTTAAATATATTTACTTGAAACATCAACTAATTATGTGAATGTTTTAAAAAATTATATTCAAATCTGAATTACCAAACTGTTTTAATCTACCCTGCTATGAATGTGCTGCCTGATGACATTAAATCATGAAATACAAAAATTCTTTAAACCCTAACAATGCATTAAATTGATCAAGAATAATTCCAAAATACGATAATTTTACATCTGCAAACCCATTTTGACTGACTTTTCAATGAATAAAGCCTTACAATAACAAATTACTGTCTCATCACAAGGAAAATGAAAAAAAAAAAATTGAGTGGCAGTGAAAAATTTATTGTAGGCCTTCACTGCAGATATGTGTACTAATAACTCTCCAAAGCTAGGACTACATAGTGTGATGTTACAAAGTGGTGGGCAGTAAAATTATCTAAAATAGAACTGTTTATTGAATTTGTTTTTGCCCTGATTGCGTAGAATTCTGTGCTCATTATCTTGGTTGTCCAAGTGGAATCGCATCAATTTGTTGAAACCTAACATTTCAGCCATTGTTCTGTGGCCTTCTTCAGAGGAATGTCCAGATGAAGTTATCAGACAAACTCATCTTCAGTCCTAAAAGTTTGATGAAAGTGTATTAACTCTTCATGGCAATAAGAAATGGATTGTAAAGAAAAAAATATATATATATCTTTATTGAAAGACACTTTAATATCTTTTTCATACATTCTTTAAAACACACAGCAGAAATAAATTCTGCTTTACAATCCACTCACACTGCCAATACAATAATAAATAGTGTTCTCATTATATTTCTATGGCTATAAAAGAACTTAGTCATTCACAACAAACATCACAAATAAATAGACAAAATTTCAGTCTGTTCCCTCATGAAGAACTTGCAGGCTGGAAGCAGAAATCACAGACAAGAGAGAAATGGTCAGAGGGGTAGTTGAATGACGGGACACGACCTACCCCAATCTCTTCTCCAGAGGGAAACTCGAGCACAGACTCGACACGGAGGGCGTCCCTGTTGTAGAATATGTAGTCAATAGTATGGCACACTTCACCTTCCTCGCGTACTTTCCACGTCGTGTACGGGGGCTCTGCTCCCCCTGCTGCGTAGGCACTGTCGAGGCGCAGTTCGGGATGGTTGCGTACAGTGGCGTATACCGGCTCGATAGGCTCTGCGTTGAAGTCGCCACACAGCACCACGGGACGACCCGAAGCACGCTCGCTCACAAACTGAAGCAGGTCTCTGCCTTGTTCGTTACGAAGTGTAGACAACAGAGCTCCGTTCCTGGCTTTCAGGTGTGTTGTTGCTACACACAATTCCTGACCAGTTTCACGGATGCGTAATACAACTGCCAGTGCCACCTGCAAGGTAAAAAATCACTTAGCCACACTATTGTATGTTGTATATACAATTACTACAGCTGAATATAAGATGTAACTTGAAATGGTCTGACGGGCTGGATCTGTCACTGTGTAAAAAGTTATCTAAAAAATTATGTTCCAAAAGAAGCTACAGTTAGACAATTACATATTTTTTACTCGGCATATAAATTCACCTTGCAAGGTCACTGGACCTGATTTTAGTAGTAGTAGTAGTAGTAGTAGTAGTAGTAGTAGTAGTAGCAGCAGCAGCATTTTATTTGTCCTCTAAATCATACACATGTACATTATACCAATGGTATCAGATATGTCAATTATAAATCAAGATATTTACATTAATTACTTCAGTTAATAAATTTCAAATATTCTTCTACAGAGTAAAAGGAGTGGTCCTGAAGGTATGACATCAACAATTTCTCATAATTTGCCTATTTTGATGTTTTCATATTGTTTGGTAATTTATTGAAAACCTAAATCGTTATGTGAAATGTTTCATTTTGAAACATTTTTGTTTTGTATGCATAATATGTAAATATAATTTATTATGTTTATGTACCTCATTATTTGTTTAATAACTGCATCCTTATCTATGACATTATTTCTAAAAAAACATAATGGTTTCAAAGACGTAAATGCTTGGTACTGGACGAACACTCATATATTTAAATAAGGGTCCACATTTTGCGATTTGTCATTATTCTTATTGCTCTCTTCCAAATTCAGAAGAACTTAGTTCATCTGATGTTAAACACCAGAATGTAATTCCATACTTTATTTGTGAATGAAAATGGGCAAAGTTTTTTTTTTTTTTTTCACTAGTGGTTAATATTAAAATGCATAATGCATAACAGGTCTGAGTTAATTTAGAGTTCCAGTACTGCATATGCCTATTTGATTTACGATCAAATTGAATCTATAAACCTAAAAATTTTGAGTCTAACCTGTTTGCTAAAATCTGATTGTTCAAAATAATATTTACTTTTATTTAAGGAGTTTTCAGTCAATTTTGGAGTAGTCTTTACATGTGTTGTCGGTGTAAACTCTTGCACCAGAGCTATTTAGTGGAAGAACTGCACTCTGCAGATATGTTAGCCATGTCACAAGATTGATAGAGTTGGGCGAGGGTGTAAGTAGAAGTCAATATGCAAGAGGTCTTTCATCGCCTAGCAGTCTAACAGCACACATGACCACTGTAGTGGACTGGAGTTTTTACTGGGAGTGAAATATCATTTTGCTTGAAAGCTGAATTGGTTTGATTGATGGAAGTAAGTGAAATACTGGCAGAGAGTTGGTTGGTGTTGTAACATCTTTCAGAAAATTTATCTGAGGGTACAGAATATTACCTGGAGACCCAGTATTTAATTTCAGTGTCTGAAAAGTGTGGCATCTTTTAATGTGTAGTATATAACTTCAGAAGTATTTAGATGCAATTCATATAAGCTTTATTTCAGTTTTATATTTCACAACCAGAATGACTGGTTCGATTGGAGATATTAAGTTAGGATTGAATGATTGTGTGATAATTGAATATAAAAGTTTTACATTGTTTATTATTGCTAAACAAAGCATTTTTCAGGGGAGTGAAGATAGTCAGATGCGTTAACTTTGTGTGAAACATTAGATACAGGAAAAATTATTAAGGACAATCGTGGCTACTGCACGACTCATATGAAACTATTCAGGTAGACATATATAGGGATTACATTTTTATGACCATAGATTTAGGGAACGTTTTAGGAGTATTTACACAACAGACATGGAATATTTTCGAATCATAAAGCTGAGAAAGCAACTGAAGATATTTTTTCATAGTGGTGTAGTGAACATTTTTATTTTATCATGTGGTAGAATCTTCCGATTAATTTATTTCAAGTTAAATATTGGCTGGTATAGTTACTTGAAAAAGATATGATAGTTTTAAATATAAACATCTTGGACCATCTTGAAAAATTTGTTTGGATTATTTCAGTACTTCTTTGGAAATCTTTTCTATTTGCTTTAATTTTTTGAATTTCAAGAAACTGAAGTTGTCTGAAGTCTTGTGGCAATAAACTGTCCTTGAAGTAGTTTTATTAAGTTATCAAAGAATTATAATTGATTGAAAGAAGTTTTTGTTTAGCCACTGTATTTATTTTTAAACTAATAGCTCCAACATTTAAATCTCTATAGCTCGTATTGGGTTTCTTGATTATTTGAAGTTTGCAGGTTTGTTTTGCAATGCCACTCTTATGTAATATCCGAGACCAAAAAGTGCCCGTTGTCACTCAACTTAAATTATTAACAACAACTAACTTACTGGTTTGATTTTTCTTTCATATTTTATCTCTTCCTTTGTTTCCTACAATCAGCCGTACACAAATAACATTTACTATTCATTTTAAATACACCACAATTTGTAAGAATTTAAGGCGGCTTGCAGATTAAGAAATGGAAGACTGTCACAGGGCACTGCATTTATTATAATTTGGTTTGAATCTTAGCAGTGACAGTTCACAAATCTTTATATTTTAGTTCAGTCTGAGCAATATGTTGCAGAAAGGAACAACAGAGTTGTAGTAGCCCACAACTTAAACATTGTGTTCACATATAGTAACATTAAGATTATTTTACAAAAGTAGATGGGGATATTTTTAAGAAATAAAAATAAATCCACTTACATGTAAGTAGAGTACGTAAAGTATGTGATGATATACATTTAAACTTTGAGAAATTTACTAATTTTTACTGTTTGATAATTTATCAATTATAAT
This sequence comes from Vandiemenella viatica, assembly GCA_031002005.1. Lineage (NCBI taxonomy): Eukaryota > Metazoa > Arthropoda > Insecta > Orthoptera > Morabidae > Vandiemenella > Vandiemenella viatica. The sequence continues at coordinate 198,377,225 of JARYHS010011408.1, forward strand.
TACTGAATATTGTATGCAAAGTTTCAACTAATTGCTCCAACATCTACAACTGTATTTACTTTGAGCATACTTGTACATTCCTTGAGATTGCAGATTTATTACATTAGGCAACACCCGTGCACAATACAACAACCATTTTTTGAAGGAGAAAATATCACAGAACTAAAGCGTCCTCTCTTCTTAATCTGAATTGTTAATGCCCAACTCTTTTTTTTTCTTTCCAAGGATTACAAAACACCTTTTGTCAACAGCCAACCCTGTGCAAACTAATCTTTGTATATATTTCATTCAATGAAAACTTGGACAACATAAAGCTTGACAACCAGTCAATACAAATCCAAAAATCTGCAAGATCACAGCACCAAACAATTTTCTGTTCCATGACAAATAGACAGGTGAAACTAATATCCCTGAAACATGGATGGCAGTTACCTGATTGCTTTGTACGCGCCAAACTTCCAGGATTCGCGAATCAGAAAGCAGCAGTTCAAATTTGTCTTGGCGATAGAAAATAGCACATCCATCTGGTCCATTATTGCCTTTATGTAGAGGCAAGGGGAATCAGGCTTGGGAAAAAAAATTCCAGTGTAACCTTGGGATCCCAGAACTTTTGTCAAAAAGCTGAAGTGATCCACCTCCTGCAAATAACATTAACAATATTAAAACGTACAAACTAACACTTCAAACTAAAAACTAATAAGCAAAAAATCCTATTTGACTGAAAACTATTTATTTTCTGTTTTAAAAATTAAATGGAATTATTATTCTAAAAACTTTTGATGTTAGAATAGGATATGAGGAGATAATCCTAACATTATTAAAAAGTTGAATATTACTGAAGGATAAGCACAGCAGTTATTGTGTGTGACTGTTGGAGGCGATCGACAATAATCAGCAATTCACTTGGTTTGAGTGTTGCTCACAAAAAAACAAAAAAAAACCACTTGATGAAGAAGGGCTTTGCCCAAAACATGTGTCTAAGATTTTTTTCTATCCTAGGTATTTTTAAATATCTTGTATCTATTTAAAAACCTTATACCTTATACTCATACAGTAATCTAAAACAAAAATTCAGTAATATTTTTTCATAAAAAGTCTTATGCTTTGAACTCCTCGATAGTTGTAGTGAGAAGGACTATTTTCTTGGAGGGAGGCAGGAAGAAAAAGTTGTATAAAGTCTATGACTAAAATGAGTAATTTATATCTGTACCTGAAGACATATGATATCAGGGCAGTATTCGACAATTTCTTCTATAATGTGGTACCGTCTGGCGTGCCATTCCAAGGCTTCTTCTGGACAGCAAACAAAATTGTCATTTGACTGCCCTAATGCTGCAAAATTATAAACAGAAGAATTTTGATAAAACAGTTATTTTACAAAAACTTTTGCATAGAAGTGAATCTTTGAATGCACTATTTAGTATCAAAAGATAATATATCTTTAACTTCTTACATTGAGAAAGGACATTCCATTGAAAAACTCGGATATGATCTGGACCGGACTGAGATGAAGAATATGCTGCAACAAACAAAAATAGAAAATGTTGTAGTTACAATTCATTCAGGAGCAAAAAATAAGTTTTCACGTAAATACAAGAAGTAGGATGGTTAATTTTTTAATTTTTTTTTTTAATTTGCTGATATAGGCCCTTTTAACTGGAAAATTCTTAATGCAATTCCCAATTGTTTTAAGATAATAGAAAACAATTAAAAATTAATAATAATTTCACCTCTTAAAGTCATGAAATACTGCTTTTACTTGACTCATTAGCTGAATCCACATGTTATGAAATTAAACTCAACAGAACGAACACATACAACTAAAACTATTTGAATTTCTGCATATTTCAGTTGGTGGCAGATAATTATTCAAATTCGTTATGTGGGGAGAATCACTTACTTTGATACATTGAACACTGGAACTGAAAACTTCAAATTCAATACCAACAAGAGTGTTTAAAATTATGTCTAACAGAAGAAGGCAATCTTAACTACTTCCATCTGCAAAACATTCTGAGTATCTAGGGGAGCTGCTCATAAATATTAAAGTGAATTATGTACTAGTCAGTTGTTAGTTGCAATAAAATTGTTTTAAAAATAATACATAATGACTAAAACAGATTTTTTCCATGCTGTGAGGTTAAGTGTGTGTTCTTCTTTTTACCTTGCCATGTGTCTTGTCTACTAACATTGAAAAGTTCACCACCAAATTATTTTCAAACCAAACAGCATTTTGCCTTATTATTTGCACATAATAACTACTAAACAAAGTAATACAACAATCATTGTTTCATGGTTATTAGCTTCATGGTCGATAGTAATACTAACATCACCTCACTTAGAATACAAAGTGAAGATCACTAATGACAGGGTTCTAATGAACTACATTATTTTTTTATATATATATATATATTAAAAAAAAAAAAACAGTAAAGCAAATAAAACAACAGAAGATGCAACCCAGTGTGGAAGGAAAGCTATTTAATATTGTGATCAGAGATTAATTATTTAATCAAATATCAATATAATTTCTTTAAAAATGAATACAGAAATTGAACTACATCTTGTGAAATGTGCCTTGAAAAAGCTGCAAGGAGCTAAAATATAATACCAGAAACTAACAGAATGCAACTATTTTAAACATTTAATGCACAAAAAGGATGAAGACGCTAAGGTTGAGACTGGAACGTTTTATTTTTGACAATCTTGAGAATCTGTACATGTATGAGGTGAAGCATTATCTATGATGTAAACACAATATTTTTAAGGTGTCGGGTAACAGGTAAATGGGAGGCAATGATATATAAGGAAGTTTGACATGAATATGCTTTGTCTCAAGTTACAAAAACAAAATTTGACAAAGTGTGTTGCAGATCAAGAGGAAGGAAAGATTTTCTTTCTTGATTCTGGCTTTATGCCTCGTCGATGTCATTGATGGGAGAGGACTATGGGGGAAAAAATGGAATGCATTTGGCCATGGCATTTTGACAAAGATAATTGATAACAGTTAGAGGAGAGTAGCATATATGGGTTCACTTGTTATATAATATTGTGCGACTGCTTTATAAGCAGGGTATATAAATTGATCAATTAATTATGAAAATGCTCTTAAAATTTCTCAGCCACTGACTACAAAGCCAATTATCCTATGTTTCTCTGACAAATAAAGCTATAGCTTGATGTCAGATGTTCTTGATGAATGATAAAAAAATAATATTATTTGGCAGTTTCTCAACAGCATTGCCAACTTGACCAAGGTTGAGAACTTTTCTCATTATCCATTAAAGTTATTCCTTTTGTGGTCTGTTATGCATACAAACTGGATTGAGATCCAACAGACACTGAAGGTAGCTTGATAGTAGGTATGGCATTCATCCAAAATTTATTGTTATTAATTGTAATGGAATGTATAGTGGAAATTTTCCTATTGAGGAATTATATACATTTTTGTTTTTAATGTTTCTATGTTAAAGATATATTATTCAATTGCCAAGGAACATAAAAAAAGTCTGCTAGATCTCACACCATACTTGTTATGGTTAAGGTACTCGGATTACAAAAAAAAAAGAAGGATTCATCACCACCACCATTATTATGTCCAAGATTTTTTTTTTTTTTAAGATACTAATTTAATGGTAATGGAGGAAAATTTTCTTACATACCCACCTTTTAATTTTTGACATTTTTATCTTAAATTCTTTGAGTGTAACTTCTCCACACACCTACCTATCACCATTAAAAAATTTTAATTCTTTCAGTGTGTTTGATAAATTGTTTGGCATTTTACTTTATAGTTTCAGTCCCAGACGCCTTTACCCACTAAAGAAAATTTTTCTATTACCTCACTCCCTAAATCAACTGCCAGCTTATAGTTATTATCATCTTTTACCTTCCATGTACTATTATCAATTATTCTACCAATATCTGTTCAAGCCTTAGCGCCTTATTCCCTTTTATTTTTATTATCTTCCTGTCTCCCAATGACACTTAACCCGGCTTCTTTATCCTAACAGTTATTGATTGTGTTCTGCAATAGTTCCCACAGACAAATCTTGCTTTCTTACCACCAGTACCCAACTCCTGTATTTAATGCCCAAAATGTTGGCTCCATACTACACCACATTTAAACAATGGTCTGACAAAACCGCAACTCCCTCACTTCCCATGTACATCTCCTCATCAACCTCTGTAATCAATGAATACCTCTGAAACCTTCTCTCCCCCCCCCCCCAATATCTGCCAAATGTATTCTGCACAATTTTGATTCCTGTCAAATGTTATGATAAAAAAAATTTAGATTTAAGCTCTCTAACCATCAATTCCTCCCCTCGCTAATCAAATAAAACCTGGAGACAAAAGGGGGGGGGGGGCAAGGAATTGGCAGGAATCCAACAATGGCCTTTTCAAGGAATCATCCTGTAATTCACCTATAGTGATTTTGGAAAATCATGGAAAATTTAAAATCTTGATGGCAAGACAGAGATTTGAACCCACAACCTCCCAAATGCTAGGCCAGACCTAATAAACTACCAGACGTCCCCGTTTGCCGGGGACAGTCCCGTATTTAGCTCTCTGTCCCCGGGCAGATTTCATCCCCGCCATGTCCCCGGATTTTTACTATTGTTCTCAGATTTTTGTTTTTTAATCGAGCGAGAGTTCTTTATAATCCCTGATTTGCTAATGCATTCGTTTAAAGCAAGAGATATGAAGCGCACTTCTTTCCGTGTACATGCCTAGGAATAAAAGTAAATTACAAGGATTCTTCGTCTTGGACACAACAGCTTTGGAAAATCAAGTCTCCTTGCTGTGTGCAACATGGCTGTCTGTGGTCCTCATTTAATATACAAAATATAAACAATTTGTGGCTTTTAAGTTAACCCAACCTTGATCATATAACTTATAAAAGTACAACGCGTAATTCGGACAAATGCCGCAAGCGTCCCCGGATTTGGAAAAAAATTCTGGTAATCCTATAATAAACTACTTTATTTTCATTTATCTACATCGAAAAGAAAGGGAAAATACACCCAACACTCACCAAAGTTGAAGGGAGTAGGGCAGCAGCAACACAAAACAACACACAAACAAAGAAAAAACAATATTTCGGGTCAAAACCCCTTTTTCAAGTTAACAAAGGTAAGTGGCTGGACATGAACGACACTTGCGTTGGACGCAGCCACTCACAGAACGCAATGGACCGTCGGAGGTGGTGGGGGGAGCAACGATAATATAACCGCGAGTATAAGAAAGATTAAAACGGTTGAAAAAATAATAATAGTAATAAAAAATATAAATAAATAAATAAAAATATAATTGAAAATTTTTGAATAATATATGAATCTATTGTGATGGATGTTTATTTTCATTTATCATAATATTATATTGACCCACCAAGGTACATATGATGTCCAGAACCTCCAGCAGCTGTTTACAGTCCTCTCCAGTTTTACCGTAAACCTGTTATATAAGTACATTACATCATCTGCACACTATCTATCTTCAGACTCTAAACCAACAAACTGTCATTTATTAGAATAATTAACACCAATGGTCAAAGTACACAATGATGGCACTTCCACAGAATAATTTCCACCTCATTTGATATCGCGTTTCATGTAATAACTCTTAAAGAATTCCTCTGCCCACCAAGTCAATTTTTCATCCATTCCAACAGTGTTTACCTTTTACCAACAGTTTACCCATCACTCTTCATTGACTGTACAATGAATGAACATTCATTTGTGGAAAGCTATTCAAAACATTAAAGTTATTTTACCTCCCCCTCCCCTCTCCCTAACTAGATCACAAATAAAACTTAAACGACAAAATTCATATATCACTAGGTGATAAAGACTTTGCTAAGAATTATTGCACGTAACATTTTGCATATCATTCAGTTTAAAGAAGCGAATAATGAAGACCATACTAATAAATGCGGTAGACATATACATGAAGAATCATGCTAACGTCCTTGGATGTTTTTCCTTTTCCTGCCACCGCAACACAACTTTTTTTCCCCGACGATCATGTCTTATTACGTGAACCTACTCTCTTTTGTAATATGCTACCGTTGCGCAATGTATGGCCTTGAGCTTCTAACTGCTCTGCTGGTTAGTTACATAAATTTTCTCACTAATAACTTCCAAGAAGATGGCTACAGACACAAAGCTGCAGTAAATAAATATAGGTACTAGTAGTTCATTACGCTGATGAATTTTATTAAATTTATTTAAATCTGTCCATTACCTGATAAAATGATTAAAAAAATTAAAGCAATTCATGTCTTTTAGAGGAGATTTTATTAATATTATGATTTATCAATAAAGTAAGTCTAATTTTAAGAGAACTTATAATTTGATTTTTTCCTTCCCAGATTTAAAATGTTAATTTTTCAAAGACAGATTGCTTTATGATTCTGGTATGCCGGAACCGATGGCTTTTATTTTCATCAAATCAATCATTTTCATCAAAAAGTAAAGTTGGAAGTAAAAGGCAACACATTAATTAGATTACTGAGCCCAATAATATATTAAGTCCAATAAATAATATTGTATTGACTAAAATAATATGATAAACTGCTAATTAGTTCTGAGGTATTTAACAAAAGTCTTAAGCTTCATTTTCGCTTGGTTGATTACTACTTTTTTACGAATATGAAACACATTGCATTTTAACCGAGTTTTAAAAGAAATGTCGATACCGATACAACATAAGCAAATCTCAGAGTAAATACAGCCAAAACCTATCACAACATGGAGGAAGGAATATATGGAGACGACGCAAGGGATCTTCACCACACACTGGAGTGAATCCGGGTAGAGAGAAGTGGGGTGGGGAGGTCGCCATATTGGTCGGCACAAAAACCTCATGGGAATCGTGCGACAACCGTGGAACCGCAATTTGATGATGGATTATTATGTAACTCGACGAGACAGACCAAAAATGAAGAATTTTTTGTTTTTATTTCCTGCTTAGTTCTCGAGCTACACTGTCTCAAAAGTGAGGTGTTTTAGGTTGAAATTCGGAAGAAACATTTCCCCAAGGTCAAATTTGGTGTTAAATTCTTATGTAACACTATGAGAGAAATTGAAAGTAAACAATAAAAATTTTCGAAATCTTGTTTAGTTCTCGAGATATGCTGTCTCCACAAGTCAGAAGCTTAAATGGGAGTAGTATACTGTACATTGCGATACGTGATACACGTTGTGGCACTAACATGATGCTTATGAAATTATTAACAACTAATAATAAATTGTTTGTCCCTTCTGGTAAAGGCTGATTTCAAAATACCCACATTTCCATTAATATTTTCGCTACAAAATCAAACTATGTAGACACATGCAACTAAATTTCGGGTAACAACAACGTTTGATACATCATGTTTCATAATTCGCACAGCACAAATTATCACAATTAATTTCATCCTACACTTTCAGTGTAAACTGAACTGGACTAAAGCATGCAGAATACCATATTTATTGTATCGTGATGTAAACTTGATCCACTTCAATTGTTTACAACAAGGCTAGCCTTTTATGTGCAAAGTAGTACCATATGCTGATTGTCTATACTACACCAACAAATATTTGAGAACGACATTATACTGTTGAGAGCAATTAATAAATTTAATATTGTAGTTACCTATCAGGCACTTCAAGAACAATAATTAAAATGTAACTTAATTATGAAATGTTATTCCAGGTTGTTTCCTATCTTGTCTGTTTGTGTAATCGTATGCAACAAAACTTGGCATTATAGAAAACTTCAGAACATTAGAAAATGAAATATTCTCAGCAGCAGACACAGTGCAAACAGCACAATGTTTTGGGGTTATTCCTATGGCCGCCACGCCTGCGCAGTAGGAGACTAGTTTTTATATGAGGTTCCACAGATTTAGCGTTACTGCGTCTCTATCTATTTCTTCCTCCAAGTATCACAATAGCTGTGTAATATGCAGTTCCGCAAATCGTATTATTTGTGAGTGTCATAAATGCGATCTATGGTTGTTGTAAAAGAAACCCTTTGTAGGACTGACATACGAATGTTGTTTTGTTACATAGATAAAAAGGAAAAATAAACATCGACTTCTTAAGCTTTTAGTGTTGTGTGTGCTTCGTACAATGTTCTATAAGTAGGGTGTTTTCTGTTAAAGATTAGAAACCTATTGTAAGCTTTGGTGGCGTGCCATCGGCTGCAAGCTAGCTTTGACAGCAGCCAGCAGGCTTAATGATGGACAGAAATATGCTTTGATAAAAAATACCCATTAATACTACCAACCATACTGCGGACAAAGGTTGAAACGACTTCATGGTACCTGATGATTTGTTCTGAAATTGCGACCATCTCTTAAATCCTGAGCTTTACTTATACTATGCTTGTGGATGCGTCTGTTTATCCTTACCTATGGGCGACAGTCTGCGGAATTTCCTTCGCAGCAAAGGCGGTACTTCTCGGCGACAACGGGCCAACAGATCCTCTCGGGATAATCTCTCTGGCACCTCTACGTCACTGTCTTGCGTATCTTCGTTTAGGATCTTTGGAGCAGACGTGAAACTGCCCATCCTGCAACAAAACGTAACGCCATAAGTTCCAGACTACTGCGCTTACTAGCAGAAATACGAAACAATGATATAAAATAAATGTAATACGACATTTGATTAAATTTATAAAACATATTATTTAAAAAACGCGCTTTTTCCATTTGTTGAAACTAGAAAATCATTTTTTGGATTTCCTCAGATTTGTCTAGACTCTAGAGCATTTGTCATTAGCAGTTATCTATATAGTGCAACTACACTTTCTTAGGTCGCAATAGGTCTACGTTCACAGAGACTAAAATTTAGAAAGGAAGTAGAAAACCGATAGCGTACAGATTAGTTACATGACTATCACGAAGAATCGTAGGAGCAGAAAGGTAGATACTTATGTGGAAGTAGTTACAATTACAAATTATCATACAATTACGTTCAACACTTGCAAATTTTTCTCAATCACCGTTGTCAAAAAGTTTTGTTAACGATAAAACGTCAGAAAGTTTTTGTTAAAAAATTAATATTCACAAAATATAGTTAAAAATACAAAAGTAATCTATTTTTAGTTTTGAAAGCAATTTACGTGGAATCTCCAAGCAAAGAATGAATTTTCATTAACTGACAGTTTTAGTACAAAGAAATTACAATTTTATAACTCCTAAAACTTGTTAGAAATCTCCATACGACAGAACTTCCTGCGGAGATCTGGTTTGGTCTCTAAGACTGCAATCGCAATATGATAAAATAATACAATCACATAGCATTTCACACTGTGGGTTTCATAAATCATCTTGCTTCACCATTTAGCCTGTGGCCGATATTATGGGTCCGTCGATAGTTTCCATCTACGGTGTAAAGACTGCACATTTCCCCCCCCCCCCCCTTCGGAGATTCAACGAGGAACAAATACTGCAATTTCCTTGAACAAGTAACATTTTATAGTTGTAACATATCTATTTTTCTGACCCCTGCCTTAATACTTCGGTAAAGATTGTACCGCTCCAGTACATAAGGACATAAGAAATAATTGATGGAGTTGGAGCTCCGTGTTTCTATCATGAACTAGGCACTAGGATCTCGGTGATGCGATACGCAACATTTTCTAGAGGCTGTACTTCTTCCACTGTATCCATTCGACAGCAGGCTTGGTAGGCCTCGGGATATATTCCCGGCGTCCAGCTCCGAAGAAAAGTTTTCGACCTTATCAGGATTTTAATCTCGGCTTCCAGATTTAGCTTCTGAACTTAACGTGATAGCATGACATTATAAACATTATTAATTTACTAATAGGACTTCAGTGGTAGGCCTGCACTCCTTAAATTCTATCTTACATAAGCAAATGTCTTTACAAACGTAATTTCTGGATATTGCCAGTCGAAAGCAGAGATTTAAGAGGCACTAATGGGTGCACAGTTAATGTTTGAGCATGCCATCTTTGGTTCGGTTATAGTGATTTCAGTTTACACTTTACATTGGTTTACCGAAATCATTCCAGACGTATGACGAGATGGTTCCATTACCCAATCGTCTCCTCTTTAACCACTCCGAAGTCAAGAAAGGTTAAGAACTGTTCTTTGCCGATAAGTCATCTAATCGTTTATTAGATTCTTCACTCCGGAAAGTAACCTTGCACCTGGTCTGACAAAGAGATTAAGTGTTATTTTCTAGGAAACAAGGGAATTGGAAAGAACTGCGTGTTCCAAGTTCATCTTCTGATCGTGTGACGCCTTGAAGTGTCTGGCTAGCACCCATTCGTGGCTGGCAGACGTAGCAACCAGCTGATTACCACACACGGTGATTCAACGTCACACCAGATGACGAATCATCTCAAGGTTGTCCTCCACTCTGGAAGATCATTTGGGGAGTTCGTTGACGTTTGCTTGTGGTTTTACTGTTTGTCTATATCAAGGCCATTAGTGCCTGGAGGAAGGGGGGCTTGGTAGACAACGAATTGAAAAAAACTGCCATTGCATTTTGAGAGAATGCTCGCAACATTCATCTGGTGTGAATTCGGGAAATCACGGAAAATCGAAATCAGGACGGCCGGATCGAGATTTGAGCCCTTGCCCTCCAGAATATCAGGCACCAGTATTACTTCGAGTAGCGAAATTCTGAACATCTGATATTTCGCTGTGTATAGAATAGCCTTTTTACCATCGACCCTTTTTTTTTTTGTTTTGCTTAGAGAGCATCCATAAACTACGTAGTTTCATTTGGCCTCTTGTTAACCCCCCCGTCCCCCCCACGTATCCCGATGTGGCTTTCGCCTGAAACAGCCCCCCCCCCCTCCCCTTGCGCGTGTTATGTAGCTTTTTTCCTTATTGATTCCAGAAGGCATTTTGTGCTGTTTTCTCTTGTCAGACTATTGTAAATTACATACAGAGATAGTAGTTAAATAACCGAAATAAATATTCACATGCTATTGTGTGCTCTATCCCTTATTTTAACTGAGACAAATAATATGAATTAACACTACGTATCTTAGCTCGGAAACCTTCGCGCCCACCCCCTCCCCCCTCACCACGTAGCTTTCTACCCGATTTCTCCTCCCCCCTCCCCCCTCCCCGACAGTGCCACGTTTATGGCTTTACGCCTCGTCGACGTCGAGGTCATTAGAGGTGGGGACGTACAGATGGCAAGGAACGGGAAGTAATTCGGCCATGGCCGGTTAAAGAAATCCTCCCGGCATTTGGTTGGGATGAAAAACTATGGAAAACCGAAATATAAACGGCCGGACGCTCTGTAAATAAGTTCGTAGTTTGCCGCTAACATACTCTTATACACAGAGGAAAAGAACTTTTCAGACAATGCAGTGTAATGACAGATGCAACGGCGATCCAAATAATTGCGTCAGACCTCCTGCGAAGCTAGATTACATTACGATTTTTATTTTGCTCTCAGACGCAAACACGTTGCGAAAATGAGGATTCTGATAGCATCTGCGACTTCTCGAAATACAGCGATTGGAAAACTTACTTCCATTGCTTTAACCGACGGTCGATTTCAAAACAATACTTCGTGGCAGTATTTTCTCCTCTATTTCATATATTGAGGCCGTAGTCAATGGACTGGAAAATTGCTTAGCGGTTCCGCAATCTATTTTAGCCCTACATTCGCTTTTAATGTAATGCGGGGAAGCCCATAAACTCTCTCAAAGGATAGCGAGGCTAAATCCGACAGCGTAGCGGCTAGCGAGCGAGCCTCGCTTTGCAAGGATCATCGGTTCCCGCCCAGCCTAAACATGGACGTTTTTAATTTAACAGTGCGTCTTTTACTTGTGTTCTTGGATTGTTTTCGAACCAGAGAAAGAAATAATTGATTCAACAACAATTTGTAGCTGATTGTATAGGCTCAGTATCCAACAATAACTTACATATGTTTCTAACAATGTTCAGAAGGCTTGGCTTGATTACGATAAAAAATGTCCACATCTAAGTGCTTCACAAAGATTTGTATCGTGTGTGATCTAGTACATATACTGCGATTGAACATACTGTATTGTAAACCAAAGAGCTTCGCATTTTCAATAACCTTTATTCCTTTATGGTAGATAAAAAAAGGCATTCCTTTTTTTGTTGACTGCTTTTTGACTAGAGAATGATTACTGCCTTTCTAGAGTTGTTGTCGCCACATTCCCTTCAATTAGGAAAGCCATTGAAACCTAAATCAAGGTGATTACTGAAGTAAGTAAGAAACAGCAAGCTCAAAGCTTGGACAAACAAAGTATGGATTATACACGATGTGCTGTTTTGAAAAAGATAAGTTTCCACGCAAAAATGATGTAAGTTTAAAAACTACCATTTCGTTTTGGAGAAATCTTATTATGTGAAACATAAGTGAAGAATGTTTTTCTTTTTTTTTCAGTTAAAGAAGCTTGAGGAGGTTTAGTTTCTTTTCGAAGGTAACACAGAAGTGTGAAACTGTTTTTTTATTATATTTATAAATGTAGCAATGCATAAATTAAATAGTTTCAAAATACAACCTTGTGCACGGCTTAATAATTTGTGAAACTAGTACATAGTTCTTAACCTTCGGTAAGACATATACACGTAACATTTACATGCTTTAAATTGCGATGTATTTTTAGATTTCTGGAAATTTTTAAAACACCATAAAGGAGCTCAAAATACTTTCTACGATGCCATCCTGAGCCATGCCATGCCATCTTTGTCTCAATATGTGCATTACAACCCACGTCCCGAGTTATCTGTATTTAATATTCCATTATCTTTCTTTGCAGTTCTTTCCATTGTGAGTTTCCTCCACTTACAAAGTAAACAACCACGTACGTCTTAAAAATGTGACCCAATACCCTGTCTTTTCTATCAGCTTCTTCCACAAATTACACAAATACTTTATCGCTCAAATGTTACGAAATCCTGAGGAAATATACCCCGGAAAATGTAGTAATGCCGTTTGGATCGCTTGCGTTACGCCGGGTTGATAAGTGATAGTTACGGCCGTATCGGTAATGGCGGAAGCAGTTTGGAATGAATACTGCTGACGCGTATGCGACAGTTAATGACATTGTCGGAGGTCGATGCGAGACTGCTTGACTTGCGAGTTCCGGAGTGTCGTTGTCCTTGTTGATTGACACGACCGTTCTTCAAACCAACCCATACACTACTTCTCGTAACTCAGCGATATTGCTTGACATGTTCGTAAGAAACGGCGGTATGTGTCGTTTATGACCAACGTTACGTCAGATTTTTAAGTATTTTGTTCTGGTCTTATTTTAGAGCATGATTAAAGTAAAGAGGTCGTTGCACTTTTCGTTTTGTTGTGTTTTCTCTTCAGACAATGGGCACGAGTTACCAAGGTATTTTTTCGCTAGTAAGGTTCTACGGAATTTTACAGAGAGGTTTGTAGATATGAGTTTCCAATCTGATAAGATTTCTATTGTTCCACTTCAACTTTACAACTCTTAGTTAAGGCCGCTTTGATACCCGATTTGTTTTTAATAATTTAGGCTCCCTAAGGCACGCCCATTAACTGACTATTCTATTTTTTTAAACTTATTAAACTACAAAATCTTGAATTATTAAACTACGTTTCAAGTACAGGTTAAACTGTCTAGACATGGAAGTACATTAGACGGGATAAACTGACTTACGATGTGCATTATGCTGTTTGTAGCATTAGGATCCCTTGTGACTACTGATAATTCATTAGATATTAAGCGACGACGAATCCAGAAATGACGAATTTCGCGGATGAACGCAAATAGTGTGTTTCAGAGTTCAGTTGCAGTTATATATTGTCTCTGATTGCAGCAGAAATGTAGTGTCGCAGATTATCTGCGAGTAACGGACCGCTTGTACACATGGAGGAGAAGTGACGTTAAATTGGTGAAGCAGGCTCGCGCATGCGCAGTGGCGGCAGCGGCGATATTGCGCTTCCAAACAATTGCTATGTTCCCAATATACACAGTCCAGTCACATTAAAGTGACCACCTCTCAAAAACCAGAATAACAACCTTTGGCAGAACGGACCGCTGCGAGGCGTGCAGGAACAGAGTCAATTAGGTTTCTGAAGGTGTTCACTGGGATGTTGAGCCATGCCGACTCCAGTGCCGTGGCCAGCTGCGCTAGATTGCGCGGTTGAGGTTCCATGGCGCGAACAACCCGATCGAGGTGGTCCCACAGATTCTCGATTGGGTTTAAATCCGGTGAGTTTGCTGGCCAGGGGAGTAAGGTAAACTCATCCTGGTGCTCTTTAAACCACTTACATACACTGCGAGCTACATGACACCTCGCATTGTCCTGCTGGTAGATGCCATCATTCTGAGGAAAAATTATTCTCATGTAGGGGTGGATATGGTCCGCAAGGACAGATATGTACTTGTGCTGATCCATCGTGCCTTCCACAATGATGAGTTCACCCAGTGAATGCCAGGAAAACATTCCCCAGACCATAATGCTCTCTCCTCCACCCTGGGTGTTTGCCTTCAGACGTTTCACGCCGTATGTGCCAACGTCCATCTGTCCGATGGAGCATAAAACGTGATTCATCGGTAAAAGCCACCTGTCGCCATTCTTTGGACGTCCAGTTGCTGTACTGGCGTGCAAATTCCAGCCTTCGTCGCCGATGAACAACAGTTAGCGTAGGTGCATTAACTAGGCGTCTGCTGTGGAGGCCCATGCACAGCAACGTTCGCTGAACCGTTGTTGAGGATACACTCTTGGTAATCCCTTGGTTCATCTGGGCGGTCAGTTGCTCAACAGTTGAAGGTCTATTTACCGGAACGCATCTCCGTACCCTTCGTTCGGCTCTGTCATCTATCGCCCGTGGTGCACCACATATTCCACGCCGCTGATTTTGAATAGTGCCATTTTGCCATGCACGGTATACTTTTACCACGGCGACACGTGAACAGTTCACAAAATTAGCCGTTTCCGAAATGATTCCACCCTTGGTCCTAAAGCCAATAATCATGTCCTTTTGGACGTCGGATAAATCGCTACGTTTCTGCATTACGCCAACGATTGAAATGCTTTCCGATGCCCTAGGACATCCTTTATATACACTCCACTGTATTGTGCTGCCACCTGCCTTCTGTGATTGGTTATCTCACGTTGACGTCGAAAGAAGGTGGTGGTCACATTAATGTGACTGGACTGTGTATATCCCGAAAACTAAGCAAGATATCGAAAAATTTTATTCTTTATTTTCGATTTGTCTCGTCGTGTTACATAAGAATCGATCATTAAATTTGACTTTTGCGAAATTTTTCTTCTCCATTTCAACTCAAGACACCTCACTTTTGATACAGTATACCTCTAGAACTAGGTGAGATATCGAAAATTTTTATTCTTTATTTTTCATTTGTCTCGTCTTTTTAAATAAGAATCCATCATCAAATTTGACTTTGACCAATTTTTTCTTCTTAATTTCAACCAAAACCATTTCACATTTGGGACAGAATATCTCGAAAACTAAGGAGAATATCAAAAAATTTTATTCTTCATTTTTTATTTGTCATATCGAGTTACATAATAATCCATCACCAGATTGCGTCGTCACCTTTATCCTAGAGTCCCCTTGAGGTTTTTGTACATATTCCCCGTGTCTGTATGGAAGCGGCCATGCCCCCTCCACTCCGGCCATGCCCTCCCACTCCTCCTCCGCCCTGCTTCACTTCAATGCGTGGTGAAGGTCTCTTGCGTCGTCTCCATATATTTCCTTCCTCCATGCTTGTACAGGCTTAACCCATGGTTTAACCAGAGACAATAATAGGGTTTAACCGATTACGAAAAATATAGTTAATGATTTTGGGATCTGATTACTCTAGTGTATACGTCTGTGAACAATCGCGTAGACTCTTGCTTTACGAGGAATGAATAAAAACTTTATTGGACTGAGTGGGCACAAAATTTCAGTATCAATACATTTCGGCGTGCTTAATAATCACCAATATTTCGGAATACGAGATTTCAATTGCTAATTATAATTTTGGTGTGGGCCTATCGAAGTACCCGTGTGTGAGAAAAAGAAATAGTAATTTGTGAACAGTTTTGCAAATTATAGAGAACTACCTTCTTCTTACATTATCAGAAACCGATGTACTACTACATCTGGCGACCGGACACTAACGAAGAAAGTAACATTTATGGGTCAATTAAAAACAAATTTGAATAAAGTCATTATCCTAACAAGCAGCTAATTATCCCCTTACACCATTCGACATGTTGTATGATTAAAGCTAACTTATTAATTTGCTCAATTGGGTAAAACTGTAAGAGATAATTAAAAAATCAACTAAATAACAACCCGACCCACACTGTAATTATCTCCTTACGTGTTACTGAAGTGAAGACCATCCAGATAAGGTACATGTTCTTTGTGCTTCATTCTTTTTTCCATAAGCCATAATAAGATTTTGAGGATTAGTGTTTTCGGTTTCTTCCTTAATATATTATGCATAGCATGACCTACTATCCAAATTAAAGGGTTATGTTTCTCAGGAGATACGGTCTTGATACTAGAATCTTGCTTGAAACTTCAGTTGGAGAAATTCGCAATAAAACTGCCGTTGTTTGCTTCGTCCAGGTCCAAATGTGTGCTGCATTTACGCAAGTAAATCGGTGTATATAAGTGAGTCAGCGTTTCAACATGTGTCATATATATTTGTTGATTGTAAGTGAAATCTAAATAGCTTTTCATTTGTGAATAAAAAGTCTAGCCAGTTGTCTATGCTCCTTTTTATTTTATTTTAGGACTTTAGACTGTTAATATCTTATTTCCATTTCACTTCTTCCACAGTTGATAAAATAGAAAATCGAACCAGAATAATGGGAAAGCTAGTTTTTTGCGTTAAGACTATTTGACATTGAGACACCTCTTTGTTCTGCGATCTATGAAAGAAACGTACAGGAGAGAAAGTTAAAAGCGATAAGACCTTATGGAGACTTGTATTAATTACACGTCTTCCCATGCAATCAAGCAAGGAACAAATATTTAATTGACTACAAAACATTGTTTGAAACGGTCTTGCACTACAGCATAATAATGCGTAAGCAAGGGTAACAGTAGTTTGTAAGCAGAACTTAGAGAAAGTTGCTGATTAGTGATTTCTTAAATAGGGGCACGAAGGACAACGTGTGACCTGAAAAACAAACGATCAAATTGGTTACTGCACGAATTAAGGTACTATCAGTTATTTGTGCCCTAACATAAATCGCAGGTTGGACAAAACACGTTTCTTATCACTTAGAATCTGTTTGTAAATGAATACTTATGTCTACATCACGATCAAAACAATGCTCAGGCGTCGCCCAAAGTCCAAATAATGCAACTGAAAATGTTTTGATTCACTTGTAACTAGTTACTACGCTGGAAATTATTCCCGTTCATGAATCTTCTTTTGCGCAGACTATAAAGCCTGTCAGTATACTTATTTATGCTTAAAGTTTACGAATTAAGAGACACAGATTGGTAGGAAAAAGAGGTATATATAATTTCTCTCCTGTTCACAACATTTTTAATGTTACCGCACTATCTAGATTTCAGGAATATCATCACATAGAACTGCAAGCAGATTCTAAATTAACATGATCAGTCAACTAAGATGCTTGGCTGATGTGGACAACCATTAAAAACCTCACGCCTATGTTCTTTCCTATTGACTGCAAGCGAAAGTCGATTATTTGAGCTGAATGATCCAACATAAATTTGTATGGTTACATTTGAGAAAATAAGTTCTGCCTTCACTCAGAAGTCACAGGTGTTAATACAAGTGACGTTGCATTACGTAAACAAGGAGTAACCGCAGATGCATTTCTCCTCCGTCCTCTTCCACGTCGTAGATCTTAATAGGCGGGCTGAGTAGTTACTTAATATAAGATATTTAGACTGCCAGACAGAATATTAAAACTTCAGGTAAAAACCAGTAATATCCATTAACATTTTCCAGGACTGTTCTAAGTAACTCTAAGTATTCTTCAGTACCAGAGAAATTTGGTGAAGTTTTGAGGTTTGGAAGACGATTTAATTTTATTTAATTGCGACGAACCTCTCGCTCCGGTGGCAATTTCATACATACCTATTTATCTTTTCTTGTACTCGCCTACTTTTGCCCACTAAAATTTTTAATTCTATCAGTGTTTTTTGATAAATTGTTTCTTTCTTCCTTTGGTGGCTTATTCCAATCTCTGCACCCTTACGAACGAAAGTTTTACTTATGGCTTTACGCCTCGTCGACGTCGAGGTCATTAGAGGCTGGATGGGATTGGGGACAAGGAACGGGAAGGAATTCGGCCATGGTCTTTTGAAGGAAACATCCCAGCATTCGCCTGGAGAGATTTGCGGAAACCATGGAAAACCTAAATCTGGATGCCCGGACGGGGATTCGAACCCGCGATCTCCCGAGTGCGAGGGCAGAACGTTAACCGTTCACCCACCACGCTCGATGCGAACGAAAGGAAATTTTCTCACACCCTGACTCCAAATGGATGGTAGTCTGTTTTCTACCATTTACCACTCTTAACTCTCCCACCAATATCTTTCTACGCCTGTTCACCAATATACGCTTTGTACACTCCCAGCACTCTCTTCGCACTCAACTTGTCTTCCAATGATTCCTATTTCAGCTCCTTTATCATATCAGAAACTGATTGTGTTGTGCAGTATTTTTAAGAAACAAATCTAGCAATTCTTTTTTGCACTCTTTCCAAACTCTGAATTTGGTATCCAAAATGTGAGTCCCATGTTACACCACAATATTCAAGCGATGTTCTGACAAAAGATTGGTAACCCTATTTTCTCACTTCTCTGGTACATCCTCTCATCACCCTCTCTAATAAATGAAAGTTTTTGAAACCTTTTCCTATCACTTGCCCAATGTCTCCTTTCTAGTCGAGTTTATTATTCAAATGTTATACCAAGATATTTACACTTTCACGAACAAGCAATTCCTTCCAAATCCTATAGTCATAAACAACCATTGTTTTATCTGTGAATCAAATAAGCTGATATTCTTTGCATCCCATGTCTACAATAAGCTAGATACCATGCCCATATCACCCTGCAATTGTTCAGTCTTCTGCCGTTTTGATCTTATTATACAGGGTGTTACAAAAAGGTACGGCCAAACTTTCAGGAAACATTCCTCACACACAAACAAAGAAAATATGTTATGTGGACATGTGTCCGGAAACGCTTACTTTCCATGTTAGAGCTCATTTTAGTTTCGTTAGTATGTACTGTACTTCCTCGATTCACCGCCAGTTGGCCTAGTTGCAGGAAGGTAGAGACTCTTCGTGCTCGTATTGTGAACGGCTGTGATACAATACGCCATTCTCCAGGGCTGCATCAGCGCATCAGGGATTCCATGCGACGGAGGGTGGATGCATGTATCCTCGCTAACGGAGGACATTTTGAACATTTCCTGTAACAAAGTGTTTGAAGTCACGCTGGTACGTTCTGTTGCTATGTGTTTCCATTCCATGTTTAATGTGATTTGAAGAGAAGTAATAAAATGAGCTCTAACATGGAAAGTAAGCGTTTCCGGACTAGTGTTGTAAAAAAACGGTTTTTTTTCTGGCTTGAAAAAAAACATGAAAAAAAAACTTTGAAAAAAAAAACATGTTTTTTTCTGGAACACGTTTTTTTTTTCCACAACTACTAAATCTCGAATTTGTAAGGCAGTTATCGTTTAAAATGACTATTTTAGAGTTTATTCTAAGTACTTATCTTAGTTTAAAATCTACTATATTTTTCTGGTTCAGTAGGAAAAAAAATTACGAAAATATTGGCAAAATTGACTGAAATTTTCTTTATGAACGGGGATTTCCCGAAAAGACTAGGTTGCGCGAGAAGGAATCCCCATTCCCCATTGTTTGGATTGATACTTGCTATTTGAAATAGTGCTGCCAACCCTTTTTATAACTTATTGGGCTTTCCTTATATTCGTATACTTGTTAACTCTCAGAGTATAGTGGAACTGACTCATTAAATTGTCAGTAAGGGAGCGTGCATAAACCACATAGCTCCATTTTGGCCTCCTGTGGAAACCCCCCCCCGCTCGCGTAGCACCTAGCACGTAGCTATCTTCCGTTTTGATTCCAGAAGACATTTTGTACTGTTTTCTCTTGTCAGACTATTGTAAATTACATACGGATGTAATTAACTGAGGGAAATAAATACTCACATGCTGTTGTGAGTTCAGTTCCTCATTTTAACTGTGAAAAATGTTACGAAAGGAAAGTTACGTGGCCTGGCTCCGAACCCCCCCCCCTCTCCCCACGTAGCCTTCCAGCTAACCCCTCCTCCCTCTGGACCGAGCCACGTAGTTTGTGCACGGTCCCTAATTATGAATCGTTTCTTTGCAACCGTTCGTGTAAACAAACGATTGAAAAGAAGTAAAGCTCCTATTTTGTATGATAATAGATTTTAATTCAAACTTAAAAGACCGTAATACAGAACTATCGGTGCAGTCTTTATGCACAGTGTGTGCTTTGCTCACAATTTAAAATTGCAATCTCAAAATCTTTTGCGTACAATACAAGGACAACCAGTAAAAGAAAATTTAACTATTTCTGAAGTTATGGATCTAGAGGAGACAGAAAATTCCGACACCGATCGAACTAGTGTTGGTAGTGCTGATACTAGTGAATGTGGTACTGACATAGAGGATGAATAAAATTATGTTACCTATATATATACACTTATGAATCATTATGTGAGACATTATATGATTCAATATGACTTAAAACACACTTGTAAAACGGAAGTTCCATTAGATAAAACTATAATTTATCAAATATATTGTTTTCTGAAAAAAAATTAGAAAAAAAACACGGGTGCTAGGTTTTTCTTTCATAGTTTTTTTTTCACAAAGCTGAAAAAAAAACATTTTGTTTTTTTTTTTTTCAGTTTGCAACACTATTCCGGACACATGTCCACATAACATATTTTCTTTGTTTGTGTGTGAGGAATGTTTCCTGAAAGTTTGGCCGTACCTTTTGTAACACCCTGTATAACAATGTCATCTGCAGACAACATAACGTCTGACTGTAAAAATTTAAAACAATAATTCGTTAGAATAATGAATAGGAAAGGTGCCAATACGCTAAACTTTGACACTCCCATTTTTATTTACGCTTTTGTTGATCTGCGACACTGAAGAAGGACGATATTTGTAGAATACTTCTCAGACTGGCAAATTTTAGCGTCCGCCAACCTGCGTGCTGCTGAAGCCAACAAACGATTCGAGGCGTCAGGCTCGTAAGCAGAGTGACGTAAGTGTCACGGAGGATAACAGCATTCTGACTGAACGTGTCTCCGCAATGCCACCAGGCATCGACCTCGATGGACACATGTCGATACGTCCAAACAAGAGGTTCCCGGACTAGAGTAATTGTGGGGAAACCCACCGGAATTCACGTCGACGAAACGATCGTTATAGGAACTGACTCAGCTAGGAGAAGGCGACTGGAAACCCGCTGTCTGACACCATTGGAAAGTGCTTACACAGTTGAAAGCAGACATTCCTTCAAGTCATCCTTGTTAATTACCGAGCGGCTGTAGTTCAAGGACAACGAAGGCGGTTTTGGTAGAAATAGAACTGTAGATTTCAGTTGAGACTGGAAAGTCCGACAGTGAACAATGTAGTTTAATTTCATTGCGATGGAGCCCACGCTCCGGTGGCAACTGCCCTTTCCTTTTCCGATTTACTTTTGTCCTACATAAATTTCAACTTTAAATTCTTCCAGTGTTTTTGGTAAATCACTCATCAATTCTTTTGATAATTTTTTTGAACCCCTCAATCCCCTCCGCTACGAAATAAAATCTTCCCACACCCTTGTGCCTGATATCAAGTGCCATCTTGTGGTCACGGTCATCTTTTCCCTTTCATGCACTACATTACACCAATATCTTTCCACGCCGCATCACCACATACGCGTTCTATACGCCCATGACTCTGTGACGGTACGTCATTTATTATAATATTTTAGTATCGAAATCACGTATGTTTTCTAAGTTTTACTGCAGTCAGACGTCGAGTAAACACGTCCTGTTGTTCGACTTTCTGCCGATCGACAGTTCAGGTGGCAAGCTACACGTGCAGTGCTGAGCATGCAAGCCAATAATCTCCAGCAAGACAGAATACACTGAGCAGCTCACTTCTTCACTGACGAGCTACAAGTTAACATCTAGGCCTCGGAGATAGATATTCGCTGCACCAACCTTACCATACTCTGTTAGTTGTGAAATGTAGGGCTAAGTTTCGTCCTTAGAATCAGTATCACGAGTTACGGAATACCTCAAATCTTGTACGACATCGACTGTAGATGATTTACGGTTCAGTGCAGATTAAATGGGGTTTCCATAAACATTGTTTCATTTAAAGTAGCTCATAGCTGTCCGCTCTCTCTCCTAGTTACAAGTTACCCTCGATGCTCATGTTTATTTACTAGCACAAGAGAAGAAGAGGATCGGTTCAAGAAAGAAGAATTCGAGAGCAGAAGATACTTGAAGAAAGTCGGCGCAAGTCATAGGGCATCGTAGGTTAACCCCTTAGATCCCACGTGTCAGTCATCCTGGCACACCCAATCAATAGACATAGCATGATCCTACACACGTAAGGGTCAGCAACAACTCTCTTCACCCTTCTTCAGACATCCAATGAACTCCATTACAGCTGGTGTATGGAATCAATTGCTGATTGTCTTCTATTGTAATTTCCAAAGACAAATATAGCAGTTCTTCTTGGCACCCCCTCCAACTCCTGTATTTGATATAAAATGTGGGCTCCACAGTTCACTATGATATTCAAACAATGGTCTGACCAAAGTTTTCTGATCCAATTCCTTAACTTTTCAGGTATATCCTCTTTCAAGTGAAGGATTTACACTAAGTAACAAGTTTATACGGAACGAGACATTCTAGTGTAATTTTGTTTTCTGATATGACTGCTTAATCTTTTCAACAAAAACGTTTTCAGTCTGTATCAAAGAGAGCAGCTTACCTTTGAGGTTTCAGTTAGGGACTATTTTATAACAGCCATATGGCAGGCGTAGGTTTTACGGGACAGCGGTATGCGCAGACGACAATTAGTTGGGTTGGTTAGTTATAATAAAAAATTAGGTACATATAAGTTATTATTTTTCACATCACAGGTTCTCGGGTTGAAACACTGGATTAAAGTATTATACTTACTGTGTGCCCCAGCTGTGCGACATTTTAAATACGTAATTATTAGATAAATATTTGGTTACCATACTCAAATTAGTCAAGGCTGATAGAGAAAACAGTACATCGAGTGTGATTTCATCACAGAAGAACGCAGTGCAGCTATAACTGTTGCCTCTGATAAGGCAAAGATCTTGTCAATGTTCCCACAATGCACTATTCATTTGGGAAATTAGAATTGTGTGCAGCATAATTTCCAAGTTTTGACAAACACATCTACAGGTAAAACGTGATTCAACTATGCCTAGTGCGCAACGTGTAGGCCCTAACGATCGAGCCTGGGATTCGAATGTGTCCGGGTCCCCATTTTCAAGAGTTTCCGAAATCAATCTACGTGATTGCAAGTTTCGTTGATTCCTAAAGCTTCTGCCTCTGTTAAAGAGCAGTAATACCCTACTAAGAAAACTATTTTATTCTGCAACTACTATTTTCCCGCAGCTTCGCCCGCGCAGTCCTTGGTGTGTGTAACAATGCGTTTGCGTTTTGTTGTTGTTGTTGTTGTTGCTTTAGGGCGCGTCAACGGCTGGGTTATTAGCGCCCATAATAAACCCTGGAATGACAACGTGGCTTAGAAGTGAACTCGATTTCCGTCTGCATGGCCGGCTGTAAAGGGTCGGCCACACAGACGGCAAAATACTATCAAAAATGCCGTCTGCATGGCCGAATTTGACTTTAGTTTTTCCTCTAGTAGTAAAGCATAAACGTTTCTAATGTAGTGTCTTTGTGAACTTTAGCAATGGCCATAAGCTAAATAAATAAATAAGCGTAAATTAAATTTTAGAATTTCGTAACGCTTATTGGGGTGTTAATCTTTGATGTAGTGGTTTCATTAAGGGTTTCCTTGAATTATAACGTACTATATTTCACAAAAACGAACATCCAAAAAGAAATAGTCATAAGTGCTCCTAGTGGGCTTGAACTAGTAACAAAATATGCAGTATTTTACAAAACTGAAGAACTAAATAACTAAAGTTATGTAATTAAAAAAAAAAAAAAAACACACACATTTTAACAAAATCCGAAAGGTGTAGTTTTTTTCTGTGTTGTAGTGTGATCTTTGGAAGGTATCTCGTACAGAAGTTTTCATCTGAGAGGCATTGTGATCTGTGGCGCCTATCAGGCTCAGTAACAACGAATTATCATTTTTTCCTCCGTTCCCCGGACTCGTCGAGTTATAAGATATTCCGCAAATTTTACGGTTTCAACTGTGAAAGCACAATCTACATTGGTGCGATAGTTTTGTGTAATGCTTATTTAAACACTCATACGATGCGCGCTTACAGAATTTCAACTGTATAGATTAAAATATAGATAGATGACCAATACTAGCCGATCAGTGTTTGTGCAACACCTTTCCTGTACTGCTGTACGTCATCGGGTCATTGGGTGTGAGGATGATGACGTCAATTTTATGGTCCGCCGAGTACGGCCGTAAAAACCTCAGTCTCCAAAGATAGCAACATGCTGGCAGAGGGATCGATGTGGCGCGCTGCCGTACCAGCGAGGTTTGCGTAACTCGGAAGCAAGGTCAGGGTACCAGGCAGCTTGCTCGGTCAGTGGCAGTGTGCTAACCGCGACGGGCAATACTCCAGACGCGGTGAAGCAAATCAATGCAAATCTGACCCCTGCCACGACGAGACCGTACCATCTCTTTAGCTCGGAGCCTGTTAACGATAAATTTGAAACTGACTAGGTTTTTTAGTGACGGATAAATACCTTTCTTACATGAGAAGCTGCGAACACATTTGACTTGGTATGGAAATTCGTTACCATAATGTTTCACTATCGGGATACAACAATATTGTCAGTATGGACCCATCATCCACTTTTATAAAATGCATTGTACCTGGAGACTGGAAAACTTCAGTGAGTCTCAATAATGCCAGAAGTGATAATTATATTAGCTGGCGCCACAGCACTGCTTGGCTAACCAAGAAATTTCAATTAAATAACATTTTATTTTGTTTGCACTCACATTGTTGAAAGGAAGTGTAACTGTGATGCTAGCTAAAAGCAATTGTCTGTTGAGGAAGTAACTGAACACAAATACAAAGGGCAGAGATAAAAAATTATAATGCGAAACAGAGATACACGCCATACTCGTTTAAATTTACATGCTACTATTTGTTTATTTACTACGATAAAAGCATAAATTCATGGAAAGAGAAGAGTTAAAAGAACCAGGTGACAACATAACCTAAATATATCAAAGAAATAATGCAATTCGTTTTGGAAATTATGCTTTATTTAGAAACAGTTTCATCATTACGAGTTTGTTTAAGTAATTACAATTAGTGCAAGAACAGAAGGCAGAGATAAAAAACACACACACACAATGTCAGGTAGAGATGCGGAGTTTTTTTTTCTCACTGCGAATCAGCTTTATTCATTGTGTAAGAAGTAGCATAAAAAGAATGGAAGAGAGGGATTTTACTATGAAGGAAGGTATTTTTTGTTACAACTAATAAGATGGTTATCGGCAAACACTTTAAAAAATGTTCAGTAGCTATCTATGCACGATGCCTTTTAACGGGCTTTACTCTAGTGCCTAGTAACATTTTAAATGGAAATATTTGTTAAAGTTTTTCATTCCTTTCTGCCCCATGGCTAGGGCTACAACCCGTTCTCTATTGTATTGCACTCTATTCCATCTGGGGGTACTCTGTAATCTAAGAAAGTAATAAGAGTACATTAAAATGCTCTTTCTTAGCCAACACACATTCTCACATCAATGGTTCACTTTCTACGTAAAAAATGCGAACGAAAAGCTATTGGTGACCTATAGAAATACTTTGTTTTCACTGAAGAATATTGGTTATACTCATTTAAAAAATTGAATTTAAAATCATCCTTTCAATATGAACCATCTCCGTATGTTATTGAAGCTTTAAAACTGCATCAACTGCAAATTACTATGGACCACTTATATGAAGAAAAAATACTGCTGAATGAGTTGCATGGAATACTTGCACATGATAAAAGTTTTACATATTTGTCAGCTTCTCAAATGTGGCAGTGCATATTCAATAAAAACGAAGATTTTCAAAATATATTTAAAATAATTCATTCATTTAGAGAGTTTTTCTGTCATTAATGCAGTGTGGAAAGATGAAAGGAACAAATCTTCGCTCAACTTGATAAAGTATAAGCTTATCACAAATTTTAATTTAAATAAGGACTGTACAGATGCTGCGGAAGCGCCTAGAAAGAATGAAATGAAAAACATTTGTTCAAACACAAAAAATAAACTTATTCTGTTTCTATACATTGTACTCTATTTTTGCCGTCCAAAACACAAACGTGTCATTATTTTGCAAAAAAGGTTGCAACCCAACCCGTGGCACCCGACGCCTAACCACCCGCATGTTCTCTGTCGTTTTTAGGTACTTGGCCAAAAAGGGCAGGGTCTGAAAGTATCGCTATCGGGTGAACTTAAAAGTTTTCGTCTTTGATCGCAAATAATGCATTTGGAAAATAACTTAACAGGAAACTTCAAGCATCGTAGTATGTAAACTTACATACCTTCTAAGCACTCTTTAGTGGACTTTGACAGACATATATAAGCGAAACTGTACCGTTGTGTGGGCAGCAATGACAGGTTCGACCAGGGCTCAGAGTAGTTAATTTCCACCGTTAAAAAGGAACTACGAAGCAGAATGTCCCTGGTTTAACAGACGAATATTACTCGGAATTATAGTACGCTACTGACATTGCCTCCACACACTGGATCGGAGAGATAAGAGGGCACCAGGGAGGGGGGAGGGGGAAGGGGGGAGGGAAACACTTGTCATACGCAAAACATTTCGCAGACAAGTGGCAACAGTTCACTTCCTCCGTTAATGCTTGGTAAGACCTGCCAGCAGGTATAAAATGCTTGGCTCAGCTAGGCATGCTATCGCAAAACCAAAGCTCCAAATGTGAGCATGCCAATGACGAATAAAACTCATCGAAGGCAGCCCAGCCCTACTATTGGAAAAAGGTGGGGAAGGAAAATAAAGACTGACACAGCCTTTACATTTTCAAAGTCTGTTGATGGTCTATGCTTAGGGCTGTACGTCAGAATAGGCTGTATACAACCTTATCTGGTAAAGACCGTTTAGATTATTCATGAGAGAGACAGTGTATGAGAACACGTTAAGGATAGGGAATTAAGTAATGAAACCTGCTTTCAGTCCTTAGATTGCTAGAGGCACAAATTATTGTTACTATTAATATTTACTATACATCTCATTGTGTCCAAGGTGGGCAGTATCGCTGTATCAACTAAATTAAAAAAAAAAAAGGAAAACATCAAACAAAAAAAAGTAAAACATAAAAAAAAGGAAAAAATCCTTTAAATGTTGTATGGAATCAAGCACCGTACGAATTTTTCGTTTTTGTTCCTACTGTTAATAGTCCTCAAGAATTGTTGACAACTGTCCCGTCGCCTTTAAGTCCCTGTCAATTGCAGCCAAGTGACGAAACGACTTGGCCACTGATTATTTGGAACGGAGTCGCTGTTTCCAACTTAACCGCCAGAACAAGATGCCAAATCCGCTGCTTGTCCCTCCCCCCCCCCCCCCCCACATGTTCAGGAAAATTTTCGCCAAGAATATCGACTAATCGCTTCAATTTAGTCAAATTCCGGGAAGGCAAACAGTTCTGTATAAACCGTCTTTATCATAACCAATAACACTAATTCTTCTTGAGAATCAAAGTTTCTTGGAAGCTGTGTGCAAGATTCAGTGCGTACGTACCGATAATTATTACGTTGCATTTAGAAACCTGTTGATTATGTAACTGGTCTCATGTGTCGATAGTTGATGTCCGCGAACAAATCCTTGGTCTGCCTTCCACAAACTTTATAGCTGTGACGCAACGAACCATTTTCAAGAGTAACGTAAGGCATAGGCAGGAAATACAGATCGTTGGAAATTGACGCCTGCCTTGGCTAACCCAACCTTCAGCCTCATATGCCCAAATCTGCCATTCCAGATGGGAGATACAAAGCTTTTGTTAGTGATAGGCGTCGGCACAAGAAGATCGTGGTTATATGATAGTTCTAAACATCAGTGTTCGCAACTGTGAACTAAAATATCAGGTTCACCTTGAAATATCCGCATGTTATGTAAAAAGATAGTGATGTATATTCTATTGGAGGAAATAAATCTCTTACCCAACAGCAATGTCTCAACAACTATTCGTGTGGTTAGAGGCTTTAAGTAAATAGTCCTTCTGACTGAATCTATCAAATGTCCTGTACTATCAACGTTTTTACGATAAACCGAATGAATTAATTTCATTTCATGTAGTGAAGTTTTCGTCCGAATATAGAGGTATCCATGAACCATGAATTTCTTGCTGTAGGAAGAACAGCCTTTTTAACAACTCGTTTTTATTTCACTGTTTTATTATTCGTACAGATCTTTTATTTTATAGTTTAGTATAGTTAATATACCACAGTTTAAAGTTTTATAGTTGTTAAAATAAAATCAATAAAATCATTATAACAGAGCCAATATTCTTCAGTCGCTGTGATTCCCATAATGTCCACAACTTCTGAAATGATTTTTTGCATTCCGAACATCAAATCTTGTGGCGATTTTAATATAAGGGTGAATTAATCAATAGAATGCGTTCAGTCTCCCATAAAGTAATTTTTGGATGCTTTTATTAATAAATCGCAATAATTAACAAATCGCGCTCGATATAAATAACGACACTGGGAGAGTTATCTCAGAACAAGTTCTTACTGCAGTGTTGCTTTAATCTGATAATAAATCAGTAAAAGACGTCAGCAACACTTATTATTTTTTAAATCATTTTTGCTACTATAAGGGAATACCTTCGAGTTATCTCTCATTTTAAATTAACTGTTTATTATTTTTCTGCGATAAAGTTTTATTTCTGTGGAAACCAAAGAGTAAAGTTTACCAGCTTTGGGGAAGTAGAATCTTTGGATGTGCGACACAGAAGTTACCATCATCGAACTGCAGTCAGATATAGACATGAAGGAAGGAATTCCTCCATGGATATAGATAACAAAAATAGCCTGTAGACAAATTATTTATTGGATTATGGTACAAAGATAAAATAGTATTTATTGGTTTATAAGTTGACACAGCTAAAGAATGTCTGACAGATGGATTATTAAGTAAAAATGAAAGAAGTTTTTGTTGGATGCTACCACCATATTTTCCCAATGTACAGTACAGTCCCATAAACCAAGTTAACCACACATTTTAGGTGGAATGAAGTAATGTGACTGTTATTGTGACTTATTCAGTCTCGCACATATGGAACAGCATATGATGTTTCATAACCAAGAATATTACAGTCAAATGATCAAAAGTTAATTAGTAGTACCTAGGTGACCTATCTTTGCTCGGCATCTTCCGATTTCTGTTCAACACGTAAGATTTTGCGTGAAGTTTGATTAAACCGAAACGTTTTTCTTGAAGGTTTCCTAGGCATTTTGAATGGTACAATTCCTTGCTCTGACCAAAGAGAAACAAACATCGGTAGGCTTACTGGTACCTGAAACTTCTACGAGACGAATTAAGAGCCGTTTGCGAGACAAAGTTTATACCAGTGTAAAATCATGGTATAAACTTGAAAATCAAAATGTTACCTACATATGAAATTTCGTCCAAATCGCTAGAACCATTTCCGAGATCGTCATTTTAACCATCACACAAATTTCTTTTAAAGAAAAATCCTGTTATGTTAAACAGAAATATTAATACTAATCAGGGATTAATTAATGGTGCAAGATAAGTGGTAATTCATTTAGACGAGTACATCATCAGTGCTAAATTCATTCTCTCCGATAAAACTATGCTCGTACCTCGTATTAAACCTTCTGGTCCAGCCGCACCTTTCCAAATGATAAAACAATTCCCAATAAAAGTAACCTTCGCGATGTCCATTAATAAAGCACAAGGTCAGACTCTTCAAAGCGCAGGATTGTATTTTTCAGAACCTGTTTTTTCGTATGAACACCTGTATGTAGTTTTTCACGACTTTGTAGATTCAATTAATATTTATATTTGTGTTGAAGACACACACCGTCAAAAAGTAAACGTTATAACCGCTAATATTCTTTTCAAAGAAGTTATGTAAAGTAAAGAATTTTGAAAAAAATCACGTCTGCCTATGCCTATATCTATTTTTAAATATTTAAGTTTTAAATTTTTTACAACTGAACATGTAGTGTTTGATAATAGCGATTTTTAGAATACTTATTACTACTCTTCAAAATAAAATACCTTTCATTAATAAATATCCTTGCATTTACTTATTTCCACATTATTATATTGCCATTCAGTGACTGACCACGATACTCGCAAGTGTCAGCTAGTATACAAGCACTGTTCGTTTAAAGATAGAGTTCCTTGTTGTAACCAAAGAGAAACTGTCAGTAGGCTTTCCGGTACTTGAAGCGTCTACGAAATGGGTGAGAGCCGTTTCTGAGATACCAATTACAAAAATTGTTCGTATTTTGTAAACTCGCGTTTTTGCAGGGAAGATGCCTATTTAGACAAACTTAAAAAGCAAAACGTTATCTAAATATGAAGTTTCATCCAAATCATTAGAGCCGTTTCCGAGAAACGAGCTGGCTTCGCATTGCAGGGGTCACCGGTTCGAGTCCGGCCTAGGGCATGGGTGGTTGTAATTAAGTGTTGTGTCTGTCCTGTGTTTTCCTGTCAACTATTATCTCAATAATAACATGAGAGGATCCTATATACACACTTGAGGAATTAAAGAAACACACCTGAGGAATAAAAGAAACACAGTTACTGGCTGAATGGCTACAAGGCCGAATGCCAATTTTTTAAACAGTTTTCACAGAAACACTCTATGTGATCAGGTTATTTTATTGTGCTTTCAATTTTCTGTAACAGAACAAAATTATTCCTTTCCAGATATCATGAATTTACGACGCTAACACAAAAATTCTCATTTGTAACAACGAGTCCCCGTCAAGCAATCGAAGTTTTCCATGGTTTACTCAAATCCCTCCAAGTGAATCCCGGAATGGTTTCTTCAAAAGGGTGCATCCAAATGCCTTCCCGTTCCTTGTTGCCTCTAATGACCCCGCCGTCAACGAAGCATAGAAAAAAAATCAGAAATGGGAAACACGAGAACTATTTCACTTAATTTCGATAACCCTCTTATCAGCGATTCGGACTTACTAAAACATCCCAAGGTCGCGACACGATCATGCAATGATTTACGTTTTATAACGTCGCAGCTCTAATAGCTGCAAACACCATTAAAAAATAGGTTGCTAATGACGAGCAACAGCGGAAGATTCCAATTAGACTCGAGAAGCGATAAGATCTTTTCGAATTTTCCAAGTGATTAATAGCTAATTCCCTCCAATCTGACGAAACACGTTTTCCTGCTAGACCGTTCGTATATATGCGTTGGTGAATCCTGACCATTCACGTTTCTGTATTCTTATAACGAGAGTTTTGATATTGCACAGATTTAGTATTTTTTTCTTATGGCTTTACGCTTCATCGAATTGGAGCAAGGCACGGAAAGGAATTCGGCCACGGCCTTTCGAAGGAACCATCCCGGTATTCGACCGGAAATTCGTGAAACCATGGAAAACCTAAATCTGGATGGGAGGATGTGATGTGATCCTACGTCCTCCCGATTGCTAAGTTGCAATAATTAAGTTAGTAGGCTTCAGGTTTAATCGAAACAGCATCCAGAAAGAAGTCGGCATTCACAGTATTTATATTTTCGACCTCTTGTCCACTTTTATTCGACCTTGCCCTAGTTCTAATATTAATAACGCATCTGCCCCCTTGGGAATCAGAGGGGGAACAAATTGCTCTGATGAAGCAGAATTTCTTGAATTTTTACCAGAATTATTCTTTTCTCAGCCGTTTGTGAAATTCTTTCCAATAGCGGTACCAAATACACAACATTTCCTACCAATATAACAAGTTTCTCGAACCAGAAACAACCGACAACCGTGTTTAGTTTCATATTCCTGTCCAGATTCATACTATTACACTAGTTTAAACGCCAGTCAAAAGGATTCGGGATTCAAACCGGCGCCCTCCCGAATCCGACGCCAGAGGGTTACCGTTCACCCACCAAGCTAGGTTCATTTTGGATGGGTTTTCCACAGTTCTAAAGCTTAAAATCTTCACACGGCTCTTCGTTGCCGGGGAACTGAGCAAGAAACGATAATTCATTCATACAGAGAATAAACAGGGGCCAGAGATCACATTGCGTCTCATATGAAGAGTCATTTACGACCATGGAGCAAAGAAAAGAGACCTCCATGTTTACGACTACGCTATAACACAAGTAAACACTAAACTCTTTGGATTCTGTTAATATTGTGTTGAAACCATTTACAAATGCAGCAGCCAAATTATCTGCTAATCGCATTCATATATAGTAACTAAGATGGGATGACATGTAGGCCTATTTGCAGTTAACAATGGAAATTAATTATACTAATGGGTTTTTAAGTAACTAACCGGTTATCAGTAATTGGTAATATCATTGGTTTGTTAATAATTATATGTACTGTCCCACAGCCCCCAGACTGTTCTCACATGGGATCAAAGTGAACATATCGAATTTAATCAAACTGTTTTTTGGCTACATAACTTTGGAATTTTTGCTAATTATTTCTTCAGTTTTCTTAGATATTGTACGTTAGAATAAATGAAAAAATTTAATCAAACCACTACATCAAAGATTAAGTATCTAAAAGAATGGAAAGGGTAGTAGAAGAGATAGTAGGGGTAGATCAGTTTTGGAAAAACCGAGGTACGAGGGAATCAATCCTGGCTTTAAGATTAATACTTGAAGGGCTGACCAAGAAAAACAAAGATAATTTTTTGATGTTTGTTGATTTAGAAAAAGCTTTTGATAATGTTGGGTGGGACAAGATGTTCAAAATTCTAAAGAAGTCTGGTCTAAAGTATCAAGATAGGAGAATACTTTATAAACTGTATAAGAATCAAGTAGCTATAATAAAAGAAGAGAACCATGAGAGACATGCATCAGTTAAAAAGCGTGTGAGGCAAGGTTGTAGTCTATCCCCGTTAATATTCAACATGTTAAAAGAAAAATTTTCATGTGGCCTAAGTGTTCAGGGAGAAAAAATCAGTATGCTACAATTTACTGATGACATTGACTTGCTAGCAGAATGGACTAAGGATATTGAGGAATTACTGAATAGCATGAACAAAATACTGAAGGAAGATTTTGGACTAAATATAAACCAAAAGAAGAGAAAAAGTGATGAAATATAGCAGAAATGATACCAATCTCAGTAGATTAAATATAAAATACGATCGGATGCAATAGGAGAAGTAAGTGAATTCTGCTACTTGGGAAGCTAAATTACAACCGATGGCCGAAGCAGGAATGAAGTTAAATGCAGAATAGCACTAGCAAAAAGAGCCTTCATGAAAAAGAGAAATCGTTTAGTTTCAAATATTGATCTAGGACTTAGAAAGAACTTTTTAAAAATCTGTGGCACTTTATGGTAGCGAAACATGGACTTTAGGAATACCAGAAAGAAAGAAAACAGAAGCATTTGAAATGTGGTGTAGCAGAAGAATGCTGAAAATTAAACAGACAAAGTACGAAATGAATAATTTTTGGAAATGATTGGTGAGGAAAGAAGTTTGTGGAAGAAGCTTACAGAAAGAAGAGACAGGCTGGTAGGTCATATTTTGAGACAATTGGTTAATTTGTTACTGGAGGGACCAGCTGAAGGTAAGAACTGTAGAGCAAGACGGAGGTTAGAATATATGAAGCAGATAATTGAGGACGTGGGCTGTAAGGGGTAAGTAGAAATGAAGAGGTTAGCAGAATATAGAAAGGGATGGAGGATTGCATCAAACCAGTCGAAAGACAGGTCACAGAATAGAAAAGCGTAACGAAATTGTGGGTTTTAATTTAAGGTACAGGTTACAGAGATATTAGGTAGCAAATGTTTATGCTTTGCAGCTAGAAGAAAAACAAAAGGCAAACGTCTTACAACGAGCATAGAGTTCCGCGCGGGTGAAACAGTTGAAAAACGTTAGTTAGCTGGTCAGATAAGCGACACCAGGCCATGAAGGAGAATGTTAAGACAGTTGGTTGAGCTACGACCATTGGTGACTGTGGCTCCGGTGAAAGTAGGAGGGAGAGGAAGGTCAAGGAACGGCGTCCACATTCCGTCCGCTCACTATCTGAAGTGGAATCCGGAATAAGTGACTGACACCAGGTCCCGATAAATCCCGCCCCAAGTGGCGAACCCATGCATCACTGAATTTTGTATACGGGGGGCAAGGCAGATTTAAAATATTTCTCCTTAGGAAGCCTCGAGTGCTAATTTTGTATACGGGGGGGCAAGGCAGATTTAAAATATTTCTCCTTAGGAAGCCTCGAGTGCTAAAATAGAAACAACATGAACCTATCAGAAAATTACAACCAGAAGATTAACAAAAATGTTACTTAGAGAAACGAACCTTTTAAATTAAAGAATCCACAAAGAAAGAAAACAGTGCTGATATAATTTACCCTTTATCAAAACCAAAGTTTAGTATTTATATAAAAGATTTATGTTATTCTAGTTAACAGTCTAGTTAACACCAAAAAGCTGATCTGTACAATACTTGTTCAAAGTTATTAATCTAGCACGTAAATATTTATTTAGAAATTTTTGTTTAACGACACTTTGAATAATGCTTTAATAATAATATCTACGAATTCTGTACCTAATGTATTAATTTATCTCCCTTTAGATCGGTGACTAGTTAAAACAAATGTGATAGACGCATTTAAAAATGGCCAAGATTCAATATTTTTTGAGTCCAAAATTTACTCCGGCTATTACTGAGTTGTGGGAGGAAAATATCGTCATGGGAAAACTGATGCATTTTCATAATGTTGTGACTAATGACAAACAACATTACTGTGCAGTAAGCCTAAAACTACCACGGAATTTCGACTCTACAAGTTATATCACTGAAAGTTTTATTAAAAGTTACGGACCAATAGTTTCCTCTTCAGTATTCCGATGGATCTCGTTTAGATTTTGAAAATGTGTTCTGTAGGAAATCTTCGCGTCTCTATAATAAATTTAATAACATGCTTCTAACAAGTGGTGTCATCAGGAGATATACAATTCGGTGACATAAAATTCTGTTTTCAACTGTTCATGTACGCTGAAGGGAGGGCTGCAGATATTCATATCTGTGCATGTGATTTAGTACATGCATGGCTTAAGAATTAATAGGTATTAAGGCGCTGTAGACCTGTAGTTTAAGCGACCAATAAGCCCTGAAAAAGAGATTGTCAATTCGGCCCGAAACAAAAGCCGAAGGTCGCATAATACCAAGTTTTTAATTGTATTTCATGATCAAACGATGATATACTATCTAGAAAAGGGAATACTGAGCCTAGGCAACAAAAGAATGCTATCTGATATTTTACAACAAATTTTTCGTTCTGAATAACGGTGACGTATTTGTGTACAGAGGTAGATTACATTCCAAGAATCATTGAGAGTTTTAATTAACTATACATGTTTAGAAATTTCTGAATTTTTCTGATAACAAAACCAAGCAAAGGCTTAAAACAGCTATCAGTCGTTTTTATTGTTTTTATTTCTGAAATTGGTGGATGAAATGATTTTTTTTTCTTTTTATACGAAAGTGTTAATAAGTGTAAGACTTTTAAATTAGCGGTAAATATGATCAGTACATAAGAGAAGTACGAAATTTAGGAGTTATTCAGTTGTTAAAATCCAATAACTTGACAACTAATTATGGTAAAAACTGAATAATGTCGGATAGAAAAAAAATGACAAGTGCTCATCACAAAGTATTCTATAATATACTATACAAACTGCAAACACTTCCGGGACCTATAGTTCAAAGCACTCGCATCATTACACACATCAAATACTTTTAAAATGCTTTGTCAAAGGTAAAAGTCACGCTAAGGCCTTACAAAAATTCTTAGCTTCAAAAAGCTTATCAATTTATGACAACTTTTATGAGAACAAAATAATAAAACATACAGTAAACTTCGAATATCTTGAAACACATTAAACCAACGACATTTTGTCTACTGTTGATAGCTGTATTGTCTTTGGCTGCAACAATTATGGCATAAAATTTTTACTGTCTGAAGCAACATACAGATTTTTATCTTAGATTTCCTGCTGGCTTATGTAAGAGTGTTATATATATATATGAACTCAGTCTACAACACAAAGGTTGGTTCCGTCCTTTCCTCTGGGACCCGAACCACGAATCGTCCTGGCATCGGAAACTAGTTCGAACCTACCCATCCAAGGGAAACTTTGATTTAGCGTTAACTTCGTCCTAATGCGCAAATGTATTAACAAACTTTGGAAGCCATTTCCCGTAAACTAGGTTTTATGAAATTTAAGGAATATTTTCTCGAAAAGTACTCTAGATAGGAAGATAATTTTTTGTATGTTACTTTCTGATGTCCAAGTTACATTTTCAACTCAGGCAGTCCAATGAGGAAATTAGAGGCGGAATGGCACAGGGGACAAGGAACGGGAAGGAATTCAGCCAAGAACTTTTGAAGGAAGCATCCCGGCATTCGCCTGGAGTGATTTGGGGAAACCATGGAAAACCCAAATATGGATGCCCGGACGGGGATTCGAATCGGCGTCCTCCCGAAAGGGTCCAGTAATAATTTAATATTTAATAAAATATCATTTTTTTTAAAAACTTGTTTAAAAAGAAATCATTAAAAAGAAACTTGAAAAGATAGCAAAATATCCCCCCCCCCATCTTAACTTTAAAACTGAATCACTGTACATGTTGAGAAAGTTTGAAGGTAGTATATTCAATAGTTTCTCTGTTCCTCGAAGTTTAGCATTTTTGCATGGGCAGCTTAGGCACATCCGGTTACCCTTAACCACTGAGCTACCAGACCACTCAAGAGTTTTAAAGCAAATAAATAATACAGGAATCAACCTCGGGTTAAAGCTAGTAATGATTCGACGTACCATTAAGGATTCAGCACTACGAATCAACATTTCATAAACGCGAGTTGCGAATATCTCTCAAGTAACTAAATTCAGATATATAGGAGAAATTACTAATCTGCAGGACGGAATCGTGAAACAAACAATGAGAGAATATCTAAATTACATAAAGCATATCGAATCACCTGGAAGAGATACAAAAAATGTCAATTTCCCGAAATGCAAAGTTCACACACTATAACACTGCAATCAAATCAGAGGCATTCTTCGCATCGGAAACTTTGATTACTGGAGGTAGATTTCAGATATTGAAAAGCAAGAAAGGAAAACTTTAAGGAAAATCTTTGGGCCAGTTTGTACAGGAGGGGCTAGTACCAAAAGGAAACCACATGAACTATATCAGAAGTTAGGAAAACAGGAATTAAATTCTACAACCATTTTATCAGAATGAATAACAAACTAACCAAAAGAATTCTCAGCTAGGTCACTTCAATTAAAATGAAAAACAATTGGCAATTTGAAATTGAAAAGGACCTAGGGCCTACAGGAAATCAGAATCACAGATGATATAATGCAGGACAGATGCAGGATTTTTTATATGGTCAATAACCGTCAATTTGCCAACAAACTGTTTATTAGAAGAAGAAACACCTTGACGGATGAAGTAGGAAAGAGCACAGAGAGAGGATGAAGAGATTTTGTGAAATTAAGAAGAAAAACACAGATACAGCACTAATTCTAACAATCAACAAAACCAATCGTAGTGTACAACAAGATGAAAGAGATTACAAGGTTTAGCTTATATCTCGCAGTCATTTTAAATCAGACTGGCAGTTGTCAATGAGTATGACTTTATTATTCAGTTTGTGGTACTAGCATCTCTGGTGTGCCTTACCCGACGGGGACCGGCAGCTGATAACGCAGGCAGACCTCTGCAGTCACCACGTCCAACATGTTGGGCTGACAGCAAGCGACTGCCCGGCGACCCACGCACCGTCTGTGGCGCTGCGATCGCTGTGACGCGATGGGTAGCTGGCACGGTGCTCTGGCGAAGCACCGCCACAACCTTACGCAGTACGTGACCTGCTTTCTGCCTATTGTCTTCCACCCTGCCACATGCACGCGTAGCCAAAACCTTTGCCAGCACTTCTCGCAGAATGTCTTCATTCTGCTGAAGTTGGTATTTCCTAACAGCTCCGTTCATGATTCGTCTTCATAGCCCCCTTTCAGCGTATGGTATATCCAGATCAACCTACATCTACATTAAACAATCTTCAATTCATAAAACTGTGAGCAGGTGGCA
Source organism: Vandiemenella viatica (assembly GCA_031002005.1). Taxonomy (NCBI): domain Eukaryota; kingdom Metazoa; phylum Arthropoda; class Insecta; order Orthoptera; family Morabidae; genus Vandiemenella; species Vandiemenella viatica. Next base: position 198,415,725 of record JARYHS010011408.1, read on the forward strand.
GGGAGTGCTTTGCGCTAACCCCATTCCCCCCCCCCCCCTAAGCACATTGCAATACCCTAATGGCACGAGGGAAGAAAGAATTCACATAAGCATCTTATTTGTCTAATCTTATCTTTGCTATCATTGCAACCGGTGGTCAAAGTATTTCAGCAGACTCGTAAATACGCATGTTTACCAATAAGTTCAAACAAAAACTTTCAGAGAATCCCGATCCAATCTATACAGGGTGTTGAAAAACCCGTAGACAGTGATGGGAACTGTTGTCAGAAGTAAAAACTTAAAACTATGAATATCATACGCGCAACACCTCACAAATATAGCTACAGATAAACTAAACAAAAATATTTCCGTCTGGTCGTAATGAACTGGTGACAGGATTTCAATTGGCTGCGCATTCCATCCCTGTCTCAGCCGCCTTAACATAATCCGGTAGTGCCACCAGATACAGGGCACCAACAGTTTAACGTGGAATCCGAATCACGGAAGGTGGTGGTGTGCTTCACATTACACAGCAAGCTGATCTAGAGGTCCGGTTAAGGGTCTATGATAATCCTCGCCGAGACAGGGATTCGTACCGAGGACCTTTCGTTCCCCAGTCAGACATCTTAACCACTGAGCCACCAGTCCTGCTACAGATGTACTGTTAACATTAGCATGTCGGTGACGCGAACTCATAAGATTTTACTCATCCAAAAATCGCCCAATGCGCCTAATGAAGTTTTTACTTCGAAAACTAAAAACCGGAAGGTTGGTCGAATCTTCCGGAAGGAGATGTACCAAACTATTGTGCCAGAGGCATCAAGGCCAAATCCTTTCCTCAGTTTAACGTGGAATCAGAACCACAGAACGTTCCGGCGTAGCTCATGGAATCAAATACGACTCCTAAAAATTCCTGCTCACCACGGGATTTGAAACCGCAACCGGAGAGAGCAACTGTCGGAAGTAAGCGCCTTAACTGCTGAGCTACCAGACCAACTTGATTTGAAGTACGTGTGCTAAGTACTATCGAAATCGGATTAAGAACTATGAGTTTGTATGAACAACAATGACAGAAATTAAGGCGAGGGGGAAAGGAGGAGAGGGTCTATGCTTTTGTAAATCAAACGTAAGCAGTATTATTCTATTTGTTTTAAGGTAGACGTGTGCAAAGTACAATCAAAATCGCATAAGAATAGTGTGTTCCAAAAAGTGTTCAACGCGCATATGATACGTGCAACACATTATAACATGTCGGTAACGCGAATGCATAGATAGATTTACCCCCAGCCTATAGCCCGCTTGTAGAAGCTTTCACTACAGAAAGTGATATATATTTTAGGTGGTTATATCGTATGCATCAAATTAAGACAGCAATGTCTAGTAAACATTGTGCCGCAAGCACATACATTCGGAGTTAACAATAGGTCCTCCCGTCCGCGGCAATGCATGCGTCAGCCCTTCAGCGTAAAGGCGCGTTCCCACGATCCCTTGTAACGAAGGTGAGACGGGACGGGACCTCATTAGCCGAAGTGTAGGGACGACCGCGGGCCGCAGGTTAGTCCTAGCCTACCTCGCCCCCACCTCCTTACCACGTTGCCTAGTGTCGTTTGTCACAGAGCACTTTACAGCAACAGAAGGAGTGTGCACCGCTGCTGCAAACCGATGGCAACAGCGCACCGCTACACACGCCTGTGATTTTTACCGAATCAGAGTGGGTAGCTGCGTCTCGTCTCCGCTAGCAGAGGCGGCCCTGTTTCCATGGCGTGTGGTTGAGTATTCGTCCCGTCCTGTCTCGCCTTCGTTACAAGGGATCGTGGGAACGCGCCTTAAGGAATCACGCCCTCTGTCCTGCTTGGTTCTGTACGAGCTGACATGCACCGAAGACTTACAAGACCAACCAGAACAGTACTAAAAACCGTATTCAGAACTGAGGACAGATGTCCCAAAAATCGTTTGCCACTATTCGATGTTTGTGGAATTACGTATTTATTTATACAAAAAAAAAAAAAAAAAATAGCAGATAGATTTTTTGTTCTTTGTGATCACGAACATTCGATTTTGCTGTTTGCGTTCAGTTAACTGTGTTGTTGACTCTTTGCTCTTTGTATTGGTTTACATGTACTTTTACGGAACTATGATTGTCTGCTTCTTCAGCTTTCTGAACCTCCTAAAGAGAGACAACGTTACAGATGTACTCGCATCGTAACAATGCACAAAAAAGGGCCGATTAGTAGAGGGAGAAAAATTGCGTGTACACAGATTATTACTTTCAAATTTTGCCAGCAGTTTGCAGGTATAACAATTAACGTTTTCAGGTATAACATCAAAATTGTGTGTACAGAGGCTTTCATAGTTTCAAATACTGTCAGCAGTAAACAGGATAAAACAATTAACGTCATCAGGCATAAGCATCTCAGTCCGGTTTTAGTGATCAACAATTTTCAGCACAAAATTACACGGCTGACGAAGAAAACAATACAAAACACGTAAGCGAAATATTTTCAAGGTAAGTGGATTGTATTTTTAGTGTGCCTAATTACTGTCGGTTTTGGTAAATACCCGCGAACGGGTATTTTGTAAAAAAATTAGCAGCAGTAAAAGTGTCACTTGATGTCAAGCTGAAAGAACAGTCGGAAAGTTTCCTTTGAAAGTGGCTGGCATAAACACGTTACTGAGAAAGGTTTTGAGAATAATGTGACACGTAAAACTTAAAGCAAAGCTTTCACAGAGCCAACAAAAGAAAGCAGCTATGACCGAGAAAACTTCTTATACGACATTAAGGATTTGTTTATTATTATTTTTCTTTGCTTGTCGGGGTTAAAAATACGGGCACAAAACTAATCAATACTAATACAAGGTTAAGCTTGGTCACTGTGTCGTCAAGTCCGTAACGCTGACGCCACTCTCCCGGTTTTTTGTTGCCGAATTAACAACTGCCAGAGATGTTACTGCACAAACAAGCTTATAATCTTTAATTAAAGACAATTGTATTTAGTTAAGCAACAGAGAAGAAATTACGTGCCAACACTGTGTTCAACGAGTAATTTTTGACGAGTTTTAAACCTGGCTCGTTAGGTAGCCTAATAGTCTGGTGCTCTGTTTGGAGATTGGATATAAAAGTTTCTTATCTTCACTTTCACTTTTGATAGCGTTTGATCCGTTTCTTTGCAGTATCCGGAGCTACACCAGGAACTCTGGTTTGCATGAGTATTAAGCCTGTTTCCTGTAGCATGCCTTCTCTCTTTCCCACCGTCTATACATCAGGAAACAGCACATTAGCGAGAAAAATGAAATTAAACTGCAGACACTACTAATATGTCAACTGGCTCAGAATAAATTTCACTTTTAAAGATTTTAATTGACTTCACAATTTTCATGTTAAAAATAACCAAAGTTTCATTGTCAACAATATTAACAGAGTCCAAAGAGTATGAAGTTTATCTTTGATGTAATGTGTTCTTTGACGTATATCTGTTCAGTTTACTAACAGATTAGGATTTATTGCTCCGTCCACCGTTCACGTAGAATCATAAGGCATACTAAACTTTTTAAAATAGACGCTTTTTTTGGTTATGGCTTTACGCCTAGTCGACGTCAAGGTCATTAGAGACTGAAAAGGACTGGTTGGGGTAGTAACGGGAAGGAATTCGATCACGGGTTTCGAAATGAACAATTCGTCTGAATTGATTTCAGGAAACCATGGAAAACTGGATGGTAGGACGGGGATTCGAACCTGCGTCCTCTCGAATGAGAGGTCTAGGCATTAGCGCTCAGTGAGGTAAACCTTCTGATAGTTCCTGTTTAAAAATCCCCATACGCTCTCACCCCTACTCTCTCTTTTATACCGATGAGGCACCGGTCAACACCTGTTTGATTTTCCAGCGACTTAGCCGGAAATTGGCTGCAGTACCCGGTAGCAGAGTGTGGAGGGAAAGTCGACAGACTAGAAGCAGCGTCCGCGACTTCCGGCACTGAGGACGAGATCAGCACGCTGACTAGTGCTGCAGCGTGCTACGAACGAAAGCAGCTAATATATGCACTACCAGTGGCGGCTCTAGACGTAGTGCCACTGTGACATGTCACTACCTCTAATCATGAATAAATAAATTAAAAAATAAATGCAGTGAAAGAAAAATAAATATTTATAAGTGCGGCATTCTCTACTCTACAGCTAGGGATAGTAATGAACTCCATCAGTTGGCCATATCAGTGAACTGTTTCGCTGTCGTGGAGACAAATCTTGGTTGGCACAGATCGCGCATGCGCTCTAGCGTTTTCGTGGAAATATTCAAGGTCGGGGGTTCGCTTTGTTAATGGTGAATGGAGACAACTTCGTTCTGTCACACGCTGCAGCTCGATAAAGTTAGTAATACTGCCGGCAGAGTGCAGCAGCTGCCATTTTTGTAGCATTCAACTAAATATCCACTGGAACAGTGCTTCAGCCTGTTCGCTGATTACTGGTGATCCGCGAACATAGTTCAGGAGTACCACAGGCATAATATCATAAATTCTGGTACCATATTCGTACTGTATAAGGCTGTATGCCCAACATTTAAAAGCCTTGAATATTTAAATGATCCGGCAAAAATGTGGTATTTCCACGATGAGATAGAACACCATTGTTTCTACAACAGTCTATTCACTTCCATGTGGCGTCTAGAGATTAAGTAAATGACGGTTTACTAAGGGTTTTAAATGGGTATGAGGAACCGCGGTAGTTGATAAGATTGGTAACGCGAGTGGTGAAGTAAATAAAAATAAAAGGCATACGGTCTAGCGTCTTTTATTTTGGTTTATTTATGTAGGCCGGTGGTATAATTAGCGCCCATCCTGGAGTAACATTATTATTTATCTGGTTTGGTCTGATTAACATGTAATTAACTTGTAATAGTTCTTATAAGGGCGGCATTCTGGAGTAATGAGCCCCCCAAACCAAATCCTAGCCCCCCCCCCCCAATCAAACCAAAATCCTGGATCCGCCACTAGAAACATTTTGTTGTTGTCACTACCTGAGGAAATCACTTCGGCCGCCACTGTGCACTACAGTATGGATTGATGACGTCGGATTCCCCGGACGTCACTTTTCAAGTTTCTAGTAGCACCTCTACAGCTCTGTAGAGATTTCGGGTCTTACATTTCCTTTCCCTACTGGCGATGATTATTTAGGTCACCTTATTGTAGAGTATCAGAATTTCGCAGCCGCCTCTGATAACAGCGGGATGTGGTTTCAAATCGCCGTCACTGCGGTGAGACTGAGAATGCAGTGCATACAGGGTGTTACAAAAAGGTACGGCCAAACTTTCAGGAAACATTCCTCACAAACAAACAAAGAAAATATGTTATGTGGACATGTGTCCGGAAACGCTTACTTTCCATGTTAGAGCTCATTTTAGTTTCGTTAGTATGTACTGTACTTCCTCGATTCACCGCCAGTTGGCTTAATTGCAGGAAGGTAATGTTGACGTCGGTGCTTGTGTTGACCCCGGTACCAAATGTAGAGACTCTTCGTGCTCGTATACCCATTGTCCAGGGCTGCATCAGCGCATCAGGGATTCCATGCGACGGAGGGTGGATGCATGTATCCTCGCTAACGAAGGACATTTTGAACATTTCCTCTAACAAAGTGTTTGAAGTCACGCTGGTACGTGCTGTTGCTGTGTGTTTTCATTCCATGTTTAATGTGATTTGAAGAGAAGTAATAAAATGAGCTCTAACATGGAAAGTAAGCGTTTCCGGACACATGTCCACATAACATATTTTCTTTTTTTGTGTGTGAGGAATGTTTCCTGAAAGTTTGGCCGTACCTTTTTGTATCACCCTGTATAACAAAAGGAGTGTCCCAGATATGCAGAAGCCAGGCAACAGCTTCAGAATACAACAAACATCACGGCGGACAGAGAGGCTACTCCAGGACGAGAGGACATTCCAAGCTTTCTCGGATTACCCAGAACTGTATTCACAATCAGAGACATCGAGAGAGGAAGAGCCACGCTGCCGCAGTAAAGAAACAAGAGAAGAATGGCGGATCACAACTAATCTCGAGAACGGAATCCAAACCAAGACCAGAAGATAGTCGTGGGCACATTAAAGCGAAGACATGTCCGAGGCCACACCACTGATGAAAGAAGAGGGCAAGGCAAGAAAAGAAGATCACCTGTTAAGCTGGAAGAACACTGCGAAAACGGTGTTCAATAGCGCACGGCAACACCAGCTGGTCCAGATAGTTGCTAACTACCTGTGACGTGCAGTGCGCTATAACTGAAATCCGAATGGCCGGGGAGTTTCTTTGTCCCCAGGTCACGGCAGCGTCGCCGCCACGAGGTTCCCCGTGGGCAAAGGTGGCTGAAGACGTATCTCTTTGAGAGTCCGTACCATCCCTCGAAAGAATATGGCCGAAGAGTGGGGGGGGGGTGATTCTTCTAAGCTCAAATGCCAAGGAGGGGGTGGCTGTTCAGTTAGACAGATAGTCCGGTAGGAGTTGGTGAGGGCAGGATGAGCTCCGCTCGCGTATGCCTGATGACCGAATTCGAGCCCGATAAAGGCGTCGCATGGCTGATCGAGGGCTGTGAAAGCGTACACAAAAAGTGACAACGGTATACCGCGGGTTGAGTATATGACAAGACTCCAGCTAGGCGACAAAGTCCACCATTCAGATGCGTACAGATGAGTTGAATATCCTCAAGTGAAATATTAAACAGAACCTTGAGTGGATTGCTGTGGATTCGAATCTCTCGAGGTGAATCATTTCCTAAGCCACCGATCCTTTCTCCTCAAACATATTCGTCAGCAATTTTCTTCAACGTTCAATTCACTCTGTATTACACCCACCTTCATGCATTGAAGATTTAATACCGAGCGGGGTGGGTGAACGGTTAACGCTCTGACCTCACACTCGGGAGGACGTCGTTTCGAATACCAGATTTGGGTTTTCCATGATTTCCCCAAATCACTCCAGGCGAATACCGGCATCATGCTTCCTTCAAAAGGTCAAAGTCGAATTCCTTCCAGTTCCTTGTCCTCAGTCCTTTTCCGCCTCTAATGACCTAAACGTCGACGACGCGTAAAGCCATAAGCAAAATAAATAAATAAATATAGATTTAGAGGAAGTTTGAATTAAACACTACCATAATCCCTTCAGCTAACATACTATTTATAGAAAACACGACATTCAGCATCATCCTTGCTATTAAATTTTAAATATTTTTTTTTTTTAAATATCCTCGTGCATATATAAGACAGTGAATATCTTTACACAGTATCAATTACTTAGAAATGCTATTTTTTGTTCATAACTTATAGCGATTACTGTATATAGTAGAAGTAACAGTATATTTCAAGGAGCGTTATACCGTTTATCGGGGTTTCTAAGTGAAACCTACACATCATTCAACCTTTGTATTAATTTAAGCTATCGGAAACTTGGAATACGATATTATCTGCGAATTAGCATTTTCCCGTTGCATCACTCTTTTTTATTTTTTTATTTTATTTTATTTCGGGTCTTACATTTCCTTTCCCCTACTGGCGATGATTATTTAGGTCACCTTATTGTAGAGTATCAGAATTTCGCAGCCTGGTAAAGTTACAAGGTAATAATATTAATAGTATGTAAAAATATGCAGATATATAGATACATTTAATATGTAGGTCACTGTCTTTAATATAATCCTTGATGATACTATAGATTCTGTTGTTATTTGTAGCGAGTAGTACTGCAATGCTAGTTGGAAATGGCTGCTGTGCTCGCACAAGAGACTTGATGAATGTTGATTGCTGTTGCTGAAAATTGGAACAGTTGAAAAATAAGTGATTAAGGTCCTGTAGTGCCTGTCCGTTACATGTGCAGTAAGGTGTGTTTACCGCCTTGATGCGAAAAAGATGACTACGGAAGGCCCCGTGGTGGAATCTCATACGAATAATAGAAGTAATGTACCGTTGTTGAGTATTCCATCTTGAAAACCAAGGTTTTCGTGGAGGGTTCTTACGGACTTGGTATGCGTAGAAATGCGTTTCGCCTTTTGTTTTTCTTCTAGTAGCAAAGAATAAACGTTTTTAATGTAGTATCCTTGTAAGATTTGCCTACATTAAAATCCACTATTTCGTTAGCCTTATTGGAGTGTTTATCTTTAATATGGTGGTTTGATTAAGAATTTCCATGTGTTCTAAAGCACCACATTTCAGAAAACTGAAGAAATAAACAATTAAAATAACGTAGTCAAAAAACAATGTAAAATACAAAGAGAAACATATTTGTAATTGCATATTTTCGAGAGTCGTTAAATCACAATAAATCCAGCATTTTTAGCATGCTGTATGATTTTGCCTCGTCGAGGTTATTAGAGGCAAAAAAAGACTAGAACTCGGGAATTCGGCCATGGCCTTTGAGGGAATCTTCTGGAGTTATTTCGGGGAACCGTGGAAAATCAAATTCTGGATGGCCAAAGGGGATATGCAATCGCATCCTACCGAATGCGAGCTGAGAATATTACCGACCATACACTCGACTCAATTTTCCTTTTTTTTCTGGGTAGAAATCTCATTGCTGTAAAGTGGTGTGCTCCAATGATACAGATTTAGTTTTTTTCCGTATCCTACGTCATTGTAGGAAATAGAAGATTTTTTTAAGAAAACTTTTTCACGAACATTATTCTGCTTCTGGAATTTTCCATTCAGCTATCAATTATAATTTTACTTCCTAAATAACAGAATTCTCTTTCTTTTACTGTTCATCCTTAATAGTAGTGCCAGATACCACAATTCACTTGTATTTCATTGTCTGCAACTAATACGAATCACTGTTTAGCTCAATACTTTAAATGTAAATATCTTGGCTCAACATTTGAAAATAAACTCAACTGGGCAGGACACATAGGGTATGTGGCAGGAAATGGTTTCACAGTCCTTCACTTATTGGAGAGAGTGATGAGGGGGGTGTACCAGAGAAGTGAGGGAATGGGCATATGTAACGTGACGCGCTGTCGCCACGTTACAAGGTGCATTTTTTTTAATTATATATATCATAATGTTAGAGTAATTTACACAAATCTTGGGCGACCACCTAAATAAATTTTTGTTGTAATTTTATAAAGTACGCAAGATTCCAAGTGAGGACTGTAATCAGGGCCGGCGCTAGGATTCTCGGGCCCCAGGTAAGTGTTCTCGGCCTCCTCCCCCCCCCCCCCCCCGCAACTCGATTTTTTTTTTTTTTTTACTGTACACTTTGATTTTTTGGATAAAGTTAGAAGATTTTAATCCAAAAAATCAAATAACACCTTTTTTTAGAAAGTTTTTGTTTTGTTTTATTTCTGTTTAGCTAGACACCATGGCCGGAGGGCCCCCTTCGGGGGCTCGGGCCCCGGGTACTTTTGCCCCGCTTACCCCTCCCTTACGCCGGCCCTGACTGTAATGAAAAGGTGAACATACAGTGTATCTTGGTAAAGCGAATATTAAAGAGTTATTGACCTGCGTAGGCTTGAAGCTAATCGTGGTCTTCCCGAACCATGGCGACAGGAAGTCGCGGATCTGGGGTTTTGCCGGACCACACATTCTGCTCCCTGGGGATGGGTGGTCAACAGGGTCACTCACCTGGCGGGAAATGTCTGCCGCCCGACACCCGAATCTGCTCTCACCCCGGCGAACTTAGCCGAATATGTCCGACCTCTGTGATATGAGCGGGGCAAATCAGATATCGGGGATATTACGTGACATTAGGTGCCGACCTGAAGATCCAATCCAAATGAGCGTATAACTTAAAATCCTGGGAATTTCTGTTATATGTGAGCTTCGAGACTACAAGGGGTGGAGCGAGAAGTTTCCTCGTGGACCGAAGAGCGAGGAGCTGGACATTCTACATTCGATTCTAGGCGAGTCTAGTCTGAGGTGGACTTGAAAGGTTGGCTTCTCTCGCCATCTGCCGCTGTACGACTCCTGGCTGCCGGCTTGCTGGAGCAGGCTTATCACGGCGACACCGCCAGTAATGCGATGATGCGCATTAACAGACAGGACGTGTCTGTAGCCGCCGTGTGAGATAATCTCGCATACCGTGGGTCATCTCCGGTCACCGCAGACATCATAAGCAGAACCACAATGGTAACTTATTACGACCAAGCCATCTGATCGTGAATTCTGTGAAACAGAACCCTTAAACGACTTTTGAGAGGATAGATCCATGATCTCACTTAGTAATTGTAAAAACCCCTGAGCTAGCGGCATAATTTGCCAGAACTAGTTATTTTCGAATGATATATTGTTCATTCGTGGCGCCCATGATTTTCTTTTTAACTGTAAAGTCACAGTATTATGATACCTTTGTCTGAGGTCGTCATAACTTGTATTTTTCATTGTTTCCAATTGTCATTATTTCTTGTATTTTTTTCTGAGATATATTCAAAAGTAAATATACAATTGTTTGCTTGCTCATGACGGCTAATTGTACCTCTGAGCGTTGCTTTTATGATTTTGCCAATTTGTGTTAATGTTAACGGTAAATTCGCTCAGACTTGTAATCGCCAGTGATAAGAAAATAAATGTCATATTGTGACAATTTTTCCTAAATTCCAACTAACGTCGAGATTCTTGCAAAATTAATAAATTTTCACTCCTTCATAAAAATTAAAATTAAAAATCTACAATTATTAATCATAAAGGTATGAAAGATAATTGTAACGTAGTTTGCCCAGCAAGGCACCCACTACAGCATATCAAATTTTGGTCAGAGCAGCGCTCGAATATTAAACCCACATTCACATTTTCGAGTTGGAGGGAATGCATAACAGGGCTGGTAGATTTATCTCTTGGAAGTTACTCCAAAACACAATTGGTAAATGATATGATACAGGAGCTGGAATGGGAGTTATTGGAAGGAAGGATGAGGATGAAGATGAAGAGAGCGCTGGGAATGTACAAGGCGTATATTGGTGATGAGGCGTGGAATGATACTAGCGGAAAAATTAAGAGAGGTGCAGGGTAAGGAAAAGAGCACCATGACCAGAAGTTGGTACTCTATTTTAGGGATAAGGGTGATGAAAACTTTCTTTCATAGGTAAGGGGATCAGCGACTGGAATAAATTACCAATAACGCTAAAGAGAAGACAAAAGTAGGCAGGTACGGTAAAATGGGCAAAAGGGTGTGTAGGGAAATTTCCACTAGAGCGTATGCTCCATCGCAATTAAAATTTCGCATATAAAATAGGAATAGTAGTGAGGTTGGTGGTTTGAAGCAAGTTCAAAGAAGAACCGACTCATTTGTACCAACATCTTTCTGATTTCAACTCATGTAGTCTATCCTTATGCCTTTTACTTTAACGTAAGCTCCTGAAGCTAACTCCGAAGCCAAACTGTCATAGACCTTACCGAAATACAACCAAGCTACATAAAACACAAAGTATATCCATATCTAGGCGATACGTGGAGTTGGTATCCAGCGGTAACGCGATCAATGGTTATCGACGTGAGCGTTGTCTAGCGGTTTGGCGCTGAAGTCTAATACGCGTAAACTTAATTGTTAATATTTCTGGCGGAATTAGCCCAAGGCTAACAGCAAAAAAAATTGTTAATTCTTTTGCCCTATAAGGATCAAATTCCGAAAAATACCTTTCTTTAAAATTTGATTTTACTAAAGCGGAGATCTTAATTCTTAAAATGGTTCGTAGTGTTTTATGGTACCTCATTTATAGATTTCTGTTAGATATAAAGGGTGATTAAAAAACACCTCTCAGAAATAGTATATATCAGTGGTTTCCGATTAGGGGGCGTCCATAAATTACGTGAGGTGAAATAGGGGAGGGGGGTTGTAAATTTTTGTTGGACTTTAGAGCTAAAAAAAAAGCAAAAAAGTCTACAAAACACGCGAAAGTCGATTTTTGGGGGGGGGGTGTTACGTCGAAAAGTGGGGGTGTAACCGGCTTTGGATGGGTGAGACCTAAAAAATTTAAAAAAAGTCTCTAAAAGGCTGCGAGGGCGATTTCTAAGGGGGTCTCACGGACCAGGGACCAGATCTTACCATAGGGAGGGGGGGGGGGGGGGCGGAAATCCGAGAAAAACATACCACGTAATTATTTATGGATTCAGTGGCACACGAGGTTGCTTCAAGGGTACGTGTGGTAATCTCTTGGCTAAGGTGATCACTAACATAATTGAAAAATAAACACTTACTGTTACTACCAGCAAAATATATTTTTTGGAGTTAAGATTTTTTTTACGTTTATTATTGGAATGAAAAGTAATAAATCGCGAAAAATTGTTTTCTGGTTTTATTTATGAGCTCTTTCTCTAAGTGGTACTAGGGAAAGACTAAAAGGGAACCACTGATATGATTTGGTTGCCTTAAACGGATGTCTGTCGAAGGATGTCAAAAACGATTTGCTTTCGTTAAAGGCATCCACGAAAATGTGTCGGCTCGCAAGACGACAGTGAAATACTTCGCCAGGGGCGGACGGGCGGATGCGAACAAAGCGTGACTCAAGAGGAAGCTGCACCCGTGCGGCACGGTCACGCGTGATGGGCGCTGGTCCATCCGCAGCTCAGCGTGAGTGACGTGCACGCCGTCCCGTGACTCAGCGACGCGCGAAGTGCTTTCGCCTGGGAGCGGTATCTCACAGGGAATGAAACCATCAGCTTGACATAAATGGCCGCCACGTGTTCAGCGAGCAAGCTCGTGACCGAATTCGGCAGCGAGAAACTGTGCTGCTGTACTATTTGGACAGTGCTGAGGGGAAGAGGAAGGGGAAAATGGGCAAGGAGGGGTGGGGGACCATAACAAAGTCACACACTCAGTAAATGCTTTAAAAATGTTTATCATCATCTATGAGCAGCTATTCTAATCGACAATCTGCACATACAATGGAAATGCTTTAGTGAAAAATGTAATCTAATTTCACGTATTTATTTTGAGCACACTGATAGGTATTTGTTTGGTTTCTAGAAAAAAAATACTCGAAGAATCAATTACCAGTTTGTTTATTTTTCCGTGCGCCTTAAGCTGATATTACACAAAAAGCTTCGTTTCGATCCTAAGATACTAAATGCGAACATAAACAAATGCTCAACCGATTGTAACATTCAATTAACTTGCAAAGCCTTCAAACTAAAACTTTCAAAACTCAAAATCGTCTCTGCCGTTCACCTTATGTAGTCACAACAGAAATGTCCAGAATAATACAAAGAAAGCTGCCCGATGTTTCTCAAACGGCGAAAACACAGCTAACAATCAGTAGCGTAGCTAGGTCAACAAGGGCCCCGGTGCAAAACATTTATTTTGGGCCCTCAGGCCAGACGGGCGACGTATTTTTGCTTTGTGTGCTAGTAGGGGTCCCCTGAACTGAGGATGGGGGTCCTTGAATTGTTCTTTTGGGGCCCCCCCCTGAAAAAAAAAGGTCGCCATTTTGCCGTGAAGGCTCGTGGTCCCTCTCAGCTTGAGGGCCCCTAGAGGTGCGCTTAGGGGCCCCTTGAGATATGCTTGGGGGCCCCCTGAGCGTGAGGGCCCCGGTGCACTGCACCGCCTAGCCCCATAGTAGCTACGCCCCTGCTAACAATCAAAATAATTCACAATCATCTTGAAACACATGGAAATCTTTTTTTTTTTTTTTTTAACTGTTTAACGTCTCCTATAACAACTATGTCATTAGAGACGGGAAAGGATGGGGGGCAAGGAATGGGAAGGAATTCGGCCATGGCCTTTTGAAGGAAGCATCCCGGCATTCACCTGGAATGATTTGGGGAAACCATGGAAAACCCAAATCTGGATGCCCGGACGGGGATTCGAACCGCCGTCCTCCCGAATGCGAGACATGTAAATCAAAATTAAATATATTTACAAGTATTTATACACAAAATCATCTACATAAATCAGTCCAAACCGTCGCAAATTATCCTACAAACATCGTAGGTCACATAAATATTTACAATTACAAACTTTTAATCAATGTTTCATACATAATACTTCCCTTGATCGTATTGTATAGTATTTATATAGTTTCTTTCCATAAAACAATGTTTACACAAATTCAAAATTAACTACAAGAAAATATACCAAACCACATTTAATCAACTCCCAGCTTACTACACATATATTTTAAAATAAAATTTCATTAAAGCGCTGGGTCTAATGACCGTTATAACATCAAGGTAGATATAAAAGAAATGAACAGGTCGAAGAGTAAAGGTTACTGAGGAGCTTGGTGACAGAGATACAGAAATAGAAGAAAAATAATCAAAGAAGAGGTAAGGGAAAAAGGGGGGCGAGGGGGAAACAGTACAGTAACACATTCAACATATGTAAGACCTAAGATTTTCGTAGTGTTTTATATTAATGAAATGTACTACGCATTCTTGCCGCTCTAAATATTACTTTCATAGGACGTTTCAATCACCCCACCAAAACAATCACTACGCCATTGTTCGAATCTCCGTCCGATCATCCAGATTTGGATTTTCCATCGTTTCCACAAACCTCTCGAGGCGAATGCCGAGATGATGCCTTCAAAAAAGTCAAATTCGAATTACTTCCCGTTCCTTTCCTGCCTCTAATGACTTCGACGTCGGTGAGACGTAATGCCAGAAGCAAAGAGAGAAAGAGATTATTTCTCTCGAAATGTATCAATAAAGTAACACTTTTACGCTGCTGGAAGCCCGAGACCATTCCATTGACATTCAAAAGATGTTTTAAACATGCTTGGCAACATCTTAAGGCAACGCTTCAAAACGATAATCTCCACATGTGCTTGAATGAATAATGTAATCTGATTTCTCGGTAATGTAGCTGTGGTCCTCAACCCAAAGGTTGATTGGAATCTCCCGAAGAAGGCATATAAAGCCTCATATCAGAGGCAGGACGACCAGTTCCTTTCTTCCCAAGCTAACCTAACTTGGCGATCCTATTGGGTAAAGGGAACCTACAGGTTTTAACGTGGAACCCAAACCACGTAAGCGTTTTGGCGTATTGTCTCTGGAAATTACCGCCGAACACAATCGGTAACTAATATGATAAAGGAGCTGGAATGGGATTCATTGGAGGATAGAAGGAGGGTGAAGAGAGTCACGGGAGTGTACAAAGCCTATACTGGTGATGAAGCATGGAAAGATATTCGTGGGAAAATTAAGAGAGGTGCTCGGAAGGGTAAGGTTGACCATGACCACAAGCTGGCACTTGATTTCAGGCATAAGGGTGTGGGAAAATTTTCTTTCATAGGAAAGGGATTGAGGGACTGGAATAAATTGCCAAGAGAAGTGATGAATAACTTACCGGAAACACTGAAATAATTTAAAGCAAAAATTAGTAGAGGGCAAAAGTAGGTTGGAAGGGGAATAGGGGGGCTGGTGTCGGGAGATTTTGCCACCGGAGAAGGTGCTCCATTGCAATTTTATTATTATTATTACTTCACATTACATAGCAAGCTATACCCCGCCGAGACAGAGATTACAACCGTGGATCTTTCGATCTCCAGTCAGACGCCTTAACCACTGACCCCTCCCCCCCCTTTTCTGATTTCACGTATAGATCTTAAAATTACTTTTGATGACATCTAGTTTGCGATAGTTTAGAAGAAGAAAACAAACGATTAGGTCAAGTAGTAGAGGTTATTGAGGAGCTTGGTGATGGAGATATAGAAGACAAAATAAAGGCCATAAAAGAAGGGCAAAACGCTTGTTAAACAGTGGTATGTGACGAACAGAAAGGGTGGTAAAGTGTTTCATATTGAGTGTCCTTGCATGCGATGCGAAAAATAGACTTTGAAGAGAAAAAGTAATAAAGTTGAAACTTTTTGAGATGTGGATACGATTTTGTGGAAAGGAGAAAATGAAAAATGAATAAAGTAAGTAACGAAGGAGTGGCAAAGGGAGTCAATTAGCAGAGCTATTTTTAGGAACCTTTTACTACTCAAAACATATTCCAATAGTTAATAACAAGAAAATATGTTTTGAGTGGTAAGGGGCTTTTAAAAATAGCTCTAGACTCCAGAACAGGGGGTGGCCAAACTGTCGGACTAGAGAGCTAAAAAAAAAGTATCAAAAAGTTGTGAGGGCGATTTCTGGGGGGGGGGGGGCGGTCTCACGGGCCAGATATCACGAAGCACCAGAAAAGGGGGGGGGTCCGGATATCCGGAAAAACACCTGACGTAATTTATGTATGCTCCTTTGCTGGCCACTTTAGAAATGAATCGTAACTTCGCGGGCCGCAAATAAAATTATATATCCCCATATTATATTTAGACCCACTATAGACATTTTTTGGTGTGAATATAATTTAATTATTCTGCGAACTCATAACTGTAAACTCATAAATAAAACGGGCAATATCTGTCATATATTCGCATGAAAATTATTTTAAAATCAAATTTAATTTTTCCCATAATTTAGATAAGATAATTTTTGAATATATGGATGCACAAATAATGTATTCTTTTTTTAATATATTGGTTTTCACTACTTTGGCCATTATAAAATAAATATATTTTGTAATAAATCTCGCGGGCCGCAAAAATGTTCAACCCTGCTCTAGAAGATGCAATAGGAGAGAAAAGAAAAGATTGAGAAAGAATAAAGCTTGTGGGGAATGAAGTGTGGAGAATACCAAATGACCAAAAACAGCACTCCCCACAGTAATAAATTAAAAGCAATTCCGCTCAAAAATTGCAACCTCTCACTTATAGTGAAATGATTTGGAGAGATTTGTTCTCTTTTCTTACCGGTCGTTTCAAAATCTATTCTACTTAAATGGTTATACTTCCTTAAGTATTTAGCTGAAAGGCAAATATTTCGGGACTTTTTATGCCGCAAATAGAAAACTTTGAGAATCACTTTCCGCGTAGAAAGAATCACCAAGAGAAAGATAAATACGTTAGGAAAAGTGGCCTTCTACTTCAGGAGTTCCCCGTATCCAGCAGAAACTGCACTTTCTGAGTGTGTGTGACGTTAACTTTCTGGAAGGCACGTAGTGTGTTCAAACAGAATCCTAAACAAACCGCTGGTGCAACGATTTATACATCATTCAAGTAGAATTTGTACGGGACAGGAAAATCGCAGATCACGACCTTTCAAACTGTGGAACCCCATCTAAAACTGACAAGTAGTTTATCCGTGATGCCGAAACGAATATACAAAAGAGATACAAATGAGAAAATAATGTATTTACTTCAGGGACCCTCAAATAGTCGGTTTAAATCTTTTTTTAAAAAATATCTTTACAGTATCGACACAAATTTATAACAGCATAGATTTAGTAAACCTGACAGAAATATCCCTAAAACTTTCACGTGCAATTCGGGATCGAGCTTGGTGGGTGAGTGGTAACGCCCTGGCCTCGTATTCGGGAGGACGTGGGTTCGAATCCCCGTCCGGCCATCCAGATTTCAGTTTTCCTTGGTTTCTCGAAATCAGGCGATTGCCTGGATGCTTCCATCAAAAGGTAATGACCGAATTCCTTTCTTTGCCTTTCTCCCAGATCTTTCTCGTCTCTAACGACTTCGACGTCGACAAGGCCATACGGAAAAAAGTAACAAAAAAAGCTTTTTTTTAGCTGAATGCCTGTAGTAAACGTAATGATAAGCACGAAATTTTCACGTAGGTCAGAAAATTGTCAAAACGCGAACAACCCGTCTTTATTAGAGTTTCTGGATGAATTCTAGAGCCATTAAGGCTTTCAGGCAGAGTATAACAAATATAATGAAGATAAAATAAAAATCTTAAACGATCTATCAAAGCAAACAACGTACTTCAGAATATGATCAATGCTTGGTTGTTTGCTTTCTGATTCTACAAACAGTATTATTCTGAGATCGAAGAAAATTTGCATCTCGACTGAAAAAGTTTTATATTAAGATTGTGAACAAACCTCCGACAGATACTTCGGGATTTTCACAACAGAGTATGTTTCTAGAAGGTCTGAAGAAATGACAGATCGTTAGTTGGTAAATAGGACTGGTAGCAAGGAGCGCAAATTCGGCCATGGCCTTTTGAAGGTACCATCCCGACATTTTCCTGGAGTGATTTGGGGAAACCATGGAAATCCTAAATCTGGATGCCTGGACGGGAATTCGATCCACAGTCCTCCAGAATGCAAGGACAGAACATTTCCGCTCACCCACCACACTGGGTTTTGGCAACCGGTTGCAGTGAACTCGAAGAAGAATTTAATTTGAGGTGGAGATTGTAATCGCCGAGATGACTGCCGGAAACCGCCTAAAAACCGCAATTAGGACGACCGGCATGCGGAGGGCTGGGCACGTGCCCGGTCCCGTTATACCTCCTCGGTTTAGTATGCGGTGCCTCAACCCTCTCAGCTCCACTGACAGGTCTTGTAAACTTTTTACTCTTTCCCGTTCTAAACAAATGAGGAAAGAAAAATCCTTGTCTAAATCTGCTAGTTGTTAGATGTTCCTTGATTTCACCTACACACGTTACGGATTCCCGGCTTGGCTGCATTTGGTTCTCACCTGACACGTAATGACTGAAGCCATAATAGCAACATTTAAAAATCATATTATTAAAAAGAAGCTACATACAGTTATTCTGCTGCGAATTATTCTGCTTTGAGTACTGACAATCTTATCATACGGTCAGCCGCTGTATCTTAATCCCAGTCATAACGAATTCTAAGATTTCCTCTGCAGCTGTTTTATCTCTACGTATCCATTGACGTAGATTGTGGTAATTATGATTATAATACCCATAAACACGAGTGCCGAAATTTCACACTTCTAAAAGATTAAACAAATACAATTTCGGCCAATATATTAACAATGACTTCCTAATATGCCTCACCTACAGCCATTATAATTTGGTTAGGAGGCGAATCTGTTTTCGCCACGTACATTATTTTATTTTTAACCATGATAGTAGAAAAAGTCGATCTTCTCGATGTTACGTATTTCGTTTAAAATACTTCTTGACGACATAAAAGTATAGAAGAGACGAAAGTGAAATAAAGTAAAAAATAATACCCATTTCAATTAAAACACAACAAAACAAACTTATTAACAAAACGTGATAAAACGTTAGAATATAGACTTTCCTGGCGTTTGATCGCAGTGAAGTCCTCACATAAGTACCGCCGGATTGAGTATTTGAAGTCCTCATTGGTGTATCTTCGGATTGTGTTGTGAAAACACAATCCGACGGTTCACGCGTTAGGACTTCATTGTGTTCGGAACTGTTACAATAGTTGTGGATGACTGAGATGCGCGTGTGTTTAGTCTAGAGCAGTGTTTCCCAACCTTTTTTGGGTCTTTTGGGTCATGTCCCACTTTTAACATTTTTTTTTTGCCCCCCATACATAATTTTTAGTAAAAAAAATATTTGTTATTAAAGAAACTCATATATTATGGTTTTTGAAAGAAAACACTTTGATATTGCCATAAAACACAGTAAGTAAAATTAAAAAACATATAATGAAATACTAAAATTCAAAAGATTTATTATGTCAATTTAGTGTGATCCTTGCGCTTGATGCTTGCTACATAGAGATTTTTTATTAGGCTCCAATTTAGTAAGCTTTAATCTCAAGTCTCCACGCTGTGTTATATCCAATCGATTTCTTTTTTTTTAATCTGTAAATCATTTACTGCACTAAATCCAGATTCGGCTAAATATGAAGATGGAAAAATCACGAACAACGGCGTTATTGGCGCGTTTTAAAAGGTCCGGGTTCCCGAGACAGGCGGAACATTACGCGGTGAATCCCAAGAAGGTCAAGTTGACGACTCAAATCATCCAGATGATATATTTTGCTAACATCAAACGAAACTATATCTAATAATTATTTACAGCACTGTTTTAAGAATTTGCTTTTTTGCTCTAGTTTGTACCTATATCTAGCATTGCATTTAAATAACCCGAAGAGAAAGCGATAAAGTCGTATCAAGTCAATTTCTAAATTGCTCCCCTAAAAGAACCAAATTGCCCCCTTGTGGGGCGTGGGCCCCACGTTGGGAAACACTGGTCTAGAGTGTTATTTGTATCGCATTCAATGAGAGATGAAGCAATAGTTGTGGATGACTATGATATGTGTGTGTTTAGTCTACAGTGTTCTTTGTGTCGTATTTAATGACAGATGAAGAAGAAAAGGGAGAAACCCGATGGAAACCCATTCTGGCCTACTCTTCCGAAAGACACTTGAACCGCCAAGCTTAACGTCCCCATCTGACGGATCAATCGCCATCAACAGCGTAGTATGAACTCGCAGCCATATGTACTGCGAAGAGGTTTAGCCCAGGACTTTGGCGCACAATCTGGTAATTAGGAAGTGTGCATCACCACCTCTGTCTGCTACCCTGCCAGTATAGTCCTCCACCAGGACTGGAACCAGCTAACCCCGTGTCAGCGCCGGACACCATCACGGTGCCGCAACCAACTGAGACAACGGCCTTCGGCTGGAGTTGTTTTCGAAAAACGTCAAACAAAAATCTGTATAGAGAGACCAGAAATTGAACCAGGTTCCTTCTTCTTCCTTCTCGTGTCGATGACAGCATGAAATATAAGATAGGTTTTCCACCAATGCGATGGTTTTGTCAGTAGCTGATCGGAGGTCAAATGGAGACACGTCATTCATTCCAGTTTGTGGACATAACAGATGTACCACAGTTTCTCTCTCCCTGCACGGACATGTGGTATTTGGCTGTTCTGCCAGGTGTCCCCACGAAGCAAGAGTATCTTTGGATGACCCACTCCAACTCCAAGTCGATTTCGTGACTTCCGTATGAGTCATGGTTGTTCAGACCCAGGTGGTAGACCCTCTTTCGGCTTGATCCATTCGATATCATGTTGCACTCTCTTCTCCAAAGCCAATATTACAAGATTCTTCCAAATCAGACTCGGATTAGTTTTTAAAGTAACAACTATTTGCATACATCATAATAATCACACAGTTATGGATAGCTTTTGGTAGCTAAAACATGCAAACAATGCCAATGGTGCGTTATTTTACGCGACTGCTTTAAATATGAAACTACACATTAGTAAATCGTCATTTCTTCAAATTAACTTCTACAAGAGAACAATTAACATTTTCTGTAGACTCGACTGGCATTCAGGCTCTATGAGTAGTAGAATATTTGATCATCGAGTACCGGTTTCATAAATCATCCTTACGATTTTCTCATGCGAATTTGGAAAGCTATAATTCTGTGTTGGTAGTACTGCCAACAATACGACGGTACAAGAAGTCCTCAAACTGTGAAGCTAGCGTCTAATTTGTTATTCCGTTTTTCAAACGTATCTTTACGGCGTAAATCTTGTATTATGGGAAATAAACACCTGTAGCTGCAATCTGGAATGCTCGTAGGTTTTGAACTTTGTTGTGAACCAAATTCCACCACAGACAAACATGGGTACCACGAGAAGCCAGTCTTTCGCTGACGTAATGCTCTCGCTTCATCACAGGAAGCTAATACGGGTGTTAATAGGAGCAGAATATGCGTCAGATCACGGCTCTACTGAGAAGTGACGTACGTCATCACCGTCGATATCTGTTTTGGAGTCCTTGCTTGTTACGTGAAAAACACGTCAAGCTAACGGAAAACAGTATCTTTATAGCTTATCGCCTAACTTTACTGCTATTAGCGATTGTTATTGCCGAAACAGCCAAAACAGGAAGCCCGACGTGACTTATCAGACATTCTCCCGAACAGTTTCATGGAAGTCTCTTTCCGCGAGTCTAGTCTGGATTTAACAGTTACCGTACAGGCACATATTTCTAAAAGGTGCTTTTTTTGTCACAAACCATTAATATTTGTTATTACCAAACCGAAATAGATAAATGAGGCATCATTTTAAAGATTAAGATATCCGATTGGGCAACATCATAAAATTGAGAAAGATTTTTTTTTTATTCCGACCGTTAATGCGAAAAAGTGTTATTATTCCCTAAACAAAAACGTTTTTTTTTGTGACGCCCACATCATCGTTCATCAGAATCAATAAATGAGGTATCATTTTAAAGATTAAAGTCTCCACTTTAGAAGCATCAGACAGGCTAGGATAAGTTCGTTGCTACAGTCAGGTTTGAGCCAGTGCGAATACCATCAGTGGCAGAACTCAAACATGATAAGTTTTAAGAGAAGTGGTTTCTAATGCATGCAACCTACTCAATTCAGTTGCACTGGCGTGATTTTAATTAGTCATACAAACTGATTATATCGCAGTTGTTAATGCAACCATAATATCTTGATTGGCAGTTATATTCATGGGGGTGTAATGTGTAAAATGATAAACCCAGTTCGCAAACCGTAGGCTGGCTGGACTCTCGCGAAAGGACCTTAGTTTGACGTAGAACCAGAATCAATAATCGATCTCGTTCAGTAACGTAGCGCTAAAGCCAGAGGCGGAAGACGGGGACGCTTAAAACCCTGCACTATAACTATCCTCCGGCCAAAGAAGCCATACTACAGGGCGTTCGCCGGAAAACGCAACCCTCCCAGTCTGTTGCCGTCGGCAACTTGCTCGGTCAGTCGTGCCAGCAGTTTCCGCCAACCGCCACCGTGAATCACCGCACTGTTTAACACCTCCGCTGCCCCAACAGTGCATTGCAGTGACCCTTACATTGTTAAGAACGGTTTCTTTGCATTGTAGATAGTTTGTGACTTCAGTCTCTTATTAATCAGTGTTGTGAATAAACGTTTCTTTGCGGTTTGGCTGGTTTGGGGCTTCATACTCTTATTAATCTGTACCGTGTTTGAGTGCGAGTATAATTATGGTACGTTACAGTTTGCAACAAAGAATATTTCTCTACGATACATATGTGAAGAAGTCGTTTAAAAAGTGTCGCAGTAAATTTCGTCGCGAATTTCCTGGCGCTTTACTGCCAGCTAAATCAACAATTCTGCGTCTGGTTAAAAAAGTAAGAGAAACGGGTTCATTTTTTAACAAAAAGAGACTGTCGGTCAACCGTATTCTCACAGAGGAGAAAATTAACGATATCGCTTTTCGACTAGAACAGTCACCCAAAAAATCATTAAGTCAGTTAGGGCAGCGTGTGTCTCGAAATATGTTCAGAAGATGTGAAATGTGCATTACACAAGAGGGTCAACACTTCCAGCATCTTTTATAAGGTAAGCTAATGAATTACGCCACATTTAAATGCTTAGCACACAAGTTTATGAAGTTTATGAAGCGTAATTATTATGAAATAGTCCGCGGCCGACGGTCGAACAATGCCGGAAACTGAGCGCTCGCTCGCCGGGAGCAGTTTCTTCCTTGTAGCGCTAACAGTGGGTTGCGTTTCCCGGCGAACGCCCTGTATAAATCATATGGAAGTAGATGTTGGCACACAACAAATACGTTTCGCCCAAAAAACCGCCCAAATGGAAGCATTGTTTTGTTTCGAAACTCCTATTCTTCAATCGAAGGATACCATTGGATAATAAACTAAACATTGATAATTAAAACAAATTTTATAATAACAAGTATCATAATTTCAGAAGCTTCACGAAAATCTTGAATAATCGAAGTAACATCTATTAACTCTGCGTCTTTACACAAAAACAATTTTTAAAAAAAACCTAAAAATATTACCTTAAAAAATGAATATTGAAAAATTAAGAACTTTAAATTAAGTTCAGGAAAATGATCATCACTACTTGACGTAGAATGCTTAATCCTTAAGTTTTAACAGTTGCTGGTGGAAATCGAAGATTTTAAAACCACACATTTGGGAATTATTAATGTTAATCTCAGTACTGGAAATGAGGGGATGGGTAGCTCCATGGATTCTGTGCATCGTGAAAGTTACGATCACTAAGAAGCGAAAACAGTTACATCATTTTTATGTACAAGGCGGAGTGAAGCCATGACGTACTACACCGAAGCAAGTTTAGTTAACGGTGGAGGCGAGATTAGCGGTCCATTAGATCTCGGGATACGAACGGGTAATCTCTAAACTCCCAGCTATGCACCATAACACTAAACGCCATCAGCCATTAAATGAAACAGCAATAACGGCGAAGATCAGGAAAATTACTAAAGACGCACAATTTAATCACATAAATATTTGCGCACGGAAATTAAAATCTGTATCTGAGAACAGACAGCGAAATCAGAATCGACGAGGAAATACCAATCTTAGGATACTTACATATGCAACGCATTGTGCTGATGGAGTGGTACGTGACAGGCTAACTCAAGCCTATGAAACTGCAGTGGAGAGTACTGCAGGAATAAAGTACTTCGTAGTCCTGAGGAAGCCTCAAAGACTACTTTAGAAGCGACCATAGCGCAGAAACGATTCATATCGCAGTGCCGAACAATGGAGTGAAAAATACACTGCCGAGTGTGAGAAGCATCAGCTTTTCACAGGCACGACCCGTAGCGCCTATACATGGGCAACTAATGTGCGACGATCATAAATTCTACGTAAACAGGCTGCCGGAATGGCGTTTCCCAATACTCACCGCCGTAACTGCCTCGTCTGTTAAACCAGCAGTTAATCATACTAGCACTCAATTATAGAAACAAGGCGCGTAGGAATGGAAAATGGAAAAATATGGCACATTCATTGTTAATGCAGAGATCAGTTACCTTTCTTTGAGCACAAAGCAGTTACAAAAAAATTATTCGTCAAGCACTGCTTGCGTGTCGAGTGTCACATATCAATAATGATATTTAGTGTACGCCTACATGCTTTTTTTATGAAATGAGGAAGGTAATCAACTAATCACGCACAGCAAATGTGATTAGACGGCGGTGAGTCAACAATGTACTGAAATCATGAATCCGGCCGGTTATGAATTGGCAACAACTGAACTGTTTAGGTTCTAATGTAGCTTGGATCACAGTGATAATTTTGGACGCTATCACTGATGACGATTCAATACCTTGTTAACCCACTGCCTTCTAATCACATCTATTGTGCATGATTACCCAGGACTTTTTAATTAATTGCTCCGGTGGCAATTTTCCTACACACCCATTTTTCCTCTTTCTTTTACTCGCCAACTCTTGCCCTATATGAATTTAAACTTTAAATTCTTCCAGCATTTTTGGTAAATTATTCATCGATCCCTTACCTACGAAATAAAATTTTACCACACCCTTATGCCTGAAATAGAGTGCCAGCTTGTGGTCATGGTCATACACCTCGTAATTCTTCCACCAATATTTTTCCAAGCCTTATCACCAATATGAGTCTTTAACACTCCAACCATTCCACTTTCTCCTGTCTTCCAAAGAATCCAATTCCAGCTCCTTTATATACTAGTAATAGATTGTGTTATGCGGTAATTTCCAGAGACAAATCTAGCAGCCCTTCTTTGCACTACCCTCCAACTCATTTCCATCCGTGGACCAAGTTCTTTTTTTCCTTCAATAAAGTGCGTCAATTTTGAGCATTAATTTATGTAGACCATTATTAAGATTACAACAATATACGGTACCCTTTTTTCTACTCGCTACGCACCATAAATTCCCCATGATTGACCACGGCACATAAACCAACTATAATTAATGACAAAGGAGAAAAATAATGAACATTTAAGTTGTTAGAATATGACATTAGGTAACCAATCGCGGCACATCAAACCCAGAAACTCGAATAAAAAAAAAAAAAAAACTCTACAGTTAATTCCTTACAATAGATAAAATTTCGCGGCGCCCCTTTCATCTTGTAGCGAGCGGTATACCGTTTGCGGACCACTCAAATACAACAGATCTAAAATATTTTTGCAGTTTTAACTACTGAAATTCGTTTCTGGCAGTAGTTATAGATTGATGTTTATGCGAATTAGAAGTTCCCGTATCAAACTAGCACTAAATTTCAGTAAGTTGAAATTGTTAATAGATGTGTGTGATCTCAAGAATCAAGTTAATTCAGCAATGATTTCAAATCGTCTCAAAGACATGGTCACAGCATTTCATTTCGGATGGGCAATGTGCCTTTATTGTAGCCATCAAACCTAACCTGATAATCGAACCTACAGTTTAACGTGCAATTCGAACCAAGGCGCCGGCAGGATTACGATAAGGGAGGTGCATCTGTATCTTTCTAATATATAACACTTATTACTTATTGACTATACTGAATTTATTGACAAGGTGTTGAACAAATTTAGACAACAGCCTAGGCGCTTCAAGTTACTATTCAGACAGTGAGTTTAATAATAACATTTTTGTTTTTTGATCTTTATCTGTGTATTGTCTTTCATAGCCGGGGGGTGCAAGTGCACCCCCTTCCCGGCGCCCATGTAAGGAGCATTTCACATTAAAAAGCTTTGCAGTGATTTATGTAGCTTTTAAGACTCATAAAAATCTCGTCAGAGACTGGGATTCGAACCGTGCATAATTCTCGTCAAACAGTGGTTAGCTTTGTTTAATCTAATTATATTTGTATCCGATTAGACCAAAACGAACCTACTCGATGTTTGCATCATTACAAGTACTTCCACTAATATTGATAATTGGATACAACTTTAAAAATTGTCAGCTCCAGCCTAAACTGGGAACTTGACAAAATATCGAAACAAACTGAATTTAGAAAAAAAAAATATTCACATTTTTTACTGCAGACGTTATTTGTGACTGTCACGCTGCCATAATATAAAAAGCAAGCGTTAAAATGTGAAAATCTTAAATATCCTAACTTTCCTTACATTGAAATAATAACGTAAACGCAGATATTATACCAGTAACATCATTCCAGAGGTAATACAATTAAAATAAACAAAATCTATACACATAGTAAATGTACAAGAGATTAAACTGACGTAAGATGCAAAGATAACAACGTGGGCTGACTGTGAAGATATAGCAAACCATTTAACAAGAGATCAGATGATCTGACTGATGTGCCTATTCGTGCTTGCAAGATCTCTGATTGCATGGAAGATATCACTGAGCGAAAGCCAGTGTACAAGGCACGTACAGATTATTTAATTTGTAGTGCAACAGAATACGTTCCCACGTCACAGCCGCATGACTGCCATGCCACTAACCTTGCCACAGCCGCACCGTGCCAGACGCCGACATGACACAATCCCCGGCGCATGGCGCTTTAGTGTACTGAGTAGCCACTAGGGGCGCTGGCAGGCGGTTGCAGCAGCGTCTGCCATCTACCGATTAATACAAATACTAACCCGCGGCGGAAAATACTTTTCTACTGTTCAGTGCCGTATCTGTGATAATAATGAAGATAGGAGGAATTGCGGTAATATGAAAAAGTAAATATCGCTATTTGTTACGATAAATTTTAAAACGTACGTTTATCAAAACTTCCGATAAACTACTTTCTACATAACATCAGTAGCCTATGACGCCTAATATTGCGAGACCTCTAAAAATGAAATTTTGTACGTGTTTGTGGTTCTGATCGGGGCAACCTTTAGACACAGAAATTGCCATTGGAGTAGTTTGTATTATAATCTCTGATGTCTTCGGTAAACAATCTCTTTTTATCAATGCTAAGAGGAGGACAATTCATTCGTTCTGTTTGTGCTTTAAAAGGGATTTTGAAGTGGTTCATTAATTGAAGATATTGGTTTAAATATACGCATTTGTCTATAGAATTGCTACAGAACACAGTCAGTAAGAAAAATGATAAAGGATCTAGAATGGGATTCATTGTAAGGTACGAGGACGGCGAAGAGAGTGCTGGGAATGTACAAGGCGTACTATATTGGTGATAAGGACTTGAAAGATAGTGGTGGAAGAACAAAAAGTAATGCACGGAAGTGAAAAAATGATCATGACTTGATTTCAGGCATAAGGGTGTGGGAAGATTTTCATTTTTAATTAAAGGAGTCAAGGATTGTAATAAATTACCAACCGATCTGATGAATAATTTACCAAAAACGTTGAAAGAACTTATAATTAAAATTCATAGATGGAAAAAGTAGATAGGTCCAAGAAAGGAGAAAAATGGACGTTTAGGGAAATCACCACTGGATCGTCCACTCCATCCCAATTAAATTAAATAAATCAAAGATTTCTCCAATATTTCTACAGTTTTATTAACCTTTTGAGAAAAGTATTAATATACTCTGTTATACGAGGACTGAAAGAAATAAGATATTCTCGCTTCAGTAATAAGTATACTAACAAAATACTAACCGTGTTTCGCTTGAAATGACATTGTTAAATAAGTCTAGCAATCTTTCATGTTTCCACTGATTTTCCGAACTAAAAAACCAACCATGCTCAAAAGTGTATGAAACAGTTCTTCACTCTTAAATTATTGAAATGAGGAATACTGGAATGCTTTACATCATTTCAATAACCATCCCTTAATCCATCGCTTCCCTTGAACATTTTATTAACTAACACATAATGCTAAAATTGATTCGTTTATTTTTGAAAGGGCATAGGGCCATTTTTTTTTAATTTTACAGGAATTAAAAGAAACATAATCAGTCATTAAATATGAAAATAACCAGATTTTATAAACTTCATTTGATTAAGAATAAGAAAATAAACGTTAGATACATATTTTTAATTTATAGTATTCATTTTGAGCTTTTTATATAACTTCTTGTCTCCTGAATACGTGCTCTTTCAACGAAAAAGTAAGGAACATTCACTGGAAAATATCTTTTTTGGTTTAATTTTTATGAAAAGTCAAGTTGTGCACACTAGAATGTCAATGGAAGAACATAAGCAGACTTTTAAAAAAAAGTAATAACATTGGGTCTGCAATATTAAAGTTGACTAGAACATTACAGTCCAAAACAACAGCCTTTCAGTAAAAAAAAAAAAAAAAAAAAAAAAAAAACTATAACTCTCTACAGAATGGTTCAGTGAGAAATGCGCCCTTCCAATAGTGAATAGGCCTTTTCTTGAACTAAAACATGATTTTTGTTGAAAAAAATTGATATCGCTCATTGAAAAATACACGATTCATAATCCCCTTACCTAAAACAGAGAATCTTCCCATACCCTCGTGCCTGAAATCGAGTGCCAGCTTGTGGTCATGATCATCTTTTCCCTTCCATGACTTACTTTTAATTCTTACATCAATATCTTTCCGTGCCTCATCACCAATATACTCCTTGTACACTCACATGACCCTTTTCTCTCTCCTGCTGTAGTCCAATGAATCCCATTCCATCTCTTTTATCATATCTGTTACTGTTTGCATTATGCGGTAATTTACAAAAACAAATCTAGCAGCCCTTTTTCGCAGTCTCTCCAACTCCTGTATTTGATACTCAAAACGTGGGTCCCATACTACACCACCATATTCAAGCAATGATCTGACCAAAGTTTTGAACCCAATTCCTTTACTTCTCTCGTACAACCCCTCATCATTCTCTCCAACAAGTGCAGAATTTTGAAACCTTTTGGTACTACATGTCCAATGTGTGCTGCCCAGTTAATCTTGTTATCAAATTTAATGCCATGATATTTACATTTCAAGGCTTCGACAAGCAATCCGTCTTTAGTTTTTTATCTGTGTATCTAATAACATGACTCTTTTTTGCAATTATCTTCATCCCATGTTTACCAAATCAACCAGATATCCTGTCCAGATCACCGTGCAGCTGTTTACAGTACCGTTTTGATCCATTTATATCGCATTATGTCATCTGCAAACAATCTAATTTCTTATATTAAACCATTAACACAATTATTCATTAGAATAATGAATAGTAGAACCAATGGTCCCAATACGCTACCCTGTGGCTCTCCCATTTTTACTTCAAGTTCTTTTGATAACGCTTTACCTACACCAAAATTTTGTTTTTCTACCATTTAAAAATCTTCTACCCAGAAAATCACTTTCTCATCCTCTCCAATAGTTTTTACCTTATTTACTGCCATTTTATGGCTCATTCGGTCAAAAGATCTAGTGCTAAAGTATCAATTTGTCCTCCCTTGTCCCAGGGTCGGTCAAGACAGCGCGGAGCCTGTAGCAAATGTGAAGAAGGAACCCTTGGTTTTCGCCGTCCGGGGGAATTAAAAAAAGCAAATAAACAAAACAAAAAAAAACAAAAAAAAAACAAGTCTCTCTTATAGTCTGACGGGGAGGCTCCAGAGACTCCTGGACACAGGGCCCCCTAGGAGGTGCGAGGCCCCCCAGAAGGCGGGGGGCCCGTAGCATTTGCTAACTCCTGCTACGTGGCTAATCCGATACTGCCTTGTCCATTTCATCTGAAATATCGTGTATATACCCCACCAACTGAGATTCGTATGAATATCCTTGCCTAAAGCCATGTTACCTACTTGAAAACCTCTTACGCTCCTCACGTAAATTTCTGATGTGGTTGCATATCAAACTCTCCATTAATTTACCTATTGACCCTATACGAGATCCTGTAGGTAGTCTAGCCACTGACTGTTCGAGTAATTGTTGCACACCTACCGGGCAAGCAGAATCCTCTGCAGCTGGCTCTTGGGGCGTTCGCTGGCGGCCATCTCTACAGTGGCTCACCGACAGACATCCAACTCGCCTTTAAGGACACCAACGCGACCCACGCAACAATGGACCGCGGCCATCGCGGTCGGTCATCTCACACGTGTGACCCCGCCTTTTGTCCGCAGGCACCGACAACAAACGCTGCAAGTTTCCTTGCTCCAGATAACAACAAAGTGTCTGCGAGACTCCACATCGCTGTCCTCGTTTTGCGTGTACATAGTTATACAGTATTATTATTAATTAGCTGCTATCCGCGACTTGGTACTTGTGTACGCAGTTTTTCCGGTTTTTGGTTGTTTTTTTTTTTGCTATGGTTTTACGCCTCATCGACGTCGAAGTCATTAGAGGCGAGAAAGGACCGGTGGCAAGGAACGGGAAGGAATTCGGCCATGACCTTTGGAAGGAAGCATCCCGGAATGCGCCTGGAGTGTTTTGGGGAAACCATGGAAAACCCAAATCTGTATGCTCGGACGGGTATTCGAACCCGCGTCCTCCAGAATGCGATACCAGGACGTTAAACCACCACGTTTGATCGTGAACGTAGTATTTTATTGCTAGAATTGTGTACAGAAAGCTGTAAGCCACGTAAAACGGCTATACATGAGCCAGTTTCTGTCCCAGTCTGCGGGGGCAATCAACAGTGCAATCATATAAGGATTCTCTCAACACACAGAACAATTTCACTATCAATTTTAAGGTGCGTTTCCACTTGAGAGTAACTCTCGCGAGAAACTCTCGAGAGTTACTCTCGGGAGGGTGTCCACTTGAGAGTGGATTTTGGCGAGCTCTACTCTCGGCGAGCTGCTCGCCGGGACAGTTCTCGCGACAACTCTCAGAACCCTGTCCACATGAGAGCAGTGGAGATCAGTTAAGATGGCGGCGCACAATAGAAAAGTCGCGTCAGCTGTGACCATACTGTCTGCTGTTACTAAAAAGAGGTAAAACTGAATAGGAAAAGCTGCTGGGTTAAGCCTTGGATAAAAATAAATGTTTTCCGAGCCAACCATGCAATGACACCGGAATTACATATCGAAGTTGCGCAACAGTTTGGGAACTTTTGTAAGTTAATGAGCTGTGAAGTTGAGTTTATCACAGAATCTGTGGGATACACAAATTTAAAACAGGACACTAAAATGAGAAAACCTATATCAGTACATACACTAGTTATGTCTACTCTTCGATTTTTTTCATCAGGTAAAGTTACTTGTAGCGTAATACGTTGTTTTCCTTTTTTTTTTTTTGTATTACATCGTCTTGACGTATTTTTAGGGGGATTCGTATTCAAGGCTTCATTACAGTAAATTTACCTAAATTTGTTGTTTTGGAAAGACAGTGAATTCAGGAATTACACATTTATGTACACTAAATTAAAGCTACTTACATTAATAATTTTCCTCTGCTCCAATTCCACTTTTTCTATTTTTAATTTTTTTACAATACTTGAGAGTTCTTGAAAAATGAATGGAATCTTACTTCAGTTTTGAACTTCTTACTGTAATAAGAATGTGTCTACAATAATTATAGACACATTGTCATTAAAATAAATGTCATAAAATTGTATAAATGCATCGTCAATATTCCTTAAATTGTGGAGATTCTTTTGAACTTCATACCCCGAATAACAAAATTTCTCTCCTATTTCCATCAAAACATTTTTTTTATTTTTTTTTTTAAATTCTGTCACACTAATCGGCACATTTAACATTCCACAACAATTCTCTACCTACACACATTTTAATTAATTCCTTTGTTTCTTCATATGACCAATTTTTACTCATCTTGTTGCTGCCTCTCGCCGAGCTCTCAGCTTCTGCTCTCAGACTATACGAACAGTGTTCGTATTCTGCGAGCTACTCTCAGACAGCACAAGAATGACGTGTCGACTTGCGAGAAAGTTGATTATCGTCAGCTCTCAGGCAGTAGCTCGCCACTCGCCGCGAGCTACTCTCAGAGGCGTGTCCACTTGCGAGTTACGCTATCGAGAGCTTCTCGCCAGTATTTACTCTCAAGTGGACACGCACCTTTAGTTTACATTAAGATTGCATGACTGCTAATTACAAGCGCTTAAGAATGGATTCTTTTCAGGCATAGCAACAAAGGTTTACATCGTTTTAACAATAACCTGTACTACAATTTGGACTGACAGAAAAATGAGAAGTTATTGGAGAATTTTTTTTTTTTTTTTTTGTAGAGTTATCTCAGAGGATCTATGAACATTTTGAGAAGCGTAGAACCAGAAGATTTTATAAATTTTCTGAGAGTAGATACTGAACGTTTTGCAGAGATACTCCGATTAGAGACCCTTTATACAAACAAATACCCTAATGCGAAAAAGTATAAGCGTCAGAAAACGTTAATTTGCAATTTTTGGCAAGTAGACAAAGCTATGAATATATGAAATTTAGTTCACCAATTTCACCACAAATGCTTTCAGACATCGTTCCTGAAACATGTTGGACTATCTACGAATGTCTAAAACACTACATTAAGAAAGAAAAAAGGATTGTAACTATTACTTCCAGGTCCAATTCCTTGTAAATTTCGAGCAAAATTCGAAATCCTTCTTCTGCGTTTTGCTGTTTATGCATTTTTTGTCGCACAAGTGGGGCATTTTCTTATAAATTTCGAAAATATTTGTCCACACCTCTTTCTCTTTAGACATTTTTAACGACAGACACAAATGACTAATGTCACGAAACGCACTCGCTCCCTGCTCTAAGCCGACTGATCCATAATTGTCTCAATCGTTGCAATCGCGCTACGCACTTCCCAATTTGCTCGCAGTGTACAGGGAAAATCTGTAAATTGTTTGTCGGGGTCTGCCAGTCTAGCGATATCGGGTGTAAGACACCCAATTTATCTACTTACGTGGCAATCTGCAAGGGCCCCTGCCGGAGTACCCCTGCAGAATGGGACCGAAATTGGGTCGTTTGTAGCCGCTTTAAAAGGTAACCGTAAAAGTCTGGATAATATGCTAGGGAAGCCATTACTGTACCATTCTACCACTGAACCTGTCTCATGAAGAGAACCAATTCACATCTTTAAAAATGCAACAAACTAAAAGGGAGAGGAGGATTAACAGTGGGAGAATACCTACCACAGTTCTTCTGGCAAATTTTTGTTTGTGGTTTAAATTAGCCACTTTCTGTGGACATCTTATGTCAATACCGTTTGGTATACAATGTTTTTAGTTTTGCTGCCCTTATCTAATATATATATTCTTTTGGGGCTGGAAATCGATGAGCTAATTACATTAGACATCAGAAAAACGTGTCTTTTCAAAATGCAGCCCTCCTACATAACTTTACCAACAGATTATACACAAAATGCCTGCGAGAGAAACAAAGTCTTAGCGATCGAAATAACATTACAAAGACTTACACACGCTATCCATCTGTTTGTCATCGTTTGGGTTAGTGTTTATTATGTATATTTGTGATTATAATGTACTAACTCTTACCAGCGACTTCATACGTGTGGACTTATAATTTTAATGTAAGAATTGAATATAAAAAGCGGCGAGTTAAGTAAAAGGTGTTTCAAAAACATGGTAGGTTGCGTCTGTATATGAAATTTATCACACATACATAAACTGACTGCCAAAGAAACAATGCCTGAGTGACCGACATAGTAAAACAGAGGATTTACACACGTTATCCGCTGTCTGTCGCCGTTCTCTTAGTTTTCAAAATTTATTGACAAAATATATTATTTATCCCAAAAAAGTGTCTAATGACCTTCCTAATGTACACAGTATATCCTTGTCAAATCCTATCTATCATTTAGTTGTAAAAACGTTACAAACACACAGAGAGAGACAATAACTTCTCCATTTGTAATATGAGATTTAGGTAGCCAGTGGTAGCTGATAGTAATGTTTCATTTGCTAGGCTAGTCTCACCTGGGCAGAGCGAGCGGCGCGGGCAACGTAGCAGAGGTAGCTAGCGCCCTGCAGAAGGCGTGGGCGTGGTGGCCGGGGGCGGCGGGGGCGGCTGCGCGCGCCACGGCGTGTGCGGGGGCGGCTCGCAGCGCGGCGGCGGCGGACGGCCGCACTAGCAGCAGGCTCATGTTCAGCGCCGGACCTACGGGGGCGGCACTACGGGTCACACAGCTACTGTGCGCGGGGCGGAGGCTGCGGTCCCATGTTTACAGGGGGTATGCATGTCCCGGTTCATAGATCAACAATCTGGGGTCAGTGATCAGCGAGGCTAGTGTCCCAAATACCGTGATTCTATGTCTTCTTGTGTCGTGCTACCTGCCGTCTACTCACGCTCGAACTCGCTGTGTTATTACTATGACCAGTCCTCTTTACTAGGGCGAGCTGTTACCGCTGGAATTTCTCCAGGTTCAAACGAAGGCTCAGTGTACAAACGAAGACTCGGTGGACTAAAGAAGGCTCGGTGGCCAAACGAAGGCTCAGTGGACAAATGAAGGCTCGCATCCCAAATAAAGGTTCAGCAATGCAGGAATAACACATAGTGACGCGCAAAAAGGATGTTAGATCATAGAAACCTCAACAAGATTGTACTTCAGGGACACTCTCAAATCTACAGTCTATCAATGATTACAACCAATTTTGTGTATGTTCTCTCAATTAAATCGATGTAGTCATGAACTGGAACTAGTATGTGTTTGACAAATATATGTAGCGGAAGTATTACAAATTATGAGATCAGAACAGAGTGTAACGAAAGCCATACCATAAATAAGTTACCTATAGTTACTGACATGCATAAAATATACTCTGCATCATTATGCATTATGATTTATACTGTGGTTTCAAAAATATGTGATGTCTCGTAAGGATTTGTACCTATAAATGCACAATGTTGAAGTCACTTCAAATACACAACTGGTATTACTATAATAAGTGATTGTTAATAACCAAAAGATGATTCATTTATTTAGAGAAAGATTGTTCCGCACTTTTTAAAATGTCGGAAAATACCACAGAAATGTTCGAATTGTGGAACGCCTCTTTTGGGAGCTCAGCGAACCAAAGATTTTGTTAAAACTTTTATGAATTATAAATTGTTTTATGTGGTACACGAATGGAAGACGAGAAGTCCCCGCCAAATACTTCAATTGGCTGAGGAGGCCCAGAGCGTGTAAAACACCGGGGCACCGAAGGTCTAGTGTTTGAGGACGCGAGGAGGGAGCAGCACTTCCGGCTGGAATCTCAGCGACCAGCCACCCGTCACCATCGACGGCCGACATTGCAGCACAGCTGACAGAGGGTCTGTAAGACTATGTGCTCGACATCTGTGCCATATTGAAACTACGAAGACCACATCGGTCAATCACACTCATTTACGAAAAAGCCGAAACTTTGGTATGAAAGAAGATGGTGATGGGGAACATTGAACGGACGTAGGAACGTAGAAAGGTTAACCCAGTAACAGGAACGTGTGAAATGGAACGGGACCAGATATTTCTGCACCTGGGTCGCAGGATTATAAGTTGATAAAAAAATTGCTTGTTGAAATCTTGAAATGTTAATGCCTTGGCATATGATTTGCCAACAAACTCAACTGGGCATTACACATTGGACAGGTAGAAGGAAAAGATTTCAAAATCCTCACTTGTTGGAAAGAGTGATGAGGGGAGGTGCGAGGGAAGTAAAGGAATATGGTTACAAAACTTTGTTCAAACCATTGCTTGAATATGATGGTGTAGTATGCGACCCACATTTTGGGTATCAAATACAGGAGATGAAGTGCGTGCAAAGATGGGTTAGTATATTTGTCTCTGAGAATTACGACAGGGCACAATCAGTATTTGATATGATAAAGGAGATGGAATGGGATTCATTGGAAGACAAGAGGAAGGTGAAGAGAGTCATGGGAATGTACAAGGCATATATTGACGATGAGTCGTGGAAAGGTGCTGGCGGAAGAGTTAGGAGAAGCGCGTGGAAAGGAAAATAACACCATGATCAGATATTGGTACTCGATTTCAGGCGTATGGGTGTGGCAAAATTTTCTTTTGTATCTAAAGGGGTCAGGGATTGGAATAAATTACCAAGAGAAATGATGAATAACTGAACAAAAACGCTAAAAGAATTTAAAGCTGAAAATAGTAGAGGGAAAAAGTAGGTTGGAAAAGGAAGGAAAAGTGAAAAATGGGTGGGTAGCGATATTGCCAACGGAGCGTGCGATCCAATGCAATTAAATTAAATCCGAACGTTGTTCGTAGGATTTGGGATCATTTATTTGAAACGATTTAACAAAGCTCTGCGTAAAATCTTGGGCTACTAGTTAAACCTTTAGCGAAGGCCATTTCCGTCAGTTTATCATTTTTCGAAAGGCGTCATAGCCCGCACAATACTGCTATCTACTAAATGCAATTAAATGCGGGTGTGCAAACAACTTTCAGCACATTTCCACATTACATAAACAAACAGCGACTCGCAATTATACATTTTAATTTAAATACAGACTTTCATGTCACATACGTTACCGTGATAACTACCTTCTAAACCGTCAAAAATGACGGGATGAATAATGGAGTGTTCTCACAAATCATTTCTTCCCGCATAATCGCGAGAGGGTAGTAACATCTATGGCCGTTGTAGCCCGCCAACGAAGGCCTGGCGCGTGACGTCAGCGTTAAGGTGGATTCCCACGGCGCGTGGTTTTTTAGGCCGCACCACAGCAGCAGAAGTGTACGGAACAGCACGTGCCACATGTTAACACTCGACGCCTTCCCACCACTTTGCCTATTGTCGTTTCAGTTACCCGGGCCTTTGATCTTTACCGACTGAGTGATAGAGGCGCGCCATCCCTGAAAGCACAAGCGGGACGCTTCCCACGGCCCGCACCTCGGTAGCTGGATCAGCCCGGCCGGCAAATGCTTTGTGGTCACGATGGCACAGTGACCAACCTTAACATTTTATTAGTATTGAATAACCTCAAAGTCCGTAAAAAATCACGGGCTTGACGTAATGTTCTGGCAAGTCATGTCTTCTCAGTTGCTTAACTAAAAATGATTGTTATAAAATAAAGCTCAATGCAGTTCCTCTGTTTTGTGCCGTAGCAAAAAGTTTGTTGCCATCCTGGCCCAGATTGCATTTTAACCTAACCACAAACTCCGCCAAAATTACCGGTAGAAAATCAGTGCTTCAATCGCACAGGAATTAGTACATTCACTCTATCTCATCTTAGTGGCATCATCCATCACGATGCAAACTTGATCCAAAATATCCACGGCTTCTCACATCTTTCTTTTTTGTTAACCGTAATTGAGATCGATATCACATTTGAATGGCATGCGGCTGAAATAATGACATCAGCAATATGGCGTCATTGAAAGCAAAGGAAATTAAAAATAATTCTTAACAATCTATGTTTTACATTGTAATATTAATTTTAATTGTGCTGCATAGATCGCTATCAGTGTGGAACTACTGTAATGATTTCAGTAACAGGACGCTCATGGAAACAATTTAAACTTAGTTAAAAAAAAATACTCATGCCTCCTGCTGTTACGTCATATGCAAGCTCAAACAATCTAATCAAAACTTCCGCTAACATTGCTGGTCGGAAATTAAAACTTTTATCTTACATTTCTATGGGCAGAGAATTTAACGAGTACCACTAAATCGAACGAATACTAAATAAATTTTAGCAACTAATAATGAATATGTCGATTTAAACGAAATAGTTATTTTCTTTCAGTTTTCTGGCAACTCGTTTTTTCGTGAATGCTTAGCTAAACAGAACTGTTAATAATTATATAATGCGCATAACCTCAAAGAATATCTCTGACCGTTGTTAGTTGGGCAGTGAAGGCGGGAAGCATGACGTCAAACAGACACAGTGACCAAGATTAGCGTTTTATTAGTATAGATTATTTCGGAGATTTTCTTACGAGGAGGTGTAACAGACTCCTTCCACGTGAGGTGTTCTCGTATTGTGGGGCTGGTAACCTCAGGATGACGGAAGCAATCGCCCGGGGCGGGACGCCATTTGCAGGCGAGGCACGAAGGCTGGACCACTGCCAGCAAGGACGGCTGCCAGGCAAGGTCACAGCTCGCACAACCGGTGATCTAACGTAAGAATTAAACAACTATCACCGGCTTGAATGATAAAAACAACCGTATAGAATGCCTCAAACGACAAGAGATTATCTCTTAGCGATTATTGTATCGTGCAGATTCACAGAGATCAAACAAACGACGACTTTGTCATTTAATTTAATTGCGATGGAGCGCACGCTCCGGTGGAAATTTCCCTACACACACATTTTTCTTCTTTCTTACTTTACGAATTTTAATTTCAAATTATTTTTGGTAAATTATCCATCACTTCCCTTCGTAATTTATTCCGCTCTCAGACCCCTCAGCTACGAAAGAAAATCTTCCTACACCAAAATTCCTGAAAGCGAGTGCCAATTTGAGGCTACAGTCATCTTTTCCCTTCCACACACTTCTCTCAATTATTACACTAACATCTTTCCACGCCATACACCAATATACGCCTAGTTCACTCCCGGCACTCTCTTCACCATGCTACTGTTTTACAACGAATACAATTCCAGTTCCATTATCATATCAGTCAGTGATATTGTTCGGCAGTAATTTCTAGAGACAAATCAGCAGTCAAAGACTACAGCGAAGAAAGTAGTTAGTCCTTTGGTTCGCTCATATATTCTTAGGGATAAAGTTTTAATTACAATTAGCAGCTGAGGTCCTACACAGAAACAAACGCAGCTAATTCTTAACAGTCTGTTGCTAATTCGATAGCTGTAGAATTACAATTAATAACACATTTGTCAGAGAGACTGCAATATGACTTTAACGAGTAAGTCTTGATGATGAAAATCAAAATCTTTCTAAAAAACTCAAAGTTTTCTGGTCGTCCTACTAACATATATGAACTTAGTTACAATCGTGAAGGAAAATCATCCTAAGTCATCTACGAAAACAGAGAAATTTAACCAAGTGACGAGTAAATCATGCGTCATTCTCTGTGATAATGACATATTCCATTTAAAAATGTAATTTTTTTCAACATAAATGGATTAGTGTGTAACCGACTTTGCTTACTGTATCGGCAAACGGTTCCAAATGCTTCATTATTACCTTGTACGGAATTCCCACCTGGAAAAAAATGACAGCAGACCGGACAGCCTCCACAATCCACATCCAAACACCGTGACGTCACTGATCGAACTCTCTGCAGACAATGAATCCGGAAACTGAATTTAACAAAACAATTTAAGTTTGTTATGAAATCTTCACACGATGTATCGCCGTATTGTCCAGTTAAAAAAAAAAAAAAGTTTGTAAGGTTAACTCGGCCGTTTTATACAGATGTGAATTTATCCGTACTGGTCAACAGAAGCTGTCAGTCAGCCGATCAATAGTGATGCTTTCACAACTGAAGAAGACAGTAGAGAAAGCCGTCGAAACATCCTTATTTTACTGCACTATCTAACGATTCATCCGTGAAAATTTCATTGTAGCCGAACGCATTGAAGTCCTCCATTCTTACAACTATCCTGCTGAGATCTGAATAGAGATACTTAAAACATAAGGCGTGTAGGATTTGTAGCATTTAAACCCCCGTTTAACAGGGCTCGAACCTATTAACATTTCCATGGAATTGCTATTTCTGATTACTGAATTGTTATATCTATCTGAATCGATACATGTGTGTTCCACCTCCGTACAGGAGAGAACTCATTACATCACTATACCACCTTCAAAAATGAACACACTGGAGTTGAACGGATCGTTCAGGTAGTTCATTTCCTCGCAATTGCTTAGCTAAATACAATTGTATTATATAATCCTCATAACCTGGAAAAATGATCTATAAGAAAACATATACATTGACTGAATATAAATAAACAAAAAAACTAATAACTAATATATTAATTTAAACATTATACATACTTCACTTTTAGTATTCTGTTAGTTAATTTCTTCGCAGTTGGTTAACGAAACAGAATTGTTATTAAATAACGCCCATAACCTCGATTAAGCAGTAACATATCTGGCACCAATTAGTCCGGCGACGAAGACCGAGCTCGTTACAACGACCAAAGTTGCCCTTTATTAGTACTGATGTGTTACTCCAAATTTCCTGTTTTTAAATTCCCGCAATATTTTTTCATAGCAACAAACTTCAACTTGACAGTTTTATTCATTTTAAATACATACACTGGGTTTATTTGACTGTAATTTGGTGCTATAAGAGATCTAGAAGACTGTTCTTTCGAAAAATTCGATGAAACCCCCCGTAATTCAATCAACACAGTGTTTTCATGCCTCGAGAATTTGAGTTTGACCATCGGACCAAGCATCCAAATTTCTATTTTCCAGAAACCAATCCAGCACCAATGCTGTGATGGTTCCTTCAAAAGGCCATAGCCTATTCACTGTTCAACATTCTCAGTTCCCTCACGGTCCCTAAAAAATTATTTGCTCTGCTCTATGTTTCTCTCACCTGGATTCTTTGCGAACAACCCAAGACACAGCTGCCTCGCTAATAACTCGAAACCTTGAGAGATGGGAGGGTGAAGAGAGTACGTGTTTTTTTTTTTTTTTTTTTTTTTTTTTTTTTTTTTTTTTTTTTTTTTTAAAAGTGAAAACTTCTATAATCGCGCTACGCGATGTTTGGGTGGGGGTAAATCTATGTGTTCGCAAGAAGCCACCTGTTGCGCGTCAGATCGCGGCCGTCACGGTCACCTGTTGCGCTTATGATATGCGCGCAGGACGTTTTTCGCAAAATCTTTACTCAAACACGCAGTTTTTATCTGATTTTGATGGAATTTTACATACATATACTTTAAAACAAACAGAAAACACTGTTGAATTACAGAAACCTAAATCCTCTCCTTCTTTCTCTCCTCACCTTAATTTCTGTCACCGTTGTTCATACAAACCCACAGTTTTTATGAGTTGTATTTGATTGTATGAGCTCACTGGGAGGTTCCGTGGCAGGCCCGTGAAGAAATGAACTAGTCTTCTTGCCTCTGACCCAGTAGCTTGGTATATGTTCTTCGGAAATATTTGATGAACCGTTGGGTTGTGAACTAAGTTAGATTTTTATTTTTTGAAGTGAAAACTTCATTAGGCGCGTTGGGCGAATTTTTGATGGGTAAAATCTTATAAGTTTGCATTACCAACATGCTAATTTTAATAGAAT
Source organism: Vandiemenella viatica (assembly GCA_031002005.1). Taxonomy (NCBI): domain Eukaryota; kingdom Metazoa; phylum Arthropoda; class Insecta; order Orthoptera; family Morabidae; genus Vandiemenella; species Vandiemenella viatica. Next base: position 198,457,188 of record JARYHS010011408.1, read on the forward strand.
ATCTGTTGCAGTCAGATGGATCAGAGGTTAAGGTGTCTGACTGGCAAACGAAAGGTCCCTGGTTCGAATCTTCGTCTCGGTGGGGTTTTTCATAGACCATTAACCCGACATTTACACCTACCATAGCTTCCCGTGTAATGTTAAGTACGCAAGAATGCTTCCGTGGTTTTGATTCCATGTTAAACTGTAGGTCCTCTATACCTGGTAGCACTACCGGGTTCGTTAAGGTGTCTAAGATAGGGGCGGAATGCGCAGCCACTAGAAACTCGGTCATAAGTTCATTACAACCACACAGAATTATTTTTTAGTAAATCTGTAGCTGTAAGTATGAGGTGTTGCGCGTATGATATTAATAATTTTACGTTTCACTTCTGTTGGCAGTCCCCAATGACAGCCATCTATTTTTTCTGTCATCAGTCTTTCAACTGGTTTGATGCAATCCTCCATCCCTTCCTATCTTGCGCTAACCTCTTCATCTCAACATATCCCTTACATCCTACGTCCTGAATTACTTCCTTCATATATTCTAATCTCTGGATTTCTCTGCAGTTCTTACCTTCGACTGTTCCCACCATTAACAAATTAGCCAATCCAGCATGTCTCAAAATATGACGTACCAGCCTGTCTCTTCTTTCTGCAAGCTTCTTCCAGACTCTTCTTTTCTCACCCATCATTTCCAAAATATGTTCATTTCGTACTTTATCTGTCCCTTTAATTTCAGCATCACACATTTCAAATGCTTCAATTTTTTTTCTTCCTAGTGTTCCTAAAGTCCATGTCTCGCTACCATAAAGTGCTGTGCTCCACACATAGAGTTTTAAAAAGTTAATACTAAGTTCAGTTTTTTTTTCTTTTTTTTTTTTTACTTTATTCCTGCTTCGGCCATCAGTTATAATTTTACTTTCCAAGTAGCAGAATTCACTTAATTTTCCTATCGCATGCGCTCCTATTTCTATATTTACCATAATCTACTATTATTGCTATCGTTTCTGCTACATTTCATCACATTTGTCTTAGTTTGGTTTATATTTTGTCCAAAATCTTCCTGCAGTATTTTGTTCACGACATTCAGTAAGTTCTTAATATCCTCAGCCTGTTCTGCTAACAAGACAATGTCATCAGCAAATCGTAGCATACTGATTTCTTTCCCTTGTGCACGTATGTCACATTCAAATTGTTTTCACTTCCTTTATTGCTTCCTCTACATATAACTTGAAATTTTGAGATAAACTACAACCTTGTCTCACACTGTTTTTACTGATGCATCTCTCTCTCTCTCTCTGTCTGGGAGTGAACAAGGCGTTTATTGGTGATGAGGCGTGGAAAAATATTGATGGAAAAATTAAGAAGGGAAAAGATGATCGTGACCACAAGATGACACTTGATTTCAGGCATATTGGAGTCAGGGATAGAAATAAATTACCAAGAGACATTATGAATAATTGACAAAAAACGCCGAAAGAATTTAAAATTAAAATTCCTAAAGTAGGCGGGTACAAGAAACGGGGAAAATTGATGTACAGTGAAGTTAGAAATGGAGAGACCGCTAAATCGCAATTGAATTAAAAAAATTTAAAATAGTTTTTATCACCACGAATTTTATGACTCGTTGACGTCCAGGTTATCAGAATTGCCTTAGAATTCTGAGCAACGAACGGGAAGAAAATTTGCTATGGTGTTTACGAGTGAATCGTCCATGGTTGGAGTGACTTCGAGAAACCAGCGGAAACGGAAATCTGGAATGTCGCAACCGGAGTCGAACCTGGCTTTTCGCGAGATCCAGTCCCGCTTTCTGCTACTAAACGGCCTTATTCGAAGTTGGTAAAATAAACATCTCGTAGGAAATATTTTTTATATTTATATAATAGATACCAAAACACCTCAAGATTATTAATGCCTCTGTAACAGCAGCATAGTAGATATGTAGATCACAATTATTGTTAGATTCGTCATTAAGAAAATTCCTTTGAGAGAGAAACCAGATAATGTTCTTACTTGAAGATCATAATTGGTTTCCCGTTCTGCGTTCGTGCTAAAGTAATTGTTTGAAGTTCCTTTGTGGTTGGGATCCTCCATTTTTTCCGCTCTTCTGTATGCTACAAAAAATGTAGCTCGACTTCAAATAAAGTGAAAATGGAAGCCGCAAAAAGAAAGCGACGTAGTAATGTTTCTCGAAAAAGACAAAACCGTGTTAAACACTTGAAACAAAACAAAACATAACAATAAACTTATTTTCATGTAAAGTGTTTATTTCATTTATCACCGCTCCTTTAGACAAAGAAGTTTTATATTAAAAACGCACTTACATCTAAAACCTTCAATAGCAATACGAAACTCCTTGTTGTTATATTCAAATGATCTGTTAAGGAAGATTATATGACGGATTTCTTGCAATCTTATGATATTTATCCATTTCTGTCGGATCTCAATTTAAATTATTTTGTCTGACTTCTGCGTACAAGTGTCGTACAAGAAAAAAATTAAATTAATTTAATCGTTTATTTATGATTTCTGCTACGCTGTGATTACCCGTTTTTTTCCGGATTGGACGTCTTCTATAAAAACACTCTCACTCTCATTTCACTATAGTGAACCGTGTAGGTTTTGTAATAACATTTTCTTTTATTTATTTATTTTTTTATTTATTTTTTTGCCTGATGGCGTTACGCCTGGTCGACGCCAGTTCATTAGAGTGATAGAGGACCGAGGCCAGGGAACAAGAAGAAATTCGGCCATGAAAAGCAGCTATAATCAAAAATAATTTTAAAAAATCACTCTTAGACGAGGAGTAAAGCCATAAGAGAAAAAAATGGAAGAAAAGAAAAATATCACATTATTTTTTCATATTATTGAAAGAGAAAATTACTATTTTTATCGTCTAAGCTATTGCTGGTTTCTTTGGTGTTTATTTCTGATAATATTTCGCTGTCTGAAGACTGATATATGTTAAATCCGCATCTTTAAAATACACTTATTAGAAACTTATTCCCAGAATATTCGGTTCATACCTGTTCAGTAATGCTATCGTCATATTTACAGAGTAATTCCCCCGTTTCAATCTGTCCGCTATATACTGTTATCACTCTTCGGTATGGCACCGGTACATTTCTAAAACATCAAAACACCCCACACTCCTCCGGACCTACAGATCACTCTACTCTTGGTGCAGGCACTGATCCATTTATGGGTCCTGTCAGGGTCGCCATGTAAGATTTAGTTTTGTTAGTTAGTCTGTGCAAATGCAACTATATAAAACAAGTAGGTCCTGTTATACTTCTTTCATTATTTACGTAGAAGTCCCTAATTCGTTATCCAGCTCTTAATTAATTAACACAAGTTCACCCTAAGAATGAGTAAGCAAGCGTCTCAGTGGCTATGATACTTCTGTTCAATTTAATAGACAAGTAGCTTCTCAATGCGACCTCCAAACATTTTTGGTATTGTGTCCCTTACGGCCGATAGCAGCACTCTCTCTATGTCCACGAGGGTGGCCGATCACCGGCTCACGTGACCGGAAACTAACGCTCCTATGTGTCTTCCGCAACTTCCTCATCATCCGCGTAACTCTGGCACTGACAAAATATATTATTGCGTAACTAAAGGGAAGGTAATATTCACGTGTTCCCTTCTATTGTCTGGCGAACCTCTTGGTTATCCAGAGCGTAAGACTGGAGGGAGAGCGACCTTCCTGGGCCGACAGACGCACTTGCTATGCGCACAGTGTCTGGTCTGCTGGCGGGGACCCAGCGTCTGAGTTCGAGGACCGGTGCAGCAGCCAAGGACAGGCTGGAGACTCCGTACAGACACTAACAGCAAGTGTCACAGCGTCTCATACATACAGCTCCTACTGCTACTCTACGAGGTACATATTTAATTCAAGTTACTTAGTTGATACATAGTATTAGTCAAAACAACTGAGGACCCAAATGGACCTTCATAATTTGGCACTCCCGTTTTTTTTAAAAAAATACGTGATGAGACAGCTATACCGCTTTTGTGTCGCTGACCTGGAGTAATATTAAGATTGTGGATAGAGCGATTTCCATCCTGGCGAGTTCTCGTTTCATTTTATACTGATGCTTTTTTAAAAAAAAAAACTGCTTTACGTCTCTCAACAGTGAGGTTTGTAGAGACGGGAAAGGATGGGGGGCAGGGATGGGGGCAAGGAATGGGAAGGAATTCGGCCATGGTCTTTTTTTAAAGGAAGCATCCCGTCATTTGCCTGGAGTGATTTGGGAAACCATGGAAAACCCAAATCTGGATGCCCGGACGGGGATTCGAACCGCCGTCCTCCCGAATGCGAGGCGAGAACGCTAACCGTTACACCGCCAAGCTCGGTCTGATGCTTTTTGATTTTTTTTTTTGTATCAGCATACGATATAGCTGATGTCTCCAATAGCCTGATCTTGACAACTAAAATGTGGAGATTGTGTAATCTCTTTCCAATAAAAATGGCTTGTGAAGTTTCTGTGATGGAAACCGTGTCTAGAAATAGTGTTGATAAGGCGTTTGTTGATATTCCACCTTGAAGTGTTACTTTTTTCATGCAGTTATCAAAATGTTTGCTTTTTTTTTTTTTTGCTTTTTTTTTTTTATACGCCTCGTCCATAGACGCATAGACCACTGGACTGGCGACTGTGTCAATAGAATCTGAAAGTGTGTAAAAGCTGGGACAGCTATACTAGTAGTAGCACGTAACAGCATATGAAACATTAATTTTAAATTAAGCCCCATAACATTGTTACACCGTCCTACCTCTGATACAACGGGGTTAGTACTAGGGATATTCACTAAACATCGATGCATCGTATATATTAGATGTTTACCATACGATACATTGGATTGAAATCCTGTTTTGACGAAGAATTTTTTATTCGATGCATCAATTTTTTTTACAAAAACATCGAATCAATAAAAAAAACTAACTCAGGCTAATAATGAGAAAAATAATAAAAATAAATATTAAGATTAATAAATTTATTCAAGATTATATTAAATTATTTCAATTTAAAGTAACAGTTGGTGACACCTGTGAGCAATTAGCGGAACATAACAACGGTGAAGATGAATTTTTCTTGCGGTTGGCTATCCTGTCGTTATGAGAGAATGGATAAAATCAATTTCTTAGGTTTACTCCTACTGTATTCCGCTGTTGGCTGTGAATCGAAATAAGATATTATTTCTCCATACCAGCTGTTACCTGATACTCTTCAATATTTAAATATAAACAGGGTTGGGGGCAACATCTGCTTGACTATTGTCGGTACTTTTGTTGCATCGGAACGTTTATTTTTGAAGGCTGCTCAAATAGTCTAGAAATAGAATGAAAGGAAAACGACTGAGTAAACTTTTGTTTCTGCAAAGCTTGCCTCAACACCATTGGTGTTAAGAGGTTAATGACTTAACATTAATATTTTTAGTATTCAATGTCTGGTTTTTTATTGTAAGTAATGGTCTGGTATCGTAATAAAATATATCTGTTAATTTGTAGTTTCTGTTTCACTCACAAAGCTATATCTCACTAATACAACACTACCTAACCAACACACAAGATCATAAAATTAATTTTTTAATGTTGGGTAAATGTTAACGCTGTGGTCTCGCATTCGGGAGGACGCGGGTACGAATCCCCGTCCAGGCCTCCAGATTTGGGTTTTCCATGGTATCCCCAAATCATTCCAGGCGAATGATTCAAAAGGGTGATGGCCGAATTCCTTCCCGTTCCTTTCCCCGCAGTCCTATTCCCCCTCTAATGACCTCGACGTTGACGAGTCGTAAAGCCATAAACAAACAAACAAACAAAAAAACATGAAATTAAACACATCATTACAGTTACAGCACTACACTGCCCGAATAGTGTTACTCTGTGTTCACACGGACCAAACGAAAGACAACGAACTATCAACGTTCAACTGGAAATGGTGAATATCGAACTATTGTCACATTTTCTCTTGGCGGTTTTAAAGGAACAGGCAAGAGATAAATGAAACGACATTTGCCGACGAATATTATCGGTTTCTATTTGTTGCGCTAGTAAAAGCATAAAAGTATTCGATGTTAAAAAAATATAGATGTTTTTAAGCGATGCATCGAAAAACATCTATGCAGGGTTCCGAATAAAAACATCGATGTACTTTCTAAGTGGACAGCCCTAGTTACTACGCTTCTTTCGAGCAGATCCAACTAACCTTCGAGTTGTGGACTAAGTTAGTTTCTTTTTTAGTTATGTCAAACAATATAGCTACAGTAAGCTTATGGCTTCGCTTCAGTCATTTAAAGTAGGATATGTGAAAACTGCGACCAGTGAAATTTGCGGCCAACCTAAAATCTGCGAAATCTGCGGCCAATACCTGTTCTCTTTGTGTCATGCCGCGCCGTCCTAATCACTCTAAACGCCCCTTTAGACGACCCGACCTGATCTCACTAAATCGTGGCCTAGAAGTTTTTACGTGAACAAATCATGTTACATTACACGCCCAAAACAGCCAAGCTAGATTCTATTTTTTTTTTTTTTAATAGACACGCAAATGTTTCGAATTAAAAAGCACATCACCTTGTTTCACAGGTTAAGTATTCTTTCTTAGAATTTTTTCTCACTCGTTACTGAAAACTGAAATTTTTGCTGATCTTCAACACTGTTCGGAAAATCCAGTGCATTACTAACTAGATCGAAGTGGCCGAGGTAGTCTAGAGGCGGCCATACACGATCGCTCCATCCGTCCAAATGGAGCGATGTCACTCCATTATCGTGTCATCTGTGGGGAAACTGATGTGGATGACGTGGACTGACAGGATTATTTGGATATCCGGTCCGTCCAATATCCTTCAGTTTCGTCTATCATGCCATCAAGCCGACTGACGGTGCGTGGGGAAAACCACGTGGAGTTACATCAAGCCATAGCTCCAGTCGGCTCGTGTATGGTGAAACCATGGTCCAAACACTTCTCATTCTATCACTGACCACCGAGCAAGCAACATCAGTGCCTTGAGTGGACTACACAACACTGTACCACTGCTTTTTGTTTTGAAACTGATATTGAAATATTTGTTTTGCTACTAGTTTAATATTATTTTGAATGTAGTATTCAAAATAACAGTCTTAAAAATTATTAAGTAACGATTAGGACGATATTATTTTTTATTTTACTTTTTTTTAGAAAAATTTATTTCGTCTCAACATGACTTTGTGCTGGAGATTATTGATAACAATAAAGATCACCCCTGTGGCAGATCTCTAATCCTGACTACCATGGCAAAATAAAAATAAATATGGCAATAGATCAATTGCTAGTATTATTTAAAATAAAGACATAAATGCAAACAGAAAAACCGTGTTAAAAAAAATCTTAGCGGTCTTGTTTTTAAAAAGAACATAGTAAAACAAGATCAATTTTATATTAGACTACTTGTTTAAATATTGTGTTTTAGAACATGTGACTTACCTGTCACTATTTTCGGCTTGCTAAACTACTTAAATTTAATACATCTGTTTTATAATCACTATATAGCATTTCTTTAAGTTTTCGTAATATCACAGAGCTTATTTATCGTCATTTCGCACTTTTTTGGACGTTTATTTAACTCTCAGCTTTTGTATTCAGTATTCTATTCGGAAAACGGTTGGGTTTCTTTTATAGTTTGGGGGATGAGATATGCTATGAAGTGATTTCGGAAAGAGGAAAACTCAATGCCTCCTTTTTTCGCAGTGCCTTCATGGTAGGTATAGATTTTGCTTGTTTTGGTTTTCAAGTCATAAATGCAAAAAACAGTTAACCCACAACTGCTGATGGTAGAATATTTTTTCCTGCACTAGTAATGTGAGGCAAATGGAGATTTTGCATGAGATCTATTACAATTCTTTTCTACGTCTTTTAAGCAAGAATAAAACTTGTGTTTTAATAACAGTTATAAACTATAAAACATCTGTAGTGTCAACCTGCTGTTTAGAAACATGGACTACAAACGTAGCAATCCGCTTAGAGCGCCGTCGGGGCGGCTTTTAACAATACAACCAGTTTGATCCTATTCTATAATAAACATACCGCTACAGCATTGTTGAGAGTTCTGGCCGCAGATTTCACTGGGCGCAAATTTCACTGGGCGCAGTTTTCGCGACACCTTTAAAGTAACCCTATATAACAAGTCCACCAGCGAGTGGGAAAAAAGTTACTAGTTTCACTGATGACAACGCAAACAACGCACACAGTGTGTGGTACACTTTTAACGTGTTAGGTTGACGGTTCGTAAATTTACATTCTTCCGCATCAGAATAGTTCTGCCAACAGCAATTTGTATTCCTACCCTCTTTCATTTGTGATTCTCTACGATTCGATCGGTTTCCTTGTCTTATGAGAATTGAGATGTATAGGAGAAAAAACTTGAAGAAAATCACAGGTGCTCAGTTACTACATTCGGCTTTGGTTTCCGAAAACCGTGAAAATAACTCCCACGAAATTCCCACTAACAAACAGAATTAATAATTGTTCCTTACGTACCTGTAAACATCATTTTTCACTATAGCAAAAGAATATATATCTTTGTTTTGCTAGAATTTATACCTAAGATCTAAATTATTGCATAGTATAGAACCGATAGTAAACTCCGATTAAGGAGACTCCATGCGTTACCACCATCAAGTTATCTGACTGCGATTTTGTCGCAAAATCGATTATTTGTTGTGATGAATTGGATATATGGACATGACCCAAGCGAAAGTAGTATTCAGTTTTTTTTTTTAACTTATGTCCGTTTATACGAGTGGGAGACACGTAAATGTAAGGTGAAGTTTGAAAAACTTTAGCATCAGTAAAGCAGTTATCCACACACTGCAGAAAAATTACTTTCGTCTTTTGATACACTTTCGTAGATTCAATGGCCTTGAAGTTAAGTTGAAAATATTACCCAAAATCGAATTCACGTTTGCGTTGTTTTCATACAGGATCAAAAGCCTTCAGTTCTAGAAATCTGCACTTTATTATGGGAAGTATATTATATTTTGCACTCTTAGTAATGTATGTCTAACATCGGACTGTGTAATGACTGAAAACGAAAGTGAATTACGCAAGCAGAAATATACCGTCAATAGACCTAATTCTCCCGACTCCTTGTTGAAGTTAGTAAATTTGTTTATATATGAGACCACATCTAATCCATTACTGAGCGTGGATTAGTACGGTAATAATCCATTCCATATTACTCTGTTAGTACGAAAACAGGCACCACCTAGCGATTATCTCCTGAGTTACTGCAGCTCGCGTGTCGACGTTCGTACCATCTGGCGGCGGCCGGACGAGTTATGTGCAGTTTCACTTGGCGAATGCCGGAAATAACGACAAAAACAGCTCTTCACACCAGCTGGTGTTCACGAAGCAGGGCCGTCGCTAGGAATTTCAGGCCCGAGGCAAAATGGGCGACCTTTTTTTTTTTTTTTTTTAAGCTCTACAAAAATAGCCAGGCGACAATACGCGGACTCTTGGCTTCGAGACCTGGGGCCCCTCCAGCCGATGATCGGGGCCCCCCCATCAGCCGGGCCCGGGTACATTTGACCCACTTACCCCCCCCTAACGCCGGCCCTGTCACGAAGTACAGCTGTTTTATATGCGTGCGAAAGCAGCCGTGATCGAAACAGAAAGCTACCGCAAGGCGAACTGAGGTTAGATATTAACTTCTGAAGACCTGCTCACATTGATTTTCTTACAATCCGTGCGTTTCAATGACTATGAAGATGAGTCCTACTATATAGTCAAACAAACAACTTGACATAGGAATTAGCGCTGGCATATTCCAGAGACATGAGTATAAAAAATTTGTGTAAATAATGCCTATGTTCCTCAACACAGATTCTTGCATTTTGTATGAATGAAATACATAAGTGAAACTGGTGAATTGCTTTAGCTCGGCGATTCTCAACCTGTTTCAACAGAGAGACCAATAAAATGTCAAAAATAATTTTATGGACCACTGACTTACACGGACAAACTTTTTACCTAAGTGTACATTTGGATATATTCCCCTTAACACCTTCACCTACAGCGTCCTCATAAAACTACTTAATGAATATATATCTAAATAAAATACTACTTTTATAACTACGGCAACATGTCCGTAAAGCCGACGTTTTGCTCACTACGTCATCGTGTCCGCAACGGTGACGTCACACACTTAAACTTCCTTACCAGACGAATCGCGGCCAGAAATGTCACTACAAAATCGAGGTTGTGGCTATTATTTAACAACGGCGAAGAAATGAAATACCAGAACTCTGAAAGATAAGTTTATATTTGGTTTAAATCAAACCATTACTTATTACTTGTTTTTTGTTTATTTAAATTCAATCGATGTAGATGTTTTCTTATAATCTCTGTCCAGAGATATTGCTGTTAGAGTAAACCAATAAACATGTACCACATTTCATAGTTTTTAAGGTTATGAGTGTTATTTAATGATGATTGTATTTAGTTAAACAGTTGCGGGAAAGGAACTGCCGGATCATTGCGTTCAACCCACCATTTTTGACGGTTATGAAACCCATTTATATTCGATGTAGTTGACTTGTTCTAGCTAAGTTCTATGTCACTGTTAAAATAAGCTTGAAGAAATGAATATCCTGTCATTTTAGACGGGATTAGAATCAAGTTCTATTATAACAACAATGCACATATAACCTCATATCTTGAAATTAACAGTTTTCTGCCTAGTACTTGAAATATTCATGGCTGTCAGAAAGTTTTTCTTATAGCTAGTAGCCTTATATAATACGAGCAAAGTATCGTTTTTAATATTGCAAATTTTTATTAATTTATTTTTTGTTACGATATGATTAATTCAATAAAAATTAAATTATTAGTCTAATGTTCAGGATATGGACCATCTGTGCCATGTTGGCGAACCACAGATTGAGAATTGCTGCGTTAGACCAGACACCAGTTCAAAGCACTCTCGTTTCAGTCGGAAGTGGTTACCACTGACCTCTATCGTTCAAAGCACTTGTAACGCCACAGTGAGAATTATATACAAATATGTAAGCTTCTGAGTGTATGATATCGCAGGAGTCTCGATTGTAGTATTGGGAGTTGGTCACCAGCTTAGGCCTCGTATCCACTTGAGCACGCTCAGGCGAATGAGCGGCTCAAGTGTGGACGCCTGAGCACGCTCGCAACGAGCGACAGCGAGCGCGCTCAGGGCGAGCCGATCGGGTGTCGGTAGTTTGGTATGCTCAAAGGCGAGCCAGTGTTTGTTCGGCGCTCAGTGTGGACAGTATTTGGCGGTTTCTACAATGAGCGCGAGCACGTGGGACAATGAAACTTGCTTAACTCTAATTGATGCGTATGAATCAAAGAGGCTGTTATGGGATAGCTCCAGTATTATAATCGAACTAAAAAATAAGGTGCATGGCGTGAAATCAGCGAGATATTAAACTTTAGTATTGATGATGTAAAGAAAAAAATAACAAGCCAGCTAGAGTCATTCAGGCGAAAACGATCAAAACAGAAGAGAACTTCTATAACGAGAAGTGGTAAGTCTTTTTTAATAGTATTTCTCACAGCTGAACGGATTTTGATTGAATTTGGTGTTACGAAATTCAGATCCTAAGTGCCTAAAATCATATTGATTTTGTGCCAGGCAATATAATTGTTTTACCAATTTTTATTAAAAACTTGAAATCAATGCCATAATTTTTAAAAAAACATAAAAATAACCTTTAAATCTATATTTGTAAACACAAATTAAAAATAGGTACCAGCCTTCATATAATTTTGGAGTGACTCAATAGTGCCATCACAGACTAACCGTACTAAACGGATGATGCTTTGTTTATATACTTTGAACATATACTGCAGGCTTGAGTAGGGACTTCCTGAGGCTAGGAATCTTGAAGTTATTATTAATTTTATCTTGTGGTGGGATCGCCTCACGCATATGCGTATCGTGCATTTTAATATGAGGTCCAACTAATGACAGCAAATGTTCGAAATCGATCTCGTAAAGTTTTGAAATAGCTGATTGTCTCCTTCTAAAGTCAATTCGCGAATTAAATTATTAAGATAATTTCTTCGCTGACGATGAATTTCTCTAATCCATCAACTTGGTAATTTTCTTTTCTGTTTTGACATCGCATGGATAATAATAAAGGCCGCAGCTACGCGTGACGACACGTCAATAGCCGAGCGTTTTCTGAGCACTGGCACCAGGCTCGTTCGACCAAACTTTACTTTTTCTGGAGCAGGCTCAAACGAGCGCGCTCAAATGAATGAGCGGCTCATTCGCCTGAGTGTGCTCAAGTGGATACGAGGCTTTAGGTACGGCACGGACGTGTCAAGCTTATACCGGTAGGGCACAAGTTTAATGTGAATTGTGATCCCCTAGGATCGACGCGTAATTACCGAGACGTTTAATAGAAACAGTGTGGAGAGATAGACACAGAACTAGGACTGAATAGCCAGTAAATGTAACTTTCAATTGGTTGTTAGACCGGCCAGAATGTGGAACAGACTGTTTATGTGAATTTTTATTGGGGCTACGACTCGCTTTCATCAATCCTTTTGACGAACCTAGCAACTTCGGGGAAGAAGTTTTAATAGTGTGCGTTCTGGCTTCGCATCCGGGAGGACGGCGGTTCGAATCCTCGTCCGGGCATCCAGATTTGGGTTTCCCCAAATCACTGCAGGCGAATGCCGGGATGCTTCGTTCAAATGGCTGTAGCCAAATTCCTTCCCGTTCCCTGTCCCCAGATCCATCCCGCCTCTAATGACCTGAACCGTCGACGAAGTGTAAAGCAATAAGTAAAAAAAAAAAAAAAAAACAAAAAAAAACAAAAAAAAAACACCTTTGTCATTGTAGTCATGATCACAGCATTTATTACGTTGCGCCCCAGTTTTGTTATTTGTAAGTATGAGGCTTTGGATAGTCGCGGTGGATAGAGTTTTCGTATCAGTAATATAGGAACCCAAATTTTCTATCTTAATTTATAAGAAGGCACTCCCGATAACCCTAATGAGTTAAGGAACTCTGTGAGACATTGATTCTTCAAGAAACATGACGCGGCGCCACCCGGACAGCCAAGAATCAACTGACTCTGGCCGCGGAAGCCTACGATTACATCTGTTGAGATATGTCGTAACTTGTGAGGAATTAAAATAATAGCATCGATTAAAATGTAATTGCTATACAATAAGTTTGTCTGTACACAAAACTCATAAACAGATCATACACAAACTGACTGCGAGAGAAACAAAGCCTGAGTAACCAATGTAACATTACAGAGACTTACATACACTCCCCTTACGTTTCTCACCGTTCGGTTAGTTTTCAAACTTTCATGGCAAAATATGAAAAAGGTATCCAGTCCTTGCTAATGAAACATGGGTTTCCTTATCTAATTCAACAAGATCGGCTTAAACGTTTAGTCTTGGAAACGAAACAAACAGGCAGAGTTAATTTAGAATTTATAATATTTGTGTGTATAAGGGTTATCGTACCGAGCATGACGGGTGAACGGTTAAAGTTCTGGCTTCACATCCGGGAGAACGTGGTATTAGATTGTTCGTGGTTTAATTAATAAGATAATTAACTAGTCCACGATACAGTTCAGTTTAAACTTGCTTTTATTTTCATAAACACTACGTCAACGATACTAATTACATGCATACATACAATCTAGAGATTGCGTACAACACTTCTTCCACAGACAATACAGTACTTGGCCGTCGTAAATTGAGTCGGTGAAAACTGTTTCTCTGTTTCGGTTGTTAGCTTTATATAAACTCTATCGAAATTTCTAGAACACTTCAAAAGCTTCCGACAGATATTTCTCGAACATTAACAATACTTAAACAATTGAAACATATTAAAAACAACCAGAATTAATACATAATCATTTACAATCAATACAAAATAGTCAGAAATGGAAATTAAAGATTTTTAAACACAAAATTATTTACAGAAATCATTTTAAACTGTATCAAATTGTTCTTTAGACATAGTAACTTGCATTAATACTTGGAATTACAAACATTTAAGCGATTTCTTGTATAATTCTGTTCTTAAACATATGAAATGGTCTCTAAATAATTTCTTTTCATAAAACAAAGTCTATATACATTGATTTACAGTAAATTGCAAAAACAAACATACAAGATCATATTAAACTATAAGTGCTTCATAAAATACCATTCCATTTAAGTTTAGGTTTGAGGGCTGTTGCAGTCGGTTCTAATATCCGTCCGGACATCCAGATTTAGATTTTCCATGGTTTCCCCGAATCACTCCAGGCGAATGTCAGGATGGTTCCTTCAAAAGGACATGGCCGTATTCTTTCCCGTTCTTTGTCGTCACTCCTTTCCCGCCTCTAAAGACATCTACACCTCGTCAAGGAGTAAAGCCACAAGCAAAAAAAAAAAAAAAAGTTATTGTGAAATAAACACCTGCTTTTTTAGAAAAATGGGTAAAATGCTACACGTATTCAGCGTCACAAATCTAAACGGCTTTGGCGAACTTTTTAGTTCTGTCATTCTTCTACTACCTCGAATCGCAGAGTTGGTGAGTGTTAACTATAGAGTTACGTGGTGCGGGTGTAATATGTCGATCCCAGCTGACATTACGAAACTGGCGAGAAGCGACAAGGCGAGCTGGTAGGTGACGGTAAGGTCACAGGGAAACAATACCGCAGTCACGTGACACAAGTCTTCCGGGTTTCGTAGGCTGCGTGTTATACCTCTGTCTCTGAAGCCAATCTGCTTGCGGGACACAATGTAATATTTGGGAGAGGCTTAAAAAGACGCAATCAAAAACATTCTTCACGCAGAAGAGGTTTCTCTTTGAAACAATCAGTCAGTGTATTCGCATTCTGTGTTGGTACAAACCGGTGAACAAAGAACTGTGTTGTATAACTTGTATTGTATGTAAATAATTTCTTTTGGAGCTACTGCATTCACAGTCCTGACACAAAATCCTAGAGAAGCAATGGTATTTCTGATTCTAAATTCGTTTTACTGCACACAAAAAGTTATATTTTCGTTTGTGATGTTGAGTGACAGTGTAATGAATGTTTTGGTGCAGGTAATGGAAGAAAATAATAAATTACTGACGTGGAATAAAATTTTGGGAGCTAAGTAGAAAATTTAATCAGCGCTGGCAATTATATGTGTGTTATTGAAACGTGTTTGTGATTCTAGTTTCTACAAACAGTTTTCATCATTTGCTGTAGATATTATTCTTCTTACAATAACAGCATCTACTGATGCGTACGCAACATATCAAAAAGACCATATCTATTTACAATGTACTATTTTGATCATTTATGTTTCTGTGTTTATCCTACGAATTTTTTACTTGGCGGCACGGACAGAATATTTCTGGGACATAATGTCGTGACTCATTCTGAACAGTACCGGTATTTTCAGCACTCCGCAATTTGTTCTGTGTGTCTGGGTGTATGCGTAGTGTTTGCTATCTTTGTTGGCAAGCAAACACATTCGTAGTTACTCAGCTCACTAATGATTTTAGCCGATAACGATAATGGATTCCTAACGACACACCAGACGTAACGTAATAATTTCTATTCAAAATCTGCGCGACAGTTATTTAATTTTGGATGAAGAATGTGCTAAACATTTTAAGAGCTAAGTCAGTCATTCAGATTTCCTTTTTCCCGTGGATTCCCGAAATATCTCAAGTGAATGCAGGAGTAGACCCTTCAAAACGCCATGGCCGAATTCCTTCCCTTTCCTTGCCCCCACTTTTCCCTGCTTCTATTGATCGTGACGTCGACAAGACAAAAACACCGCGCGTGGTGGGTGAACGGTTAACATTCTGGCCTCGCATTAGGGAGGACGCCGGTTCGAATCCCCATCCAGGCATCCAGATTTGGGTTTTCCTTGCTTTCCCCAAATCACTCCAGGTGAATGCCGGGATGCTTCCTTCAATAAGGCCATAGCGAAAATCCTTCCCGTTCCTTGCCCCAGTCCCATCCCGCCTCTAAGGACCTCGCTGTCGGCAAGGAGTAAAGCCCAAGCAAAAAAAAAAAAAAGGCAAAAAAGCTAGTGGGATATTTTTGTTCAAACTGAAAATTTCATTAATATCTGGATGTTGTGGATCATATCAACAATTGCTGACAATATTAACAAATAAATACAGCCTAAGCAATTGAATATCTGTTCTTTTATTTACTTTCAGAACGTATTCGATTCTTAACTGAAGCATCTTTAGCGGGTTTCATGTTTATTGTGTATACATGTTACAATATTGTTATGTTTTACATTTGGGTATTGAAGTTTTTACACAAATTATAATCCAGTTAAATTTTTTGATATATTGTTTTATTTATCCACCATTCTTAGCAGCAAATACAGGGCGTTCGCCGGGAAACGCAACCCACTGTTAGCGCTACAAGGAAGAAACTGCTCCCGGCGAGCGAGCGCTCATCTTCCGGCATTATTCCACCGTCGGCCGCGGACTATTTCATAATAATTACGCTTCATAAACTTCAAAAACTTCATAAACTTGTATGTGCTAAGCATTTAAATGTGACGTAATTCATTAGCTTACCTTATAAAAGATGCTGGAAGTGTTGACCCTCTTGTGTAATGCACATTTCACATCTTCTGAACATATTTCGAGACACACGCTGCCCTAACTGACTTAATGATTTTTTGGGTGACTGTTCTAGTCGAAAAGCGATATCGTCAATTTTCTCCTCTGTGAGAATACGGTTGACCGACAGTCTCTTTTTGTTAAAAAATGAACCCGTTTCTCTTACTTTTTTAACCAGACTCAGAATTGTTGATTTAACTGGCAGTAAAGCGCCAGGAAATTCGCGACGAAATTTACTGCGACACTTTTTAAACGACTTCTTCACATATGTATCGTAGAGAAATATTCTTTGTTGCAAACACTCAAACACGGTACAGATTAATAAGAGTATGAAGCCCCAAACCAGCCAAACCGCAAAGAAACGTTTATTCACAACACTGATTAATAAGAGACTGAAGTCACAAACTATCTACAATGCAAAGAAACCGTTCTTAACAATGTAAGGGTCACTGCACTGCACTGTTGGGGCAGCGGAGGTGTTAAACAGTGCGGTGATTCACGGTGCCGTGTGGCGGAAACTGTTGGCCTCCACTGACCGAGCAAGTTGCCGACGGCAACAGACTGGGAGGGTAGCGTTTTCCGGCGAACGCCCTGTATAAAGAATATTGTTCATTACGGGATCTTCCGTTTCATACAGAACGTGCCTAACATTTTTGTCGTTGTTCGCACTTACTAGCGATTGATTCTCAAATATTGAAGGCAATTTTATTGTTTTCTTATGAATCAAACGGGAAGGTATATACAGGCAGCTAAAGAATCTGTCATACCAGTGGGTTAACTTCTTCGTGACATAAGAAACTTTGACTATGAATTTCAAGAAGCTAGTCACTTTGAGTAGGTCTAGAGTTATGTTACCAAGAACAACACTGAAAGCTAATTATTTTCCTCAAACGATATCGCTTAATGATGTGGTCTGAATAATAGGTTACGTTTCTTAAGTAAATAACAGTTAATAAAACTAAAATAAACATAAGCAACAAAACTAGTAACGCCGTCAACTAGGGAAGGTATAAAACGTCTTTGAGGTTTCAAATAAGCAAAACAGTAGGTGTTTAAATACTGGTCAAACAGTGATGAAATAGACAGGATTACGATCGGTGTAGTATTTCGTTGTAATCTTCATTCATTAACAGTTATACAGCATAACTTCAAGGTTAGCATAGATTTACCCCATAGAAAATCACCCAACGCACCTAAACAAGTTTTCACTTCAATAATTCCGAGTGACCTTAACCGCTGAGCTACCAGACCGCCTTGTTTTGAAGAATACGTATGCTAAGTACTATCGAAATTGGATAAAAACCATGGGTTTTTATGAAAAATGTTTACAGAGGGGGGAAAGGAGAAAAGGGTTGAGGGTTTTGTAAATCAAACGTAAAAAGTTTTTGTTTTTTCTATTTCTTTTAAAACATGCATGTGCAAAGTTCCATTAAAATAGAATAAAAACTTTGTGTTTTTATGAAGAACGTTGGCAAAAAAAAAAAAAATGTTTTTAAATATTAGATACAAGTATAATCTATACTTTCATTGCTTTCCAAGCACAACATGTCTTACTTATAGCTAGAGACAAACTGTTCACATTAGCATGTAAGTGACGCGAACTAATAAGATTTTACGCATGCAAAAAGCGTCAACATGCATTTCATACGTGCAACACATCATAACATGTAGGTAACGGGAAGTCACAAACTCATAGATTTACCCCCCGTCCAAACATCTCCTAACACGCCTTTAGAAGTTATCACTAAAAAAAAAAAAATAGCCCTTAGGATAATTTGGAAGGAGTCTAACAAATTGAAGTGGATTTCTCGAGTGTATTACAATTATTTCCATCTTTAGTACTTCTCTGGAACTTGTGTCGAGGGAAAATTTTTAACAGTATTCATTCAGGGGCGTTATGCACGAAACATTCAATTATTTTTTACCATTTTTATGGACCTTTGAAATGCTTTGCTGATTAAAACCAAATACGGGTAGTGTCTACGAAAGGTATCGTACCTTAATCACAGAAAAGTTCAAATTCACAAAGAATTTACTCACAGAGACAAAGAAAAATATGCTGGATTTTTCAATTAGTTCCCCAGGGATCAAGTGAGAAAAAGGATTACGAGGAACTTCATTTAACCTCTGGAAGGAATAAGCATCCCGATCACCGGTTTGGTGTCAAAGTCCTGGGTTGATGCCCAAACCTCCCCGCAGTGCTCTTTTGGTTGTGATTAGTCTGTTGTATGGGGACGTTAAGCCTGGCGGCGCTTGTGTCTTTGGGAAGAGTGGGACTGAATGAGTCGGCTCCGGCTTTTCCATCCTTCCTTCATCCATCGTCCACAACACTCAATACTGAACCCGCACACTCATACACGCTTAGGAACACTGTCACACTGCCAACAGGAAAACACCCTTGTTAATCTTTCCTGACGTTGCCACGAAGGAGTGAACAGCCCTCATCACCTACTCCCGGACACGTGCAACACGAAGAGCAAATTGGAGAAGGATGTCGTAAACTTAATGACAATATGAATTTCCAAACAAGTTTGAATAATGTGCTTCCCCAGAGCGGTTTAACCCCTACAACTTTCACCTGCTGATTTGTCGGGTCTGAAACGATGTATTTCCAGAGGCTAACAGAGTTCCCGGCGTTGCCCTGTATGATCAAGGTTGGTTTGCCCACACAGTAAATATTGAAGTTCATAACAGAGGTCAGTTTTCTACACTTGTGAATCAAGTTCCATATCAGTCACTCCATTTTCTAAACGTATTTAAACGGCTAACCCCCGGTAGCAGAAAAGAGATGGGATTGGGGTTGATTTATTCCTGGAGTACTTTTAGCCATCATATGAGGAACATGTGAACCAAGTTTCATCAAAATAATCACAGCGATTCTAGCAGCAATAGAAACAATGAATTTTTTTCTGAAAATGTGGAAAAGGCGGAATCGTTCATCAATATAAAAATACTGTAAATGTCAACAATAAAGGTTTTAAAAAGTTCTCTTTCCTGTTATAACCCATCAGGTATGCATTACTTACTATTAACGGCGAATTTAATTTCACTTCCAAATATCAGAGATTGTGCGGTCTCAGATCAATGCTTCAAGAAGCAAAGAAGTTCTCTGTAGGTTTTTACCATTATATTATTAAAGTAATTTACATATTTTCCTCTTCGCATTCAGAATGGCCATCTATAGTGCTTAAAAGGGGAAAAAAAAAAAAAAAAAAGATAGAAACGTTACATGCGATAATATGTCTATAACTTTTTACGAAGTCTAACGCTAAACGTTCAAATTTTCATTTACTGCTCTGTCGTAATGTTACGTTGAAGCATGAGTCATATCACACGATTCAGTTATGATTCTGATCTTTAAAATGGTGAAAACCCCATCGAAATCAGCGCAGCAGTTTTGCAGTTTTTCTGGAAGCAATATAAACTGTTTTCGTTTTATAGATATGGACAACCGTTGGAATACAGAAAGGTGTTTGAAAAAATTATTTGCCCCATATATAATAGAGGAAGGTTAAGCAAAATACTGAAGTGTTCGACGAAAAATACACTACACTGAACAAACACTCCGTACACACTTACAACACTGTTACACTGGGGCAAGCAAGGGAAAGCCACCCCAGTTCATCAACTCGGGGTGTTACCATGCAGGGTAGCGTTTAGGCTCTGTGGCCCCTAGGCTATACATGTGGTGCGTGACCCCCCTGTCGGCAGTGGCCCTGGCTCCCTCCGGCTATGGATGCTTAAATTCGAAACTAGGTCGAAAAAAATTTATGGGTGACCTCTACTACTGGCCCAGGCGGAAGACCCAGGGTTGTGGTGGGGCCCCCCTTTGTGGTGCGGGCCCCCCTTAATGGTGCGGGCCTCTAGGCTCCAGCCCATGTAGCCTATGCTTAAATTCGGGCCTGTTACCATGGTAACTACCTACACTCGGACACGGTTATGGAACCAGTAGAAGAAGAAGGATAGTTATAATCACGAATGCCTTAGATCGGAATCTAACTGGCGTCCATGATAACGGGAAACTTTCGGGCATGCTGCTATGTTGCAAGGCCAGCGTTGCGTGTAGCGTATCTCCAGTGATGACTTGTTTGTGGTTGGTATTAGACGCAAGTTGAAGAGCGGCTCTAATGAATGAGGAAAGCAGCGGGTGAGCCTTATGTTTCGGGAAATGCCGGTTCGGCCTCGAGCCTTGACCCGCAGTGAGGTCCCGCCCGTCGTCCGAGGTCGGTAAAAAAACAGGTAGTTACCGGAGGACCGCCGACCTTGAGCTTCTGACGTAGCCCCGCGTATCTGGAGCACCGCGTTTGTTCCGCCCAGACCATGATGGCTGAACTCACTAACACGTATCGCCACAAGCATTGTCCCGCGGAGATCAGTTGTCAAACGAGTCATCAACTGAGCGTGGTGCGTGAGTGGTAACGCTCTGGCGTCGCATTCGGGATGCCGTGGGGTCGAATCCCCGTCCGGCCATCCAGATTTTGGTTTTCCATAGTTTCCCCAAATCGCTCCGCACGAAGATTCTTCAACAGGCTATGATGGAATTTCTTCAGCGGAATTTTTTTCGCATTTATTGCCTCCAGACCTCGACGTCGATGAGGCGGAGGCATATATATATATATATATATATATATTGTTTTAAAAGTACAAAAGAGTTAATTAAGATGGCTCAAAATTTTTCAATGAAAACATTATAATATAACATTTACAAAAATTCAATAATATTCTGAGTAAAAAAAAATAAATATTTTTTGTTTTTTCGAAAAAAACAAAATTATGTCATATGCTCCGTTCTACCCCGAGCATGGGGCAGAAGGGAGTGGTAAGGAGAAATAATTACAAAAATATATAAAACTAGTGGAAATTCAGAAAAATTGGCTTGCTCTAGGCTTAAATACAGTTTTAATGATTGCATCCTTTTCTTGAGCCTATTGATAAAATCCACACATCAGGACAGTCTTATCATATTTGCTATCTTTTGCCGCATAGGAATTGTGTGCCCATATATATATATATATATATTACATGGTACAAGCGACTAAATCTTCAACTAAGTTTTTGTAAAATTCACCGCAATATAAACATTCGCAGTCGGAACAATCTTTAGAATCACTCTTGTTAGTTTTGGGTTCTCTTTTCAGATCCTTCTTTTTTTCCATTTTTTCTTAAGGCACTTTCCTCTTTTTTCTATGGTTAATTTTATTATCTTTCCTTTTCTTTGGCAAAGTTCTTTTACTTTTTTTTTATTAATTGCGGCTTCCAGTTTTTTTTGTATGGGTAATCTGTTAAGACAGCGGTCTTTTACCTCTTCCAATTCCTCCTTTTTGTGTTTTATTTGCCTTTTGAATTATGCATCAGGACATGAGGAGAAACATTAAATGAAGAGGCCCTGTTCTCAGCTGTCATTCAAGAGCAGAGCGGAATGGAGTAAATCTCCATTCCGCCCCCCCCCCCCCTGTTCCGCCCCGGGGAAACGATTCATGTTAGAGAGGTAAGGTCGCTCGAGACAGATACGTTAGCAAACATTTAACTAAACGTAACTAAGCACAATTAAACGTAGTTCAAACATGTACTAATTATATTTTAGATGTAAGCAAGTATGCTTAGTTTAAATTGATTTCAATATCATGAGAAGTTACAATACAGGGGAAGTAAATCGCACAACAAAAATTTACGCTCGAGGAAACTAGACTAACATGGCTGCCGTAGTTGAACAACAATATGTTGGTCTAGTTCCAATTATTTCCGCTCGTTGGCAG
Organism: Vandiemenella viatica; assembly: GCA_031002005.1. Classification (NCBI taxonomy): domain Eukaryota; kingdom Metazoa; phylum Arthropoda; class Insecta; order Orthoptera; family Morabidae; genus Vandiemenella; species Vandiemenella viatica. The sequence continues at coordinate 198,479,534 of JARYHS010011408.1, forward strand.
TACCTCCTTGACACGAAAAAACGTCCATCTTCATTCCGTTCCGGTACTCCGTTGTGCCCCTGGTTCCCCTACAACGTAAAACTTTAACCTCTTAATTCTGATAACCTCGTTGTTACTGCCAAAGTATGCTGTGGCCAAAGTTCGCATTTCGGTAGTTATCTGACGCAACGTATAAATGTGGCATAAAAACTTATCAGCTACTACAAGAGATGACAATATCATGGGGCAAACTACGAATTAACAAAAGACTGTCTGCAAATGTAAGTACCTAGTAACATTCTTTAGACTTTCTCCATTACAAAGCAGTTTGATATAGGTAGTCAAACTCCGTTTACAAGTCCTTCAGCCTACCTTCCTAACTGTGCAATAAAGAAATAAGACACCTTTCATTTATCTGAAACATTGTCATAAAAGTTTCTTGGATTAGTATACCATCTTCCATTATTTGTTTAATTTAATTTAATTCCGGTGGAAATTTCCTTCATTTTTCTTGTACCCGCTGACTTTTACCCTCTACGAATTTTAGTTTGAAAGTCTTTTAACGATTTTGGTATATTATTCATCGCGTTCCTTGATAATATTTTTTGGAATCCCTGGCTCTCTTCCCTACGAAAGAAAATCTTCCCACACCATTGTGTCTTAAATCGAGTGCCAGCTTGTGGTCTTGGTCATCTCTTCCCTTCTATCCACCTTTCCTAATTCTTCCCCCAATACCTCTGAACGACTCTTCACTAATATACGCCTTCTACATTACCAGTACCCTCTTAACCTCCTCCTATATTTCAGAGAATCCCATTCCAGCTTCTTTATCATTTCAGTTACTTTTTACGATCTGCAGTAATTTCCAGAGACAAATCTAGCAGCCCATCTCTGCAACCCCTCTAACTCCTGTACTGGATACCAAAAATATGGATCCCATATTATACTAACATATTGATGCAATGGTCAGACCAAAGTTTTCTTAGATAACAATGCTAGATTATATATAAAATTGTATACTGATTTATGTTGACTTCTTATGAATGTGATGGATAAAAATTAAATGTTGAACTTTCAGATTCTGAATACCAATGAGAATATCGACTGCAACTTACTATTTGCTGATATATTGATTCAATTAATCAACCGATACAAGAGCATACCTTAGGACAGAAAGACAAGATATAAACAACGAATAGGTCGTGGAATGCTTGTTTTATTTTCCTATTGATGCAGGTGAGTATATGTTACATTTGATTTAAAAAAACTACCAACCAACCAAACAAACAAACAAACAAACAACGACAACGACAACATTTGGTGTTGTATTAGTTTTGTTCCTGTATCATTTCAGCCTGGTACCTCTGATTTACGTAATTTCATGTGGAAAATGAATTTATTCTCTTCGATCACGGTCACCTTTCTTCTTTAGTTTATTTTTATAGAAAGCATCTAACTATGAACAAAAACATAAACCCTAATTTTACATTATAATAACTTTTATTCAATTAATTAATTATTTCACATTTTCCACCAACACCAGCAGAAACTAAACAAAGTTACGTTTATATCGGATTTCTTCCTGATATTTCCCGGTTCGTATATGGAATTTGCGAGTTCAAGATAACGCCTCAACCACGCAGGCTCAATCATGTCGCTCTCAGCAACCAACATAAAAACAATAACCGCACGAACAATCCCAAGGAATCTATATGTATATAAGTATGCTTGCATACCATAGAATAACCTATAAATATGTGATCGTCACAGTGTGTCACAGTGGATATTGTCCTTGAAAATTGTAACAAAATTTTGATGCTGTCATGCCATTAAGCCTTTTGTTTAAAAGCTGTGGTATCTGCAGTTAATAGTACGTATGATGTCTTTTAAGCGATTCTTTTAGGATAATAATTTATAAACATTATTTGTTTAACCCGCCAGTGCGTTTGGGAGTTTCCGGCCTCGGTAGCGTAGGGGCTGGAGCAGGGGAAGGGGCCAGGCTAAGGTTTGACGATGTTTTAAGTTAACTTACAATACAGTATACTTAAAGGCATCAAAATGAAGGGTTATAAAGTTAAACTGTCCTAGTACATACTGGAATTTTTTAGTTATCTTTGCATTAAATTTAGTACCTAAAATAATGAATTTTTCAAAAAGTACCAAAATGGCCACTTAGCATCAGAATCAGAAATTATAAATTTAAAATGTTTTAAATTTGCAAAACGGGATATTTCATTTTCAAAACAATTAACGTAACTTGCAACACATTAACTAAATTAACACTAACTGCAATTTCCACAGACGGAGGAAAAGCTGTTATCTTCAGCTTAATCACAGATTTCATAAGCCAAAAATTAACACCATGGGATCCATCGTTCATGTGATATTGTAGCTGAAAAACTTTGGTTGTAGCATTGGTTATATGTTTATTCTTAACCGAGAGTGGCGGTGTAACGGTTAGCGTTCTCGCCTCGCATTCGGGAGAACGGCGGTTCGAATCCCCGTCCGGGCATCCAGATTTGGGTTTTCCATGGTTTCCCCAAATCACTCCAGGCAAATGCCGGGATGCTTCCTTCAAAAGGCCATGGCCGAATTCCTTCCCATTCCTTGCCCCCATCCTTGCCCCCCATCATTTCCCCTCTCTACAAGACCTCGATGTTAAAAAGAGACGTAAAGCAGTTACAAAAAAAAAAAGTTTATCCTTAGGTTAGATTTTCCTGCGCTTGGTATTTTTTGTTTATAGCATTGTTTTCCTTCTACTTTTTGTTAAGTTTTGTTGCTTCAATTTTATTTTTATATGACCGTGGTATCGACAGCTTCTTTTTGGCCGTTTCTTTTGCGTTTAGCACTGTTTTTATAAGATGCTCTGGAACAATGTTTGTTGGGCTCACAGAAAAAGAAGTTTTCTGTCGCTGAAATACCACCACCATAACATAACAAGCCAGGCCACGTAGCTTTTCAGTCATATTATTTGTCCCAGTTAAATGAGATACAGAACACACAACAGCTTG
>JARYHS010011408.1:198483523-198510118 GCA_031002005.1 Vandiemenella viatica
ACTAGAACACGACTCCATACTTCCGCTTCTGAAAATACTCTGGGCAGTTCCACTCGAGCAGTTAAGGAAGAAGCATCGTTTTCCTCAAGCGAGAGTGTAGCGCACACCGTCCAGCGGATTGTACCTAGTTCTGTGTATTGCTGTGTATCACCACTTTCAACTAAGTGATACGATAAATTATACGGAATAGTGAAGTGAAAAGTGAGTGAAATGGAAAGTGGGAGCTACGGGGAGGCTGGTGAACCACCATACAGCCTGCCCGTGGACCAACAAGATGTACCGGCAGAAACCTTCCAGGCGGCGATGATGAATGCCTTGCACGTCTTACACACCGGCCCACCAGACCTTGATATGGAAATATGTAACCTGGAGACGCACAAGCGGCGCAACGAAGAAAACAGTGGAAGTACCGACAAGCGGATAGCCTTGGCAGCATATAACGTAAGTAAGCCAACGGAAAGCGCTTTAGTTAGCACAATGTATGGGGATAACGCAGTCAACAACCCAGAAACCCCAAGCCAGACAACCCTGTCCTCAGCACAAGGAAAAATAAATGACTCGCGGCTAGAGAAAATAACTAACAGAGTAGCATCAGGCGACAATCTCACTGAAAAAAATTTCTCTCGTGCACCTGCTCATGTACATAATAAGACAAACCGATACAAAGTTGACGCACCAGGACCGTATTACATATACGTGGAAGGAGTAGGAAATAATATCGCAAACCTACAGTCCCATGGCCTTGGGGAAAATAATATTTGGATCTTGTCCAGAATACAGAAAACATATACAAAATATTGCTGCACAAGGGAAAAATAGAATTAAAATTGACCTCGCGACACCACAGGCTGCCAACAGCCTCGTTGACTCGCCAATATTCCTCCACGCGACAACTTGCAGCATATATCCCGGCGCATATAGTAACTAGACAAGGGGTGATAAGGAATGTAGACGGAAGTATCGGGGAGGACGAATTAATTAGCGCCCTCGAATCACCAGTCCCAGTAATCAGAATCAGACGAATGACAAAAAGGGTAATAATAGAAAATGAAGCAAAGGTAATTCCACTGCGAACCTGTGTAGTGACATTCGACGCTCAAAATTTACCGGAATATGTATCAGTATACGGAATGCGCTGCCAAGTGTCTCCATACATAGCAACAGTCCGTCAGTGCTATAACTGTTTGAAATTTGGACATCTAAGCAAACAATGCAAATCACAAACTAGATGTACAAAATGTGGAGGAAACCATTCAAAAACACAGTGTACCAACTTGAAACCAAGCTGCGTACATTGCCAAAAAGAACACGAAGCCGCGGACAAATCTTGCCCGGAGTTTAGCAGACGGGTTAAAATAAACGAGGTATGAGCTAAACTGAACATAACTTTCAAGGATGCAGAAAATATAATTACACAGAAAACATACGCGGAAGTATCCAGTCTAGCTCCACAGGTCAAGGAAAGGCCAGCCTTCCCACCATTACCTAACCCGCAGCGGAAGTTTACTGTCTACAGACGCGCACGCTCACCTCCACCAGTCACAACCACAACACGGACCAAACTGCCAGTATATTACCAGCCACAGGAACTACCACTAGGGCCTATACGACGTAATCCATACGCCCCTCAACCACGGGAAACACCACAACAGAAGACTACAGTAGGATCACCTAATATAAACCAGCATACAGTACAAACGGAATACCAGGAAGACACTACAGTAGAAAAAGTATTCAGTATCATTATGCAAATAATTAACGCAATCCAGGGCCCACAACCCCTTACCATAGATTCGGCTACAATAATAGAGATTATCAAGGAGCACTTCAACTAGGAAAACCAAAATGAAACTGTTACAGTGGAACGCAAGGTCAGTAGTCGCAAATAAAGAATCATTGCAACAAGAATTACACAGCCAGGAAATAACAGTAGCAGCCATATCAGAAACATGGATAAAACCTGGAAGAAATATCACATTCCCAGGATATCACATAATCACACACAACAGACAAGATGGAAAGGGTGGTGTAGCATTGATAATAAAATCAGATGTACCCCATACACAAATCCCTCTAAGCAACGCGAATGAATGGAGCTTCCAAGCAGTAGCAGCACGTGTGCGAATCGATAAGAGAGAAATCACAATAGTATCCATCTACTGTCCGCCAAAAACAGTTACGACACTCAGAGAATGGTACACACTGATGACCCAACTAAAACCACCGTACCTTCTATGCGGAGATTACAACGCACACCACACCAGTTGGGGCTGCGCGTACAATGATGCGGGTGGAAACGCAATCCTAGATATATTGGAAGAATTTAATTTAACAATCCTAAACGATGGCACACCCACCCTAATACAGACACCTGAACGAAGACCCTCAGCTGTCGATCTCACCATTTGTTCACTAGACATTGCAGCAGAAATTATGTGGAAAGTAACCAATCAGTCGATGGGATCAGACCATCTTGCTATAGAATTATCAACACACAATGTAAACAATTTGAATTCTCGGAAACCAACAACAAAATGGAACACAAATAAAGCCGATTGGGAGAAATACAGCAACATCATAGATAAAGAAATATACACAGTAAAAAGAGCAGAAACAATTGATAAAATGTACAACGAATTTATCAAACTAATAAATAAAGCAGCCAACATAACAATGCCGCGTAGAAAAGAAATTAACAACCCAAGATCACCACCAGCTCCATGGTGGAACCAAGCATGTTCTCAGGCAATCGCTAGAAGGAGGTTAGCACTGTCGACATATAGACGACACAGTACGTGGTCCAACTATCCTGCAATACAAGAAAATAGATGCAGAAACAAAGCGCTTCCTTAAAGAACATAAACGTACTTCATGGAAACAGTTCTGTGAGAAAATATCTAATAACACACCACAATCTCAAATATGGTCAATGATAGCTTCACTTAAGAAGAAAAACATGTCGCATCACCCACTGACAGAAGTCACAGAAGAGTTTGCCGACATCTTAGCTCCACCCACAGTACTGCCACAACCAGAAAACCATTTGTAACAACAATACAGAAGATCTATCACATCAAAATGAGGAACTACAGCAAGCATTTACCATAGAAGAATTTGAGAAAGCTCTAAAAGACGCGAACAATTACAGCCCCCGGAATTGACGGTATTCATTATTGCATGATATCGAAGTTACCAAGGTCAGCAAAAACAACCCTATTGAAACTATACAACAAGTTTTGGAATGAAAGCCAATTCCCAGAATCCTGGACAACACAGATCATCGTGCCAATACTAAAACCAAATAAAGACCCAAGCAAAGCAGCATCATACCGGCCAATAGCATTATCATCCTGTATAGCGAAGACCTTCGAAAGAATGATCAAGCACCGATTAGAATGGTGGCTCGAGAATAACAACCTACTGCCCAATTCTCAATATGGTTTTCGAAAGGCAAGGAGCACCCTGGATAACCTAAGCCTGCTAACTACTGACATTGAACAAGCATTTTCAACCAATAGTTATCTCACAGCAATTTTTCTCGACATCTCTGGAGCTTATGATGGAGTAAACATTACGCTACTCATAAAGAAACTAAAAGCCCTGAATCTACCAAACATCTACCTCAAAGGAATATACAGATTGCTATACAAACGAGTCATATATTTGCGCAAAAGAGACAATACCATGTTCGGTCCTCGAGTAATCACCAAAGGCCTTCCACAAGGTGCAATATTAAGCCCGCTGCTATATGCAATCTACGTAGCTGACATAGAACTAATTATACCACCAGCTGTAAAGATCCTGCAATATGCAGACGATAAATTAATCTACACTTCATCCGCAAGTTTTACTTTAACAAGGAAAAGGTTAGAAGAAACAGCAAAAGCCCTAGAAAAATGGATGGAACAAAATCAACTCAATCTGTCACCATCTAAATCCTCAGTGGTCATCTTCACTAGGAAATATCAACCAACGAGCCAGACACAACTACAATTAGGCCCATACTTATTCCAAATTAAAACATCTGTAAAGTTATTAGGTCTATATTTAGACAGCAGGCTTACCTGGGCACGACACGCTGAATACTTAACTGAAAGGACAGGGAAAGCCTTAAACATATTGCGAGCAGTAAGTCACGTCTGGTGGGGAGCCCACACAACAACAATGTTAACACTATACCGCTCTCTCATCCGATCAATAATAGACTATGGAAGTATCTTTTATGGAAATGCCCCCAAATATGTACTGAAAAAACTGGACACCCTCCAATACCGAGCCCTAAGGATATGCTTGGGAGCAATGAAATCATCCCCCACTAATGCACTCCTGATAGAAGCGAAAGAGATGCCCCTGCGCATCAGAAGGGAACTAGTGACAAAGATTTTCCTCATCCGGCGAGCAGCAATAAGGTCACATCCACTTCTTAACAAACTCAACACCTTAATGAAAATCAGAAACTCTCAACGAAACAAAAACCAAGAACGAAAACCTCTTCTGCTTAAATGTTTTGAACAGCTGAAGACAATGTTCCCATTGATATACAAAGACCGAGAGCTGCCAATTTACAGTTATCCATACAAACTGAACTTATATAAGACACCGACCTATCAACAACCATGCATCGAAACCTACAGAGGGAAAGCCAACAATTACATACAAAATCATATCTTGAACAACTGGCATGACTTCACAGAAATATACACTGATGGATCCAAGACCCCAGAAGGAGTGGGCTACGCTTTCTACTGCCCCACAACAGGAGCCTCAGGAAAGTACTCTCTCCCACTAGAGGCAAGCATATACACGGCAGAAATTCTAGCAATTACAGAAGCAATCCAATACGGAGTACAACATTTCCAAAAAATCCTAATACTCACAGATGCAAAAAGAATACTTAGTAAAATAGAATATCAGAAATGGACCACACGTACAAACCCATATATATACAAAATCTTAGATCTGACTCTACGGGCCAAGCAAGTAAATAAATAAATAAACATCATTTGGATCAAAGGACACATAGGAATAATTAATAACGAAATAGTTGATGAATTGGCAAAGGCTGCAATAGTCGAAGGGAATTTTAAAGCAATCCCATTACCATACACCGATTTCTACAACAGAGTAAGGAAAACATCTTACGAGGAATGGGAGAACGAATGGGAAATAACAAAACATGAAAAGGGAAGACATTACGCTACGATTCAACCCGAAATACCAATAAAACCTTGGTACCACTCTACAACTTTGAGTAGACGACACGTGTCATCTCTAATAAGAATGAGACTAGGTCACGGGTGTTACCCAGCTCACCTACACCGCATCAGAGTAGCAGAATCCCCCTACTGTGAAGATCACCCTACAGAAATAGCCGACCTAGATCATCTATTTTTGGTTGCAAGAAATATAACTCTCCACAAAACGAATTACTTCGCCGCATCACAAAAGAAAAGGTCCCCTTACCAACCAGCATCGCAATCTTGCTGTATGAGAATAACCGACAGGTTATCCCGGCAATCATCAGATTCCTAGAAGAAACAGGTCTCCACATATGAAATAGATTTATAAAACGTCACCCAATTGGAAAAGACCATGAAATAACATATCAATAATAAATATCAATCACCTATATAAACCAGATGTAAACCTCTTAACTAAAAAAAATAAAAAAATAAAAAAAATAATTGTAATTACAACTACTTTGTAAAACCCTATATAAATGTCTGTAAATAATTATAAGTTATTGTAATCATTGATGTATTGTAACTATTATTGTAAATTTTATCTAAATGTCTGTAAATAATTATAAGTTATTACAAACATTGAAATATTGTAACTATGACCGGAAATTTATGTAATTGTAAATATTGAAGTATAGTAACTATTATTGTAAAATTTTAAGTAAATGTCTATAAATAATTTTACATTACTGTACACACTGAAGAATGGAAACTAATACTAGAAACTGTTATAAACATTGTAAACAGTACACGATGTATAAGACGTACACCTTATGATGTATGAGTTTGATGGCTGTATGGCAAAAGCCAAAGGCCAAATAAAAAAAATAAAAAAAATACTCTGGATGAATTCAACGACTTCAAACCTGCGCATGCGCATTGAGGGGGAATGTTACTTTCACATACCAGTGGACATGCTTCTGAATGTCATTTCGTTCGCACTCTATAAGCTTGTATGCATTTCTTCTCAACCTACACTCGTAGTAAGAAAATAAATATGGAATCACATATATCTCGCGATACAGGGACATATTAGAGTTGATCTTTACAGCGGAGGGAATTAGTTATTTTAGCCACACGTCATTTTCGACAGGCCTAGAAGATAGTACGAGGAGTTACCCAAAAATAACCGGAATAACACTGCCATAGGCGGAGCTTGTGTAGTACCCGTTTCTGCCGCTGGCGTTTATTGCGCAAATCATTGCCACTTCACTGCCGCCTGTGCTGTCGACCTCTCTTGTTCTGTTAACCTGCAGTGATTGTTTTTGCTAGCGCTGTTTTGTTATTGTTTCGTTTTTCATGATGGCAAGATTAAGGGAACAACTTGCAGTTGTGAAATATTGTTTTTTACTCAGTATAAATGCTGCTGAAACTGATTTAATGTTTAAAACCGCTTACAGTGATGACGCTATGGGAAAAATTCAAGCGAACTACTGGAACGCTCGGTTTAAAAATGGGACATGTCGACTGATGACAAACCTCGTTCTGGACGTTCATCAACTGCCCCAATCGATGAAACTGTTGAAAAAATTCTAAAGCTTGTGCTCTCAGACCGTCGACAGACAATTGATCAAATTTCAGAGATTAGTGGGTTATCTTCGAACTCGGTTCAGCGAATTTTAACCGAAGATTTGGGAATGAAAAGGGTTGATGACAAGTTTGTTCCTCGGGCTCTGACTGACAATCAAAAAGAACGTCGAGTTAAAACATGTTGTGCTTCGAAACAACAGCTTGAAATTGATCCAGATTTGTGTCAAAGATCATTACTGGTGATGATTTATGGTGCTATGGTTACCACCCAGAAACAAAGCAACAGTCAAGCCTATGGAAGACTTCATTGTCATCCCCGTTGTATTGGAACTCCGGTTCGGGAGGGGGGAGCCAATACGTTGATGAAATATAATTAGTAATAATATATATGACATCCAATAAGTTGGTTATTTGGTTAAATGGTGAACTAGAACCATTATTATTTTACACAAACATTATACTCAATTTATTAAGTCTTCTGGCTTATACAAGGCCGGGTATAGTTAACGTTACGTTAAACATAATCCAAAGACAAACGAACAAGCAGTACCCGACATTTACAATCCGCCGGATAAAAGCAAACATGAAACTGATTTAAATATCTCAATAATTTGCAAAGTCAACATGATATCAAAGTGGCATCACAGGCCAACAAGTTGAAGTTAACATTCACAAAACAAAGAATCCCAGGGGCGCCGTTTAAAGTTAAAAGCATCGTTTGAATTTAAAACAATCAGCAAGATGCTTCGAATTTGAAGTTAAAACATGAAAAGTTTGGTTAGCTCAGTGATTTTAGGATGAGAGCAGAGTCTTATCTCAGGAGTCGTTTACGGGTTAGCAAGCCTCGTTAAAACCCAATGGAACTGTGGACTCATGCGTCGGTACTTTACCATAATAGCATCTTCTTGATGAGGTGTGGCACGCTCAGTACCACTGCAGCAACGAATGCCAAGTAAGCGGATATGTCCGCGTTAGCACATCAGCTTCCAGCCCATCAGCCAGAAATGCGATCAGACACAGTCACTGATCAACAGCCACGAGCGTATCGGGAGATAAGTCAGCTCAGCAGCTCGTCTCGGCAGCAAGTGAAGTGAATATGGCGTCGTGTCCTCTTCTCCCGCAAAATCAGCTTCCTCTCCACTCATGAAACAGAAGCCGTGAATTAACCACTGTGAACCCGTGTAGCCGTTCACGATTGGTGCATTGATATATGTCCATCATCACGTGTTTCGTATCGCAGCTAACATTCGCTACGCGCTTCCCGCACATTTTGCTTGACCTTGTCGGGCCACTGGGAAGGGGTGAGGTCAGTACACTCGGGAGCTAACGGTTTCCCGCGCTACCCCTTTTGTGAGCCATAGGCGTCGGCCTGTCGGCGACACTGGGCATTGTCCCGTCCTCTGAGCGTTCAAAACTGCCGTTCCAACTTCCTACATTCAATATATTTTGTGAAGAGCTGAAGAGCAAGTTTCTGCAGAAACTAAACCATATAACAATAACTTTGGCTGCCCGGGTTTAATATATGATTATTCACCTATGAATTAACCCTATCATTTATAATATTTACAATTTAATAACTGAATATTACCAAGAAAATCTGAATATGAATTAATTACTTAATAATATTCATTGTGGATGACTCTGTCATACCACACCGTCCAAAAAAAATGTCGTCAAATCATACATCAAAACAATGCTCATTTTCTTTTTTGATGCCAGGTGCGTAGTTCATTCATAGCTTTTTCCCCCACAGCAGACCGTCAATCAGACCTTTTATTTGGAGGTTTTAAGAAGATTACGCAACAGTGTTCGTCAAAAAAGACCCGATTTGAGGCAGACGGGAGAGTGGATCTTCCACCATGACAATACACTTGCTCACACAGCTGTCTCTGTCAGGCAGTTTTTGGCTAAAAATGGCGTGGTTCCGCTGCCCCATGTACCTTGCTCGCCTGACCTGGCTCCGTGCGACTTTTTCTTATTTCCACGCATCAAGAGGGGCATGAAAGGACACCAATTTGACAACATTCAAGAGGTCAAGAAAAAAACGAGGGAGGAACTGTCAGTCATTTCTAAGGATGACTACAGAAAACGTTTCGAAAGTGGAAGCACCGGCGGGGCAAATGTTTTAGTTTTAATGGAGAGAATTTTGATGGGGATAAGGTTGTTTCGTAAAAAATGAAAATATATAATTATGTTTTTTTTGGGGTCCCCCCCCCCCCCATAATTTACGAAAATTGATTGTAAAGATGGTTATCAGACAATTTTGACCAACTTATTCTCCGATACAAAATATCTAAACACAAATAAAGAGTAAAGATGGACCAATACTCTACATATAATCTGAGAGAAGTGAGCTTTAATGTTTTGATAATTTTTATTTGTTTGGGAGAAACACTGGAGCAAAGTTCCTATTTATTGTACAGATGTAATACAAATAGCATAATTCATGCACTCGAATGTGAAATTTTTATAAAAATCAAAATATATAGAGGGAAATATGCAGAAAAAGTATACATGACCCATAAAATTTTCACTACTTGTATGTACATGTACACACTGATATAGGCATTAAAAAAAAAAAATTGGGAGAGTGCAGACTCACAAATATGATACAAGGAAAAAAATGTGTCATATGACTAAAGTCAAATGACGTCTACAGTGCCTCTTGCTTTTTAATCTGAAAACAACTTGCGTAAAGGAGGGACGGAATTTGAACCCACAATTCATTTTAGCGGTGTCGAGAGATATAATTGTCAACAGATGACCCTGAATGGTGTAATTTTTATTTACCGCTGCGTCACCCGGGCGATCTTCAACTGGTGATCAAGGATGTTCGATCCGCACGACACATTATCTAACTAGTCCCTACCGGTATGAGCCGAGCGTCGTGGGTGGGCGGTAACGCTTCGGAAGAACGTGGGTTCGAATCCCCGTCCGAGCATCCTGATTTCGGTTTTCCACGGTTTCCTGAAATCATTCCAGGCTAATGCCGGGATGTATCATTCAAATGGCCATGGCCGAATTCCTTCCAGTTCCATGCTCATCATCCTCTCCCGGCTTTAATGACCTTGATCATCTTTTATTTACTGTATTTATTTAGCTTGTGGCAATAACAATCTATTCTTATATAACGCTAATCTTGGTCATTGGGATCTGTCACCCGATGACGTCATGATGTGACTTCACACTATGACGTCACGCAGTCAGCCTTCGCCATTGGATTTTCAACTGCCAGAGATGATATTCGAAATTATGTCTAATTATGAACAGTTTTGTTTAGCTAAGCATCCGAGAGTAGATGATCTGCCAGTACACTAAAATAAAAGTGTGTATTTCGTAAAAATCTACATTTTAATTTTTAGTTGCTTTTTCTTAACTAAAATTCGTTAAATGTAGATTATTCTTATACTCTCTGTACAGCGATACCTTTGCTACAATAAACTAATAAACATCTAAGTTACATCATTTTCAAGGTTATGAGCGTTATTTAATGAATATTACATTTATATGGCGAAAAAATGATATGTCAAAATACTTCGTTCAACACATTCTGGACGGGCTTACAAGATACTTATATTCGACGTGAAAATTTTAAGTCACTGTTATAGTATAAAGAAATGAATTGCTGAAACAATGAAATAGAAGTATGTATTGCGTTTAAATTAATGTATTAATTGTTAGTTGCTTTCTATTATTGATGTCACAATATCAGACACATGTAAATTTTTGTAGTGAGTCAAATTTAGATAGCGATGCAGTTAATTTGTTTTAACACGGGTAATAGAAGCTATGATTTTTTAACAGCAGTATCAGTGGAAGTTCTGGTTAGGTCGATATGTAAGAAGATTAGAGTGACGACACAATTTTTTACAGAATAATTCATGGTGAATTCAGTTTTATAAATAATTTAAGTTGCTTTCATAAGCGCCGAACCGAGCGTGGTGGGTGAGTGGTTAACGCTCTGGTCTCGCATTCGGGAGGACGCCGGCTCGAATCCCTCTCCGGGCATCCAGATGTGGGTTTTCCATAGTTTTCCCAAATCACTCCAGGCGAATGCCGGGATACTACCTGCAAAAAGGCCATGGTCGAATTGCTTCGCGTTCTGCGTCCCATCCCACCTCTAATGACCTCGACGTCGACGAGGCGTAAAGCTATGAGTAAAAAACAAAAAAGAAAATAAGCGCCGAGTTACTGAAGTTATTACTTCATACGGATGGAAGTAGTTCCCTATTTATCGTGCTAAATGAGGCCTGGACCAGGAATGATACCAATGTCACGCGGTATAGCAAAAGGTTTTGTGTTTTCTAATTAATTTTCATTTTCATTCTTTCACTAATTCTGACATCATTATTCATTAGATTCCAACTGTATCGCTGTAACTACAACCGTCATATGTACAACATTACAAAATAGGGTAATGAGCGTTACATAAAAATTATATTTGTTTAGGCAATCGCAAAAAAATGAATTGCCAGAACATTCTTTCCACCCGTCATTTTTGACGGGCTTAGAGGTCAGTACTGTTATAATACAAACAATGTGTCATTCTAAGACAGTCAACGATGCACCAGAAATAAAAGATTAAAGTTGTAAATCTTGTTTTTCCAACCAATCTGTAGCATTGGAAGGTGCTATAACAAAGTCTCCGACTTTTATTTATGGCTTTACGCCTCGTCGACATGAAGGTCATTAGAGGCGGGATGAGACTGGAGACAAGGAACGGGAAGGAATTTGGCCATGGCCTTTTGAATTAAGCATCCCGCCATTCGCCTGGAGTGATTTGGGGAAACGGTGGAAGACCGAAATCTGGATGCCGGGACGGGGATTCGAACAGGCGTCCTCCCGAATGCGAGGCCAGAGCGTTAACCACTCACCTACCACACTTGGTAAAGTCTTCCAGTGAACCCTGGTACGCCCTCTCGCTACACCCAGTGACAATATGGCGGATCGTCTGTTGTGGTGAGCAGTTGTCCAACAGTGAGCCACACCGAGCATGGTTGGTTCGTATCCTGATATAGGCAGCCCATGTTTTACGAGGCAGGTCAAATGCTACTCGTGGATGATGAGCGTTAAGTAGTGACTGCCACTAATGAGACTGATGACAGCAAAGAAAGAATAAAACCAAACCGTAATAGACTGACCCTGTCTCTCTTCAGTTCTCACAGCAGCTAAATACTTAGAAATGGTGTTGCCACTTCATGCCGAGATTCAGTTTGTAGGGGATACACATCACGACAACCGGCAAGTAAAAGTAAATATATTTTACTATGTGTATTAATTGTAATACATACCATCCTTGATAGCAAGGAATAGATGGTACCACATGAGACTCGATAACAAGGAAATTTTATGTATAAATACAGAATAGTTAAATGATACAGACTTTTATTAAGGAAGCGTCAAGAGATGAGCTGCGAATAATATTTTGTTGAATATTTGGACTTATCAGAAACACGAATTCAGCATAATGTATGCTGCAGAAAAAATGTGTATTCAAGAGAAATTCATTAATATTGATCAGAACTTTGATGCTCATTTCATGTAGACAAGAGTAAGAAACCATGATTTCTGGTAAAGGAAGGTACTATTGATATAAAATATGATGCGAGAGACCACACTAGTGGTCATCTAATGCAGAAGATAAGAGGCAAAATCTACGCTCTTTGCTAGGAGTATCCATATAAATCGACAAGAGGTAAAAGAAATTATTTTATTTGTAACAAGAGACAGTTTGGAGTAGTGATTTATGTGTGATATATCTAACCCCTTAACCCTGGCCTCATTCATCAGTCGATTGCTTTCGGAAGCCGAGCAGGGATCCTCCAGTATATTCATTATTTATTTTTTCTTCGGGCTTTTTGCCTCGGTGACGTCGAGATCATTAGAGGCAGGAAAGGTCTAGCAAAAGCAACGGGAATAGATTCAGCCATGGCCTTTCGAAGAACCACCCCCCATTTGCCTTTGAGTGATTCGAGGAAACCATCGATAGTCAAATATAGATGGTCAGACTGAGTCTACGACTACCTGAATGCGATGCCAGTACGTCATTTGCGGTTGACAACAGAAATGACTGTGTGCAGCGAACGCAAAGGCATTCGGGAATGGTGTTTTGAAGGAGCCATCACAGAATTTCCATGGAGCAATTTCGAGAGTCTACGGAGAACCAAAATGTTGATGGTCGCAATGGGATTAGAAACCACGAGGCACAACCAATACACCTCACCCACCTCGTTCTGTTGAGGACGGAAAGTAGTCGGTCAAACAATGGGAGGAATTTTGTCATGACCGTCTGAAGGAACCGTCCTGGTTTTCGTTACACGTGATGGAAAACAAAAATGCTGACGGTTGAACGTGGATTCGAAGACAGGTTCTCAAGAATGCCAGCCGCTGTTACAAGATCACGCTCAGTGGTCTGCGGGGCCATCTGGCGCGTTCTACACGTGCAGTGGACGGCACGCGCGCTACTTTGTTGAGACTCGGGGGTCAGCGATATCGCCCCCCGTGGTCCGCGGGTGCTGATAGTCCCGCCGGGTGTAGAGTCCGCTTAGAGTCCGCACGGCGCGCGCAGCTAACTCGGGCGTCGCGATCGCAGCGCCCCTAGCGGCGACGCCGGGCGTCGGGGCGACACTCGCCGAGCAAAGTGCGCCAAGTCAACCTGCTCCAAACGTAACAGGTTATCGACCGTTCGCGACAAATAACATCGCTTCAAGTGGAACCCACTACCGGATTCCGTCGTTCCGGATACCGCGTCTACTTGTTACGACACGTCATCCACCGACAGCAAGACGCGACGACCAGAGGGTAGCACTGTTCGTCTGAGGAGGGCTGCCGCGTTCTGTCAACCCCCGTCTGAGATGGTGAGTACCCAGCCAGCTCGCTCGCTCAAACTACTTTGCCTCCACGCAGCCCTGTTAAACTCCACACAGAATCATCTTAGGCATCTTTGACTGAACATAACGAATTCTCTTCTGAGTATTTTTCTTTTTTTATGTTGGATAGAATTTATTTCCGGTTTGTTATCCAACAGTCCAAGCAAGTATACAGGACGTATATAGGTCATATTGGTCTTGAAAGTGTTGACCGTATGTTACTTAGAAGGAAGGAATTAGGATATAAATGTTGGGTCACACCAATGCTTGAATACGACAGTGTAGTATGGGATCCACATTTTGGGTATCAAACTGTGATAAACAAGATAAAAACATTAGAAAAGTGATTTGATTGGTAGAAGAATTCTTAAAAGGTAAAAAGCAATAAGTTAGGGTAGGAAATGTAGTATCAAAACAGGTAAAAGTAAAAACGGTAGTAGTGCCACAGATAGCGTATTGGGACCACTGAATGATTGTGTTAATGGTTTACTATCAGTAGTTAGGTTGTCTGAAGATCTCATAATGCTATATGATAGGATCAAAACTGTAGAATCCTGTGACCTGGACAGGATATCTAGCTGTGTAAGTCAATATGGAGTGAACATAAATGCAAAGAAGAGTCAGCTAATTAGATACACAGATAGAAAACTAAAGATTGAATATAATTATAAGGTGGGGAAAGAATTTTTATTGAAGACTTGAAATATAAATATTTTGGTATAACAAGCTCAATTGTGCTGGACACATTGGGCAGGCAGTAGGAAAAGGTTTCAAAATTCTTCACTTGTTGGAGAGACTGATGAGGGGATGTACGAGAGAAGTAAAGAAATTTTGTTACAAAACTTCCGTCAGACCATTGAATATGGTAGTGCATTATAGGAACATTTTGGATGTCAAACACTGGAGTTGGGGTGGGTGCAAAGGAGGGCTGCTACATTGTAACTTGAAATTACTGCAGAACATAATCAGTAATTGATGTGATAAAGGAGTTGGAGTGGGATTCATTGGAAGACAGGAGGAGGGTGAAGAGAGTCATGGGATTGTACAATGCTTATATTGGTGATGAAGCGCCGAAAAATATTACTGGAAGAATTTTGATTGACCACTCGATTTCAGACACAATGGTAATTTTTCTTTCGTGGATAAGGGAATCAGTGAGTAGAATAAATTATCTAGGGAGTGATGAATAATTTATCAAAAACGCTGAAAGAATTTAAAATTCGTAGTGTGCAAAAGTAGGCAGGTAGATGAAAGGGAGAAATGGTACCTAGCGTATTCTCCATCGCAATTAGATTAAATCTGGCATCAACTCTTTTATTTCTTCGACTGAGATCGATAAACGTTATAGTCATAATGTGCAGATGTGTACTTCCAATTTTTGGAATACGCAATTGAAACAGTGATCGCTAAAACCAAGAACTTGAACTTATATAAACTGATAACCCACTCGAAAAGTTTGTAGCATTGTTTTCACTGTATCATCGTAACCTTGTGATATATCTCACAGTCTTTCATAACGGATTAACGGATATTTAGTTTTGCACGCTCGCTTTTCAGTTAACGCATTCCCAGCACTAGAAGTAGCATTGATGTAGAGAGTAGAAATTTGTACAAATGAGGCACCCATTTTTGTAACTGTTCTTTTACGATATGCTGGATTTTCCTTCAGTGTTCAAGAGGAGTAATTTTCACTAACGTACACGTCATAACCAATAACTATCTATTGCGGCCAATATTCCTTAGCTACCAGAAATTAACAGTTGTTCGGCAATATTGTGTAGCTCCGGTCTTATAGTTTTTGTTTTAATATTCTGATCAGCCTTTGTTTCTTCAGTCATATGACTGTGCCTGACACCTGTTGCTGTCGACAGTGTTGTGTTTGTTGGGACCTTGAGTTCCGCTGCAGGACGGCTGAGGGCGCTAATAAACAGAACCGATTTGGCCGCGGAAATTTCCCGAGTAGGTCGACGTCACTGTGTTTTTGGCTGGCGTACCGCATTCCAACAAAGCGAGTGTAACTTAAAGTTTTGACGCCTGACCTTTACACTGCCAGAAACAAGTGATGGAAATGTACGTGTATTACGGTAAATATGAAAAACAAACGGGACAAGATTTAAAATCTTCTATTGTGCTTATGGCCGAAATAAGGCTCGTGTTATCAAGAAATGAAGTGCTTAGAACAGCATTTTAATTTTATTCCAATACCCTATCAACTGCCCCCTACTAACTACTCTATCTATTGCGGAATATTTTGTGTCCAATGTGTTCAGATTTCTTATCGTTAGTGAAATATACACAAACAATAGTATAAGCCAGATTCTATATGCCTGATGAGATTTATAGACAGTACTATGAAACGTAACTTCAGTGTCAGCGTGTTGTAATGCACCCTACTGTTAAAACATACAGATAAACAGGGTAGCCATTCCGTTTCATCTTGTAACAACTCTCTTAAAATAACTTTCTACTCTAGTAATAATACAAATGCGAAAGTAAATCTGTCTGTTTGTTATGTTTTCACTACTAAACATATCTTGACCAAATTTGCCAAGGACATACTATATATCATTAGGAAGGACTTAGCATGCTTTTTTCTGGGTAAATAACATATTTTATCATGAAATTTTGAAACGCAACTGAACGGTGACAGAAAGACGGATATCGTGTGTAATGTTATATTGGTCGCTCAAGCTTTACTTCTGTCGCAGTCAGTTTGTACTATGTATGTTTACGGCTTCCCCACCACAATATCCATCAAATTTCAGGTAACTACCAGCTTTCTATATCGAATTACCTATAAAATCCTAAGTCGCAGGTAACAGCTAGTGCGGAAGTACACGTGTTAACACCTGAAGGTAACTACAACCTTTTCCTGTTTTTCATTTAGAAAATTTTCTGACCTTCGCCACAAAGTAATTTGCGCTTCTTTTTCCCATCCCATCTCATTTTCTCAGCTGTTTCGTTTTACCTTGAAGTTTATAACTCCTCCAACATAAAGCTTCCGTATTTCAATGAGGACTGGTAAATAAGGTGTCTGACAGTTTTGATTCTTGGTACCGGAGTTAATTTTTACATTACCCCAAACCATTCTGCACGTACAGGAAAGCTTTGCTCTGTGCTTGTTGAGCAAACTAAGATATACAGTCGTTCAATTCCTCGTAATATGTATACTCTACACATAGTAGTACAATCGAGCTTAGTGGTTAAGCGTCTGACTGGCGGTTGGAAGATCCGCGGTTCGAATCCTTGTCTCGGCGGGGATTTTCATTGGCCCATAAGCTTGCTGTGTAATGTGAAGTACGTCGGAAAGCTTCCGTGGTTCGGATTCCACGTTAAACTGTCGGTCCTCTTAACCCGACAGGTTAAAGCGGCAACGACAGGGGAGGAATGCACAGTCGATAGAAATCCTGTCACCAAGTCATTACGACCACACAGAATTATTATTGTAGTAGCATAACCGGGTTAGGTGAGATGTTGACGTAGGTTAACTGCTAGGCAATTAGAAACTTTGTCAATTGGATAGTCAAATAATATTATTGATTTCCCGGATTATTCTAAATGCCCATTATAACTAAGCAACGGAGACCAAACCGGACCTTCCATATTTTAATAATCATCTCCAATTTCTTGTGTAAAAATGTTAGCAAGTCATTAATATGTGTGAGTGGGGACTTTCCCGGCGTATCGATGCAACAAAATCTTCTCGGGTGTCCAGCCGGATGGTGGTGTAAAATCACGACGATTTGACATCTGACTCTGCTGTATTCATCAGGTATCTTGTAGTTGTTCTCAGCTGACTTTCTCTGCCTCGACAGCTGTCGAAACGTCGTGTTTTTACACCATCATCAAAGTCATTAATAGTTAAATCTGAATAATCGCCAGTGGATCGGGAAAGTACAGCGGTACCTGGTTCGAATCCTGGTGCCCACGTACCGGTTTTTAGGCTGTTTTCCGCAGACAACTAAGAGAATGCTGGGTTGTTCCCATTAAACATTCAACAAAAAAACTACTCTGATGACATTGAACATATTTACATGTTTCGCTTTTAGATGGCACCCAATTGACTTCTCACTTAGTTTTTTTTTTCACAATATTTCATGTGGGAGAATGTGCAGTTTTCAGCCGGAAGGATAAACAGTGCCGCACTTCCTTATACTATTATACCCAACGACTATGTCCGCTCCCCGGGGGCTGGCTGCGAGTGGGTGTGGCTGCAAGATTGTCCATATCCGGAAGTACAATTTAGAACACTTCGATCATACTCCCTTCCTTTCAAACCAGCCATCATTCCATTCACGTTTTACCTGATGTTACAATGATTACTGTTTCGAGACATATCTGGAATACACGTCATTTGAATTCTTTGTTCGTCGCAAGGGGGCGTCCATTAATTTCGTGAGTTGAAATAGGAGGGGGGGGGTCCGGTGAAAGTTCACGAAACCTCACCAAGAGGGGGAAAAGGGGGGGTCAACGGAAATCTCGCGTGAGGTTTAGAAATTCTTGAAGTATGGTAGAGGTAAAAGAAATGGTCTCAAGAACTACGAGGTCGATTAGCAGGGGGGTCATTTTAGAGGGGGGGGAGGGGTTCGACCATATCTCACCAAAAATCACCAGACGGGTAGGGGTCTGGAATTCCGGAAAAACATAGAACGTAATTAATGAACTCCCCCCCCCCCCCCAAGTTGCACTAACCTGTCTAGAGTAAACATGGAGTCACATCGCAGATATAGACTCCAGAAGAGCTAAGGAAATAAAAATTACCTCACGGGAACTTGTGGGTGATTCCTAGAATCACACTGATGTCAATCTTTTTCTTAGCTCTTTTGGTAAAAGCCTCGAACTTCAACTTAATGTCGTAAATCCTGCATTTCAAACAGATAAAAGTGTGTAGGTACTATTTTAAAATTTTTGTACATAGTAAATTTGTAATGGCTTAGGAGAATTATATCAAGCGTGGAGGGTGAGTGGTAACGCTGTTGCCTCGCATTCGGGAGGACGCGGGTTCGTATCACCACCCGCCCATCCTCATTTAGGTTTGCCATGGTTTCCCGAATTTAATCGAGGCGAATCAAACATCTACATCTATACTCTGCAAATCACAAATACTGTGGGTGTCAGAGGGTGCAAAGCACCAATCCTAATTCTGTGCATTCCATCCCGAACAGAACGAGGAAAGAAGGAATACATAAATGAATCAGTA
The DNA here is from genome assembly GCA_031002005.1 of Vandiemenella viatica. Taxonomy (NCBI): domain Eukaryota; kingdom Metazoa; phylum Arthropoda; class Insecta; order Orthoptera; family Morabidae; genus Vandiemenella; species Vandiemenella viatica. The sequence goes on from JARYHS010011408.1 coordinate 198,502,363, forward strand.
CGGCATCTTATTTCTCTAATCTTATCCCTCCTGTCATTGCGACCTAAATAGGTTGGCGGAAGAAGTATTTCGTTGCACTCTTAACTTAAAGATTTTCGCATATTCTCCAGCAAATTCAAACGAAAACGACGTCGTCTGTCCGCCAAACAATCCCAGCCCAACCCACGAATCAGCTCTGTGACACTTACATAAGGACTGTAATTAGCGGTCACGAATCGTGCGGCTCTTCTCTGTACCTTCTCCAACGTATCAATCAATCACTTGCAATACGGATCCCAAATTGCACAACAGTATTCCAAATGCGGACGCACTAGTGTTTTGTACGCTATTTCCTTTGTATGAGCATAACAACTTCTCAAAATATCGCCTCTAATCACATCGAAATTGACGAGAGATACAGCCATAAGTAAACAAAAGTAGAATCACGTGATTCTACGTAAAACATTATCCGAAAAAATTCTTCTTATTTAATTCTATTCATAGTTTACTGCAGCACTGTAATGTTTAAACAGATCAGGCGAAATTAACTCCCACTAGTGGATTATCCGCTGGAATCATTTCTTTTTTTTTTATCTGCTTAACTTCTCTCTAACAGCGAGGTCTTTAGAGACGGGAAAGGATGGGGGGCAAGGAATGGGAAGGAATTCGGCCATGGCCTTTTGAAGGAAGCATCCCGGCATTTGCCTGAAGTGATTTGGGAAACCATGGAAAACCCAAATCTAGATGCCCAGACGGGGATTCAAACCGCCGTCCTCCTGAATGCGAGATAATTTCTTAAAATCCGACCTTATTTAAGAATGATGGATGGTTTCTACGGAAATTATCAAACATTTTAGTTAGTGAATGCAAACACTGAGGTACTGGCTTGGGAGCGTTGTGCTGGTTAAGGATGGATTCTGGACTAACGTCCTCGTTTCCGAGATATCAGCCTCGTTACGTCAGGCTGACAGATGTTTGTTTATCAGTCTTCGCTTGTAACAGGGACAGGCTTGTCTTGTTAATGCTGTGCCCTGAGATGGATTTCCGTGTGTCATACATGCTTCCTCTGCCTACAACAAAGATTTGTTTTTGGTACAGCTATAAAATACCACATTTTTATTCTATCGGAAATCATATAAGCTCACGAATTTGTGTTTAAATTAAAATCAAAGTTTCTGGAATATACCCCTTTCTGTATTTCAGTTTAAAATATTTCTCTCATCGCAATACCATACTATCAGTATCTATTGATAAATAAATAACGCCAAAGTAATTGGATGTTTTTGCATTTATTGGCCTCCCGAACACATTTTACTTCTTTTGCAGAAGCATCTTCAGCGGGTTCTCCTGGTAATTACGTACACATGTTATAATTGGGTGACGTTGTTGTGTTTTGTACAATGGAATTAGTATCTGAATTATAATCTATAGAACCTTATATTTCTAACAAATAATATGTGCATTTGTGTGTGTTGTGTTATGAATGAGTGAGTTCTTCCGCTGTCCTGACAAAAAATTGATTAAAAACTGCGTGTTTCGTTTTGTTTTGTCATTAGCACTAATATTTTCGAAATTAGTTAAGTACAAAAACATTACATTCAGTAAATACTGGATTATACGACAGCTAAAGTATTTCGGCACAATTTCCAGTTAGGTTAAAGTATTTCGATCAAAAATGCGGTATGATACTTATTCATTAAATGTGGTTGGCAACCCTAGTTAGCATGTTAATATTAGAATACTCTCAGTATTTAGTTGCGGTATCCGTCAGCGTTAAGTTGTTCCTCTTTCTGTGAGGATGTTGTTTCCTGTGACTGTATGCAGCTGTCTGGCACGTGACCAAGCCACACACTTGGCTCTCACGTGATCTTCACGTGTCGCACGCTAAAAACAGAGGCCCCATAGCGAGCATTCTCTGACCTAAAAAGTTTAAAATTAAAGTACAAAACAAAGGCTGAAACAGATACTCGAGGGAAACCAGTGTGGATGTTAGAGAAAAGAGCTAGTTAGGGCCTACTTGTTTCTTGAAACCAATAAGCTGACTTTGTTCCGTGTCATTATCAAAAGTTTTAAATGTCATATTTTTTCAATAAAGAATTTGACAACTGCAGTAATTTGGGGCTTATACAGTTTATTTGTAAAATGTACACGGATTCATTTGATAAGACGTATTATGAGGGCTATAGTTTCTTATTCATGTAACACTTTACAGTAATAGGCATCAGTTAAGTATTAATAAAGAATGAAGAAAATAAACTAAGGGAATACAACTATGAACAAACGCAGATAAGATCACTATAGAATGCCTTCCTTTTGCAGATGACATGGTATTGAGAATGCTCTAGAATAAATTACAGAATCAAGCAGATAAAGTAGGATTGCAAATATCATTGAAAAAAATACAAATACGAAAAACATTAATATCGGGATGTTGTGGATCATTTTCCTCAATTGCTGATAATATTAATAAATAAATTACGCCAAAGTAATTGATTTTGGCGTAATTTATTTATTAATAAACGAAAAACATTATTTATGACATACCACCAATCCAACGCAAAATCTTAAAGTTAATAACAACACAGTATCTAAAAGAAATCGCTTCAAATATCGTGGAGAATATATATAGAACAACGCAAGAGAAAAAGAAGAAATAAAACATACTGTTCTAAAAGTGAAGAAAGCATTTCATTAACAAGAAACATATATAATTTTTTTTTAATCACTATCTTGGGTAAAAACTAATGCACTATCAAACACATGTTAGACAAGAAGTATTTTTTTCTGCGGAAACACTTAAACTAAACAGAACTGGAGATCTTAAAACAATAGAGAAAATCCAAAGAAAAATTTTAAGAGAAATGCTAGGCTTTAAATCAATAATGATCAATAAATATCAAAGTAAGAAATATATTTTAGAATTGAAAAACTATCAGATGGAATGAGGGGGGAAAAAACTACAGTTCTATGGGAACATAGAATGAAAAACGAAAGATTAACCAAATAGAAATTTGACTTGATACACAGCTACAAATGCAAGCTCACATGGTTCCATGAAGTAGAAAAAGGTATGTAAATTACTAGAATCAACACTGACTCACTAAGTGACAAACGCTTTTTATAAGCTAAACTCTCAAATTAGGTTTTGAGAAAAGAAGTAAAAAATCAACCAGTTGAAGAAAGCGGACACAGGAAGAGAATGCAAGACACTCGCACTGGATGAAAGAAGTGTGGGTGCAAAGAAGACAGAAGATTAGTAGGCATAAACATAGTTGATCTATGGCACCCTCTAAAAGGGTTATTTGAAGAATGAAGATAACGTGACGTCGAACGATCAAATTGATTCAATGTTAATTTTTATTTTTTTAAGTTTATAAGCAAATTTTGTTTTATTATATAGTGCTCTGCAAGAAATTTCTTCAGTTTTTTTTTTTTTTTACTGCTTAACGTCTCCTATAACAACTAGGTCTTTAGAGACGGGAAAGGATGGGGGCAAGGAATGGGAAGGAATTCGGCCATGGCCTTTTGAAGGAAGCATCCCAGCATTCACCTGGAGTGATTTGGGGATACCATGGAAAACCCAAATCTGGATGCTGGGACGGGGATTCGAACCGCCATCCTCCCGAATGCGAGGCCAGAACGCTAACCGTTACACCACCACGCTCGGTAAATTTCTTCAGGTCTTCGGGAGTTTTCCCTTTGTAGAAGACGTTAAAAGAATGTATGTTTCTACTGTCATTCTTGGCCGACTAAAAGTATATCCAGCAAAACAAATATTAAAAGTATTTATGCCTTTTTCAGCCATCAAATTAAAATCAAGTTGATGTTTCTAAAATTTGAATTGTCAGTCTTTTTTTATAGGGATCGTGATCTAACACTAATTAACTATCGTAAAGACGAAGTTGATGCGCGTGCATGCTATCTTATTAAAACCGCAGCTACCGAGCGTGGTGGTGTAACGGATAGCGTTCTGGCCTCGCATTCGGGAGGACGGCGGTTCGAATCCCCGTCCGGGCATCCAGACTTGGGTTTTCTATGGTTTCCCCAAATCACTCCAGGTGAATGCCGGGATGCTTCCTTCAAAAAGGCCATGGCCGAATTCCTTCCCATTCCTTACCCCCATCCTTTCCCGTCTCTAAAGACCACGTTGTTAAAAAGGGACGTTAAACTGTTACAAAAAAAAAAAAAAAAAAAAACCGCAGCTGCGATAATTGCAGTATGGAATCGTTTCATTGCCCGACAGCCGATATCTCTTTGATTGATGGGTGTTAAGGTGCGGGTCAATATGAGTAATGTGTCGGTCAAAGACTTCGTCCGATCTAGGTCGGAAGTACGGCAGCATTTATTTTCAGGTTACCAGCTATATATATTATATCCAAAGAGAGAAACAGGGGTTCGGTGCAGTCATACAATAACTTCTGTGTCCTTATATTAGGTTCAAGTGTAAACTTGTGACGATGTATTGGTTCCACATATATAGTGATAAACGCAACTTGGACCACGAATAAAATTAATATTGCTAACAATTATATGAAAGATTAATAAACGCTATTTTATTAATTATGTCACCTTGTCTGTTATCCTGACGTCAAGAGACATGCCTTCGTTACTAACAGCGGCCAAAGATCTTGCAATCAAATCCCGTGTAAATGAATAACTTTCATTTAGCTAACTATCCGCGAAGAAATTAACTGTCAATACACTGAAAGAAAACTACGTATTGTGTATAATTAACATATTAATTATTAGTTTCTGTTTATTTGTTTATATTCGACTGATGCAGATGTTTTTGTTAAATTCTTTGCCAGTATATATATTTAAAAAAAAAGCTTTAATTTTCGAGCAGCAATGCTAGTGTAAGTTTGTATTATCTTTTAATTAAATCTGGATCAGAATTACAACTGTCATTTCAAATTACAGTAGAGGGTATGAGTAGTGTTGCAAACTGAAAAAAAACAAAATGTTTTTTTTTCAACTTTTTGAAAAAAAACATGAAAAAAAACCTAGCACCCGTGTTTTTTTTCTAAATTTTGTTTTTTTTCAGAAAATAATATATTTCATAAATTATAGTTTTATTTAAGGAACTTCCATTTTACAAGTGTGTTTTAAGTCTTACTGAATCATATAATGTCTAACATAATGATTCATAAGTGTATCTATATAGGTAACATAATTTTATTCATCCTCTATGTCAGTACCACATTCACTAGTATCAGTAATACCAACACTAGTTCGGTCGGTGTCGGAATTTTCTGTCTCTTCTTCTGTCTCCTCTAACTTCAGAAATAGTTAAATTTTCTTTTACTGGTTGTTCTTATATTGTACGCAAAAGATTTTCAGATTGAAATTTTAAATTGTGAGCAAAGTACACACTGTGCATAAAGACTGCGCCAATAGTTCTGTATTACGGTCTTTTAAGTTTGAATTAAAATCGATTATCATACAAAATAGGAGCTTTATTTCTTTTCAATCGTTTGTTTACACCAACGGTTGCAAGGAAACGATTCATAATTAGGGACCGTGCACAAATTACGTGGCTCGGTCCAGAGGGAGGAGGGGTTAGCTGGAAGGCTACTCTGGGCTACGTAAGGAGAGGGGGGGGGGGGTTCCGAGACAGGCCACGTAACTTTCCTTTCGTAACATTTTTCACAGTTAAAATGAGGAACTGATCTCACAACAGCATGTGAGTATTTATTTCCCTCAGTTAATTAAACCCGTATGTAATTTACAATAGTCTGACAAGAGAAAATAGTACAAATGTCCTTCTGGAATCAAAACGGAAGAAAGCTATATGCTTCGTGAACGGGGGGGGGGGGGGGGGGGGGTAGGCAAAAGCCACGTAGGGCTACGTGGGGGTTCACAGGAGGCCAAAATGAAGCTATGTGGTTTATGCACGCTCCCTTACTGACAATTTAATGAGTCAGTACCACTATACTCTGAGAGTTAACAAGTATACGAATATAAGGAAAGTCCAATAAGGCAAAAAACCGTGGATAAATTTTAAATTCCTAATTTTTTTCAAAGATCTATAGTTAATTTTTTAGGGCTGGCAGCACTATTTCAAATAGCAAGTATCAATCCAAACAATGGGGAATGGGGATTCCTTCTCGCGCAACCTAGTCTCTTCGGGAAATCCCCGTTCTTAAAGAAAATTTCAGTCAATTTAGTCAATATTTCAATTTTTTTTTCCTACTGAACCAGAAAAATATAGTAGATTTTAACTAAGATAAGTACTTAGAATAAACTCTAAAACAGTCATTTTAAACGATAACTGCCTTACTAATTTGAGATTTAGTAGTTGTGAAAAAAAACGTGTTCCTGAAAAAAACATGTTTTTTTTCAAAGTTTTTTTCATGTTTTTTTTCAAGCCAGAAAAAAAAACCGTTTTTTACAACACTAGGTATGAGTAATGTAATTTAAGTTTTAAAAAAATAATTAATATGGTTTTCATGAGCACCGTGTCCCTGAAATTTTACTGCGTTCCTATGAAAGTAGTTCCACTTTAATTGCAATCTATGCGGCCTGGATGGAGATTAAAACAAATATTACGCGGCATAACGCAAGTTGTAAAGGTTTATTGTGTTTCGCTTACAGTGACGCAATATTACTGACGTTATAATATCAGAGGCAAATAAGCAGTTCCAACTGTGTTGCGATGTAAACCAAAACCTAAATACGCACAATAAAGCAAAACCAGGGTCACCAGCGTTATTAATAACATTTGTTTTTAGTTAAGCAAATGGGAAGAAATTATTTGAACACTCCATTCGCTCCGTATTTTTAGAAGCGCTTAGAAGCTAGTTAGTTTCGTAAACAGATAAAAGTTACAGTAAAGAAGTATACAAAAAACACAATTCAGAAACACACGTAATAACATTATCACCCAGCTACAATGAACACTCCCACAACGTAAATAAACGTAATTTAAAAAATCACCTACAATAGTAGATATCTATGGACGATAAAACAACTACATCGAACGAATATAAATACACAATAACCAATTAATATCTTAATTTAAACGAAATGCATACGGTACTTTCCTCACTGTTAATTTTTTCACAGTTGCTTAACTAAACGGAGCTATTACTAAATAACGCTGATGACGTCGATTTTGTATTAACATCTCTGGCCGTTGTTGATCCCGAAACGAAAGCCTGGCGCCACAGCCTGACAGCCAAGTAGCTATAGAGGTGAACAGTTGTTTACAGACGCGGTAAGTCAGCGATATTATTACAAATGATTGGTACAAAATAAGTTTTGATATCGTCTTTTGTTGAAATTAAATGTTTATCGCCTTCAATTAGCAGTCTTGATTAATTTTTACTGTTAATGCACTTTGTAATTATGTTATTGCGGCTGGTGTCCATCAGGCTGAACAAATCGAATCTTTTCACTTACATATTACTTCCGAAACGTGATTAAAGCGTCAACTAGGGGGGCGGGGGAAAAAGTATGGGTTTAATATTTCCTCGGCTCTGTACCGAATGAAATAAGATTCTAGTTGCAATCAGATAATTATTGTTTGACTTGACCCAGGTCAAAACCTGCCTCTACTACTGCTCACAATCCAATATTTTCTGCATCATAAATCCGTCCTGAGCTGTAGTATAATAACTTTCACAAGCCGTCATATCTTAATGTGTGAACTAAACAAGATTAGGAACATGAAACCTTCCGTTAGTAAAAATCATTTAATAGGTAACCCTGCGAATACAGACACGGTTTACGGTAAACAATGAATAAACTTTTAACTGTCGAAAGATTTTATTATGAT
>JARYHS010011408.1:198511118-198707641 GCA_031002005.1 Vandiemenella viatica
TTCGGCGTCATTCTCCAGGCCCTCCTGGTCTTGGTTGACGACGCCCTCCAGTTCGACTCGGCGGGCAGCGAGACGCCGTCGGGCGCTTGGTGACGTCAGCATGGACGCTGCGGCGAGGCGCTCGGCTAGTTCCAGGGCCTCCCGCATGGAGCGCGGTACCGCGGCTCCAGCAGGTAACCCCACAGCTTCTGCCATGGCTACAGCCGGAACAATGACCTTGCTGGTATCAAAGAGCCTCCCGTTCTGTAAGTTTTCTGTGATTAGCGTAGACCGTCAAATTGTCTGCTTTTTTTCTCGCAGGTGATTTACTTTCACTCTGCTATATAATACGTGGATATCAGTTGGTATGATTACGGAGCAGTTAAATTGAAATATCCTTTCTTAGCTTTCCTTCAATCTATTAGGTCGTGAGTTGGCGCCAGATTTTTTTAGTTTATTTGTAGATAAAAAAGGTTCTATGTTAACAACTTCTTATCTGAGAAATCTGTTTCGACAGACTTTTTCCACTATCCAAAACTTCCCTGAGTAACACACCTGCCTAACACAGGGGAAGTATATTGAGTTCTTTGTTTTTACACTGACTTTTCTGATTGACAACGTTCCTTACTACACTGCTGTCTTTGCTGTAGAATCTTTTTCAGTTTAAAATTGTTACTGCATATGTCTTTTTTTCTTAACTGAGTTCAATTTGAGTTTGTTTCTCTTGAATTTTATGTTTTAACAGACATTTTTCACTGTCCAGAAATTTCCCGATTACAATACCTGTCTAGCATCGGGGAGGTATTGTGTATACTTCTTTGTCTCAATTAAAGTTGCGTTATATGTAAATCGTTGCACTGTGTTTTCTGGTTGACAACTGTCCTTATCTCACTGCAGTCTTTTCCCGTAAAATCTTCCTCAATTTAAAATTATTACTGCATACGATATTTCATGTGAATTGCGAGTTCATTCAACGTCAGTTTCTCTTGTATGTTACTTTTTTCACATTCAGTAGACGGTTGCCGATGTCCCAGAATGTTTGGTATCAGATCTCGGAAACAAAAGACGAAAACAGTCCACTCCTACACGATGTACAGTGTATTGCCAATGTTCGGGATGATGGAAATAAAAAACTTCCAGCACAATGGAATTTCTAACTTGCCACGGTGTTTGATATCAGATCATGGAAAATGACAAACGAAAACAGTCCATACAGATGCGATGAGAGGAAGTACAGCGTATTGTCAATGTTCCCGTTAATAGAAATAAAATACTTGCAGCACTATAAAAGTTTTCACTTACCACGATGTTTGGTATCAGATCATGAAAAATGACACAAAAAGATTCACACCCGTATGATGAAACTGCAGGGTATCTTGAACACTGTTTGATGGAAATAAATTAGTGCGACGGTGAGCGTGATGGTGTCTACGGAGAGACTTGCAGCCTCTGTAGTGGATGAGGCGGCGGCTCGTCCCTGGGTTGGAGCCTTCTTCTGTGCTGCTGTGGTCTGCGCCGGATCTGATCCATGCGGCGGAGCGGCTGGCGGTGTCTGTCTGTTTGGCCGGCTGTGAGAGCGCGCGCGAGACTCGCGTTGACGAATGTTGCGCGCGAGGCGAGTCGCCGGCTTTAGTAGCGGCCTCGCAGGCTGCGGCCGCGGGAGGGGGTGGCAAGGCCAGCGCCCCGGGCCACGCCGTCCAGCAGGTGTCACAGTGACGGATGGTCACCGTACTCCTCCACGAGTGAGGATTAGTCACCCGACGAGCTATCAATTACGAGAGTGGTTTTTAGTTCCTGATGTCCTTTCGGATCACTTGGCAGAATACTGTTCAACAAAAGTAGTTTTTTGCCTCAAAATAGCCATTCGCTATTAATCTTCGCTTACACAACACTAATTCTGAGCTACCGATGTAACATTACAGAGCACTATCCGTCTGTCTTTCACTGTTCAAAAGTAATAACTGTGAAAGTCGCCCGTATGATACAGTTCACAGCCTAGCCGCTAGATAGCACTAGCACATATCACAGAGATATTAATAAACTGCTTACTGGAGTCGACTTTTGTTATGCACCTATTACACTAAACAAAAAAAACTATTGAAACATATCCTATTACAAACCTCCAACCTTACTATTCTACATCTACATATATACTCTGCAATTCACAAAATTGTGGGTGGCGGAGGGTGCTCAGCACCAAAGCTAATCCCTTTGTTGTGTATTCCAATCCCGAATGGTACTAGGGAAAAAAGAATTCATATAAGGATCAGTACGGAACCTTATTTCTCTAAGCATAACTTTACTGTCATTCCGACTCAAATAGGTTGGTGGACCAAGTATTTCACTACACTCGTAAGTGAAAGTGGGAGTATACGTGTTTACCAATAAGTTTAAACGAAACGTGCGTCGTCTATCTACCAGAGACTCCCAGCCCAGTCTATTAATCAGTTTTGTGACGCTTTCATAAGGACTGTAGCAAGCGGTCACTACACTTCTCCGTACTTTCTCTATACTGTCAATCAACCCTTTACGAAACGGATCCCAAATGACACAACAGTAGTCCAAATGTGGACGCGCAAGAGATTTGTACGCTATCTCCTTTGTGTGTTCAATACAATTTTTCAAGATTCAACCTAGGAATCGCAGCCTAGAATTAGCTCTGCCTACTAACGAATTAATGTGTAAATTCCATTTCATGTTCCTTTGTACTGTTACTCCCAAATGTTTCACAGAATCGACCATATCAACAACTGAACTGTTTACCTCATATTTCTGAACAATCTGTTTCATTTTGTTAGTTATGCTCATTGTCTTGCGCTTTTTACAGTTTAGTATAAGTTGTCATTCAGCGCACCATGCCAAAATAACATCCAGATTACGCTGAATTTCTAAGCAATCGGCCGAATAACCTCATCATTATCAAACAATCTAAAAATGCTTTCCACTGTGTCTCCGATATAGTTTATAAAAACTAAGAAAATAAGTGGTCCTATTAACCACCTTGAGGTACACCCGATGTAACATCTAGATTAGAAGAACTTTCTCCTTCAACGACGACATACTTCGAGCGACCATTTAGAAAATCCTTTATCCATTCACAAAGCTGATCCGATGTACCGAACGCTCGAAGCTTCGCTAAAAGGCGGTTGTGTGGCACAGAGTCAAATGCTTTCTGAAAATCTATTAAAAAAAAAAAAAAAATGCATCTACTTGTGAACCTTCATCAATAACTTTCATTACGTCGTGTGTAAATAGGACCAGCTGTGTTTCACATGATCTTACCTTCCGAAATCCGTGTTGATTTGTTGTCAGCAAATTATTTTCATCTAGAAAATTCATAATGTTCGTGCATTCTCCATAAATCTACAACAAACAGATGTTATAGATACGTTTGTTTCTAGTGTCACTTCGATCACCTTTCTTGAAAATCGGTTAGTTTTCGAAATTTCATAACAAAACATGTTAATTGTCCCAAAAAAGTATGCTATGTTCTTTCTGAAGATACAAAGAATTTCCTTGTCAAATTTCAAGGTTTGTTTAGCCGTTGTAAGGTACAAATGAGACGGAGACACAGTTGCTTTTTCATTTATAATATTAAGCGCAGATTTCAGTCCTAGAGTCAACAAAGGTACCTTTCCTGCCTGAAAATAGCTATTTGCTATTCCAATAGGGTTAGAAAACACTACTTCAACCTTTAAAATGGTTAGTTGCCTCGTAGTTTCAAGATATCTACCTAAGGGGATTTTCGTAAAATGTAGGTAAACCTCAGTTTTGTTTTTGAATAACCTGTCATAGAGTACAACAAAAGTATGTTTAGTGCCTGGAAATAGCTACTTGCTACTAAATTTGGCTTACAGAACACCAATTCAACCTTTGAAATAGCCTCTTAGCCCTTGGATTGAAGATCTTGCATTTTTGCCTATAGGTTATTTGTAAAATGTAGAAGAATTTCAGTTTTGCTATTGGTTAACCCGTCACAGAGTCAACAACGGTATATTTCCTTACTGAAAATAGCTATTTGAGAAACTTGGTCTTTAAAATCGCTTGTTAGCTCTTAGTGTGAAGATATTTCATTTCCATGAGATTTTTGTAAAATGTATGATAATTCCAGTTTTGCTATTAACAAATCCGCCATAGAGTACACGATAATATGTTTCTAACCTGAAAATAGCTATTTACTATTTAACTTGGCTGTCGAAACTAATTAAACCATTAAAATAGCTTTTTAGCCCTAGTTTCAAGATCAGGCATTTCTGACAGTGGGATATTTGTAAAACATAGAGAATTTTAATTTTTGCTATTGGCTAACCTGTAACTGATACAAACCTGAAAGGCTTTTTAAAAGATAAGACTTTACGCCAGTGAATTGTTTTTAGCAATTTATTAACATGCATGCTGGAAAACTTATCATTTTTTACTGTCTAAAATATGGTGTCCGTATATTACCGCTTGTGATACTATATGTAAGTTGATATACAGGAATACCATACATAGCATATACTTAAATCCGTCCATTAAGCGAAAAAGATGCGCTTAGCCTTAACGGCGGAAAAAACGTTGATTAAAAGAACTTTGCGATTCAATGAAGTCTTTCCCGTGATCGCCATATTTTCAATCACTACTGCCACGCTGTTCGGCCATCTTTAGGTATTGACACTGGAAATGAGACTTGAGGATGTGGCTATTAATAGTTAAAAACTAGGATGATTTTTTTTTTATTACACTGAGTATAATGTGAAAATTAAAGTTTGTATTTTAGTCAGATCAGGTCAAGCTGTAGTAACCTTTGACATTAAAAACTGGAACTATTCTAGAATCGGGATAATACGCTAAAAACGATCACAGGGTTACATTATTTGATGTAAATAAACCGATTGTTCAGTTTGTAGCATTTTTTTCTGTTACCCATTGGAAATGAACGGAAGACAGATAGAAATTGATTGATAATATATTGTCCTGCCGACGTTGGTACCGATTTTATGTTCCACGCATGAATAAAAGTGCTAAATAAGTGACGAACTCGTCATGTTTGAAGAATGTTTCCGTTATCGAACAAGTTTCTTTAAAGGTCGTTGGGGAGACAATGGGAGTGATTGTAATGTGAGAGTGTAAGATGGTGGTAATGAATGCGGGACGTCTTAGATAACAGCTTTTGTTACGTTGTTGGTGTGTAGGCGCGTTGCAGATGGCTTCCTGGTCGTTTTTCTTGAACTGTGACCACAAGGCGTGTGAGTAGTTGGCCGTAAAAGTCACCAAAGATGATTGCATTCTAGAGAAGCAATTCGCGGTACGCACCAACTTGGGTGTTCAACCAAGCGCATTATCTCTGCGATCTGGACACTGGGTTTTGTACAAGGAATTGTTGTTTACATTTGGGCTCCGATATTGAATTGTGATGAAGTGCACGCTCCGGTGTCAATTTCCTCGTCAACTAATTACCCCCTTATTATTATTTAATTACTAACTCGTATGCTTTAAGTGTTAAATTGCTCCTCCTATCTACTTTCAGCATTTACGAATTTTAGTTTTAAATTTTTTCAGCGTTTTCTAAATTATTCGTCACTTAGTAATGTAGTCCAATCCTTGACACCCTTATCCACAAAAGAAAATTTTCCCAACCTTTAATCCACGATATCGTGTGCCAGCTTATACCCATGGTCATCTTTTCCCCGTTCCATTCACTACGCCTAATTCTTCAACCAATGTTCTCCCAGCCCCCCTCCCCCCCGGCCAAGTCTCATCGCCAACATACGCCTTGTACACTCCCAGTTCTCTCTTCACTCTCCTCCTGTCTTCCAAAGACTCCCAATCCAGTTCCTTTATCATATCAGTTACTGACTGGGTCCTGCGATAATTTTAACAAACAAATCTAACTGCTCTCCTTTCCACGCCCTCCAACTCCTGTATTTGATAGCCAAAATGTTGGTCCCAAACTACACCATCGTATTTAAGCAATGGTCTGTCCAAAGTTTTCTAACCGAACTCATAGTTTTAATTTCTGAAATTTATCCATGAAATGTAAATGTTAGCCGCCGCATGTTTCACAAACAAGAATTTTGATGAGGTGGACTTAAGTTGATACAAGCATTAAATCAAACCTAATCGAAGCCTGATGATCATATTGAACGTATAGATTCACCCGACTCAAAGAGGAAGTCTTTGAACCGAAAACACGTTTGCATGCTATGGTCCCATGCTTGATATTATCTTCTTACTGGTCACAAATGTTTGGAGCTGCCTCCAAGGCTCTTGAGCTTCTTTTTAACAGAATAGTTTGGAACTATTAAGTCTTCGGCACTTGCTTTTTATAGTTCTGCTGTTGATCTGAATTGTTTTATTTTGTATAACTTAAAATAAATCTGAAAATTCCCAGCTTAGTAAAAATATCTTTGCGATGTAGTCTTCGTGGATTCGTAGCGAACATGCTCTGTCTCTTTAACAGGTATCTACTTCTGGTATCTTCGAAAAGCGTATATGCCTGGTGTAGATGGCACAGCAAGTGTTTGAAACGATGATTTTTTTATAACACTTTCCGGCTGTAAAACTGGAAAGAATATTTGACTCTGATCTTATGGAACATCACCATTCACACAACTTGTTTTGGTGAACTTTGAGTGATTGTTATGATTTCTTTGTTTCGGCGTATGGTAACAAGAAGGAACTGTCTTGTGCGGGAGAGAGTAGAAATATATGTGGTCCGTTTTCTTTTAAGAAGAATCTAAATGGGAGAACACTATATAACGAGTTATTAATTTTTAAGGAACTTATCAGAAAACGAAAATATAAAGCATTGTAACTACACAGTAAAGTGAAGTACGATTTCGTGGCAGGAAGGCTTTTTATGGCTTTACGCTTCGTCGACATCTTGGATATTAGAGGCAGAAAGTACGTGGGGTAAGGAGCGGAGAGGAATTCGGCCATGGTCATTTTGAAGGAACCATCCCGGCATTAGCTTGGAGTGATTTTTGAAAACCATGGAAAACCGAAATCTGGTTGACCGGAAAGGGATATGAACATTGCGTCCTTCGAAATTCGAGGCCCGAACGTTACCGCTCACCAACCAAAATTGCTTTTCGTAGTGCATTTCTAAACAAATAGGATGAATAGAAGTAATTTTTTCAGCAAAACCAGAAGCGCAATTTTTAATTTAATTTGATTAAAAATTTAACTCCAAAGGAGGGATTGCTCCGGTGGCAATTTCTCTACACACCCATGCACATTTAAAATTGAAATTAGTAGAGGGGAAAATAAATGAGAAAAGGAAAGGGGAAAAATCCCTTTGCTTTTCTCATTTATTTTCCCCTCTACTAATTTCAATTTTAAATTCTTTTAGCAGTTATTGTAAATTATTAATTACTTCTCTTGGTAATTTATTCCAATCCCAAATACCCTTAAACTACGAAAGAAAAATCTTCGCACACCTTTATGTCTGAAATACAGTGCCAGCTCCTAATTCTTTCACCAATATCTTTCCATGCCTCATCACCAATATACGCCTTGTACACTCCAACTACCTCTTCATCCTCATACTGTCTTCCAATGAATCCCATTTCAGATCCTTTATACTCGTATCGGTTACTGATTATATTCTACGGTTATTTCCAGAGACAAATGTTGCAGAATCTTTTTCACTTCCTTCAGTTGCTTTATTTGATACACAAAATTTGGGTCCGATACCACACTACCATATTCAAGCAATGGTCTAACCAAAGTTTCGTAACCCAATTCATTTACTTCTCTGGTACATCCCCAAGATTTTGCTCCTTTTGAATGATTTATACGTGGACTTTGAGGTGTACATGAAGTATTAAGTATGAACCCAGATGAATCAATAGCTATCAGCATTTTGCGAATGATTCTGACAGTTTCATTGATCCAGAAGTATTGATTTGGGAAACACTGAAGAAACACAAGTTTTGTTGCTTTGTAAATTTTGCCCTAAACAATGTTTTCAATTACAAGGCAGATTTTTGCGAGCAGAATTTCTTTATGCGACACGAAGCTAGGAGTATAATCAGAAGCCGCAGGGTAGGCGGAGTCATCCGATGTAGTGTGTTGACCACTCTGCCCGTCAACAGCGGAGGATTCGGCTGCCGCGGGCTAGTGGTACATCCGGTGCGCATCCCCATCACCAGAGGAGTGTTGGTGGATGTAATTATGGTCCGCTGAGGAAAACACTGGAAAAATACGCCGCCCTACGTCATCGGTTGCGCGTACATTATCAAGTCGTCGGCCAACACAGTGAGAATCTGCATCTACACTAATATTATAACTCCATCCGTTTGCTACGTTTTTACTACTAAACCATCTTGATGAAATATTACAAGGAAATACTATGTATCGTTAGGGAGGACATAAGATACTTTTTTCGGAATAAATGACATAGTTTGCCATGAAATTTTTAGAACGAACCGAGCGCTGACAGACAGACGGATAGCGTGAGTAATTCTCTAATGTTATATCTGTCGCCCAGGCTTTGTTTTTCTCGTAGAAAGTTTGTGTATGATTTGTTCATAAATTTAATGCACAGGCACCTATAAGTAACATAATTGGGACGCAATGTAATAAAGGCTGTGGTTGAGTTGATTCCTCGAACCTACCATTCCACTAGCTTTTGCGATGACTATTAACAAAGTCCGGGGACAGATACTGAACGTATGGGTCACACCTAGGAAAGACGTGTTTTTCCCCAGGGGCAGCTTGAGTTCGCGGATTTCCAACGTGTTCCAACACTAAACCAAAATGTTTTGTTAAAAAGGCCATTGACATAAGATATTCCCAAAAGATGATATAATTTTAAACATCTGCAAGAGAAGCTGTAGGTAGTCTCCCATAGTAAACCTTCCCCCCTTTTCTTAATTGTTGCTGTTTTTAAACAAGTTGGAAACTGGTTGTATTCATGAGACAGGTTCAATGTTAGATTGGTACAGTGTGACTCCATCTCCGTCCTTTTTGAGACACATTTTGCGTAACCGGCAGCTTTCTATATCCAGTAATAGCAATAAAATTCAAAGTGCACGCGCAGTAATTCTGGGATATTTTAGCTTCATCTATACGTATAAAGATGAATGTATGCATGTATGTTTGTTTGTTTGTTCTTCATATAAATCCACAGTTTTCATCCGATCTCGATTAAACTTTGCACACTTATCCTTTGAAACAAGGAGAAAAATATTGTCTACATTTGGTTGAAAAATTATCTGTATAAATAATATATGTTGTCTTATAATTTCGAAAAATTACTAAACGGCGATAGACAGACGCGTTGGATATGGAGGTCTCTGTACTGTTTTTCCGTATAGCGCTTATGTAACTCAGTGGTTAAAGGGCTTGCTTGCTTAGTAATGTTTGGGTCGTGCTCTCTGATTCAAATCTCCGTGGAGGCTAAGATATTTAAAAATTGTTTTTGATCGTAAAAGTCACGCCTGGGCCGTCGGTTATTCAGATTGAATGTTAAACTGTACATTTTACAAAGTTAGGGGTGCAAGCAAGGCAAATCGTAGGTAGTCTTGCAATGCTGTAGTTGTACTATTTCTTTCGTTATATTGATCGCTCGGGGTTGATTCGCAGTCAGTGTGTGTGTGATCTGCAGTAATAATACTATAAATGCGGAAGTAAGTCTCTGTCTTTTTGTTTCATTTTGTCGGCTAAATGCCTATACCGGTATTGAAGGAATTTGACAAGAAAATCTGTAGGGAGGGTACAGGACTTTTTTTTTTTTTTTCGGTATGATTAACAGTTGTAGTCAAGAAATTTAGAGAACTTATCGAATGGTTACAGAGAGACGGATGTATGTGTTAGTCTTAACGTTACGTTGGTTGCTCAAGGTGTGCTTCTCGCATATTATGTTAGTGTATAATTTATTAATAAATTTCTCGCATTGGGGAGGACGGCGGTTCGAATCCCGTCCGGGTATCCAGATTTGGGTTTTCCATGGTTTCCAAAATCACTCCAGGCAAATGCCGGGATGCTTCCTTCAAAAGGCCATGGCCTAATTCCTTTCCATTCCTTGCCCCCATCCTTTCCCGTCTCTAAAGACCTCGCTGTTGAGAGACGTAAAGCAGTTAAAAAAAAAGTTAATAAATTTCGTTTAGAGAAAAAAGTATTATTTAGTATAGATGTCGATTTTCTCTGTCCTTATTACTTTGAGTCTGCTTAAATGTTTCTGGCACCAATTTATTTTGCCTTCTTTTTTGACATGCCTTGCGGGCGTAAACTGGCCTAAGTTGTAGCTCTAGCAGAGCACGAGCAGTTAAAGTTATTAGAACCCAAGAATCGAATGCTCATGCAGAAGAAGGAAGAAAAGACCAATCTGAAATAAAGTTGCCCTTAGTTAACACCCCCCCCCCCCCCACACACACACACACATCCCTTCACCTTCGTTTGCTTTTCTGTTTTTAAATTTATTGGAAATTGATTCTTTTCAAGAGACAGGTTCGACGGTAGAATGATATAGTGATGGCTTTCATGTCATATTATGCCGATTCGGTGTTGGTTGGAACAATCCTTCATTACCAACAACTTTCTATATTCAATTTTGGCAATGAAATTCTTAATTTTCGCGTACGAATTCGCGGGTATCAGCTAGTTACATTTTAATGGGACAGTAAAATATTTTCCAAACGTTGTTAGTGTACACATAGTAGCTGTTACCGGCGACTTCGTCCGCGTAAACTTCAAATTTTATTGATAGAATTGGATATGGAAGGCTGCAAGCTACGTAATTAGTATCGGGATAACATTATGAGAAAGCCATAACTATACCACTCTACTATTGAACCTGTCATGCTAGTGCCTTATATCTTACATACGCCAGCCAGACATATCACAAAGAAAGAGAGACAAAGGTAATGTTTTAAAAACCTTATAGAAATGTTTCTGCACAAGAGATTTATCAACGGATTGTACACGAACTGACTGCGAGAGGAACAAAGGCTCAGGACCGATGTAACATTACTGAAACTTAAACACGCTATGCGTCTGTCAAGTTCGGTTAATTTTCAAAATTTGGTGACAAAATATATTATTTATTCTGTAAAAAGTATCTTATGTCTTTCATAATCATACATAGTATTTTACGTGCAAGAGGGAAATTTTACTGTTCCTGTAGTTGAATAAGGTTGAGAAAGCCTGCTTCATAAATTCGTTGTTGCGAATCATTTATCATGATCAAATGGACATGTTTAGCTCGGTGACCACTGTGCCGATATGTCCAATAATTCTAAAGAACTCTCTTCCGTGAATAAGGGAGTGGCGAAATGTTTTTCTGCTTGTTATAATCGTTGCTCCATGTTCTTTGGATGAGCGGTAATTCTCGATTCTGACATTCGGGTGAATGTGGGTTGAAATCCCTCTCTGGCCACCCAGACGTTGATTTTTTTTAATGGTTTTCTGAAGTCATTGCAAACGAATTTCGGATGGTTTAAGCTACTTTTACCTTCTCATATTTTGTTTGTTTGTAACTTCTGTACATCATTAGAAACATTATTTGCCATCTTTAGAATAGATATCTCTTAATTCTTGCTCTTTGGATATAATTATAATATCGTCCATCTCTTGTCCGTTTTACTTTCTTTATCTCAAATGAAGTGTACACTTTGCCTTACTTTATTTCTTGTTATAATTACTTTAAGACTACCAACAGCCGTATGACGGCAACTAAACTTTCCAAGTTTAACACATTATATCAACGTTAGGTACTCTTTCATTTTAGAAGTAAAATCTATACGGAACTCACATTTTAAAATGCAGTTTAGGAATATAATTTAGTTGCTGATGTAAAGGTTACTTCCATTCACAAAACTTTATATTAAAATCCAGTTAATTATAGCTTGGCATGTTTTAAGAACGATGTACTATATATAACATGGAATTCTGAAAAAAAAAAAAAAAATCAGAGCCTCTAGGATTTTAAAAATAAATAAATAGAACGCAGTCTACAAATAATTGTTGTGATGAATGTTATTTTTTATTCTCCAGGTGTGTTTTGCCCTTATCGTGTACGGTATTATTAGTGTGAGGTATGGTAATGAAATTCATAATATGTATTTATTGTGCTCACAGACATGCTGATAATCCCTACATATCGGTCTGGAACAGCACTTTAATTACTTTGTTTATAGAAGGTGTTTTATTTATAAAGTCTTTTGTTCAAGAAATGCGGAAAATGGCGTGTAATCAAATTAACGGAGACTTTATGAGCTCACAAACATACGATGCTAACATCTTTCACTTAATCAGTTGTTGATGAAACTGGTGTTAATGACAGAACCAGTAATAGCTATTAAGTGGTTGCCTAAAGCGAGGGTAAAAATGTTTTGGTACTGACGCGTGTTTTTCTTGTGAAACGTATCGCAGACAAGGCGGTCGCTATTCGCGTTGTCCAGACGAAGATTTGCTGTATCAGCTATCGATGTTATAAGCTTACGATTCACTCTTTGCACTGTGAAAATTTGCCACATGTAACATATTTATCGGGAATCTCCTGTCAGACTCTTACCATAAGCTGAGAATATTATTAGAGTTAGATGTATGCAGGCAAACTTATTTAAAGTTGAAATCATATTTATATATGCATGGACACGCAGAAATGTGTTTTTTTTAGTGAATACCATTAAAATATCTACATGACCAGAATAATAATGTACCAGATGACCCTTGTGAAATTTTCGCGAAAACGATGAATAGTAAGGTTGATGGTTTGTAATCCCGAAAAATTCCTTTCTTAATATATGATGTCACCAAAGCGAAGATCTTAATTTCTAAAAGAATATCTCATTTCTCGATATCGGTTAGATACCATGGCAAATAAATAGCTCGTGACAAAAAATACTTATGGAAATAATGATACTTTTGTCCTTTAAGCGTCGAATTACGAAAAATTTCTTTCTTAAAATATGATGTGACCAACGCCGTGATCTTAATCTTTATAATGACACCTCATTTATCTGCATCGGTTAGATATCAAGGGAGATACGTGGCTCGTGACACAAAAACCCGTTGTAGAAACACTGATACATTTGCCCTTTAAGGATCGAATTCAGAAAAATTCCTTTCTTAATATAAGTTAAGATCTTAATCTTCAAAATGATACTTCATTTATCGATTTCTGTTAGGTATCCAGGGAGATATATGGTTAGTGACACTAAGAACTGCATATATTGACAGTTTTTTAATTTAAGAAAATTACTCTCTTAAAATATGATATGATCAAAGCGGATACATTAGTCTTTAAAATGATACCGCATTAATCGATTTCGGTTTGATATGAAGGGAGATAATGGATTGTAAAAAAAAAAAAAAACTTATAGAAATAATATATATGACATAACATTATCTTGGACTCTGGTTTTATAAAGCAGAGATTGAAATGTAAACTGTTAACACTAATAAAAGTCTACTTTCGTCATCGTGTCGGTAACGCTGACGTAACTCGCTCGGCCTTCGGTTACTGACAATTCGAGATTATGAAACGTTTTTTAATATCAATTTTATTTTGATAAGCATCAGTGAAGAAATGAATTGCCGGAACATTGACAGAAAAATATGTATTGTATTTAAATTACATATTAATTAGTAGATTCTTTTTTATTTAGTTATATTCTTTGTTGTCAGATGTGTCATATAAAAAATTTAATTTTCTAGCAGCAATTTTAGCGGAGGTTTTGAGTACATTTAAATTTAATCTGTGCTAGAATAAAAGATGGCATGAGAAATTAAAAAAAAAAAAATTAAGTTGTTTTCAGGAGCGCAATGTTACTAAAAACATTAATTTACGCTGATGAAAATATTTCCACATTCATCTCGAAATGTACGTCCTAAATCAGGATTAAACTAATATTACGCGGCATGACGAAAGTTGTTAACATTTAATTTGCTCTGCTTTCACTGACATTATTTCAGACGCATGTAAGTAGTTCCATCTGTATCGCTATGTAAACTATAACGCAAAAATGAACAACATTATAAAACCAGGGTTATACGCGTTATTAAATAACAATTGTATTTGGTTAAACAAATTGGAAGAAATGATTTGTCTGAATTCTCCGTTCAACGGGCTTAAAGGCTAGTCGATATGGCCAAAAAAGTTTGGGAATGGACACCATCTGAAAGAAAGAAACGAGGAAAGCCACCAAGATACTGAAAGAAGGACTTAAAAGAAGTAACATTAAACAGAGGACTGCAGGAATAAGACTGGTCAGACCCAGTGCAATGGAAAGCGGGAAACGCGAAAAAGCGACAGCCGCTCGTATATATCAGCTTTTTTTTTTGCCGTCGTCAGTCTTTAGACTGGTTTGATGCAATCCTCCATCCCTTCCTATCCTGTGCTAACCTCTTCGTTTCTACGTACCCCTTACAACCCACGTCCTCATATATCTGCTTCATATATTCTAATCTCTGTCTAGCTCTACAGTTCTTACCTTCGACTGTTCCCTCCACTAACAAATTAACCAATCCATCATGTCTCAAAATATGACCTAAAAGCCTGTCTCTTCTTCCTGTAAGCTTCTTCCATAAACTTCTTTTCTCACCCATCATTTCCAAAACTCCTTCATTTCTTACTTTGTCTGTCCACCTAATTTTCAGCATTCCTCTGTAGCACCACATTTCAAATGCTTCAAGTTTCTTTCTTTCCGGTATTCCTAAAGTCCATGTTTCGCTACCGTAAAGTGCAGTGCTCAAAACATAGAGTTTTAAAAAGTTTTTTCTAGTTCCTAGATCAATATTTGAAACTAAAAGATTTCTCTTTTTCATGAAGGCTCTTTTTGCTTTTCACATCATTCCTGCTTCGGCCATCGGCTGTAATTTTGCTTCCCAAGTAACAAAACTCGCTCACTTCTCCTATTGCATCCGATCCTATTTTTATATTTAATCTGCTAGTACTGGTATCACTTCTGCTACATTTCATCACTTTTGTCTTACTTTGATTTATATTCAGTCCAAAATCTTCCTTCAGTATTTTGTTCATGCCATTCAATAACTTCTCAATATCCTCAGCCCTCTCTGCTAACAAGACAATGTCATCAGCAAATCGTAGCATATTGATTTTTTCTCCCTGAAAACTTATGCCACATGGAAATTTTTCTTTGACTTTCTTCATTGCTTCTTCTATATATCAGCTAGTTCAGCAATAAAAAGGAATATTATCAACAGAAAGCGATCTGCTGGAAAGCAAAGATTAGACATTATACAACAGTTGTCAAGAAAGAGGCAATTTTCGGCTCAGAATGCCTGGTGTTCAATAAGAAAAAGGAGGGAGGAAAATCATAATAAAAATCTAAAGACTAATAAAGGGAAAATATGGCACTAGGTGGAAGAGGAAAAATATATATTTATGTAGTTATGTTGAGAAAATCACGGGAGAAGATAGAAATTTTATGCACAACTTATATGAGTGAGAGTAGATTGACAAAAAGACTTTTCAACTACATCACAAAATGAAAGTTGATAATAAATGGGTTGAGGAAACGAAAAAAGATTTGAAAATAGTTGGGATCCATCCAGATGAGATAAAAAATCGAACAGTGTTTCAAAATAGAATTGATAAATGCAGGGGGTTTCAGGAACAATGTACAAAGGCCAAGACCACCCGACCTGGAAAAACAAGGAGGAATTTCAGTGAG
The DNA here is from genome assembly GCA_031002005.1 of Vandiemenella viatica. Classification (NCBI taxonomy): domain Eukaryota; kingdom Metazoa; phylum Arthropoda; class Insecta; order Orthoptera; family Morabidae; genus Vandiemenella; species Vandiemenella viatica. The sequence continues at coordinate 198,526,721 of JARYHS010011408.1, forward strand.
AGAATGAAAAATTTGTGGGAGAAGAAGAAAAAGGCAACCAGTAAACCAGTTGCTTCCCGTGCAACAAATTATGCCAAAATTGAAAGAAGAAAATGTATATTAACACTTGTTCGATCCGTTATACAGTGCTTTGAGAAACGATGCCTCTTCCCCATTACGGTGTAGTTTCGAAAGTATTTACTTGTTTCTTTATTTAAGACACTTCCATGGTTTCCCCACATCACTCCAGGCAAATGCCGGGATGCTTCCTTCAAAAGGCCATGGCCGAATTCCCTCCCATTCCTTGCCCCCATCCTAGCCCCCCATCCTTTCCCGTCTCTAAAGACCTCGATGTTAAAAAGAGACGTAAAGCAGTTACAAAAAAAAAAAAAAAAAATGAAAAAATAAAAAAAATAAAACACATATACTAGGTCGAGTAAAGCAGCTGCAAAACACGGGGAAACTAGAAGCCCTATGAAGCTTTGGACTAAGAAATGGAACTGTTGTTGCTACTTGGCAAGGCTAGATGCCACAAAATTGTCAAAAGTAATGATTGATTGGACTCAACAGACGGGAAGTGGGACAAGGCTGCTTTTCAATCAGTTGAATTGAATACCCGAACTGCTGATCTCTTCTAGACGAGAACAGATTAAGAACGAGTACTCCGCAAACAAAGGACAGGCTGCAAAAATCGCAGTTTGGATTTTGGGGGGGGGGGCGTTGGGGGGAGGGGGGGGGGGGAGGGCTCTACGGCTTGCCGACGTTGAGACCTTTGCAGCTGGTAGGGAATGGGAAGTGATTTGGCTATGGCCTTTTGAAGAAATTATCCCCGGTATTATCCTGGAGTTATTTCGGGAAAAAAACTTCAAAAACGTAATCTGGACAGCCGAAAGAGGATTTTTTTTTTTTTTTTTTTTTTTTTTTTTTTTTTTTTTTTTTTTTTTTTTTAAATGGCATTCGGCCTTGTAGCCATTTAGCCAGCAACTGTGTTTCTATCATTCTTCAACTGTGTTCATAGTATCTTCTCATATTATTGATTATCACAAGTGACAGGACAACACAGGACGAACACAACACTTAATTAAAACCACCCATGCCCTGGGCCGGACTCGAACCGGCGACCCCTACAACGTGAAGCCAGCTCGCTAGCCCCGCGCTACCGGGGTCGGCAAACGGGGATTTGAACCCTCTGTCAGCAGATTGCCAGATTCCAGCCTCATCTCTCATCCATCAAATTTGGTTTTACTGGTTCCAGTCTGTCCTTAGGCATGGATGATGTGTGTTTTTATGTTGAATGTACAATTATACTTCTTCTTCAATTCTACTTCTTCTTCCATGAACGCCTTGCCCCCGTAAGGGTGAAGGTGGTTAAAGTGGGGGATGTTTATCTCTCTATAGGAACGTCTGTGAAAGATGAACTGGGCTGGTTTCCCGTGTTTGTAAATGTTGCAGTGAGTGTGACTGTGATAGTGAATGTGTTCAGCGTAGAGTGTTGTTTATGTTGTGGATGAGAGATGAGAAGGGAGAGGGGGAAACCTGTGCTGGCCCATTCAGGTCTACTCTTCCGAAAGACAAGGGTAAAGGCCGCGAGGCTTAACGACCCCATGGACGAATCACCATCAACAGTGTGGTATGCCCTCACTCCATACGCACTGCGGAGAGGTTTGGGATCTAACCCAGGACTCTGGGGCACAAACTGGTGGTTAGGAATTGTGCACCACCACCTCTACTACCCTGCCAGCCAAACCTAGATCATGAAAACTTCTTCCACCACCAGGACTGGAACCAGCTAGGAGGCGTCCATTAATTACGTAAGGTGAAATAGGGACAGGGGGGGGGGGGATCGACACGGAAATCACACGTGAGTTTTTGAAATTCTTGAAGGACGATAGAGTTTAAAAAAATGGTTCACAAACTACACGGATGTTGGGTTTAGAGGGGCTAAAAAAGACGCGGATACCGACTTAAGGGGGGGGGGGTTGACTGCCCTCGGAAGTAGGAGAGCTAAACAAAGAAAAAGGTCTTAAAAAACTACGAGGTCGATCAACTGGGGGCGTCAGGTCAAAAACTGACGTCATCTTGGGAGGAGGGGGTCAACAGATCTCACCAAGTCTTACCAGAGGGGGGAGGGGGGTCCGGAATTCCGGAAAAATATTTCACGAAATTAATGGGTGTCCCCTAACCACGTGTCAGCGTCGGACACCATCACGGTGCCGCAACCAACTGAGACAACCGGGTGGAATTGTATGTGTAATGGCTTAAAACCCATTCGGCCAACCAGATTTCGGTTTTAGATGGCTTGCCGAAAACACTCTAAACGAATGTCGGTATAGTTCCTTCATGGCGGAATTCCTTGCCATTATTTGTACCCATTCCCCTACCGCCTCTGATGACCTTGACGTCGACGACGCGTAAAGCCAGAGGCGAGAAAACGTCAGTCGAGAAATCGGTGACAGAAAGCCAGTTTACTGAAAAAGTTTTTATTTATTTTTTTGTCGCTAGCTTCATACGTCGTCGACGTAGAGGTCATTATTGGCGGAAAGGCCTGGGGAGAGGAACGAGAAGGAATTCCGTCATGCTCTTTTAAAGGAACCATCCCGGCATTACATGGAAATCCCCAAACCTGGATGGCCGAACGGGGATTCGAACCCTTGTCCTTTCGTATACGACGCCATTGCGTCTGCACTTTACCCCTCGCAGGGTCAATGAAATTCATCGTTATGTCAGACAGGAATGATTTTTTTTGGTTTCATATGCCTTCAGCTGAGAGCTGTGAGTCCGCTGTAGAGGTCACGGCCCTGTCAGTTTGTGGCTGCGGACCCCGGAGGTTGAGTTCGACAGCACTGCTCCGTCGAGGTCACGCCGGTAATGACCACTTGTCAACCCAAGGCCGCCCGCCGGAGACTTTCACGCCGCGTTATCCGGACTCCGCGGGCCTTCAAGGAACTGCACCCCATCTTCCAACTCCCAACTCAACAATATACCTTTCAAATGACCTTTCAAATGATCTGAACAGAGTAAGCCATAAAATGGTTATACATAAAGTAAAAACTACAGGATAAAAAAATGATTTTCTGGATGGAAGAATTCTTAAAAGGTAGACAGCAAAAAGATAGGGTAAGAAATGCGTTAGTAAAACAATAATTGAAAATGGAAATTCCACAAGGTAGAGTAGTAGGTCCATTGCTATTCTTATGAATGATTGTGTTGAAGTGTTGGGTGAGAGCAGGAAACTACAGGGTGTCCAGAAAAGGACTCCCTGATTTCAAAATTAAATATCTCTAAAACAAAGATCGATAGAGGAATGCAGTAAACGGTATGTTTTTTGTGACAGCTGTAAGAAGTGTATACAGCAGTGTGAAATAATAGTTACAAAATCTGCTAACAGATGGCGCTGTACGCTCATATCAGCATACATAAGTGAAATAATCGTTTGAAAACAATCTTTGCAAACAATCACATCACAATGTTTTCAAAATGTTCACCATTGGCACGTTTCAATGGTGGAACTGATCTCCCTGAGCTTCGGATCACTATTTAGGCATTACGTATGGTGATGACAGCGCCATCTGTTAGCAGCTTTTGTAACTATTATTTCACACTGCTGTATACACTTCTTACAGCTGTCATAATAAACATACTGTTTACTGCATTCCTCTATCGATCTTTGTTTTCGAGATATTTAATTTTGAAATCAGGGAGTCCTTTTCTGGACACCCTGTATTTCAAATCATAACAAAAAAAGAAAGAAGAACTGGTTGAGACACTTGCTGAGAGGGGAGTGCTTGTTAAGAGACGCTCTGGAAGGAGTAGGAGAGAGAGGAAGATCACAGATAACAACCAATGGGAACCATGGTGAAACAGAAGTCTGGATGGCCGAACGGGGAGTCGAACCTGCGTCCTCCCGAATGAGAAACCAGAGACTAACCGCTTATTCACCACTCTCGGTCAAACGTTAAACAACCGTTGCAATGTCGAAATGAAAATTATTCCTTATATTAGTACTTTCGCTTTTGCATTACTTACGGAGGAAGTTAATAATATTTACCGAGCGTGGTGGGTGAGCGGTATCGCTCTGTCCTCGCATTCTGGAGGACGCGGGTTTGAATCCCCGTCCGGCTAACCATGTTTCGGTTTTCCATTGTTTCCCAAAATCTACCCAGGCGGTTGCCGGGTTGGTTGCGTCATTTCCATTCCGTTTCATGTCCCTAGTCTGTTCCCGCTTCTAATGAACCCGACGTCGGCGAGGCGTAAAGGCGTAAACAACTTAATTATTATTTACAAATTTATTTAGAATAGCCATATAAGGACTGTCAAACTCTCTGTTACTTCGTATCGGGTGTTTACAATACTTATCTTACACCCTACTTAAATTTGTAGTTCACAATTAATATTTTATACTTTGCTTACCATTACACAAATTTCAGCAAATCAGCTTCCATATGGCACAAGTCGTCAACAATCCTGCTGAGCTAGGGTGTTTAAAGAATATAATTTTTAACGCTACATTTTATTTGAAAGTTTCTTGGAAATTTTAGTGCTTGGGCTCAAGACTGACCAGTTTTAATTCAAACACGCATTATTAAACGTAATTAACATTCGATGACATTTTTTAGTAACACTGAATTTCAGGAATCGGACCTCAAGGTTTTAACTAAAACCACTCCTTGTTTAAAAGATACGTTGATAAAATAAAATTCATTATTGGAATAAGAAGCGGAAACAGTGAAAAGGCAAATGCCATATGTGCAATAGCACTTTTAAAATACTCTCCTTGACCATTTTTTTTTTGAAGCTCTGGCATAAAAATATTTCGTGGATAGCAGCATGATATTTCCTTAACGGTTGATTGGGTGTTATATACCTTAATATCCTGAGATTTTCTGTTTCCAAATGTGGCCTCATTAGATTTCTTCATTAAGTCAGAGGATAATTTTAACGACTAAAATCAGATTCGAAGGAGCACGTCACAGATATTCGATTTTCATACTGAAGAATCAAATTGATTTTTTTTTTACAAAGATGAAAAGGTATTTTAGTTTTTTAGAAGAAGCTATTAACATTTTGATATTGTTTACTTCATTACAATTACGTACTGGTTACAGTTCAAAGGAACTGACACTTGCATTTATTAAAAAAATGGAATAATTTGGTTAGTTCATTATCTGTAGGTCCGACCCGTTGGCTCAGGTGACGGTGTCCGGCTCTGACACGGGGTAAGCTGGTCGAATCCTGGGAAGGAAGACATTTTTATCATGATGACGATGATGACATCAGTACTCATCGATTAAAGATGTAATATCATTAGTCACGAATGAAGGACGTACTAAACGAGCGAGCGGTTGAAGTCCCCACTGCCCCATCCAGATTTCGGTCTTATGTGGATTTCCCGTACACACTCAAGGACACGATGACACAATAACAAAAGTAATGTTTTTCTAGAAGCAAGTTGAGGTGTAATTATCGGATTTCCTATTCCGCGAGATACGCGATGATCTTATTGACAGATAAAGATTATTTTTTTGTTGTTGTTTTGTAATGGTTTGTTCACGACTGGGTCTTCAGACTTGGTTCAGAATTCTGGGTAAGTAATTACAGGGAAATTAGTCATGATATTTATCAAACGAACTGTTGTATTTTGGAGAAACCATCGAAACAATCCATCCTGTTGACCGGATATGGAATCAATGTACAGACTAGAGATGGGTCGTTCGCGAGTGAATCAGTTCTTTAGAGCAATTCTTTTAAAAGAGCGAGTGAGCAGTCGCTCATTAAAAGTGAACGGTAGTTGTTCTATGTGAGTTGGTCATAAGTCGGCTAATTCCGAAGATCAAGAAGAGCTTGTTCACGAGGGTTTTGTGGACTGCAGAGCTAAAAAAAAAAGGTCTACTAATTGTATCAAAGTTGATTTAAGGGGGTATTTCATCGAAAAGTGGGGGTGTAACCGGATTCTGAGGGATGAGACCTAAAGAAAAAAAAGGTCTCAAATAAAACTGAGGTACTGAACGGTTCAAAAGAACTAGTTCTTTTCGTGGAGTGATCAAATGAACACCGCTCTTTCTAGTGAGTCACCTTTGCCCACCTCTAGTACAGACCTTCTGAATTATTGGCCCCAAATTTCGGCACAGCAACAGGAATATTGAAGAAAATGGAGCAAACACAATGGAGATACATGAAAGGTCTGGTAAGGAGTCAGGATGTGCCTCAAAGGAGTAAGGGAACAATCTACAATTACAAGACCTACTTTGTACCAATTTTGACGTAGGATTGGAAACATGGTTGATGAAGGAGAGGAACAAAAGGTGAGTACAATCTATGGAACTGAATTTTCGGAAGAGTAAAGTGGGAGTAACGAGAAGTGACCGAATAAGGAATGAGAAAATCAAGGCGGAACCATTACCAAAAAAAGAAGATAAATCAAGTTTACAGTGCTATGGACATGTGAAGAGAATAGAAGAGGAGAAGATACGAAGGAAGAAGCTGCACATGGAGCCGAAAGGGATGAGGACCAGAGGAAGACCGAAGGACTCATGGGTGAAAGGTGTTAAAAAGGTGCGTTGAGGAGAGAATAGGAAATTGGCTGATAGTAGAGGAGGATAGACGGCGGAAGGACAGGAAGCACCGGAGAGGCTTTCATTCCAAGCAGAGTGCTTGGACCCTGCACAAGATGACTATGATGAGGAACAGGGTCAGTTGAAAACGCGATATCGAGGGTGGCCTGTAGTGATCAATCATCCTCGTCCCCGCGCCAATGGACTGGCTGTAGGACTCGACAGTGTTGATGCGGGATGTGGTGGTTGACACTGTAGCGTGCGCGTATTTGGGTCACTTCCAAGGCGCCGGCTTTGCAGGAACTGCAGTGTCGGTGGTCGTGCTGGTCTCCTTCACGTGCGTGGCTGAGTTGCGTCACCGCCTTCGGCAACCGGGCCACGGCCAGCGGAGAAACGGGAGCGACCGGCACCAGAGATGATGGCCGCAACGGAGATGTGTGGGCTCCACCGCTCTTACGGGCCAAGGACTGCGTCTCTCACTGCTAAAATAACTCCAGGCAACCAGGAAATATCAACCAGGCTAGTAGTGGTACTAAGTTACACTAACAAAAATGCTGTTAACATGAAACAAGAGTGACTTCACACAATATCACATTATGTCATACCATATTACACCAAGTCACAACATTCACACTACATCGTTCCATGTCGCGCTATAACACATCATTCCACACTATATCAAACCATGTTACACCAAGTCACTCCATTCACCCTATATCACACCATTTTAAACCAGGTCACACTATTCACAATATAATCACACCATGTTGCGCTATAATGCACCATGTCACATCATTCCACACTATATCATACCATGTTACACCAAGTCACGTCATTCACACTATATCACACCATATTCCGCAATATCACACCATATCACACTGTATCACACGATGTCACACCATGTTACACCAAGTCACGCCATTCACACTATGTCACACCATGTCACATTATATCACAACATGTCACACCATCTCACAGCAATGAAGAGATATTTCTGGAGTGTTATATAGTAAAAGGATGCCTAAACATCTGAAAGTAAAAGTGTATAAGACTATAGTAAGACCGATTATCCTTTAAGGGTCAGAATCATGGGCACTGCTGCTATTACAGGCCAAGGACTGCGTCCCTCTCTGCTAAAATAACTCCAAGGGGATGATCTATGCCAGAATCGCGATTCTTGTGCTCTGAAACACTTCTGGAAACACCAGAATTGTACTCTTCCTTCAGATCTGCCACATTTCATCCCCTATCCTGCTTTACAGAGAGGGCAAGCCTCTGACCTCCACGCTCTGTGATGTAGCGTGGGTGTCCACCACATTGTCGCCTACTCGTGGTTTTTCCTTAAATGCTCACTACAGTAGCATGCGAACAGCCGACCAGCCTCTCCATTCCCGAGATGCTCTTTCCCAGGTATCGCGCCCAAAAACCGCTGGCCCATAATTTGAGGAAATATCATGACCTGTGTGTAGAAATCTGGTTTCAGATTCCTCTGGAAGCCTACCATGGACTTGTAGAATCCATGCTAAGCCGAATCGCTTCTATATTGTGTTCGAAAGGTGGACCAATGTGCGAGTAAGTAGGTGGTCATAATGTTTTGACTGATCAGTGTAAAGCACTGAGGAAATAACTTGGCAAGTATTTTGTATGGAGTTTGGCACTTTAAGGTACAGAGACGTGAACACTAAGATGAGAAGACAAAAAAATGGATAGAAGAGTTTGAGTTGTGGATATGGTATGCTGGACCGAAATGTGAGTAACATTGAAGTGTTGATTGTAGGAGGAAATACTGCGAGTCATAAGAGAAAGGAAGAAGAACTGGAACTTGCTGAGAGGGGAATGCTTGCTAACAGGCGCCTTGGAAGGACAAGGAGACGAGACGAAGGAGGAGGGACAAGGTCACAGATAACATCAAGGGAAACGATAACTACATGGACCAGAAGAGGAGGGCAGAAGACAGGAGAGCACGAAGATCAACCGCGTGAAAATTAAGGCAGAACACTGACGATGATGATGATGTACTAAGTTAATCTAGAGTCAACAGTAAGTGTCACTCTGGAGGCTCTGGTTCGATTCATTGGTCTGGAGAGCGAGATTTTGGTTTTATATTGCTTCTGAAATCTATCCAGGAGATTACGAGTATGTCCTTCCATCTTTTTCTTCTTCTTTTCTTCGACTTTGGCCATCTAAGGACCACGAAACATAATACCCTGAATTCATCTTGATCCTTCTTTTCTTTACTTCTAATAGTTCTTCATCCTATCACTTTGCTGTTTCCTCCTCGATCGGATCAAGATGTTGTTTCCTTTCCTCTTCTCCTTCTCCCAGTAATCCTTGAAATTTTCTGAATGCTGCTTTGTCTTGTACCATATCTTCCGATCTGTATCATATCTTTCTTCCTTCATTGATTGCCATTCTCACTCTTCCAAATGTGGTAGATTTTTTTTTTTTTGAGTCCGCTGTTATACATTCTCACTACATGGTTCCCTTTTGTCAGCTATGGTCATTTTCCTTCCGGTGCTTCGGTACCATTCATTAATTAAGTCACACTAATGGTTTTCGTCTACACCTCCTTGTCACACTATATCACACTATATCACACCATGTCACACCATACCACACTATATGACACCATGTAATACTGTTTCACACCGTATCGTACCATGTCGCACCATGACCCGGGTCACAAGGTATTAAACCGTGTCACATCATTTACACTGTGTCACATCATTTACACTGTATCACACTATGACACAATGTGCCACACCACGTCACACCTTATCCCAATTTCTCATACTGTGTCACCACATATCATATTATATGAAACCTTGTGACACGATGTCACAACGTGTTGCACCTTATAAAATCGTATCACACCATGTCACACTATGTCTAATTATGAGACAACTTGTCACACCCTGTTATGGTACAAGGTCTCACACCATATCACTCTGCACCACTCCATGTCACAATACATCATACCACGATACACTATGTTACCCTGTGTCACCCCATGTCACACTGTGTCACACTATATCACACAGTGTCACGCCATGTTACACTTTATCACTCTGCATCACAGTGTGTCACACTATATCGCACCATGTCACCCCATGACATCCCATGTCACACTATGACGCTACATATTAACCATGTCACACTATGTCACCCCTTAACACACCATATTAAACAATGTCACACTATGCCATACCTTGAGAATATCTTTCTTCGTTTTGATACGCATATATTAAATTTAGATCTTGATATTAGCAGTGCTTCCATCGTGAAGTCACCAAGCATTGTTATGCATGACCATTTGTGGATGGGCAATTACCTTAAGTCCTAACCTACTTCTAATCACATCTGTGTTAACGAGGCGTAAAATCGAAAACAATTCAGGCGGATGAATATTGTGCTGTATTTTCTGGTCCGCCAGTTACGCTGTTGTGTACTAGTCATATCTAAAATCTTCTGGCTATCGGGTAGAACCTAGTTATACATCACTGATTGAGAAAATTGCAATTCCCGGAAGGAATGGCCTGAATCACCCCAGAATCAGAGAATGTGTGAGAGATGGTGTGGACGTAGACCAACCAGAGGTTCCTTTTGTCATTGTTACGTCACGCTCATTAGCAGAGCCGTCAAACGAAGTGGAAGCGCGCAATCAAGTGGCGGTATGGCTCGTCGACGTCTTAGGGCGCAATGTCAACATGTGAGTGAGTTCGAACATGGAATAATGATTGGTCTCCGGGAAACGGGTTTGCAATGGCTCGCACAGGGCACGCTACTACGACAGTGAAGCGCGTGTGGAACCAGAGGATAGAAGAGGGTCACGCACAGCGACGAGCAAATACTGGATGACACAGCGTGAGGTGACCGCGATATCGTCCGCATGGCCGTAACCGACAGAACAGATTCGGCCACAGTGTTGGATCGACGTCGAAACAGTGCAACGGCTGTGGACGATTCTGTGTCGACGGTTCGATGCAGTCTCCTGGACTGGACTGGTAGCACGCATACCATTCCGTCGGCTTCCACTGATCAGAAACCACCAACGCGTCAGATTGCAATGGGCACTCGAACGAAAATTTAATTTTGATTGCAATGGAACTCATGCTCCGGTGGCAATTTCCTTACACACCCTTTTTCCCTCCTTTCCTGCACCCACCTATATTTGCCCTCTACAAATTTCAACTTTAAATTCTTTTAAAGTTTTTGGTAAATTATTCATCATTTCTCTTGGTAACTTATTCCAATCCCTGACACCCTTACCTAAAAACTAGAATCTTCCTACACCCTGCCTGAAATTGAGTGTCAACTTGTGGTCATGGTCATCTACTGCCTTCCATGTATTACTTTTAATTCTTACACCTTTATCTTTCCATGCCTTATCACCAATATATGCCTTATACACTCCTATGACTATCTTCACTCTCCTCCCGTCTTCCAATGAATCCCATTCCAGCACTTTTATCATATCTGTTACTGACTGCGTCCTGCGGTAATTTCCAGAAACAAATGTACCACCCCTTCTTTGCACCCTCTCCAACTCCTGTATTTGATTCTCAAAACGTGGATCCCATACTACACTACCATATTCAGGCAATGGTCTGACCAAAGTTTTTTTAACCCAATTCGTTTACTTTTTTCGTACTTCCCCTCATCACTCTCTCCAACAAGTGCATAATTTTGAAATCTTTCCCTACTACTGTGCAATGTGTCCTGCCCAGTTAAGCTTGTTATCAAATGTAATTCCAAGATATTTACATTTCAAGTCTTCATCATTTTAATCTCATGTCTCCTTGTTTGTACTGCAATTTTAACAAAAGGTAGTATAGTTGAAGAAAGTTTCTTCGTCTTCTGGCCTCGTCAAATTCGCATCGTCTAGTGACAGTTTGCAAACTAGCACAGCTTCCACTGTCAAGATGCCGCTCAACATCAACATATACTTACTTATCGCAGAAAGACCATCACTCATTCTCGTCGTTTACCATTCTGGGATAAAGTCTTCTGTTGAAGGATACGAGAAGACAAATATTTGACAGCAACATTTCTCAGAAATGCTTATCTGTTTTCTGTTTGGATCTGGGCACGTAAGATGTTGCCATAACTAACTATTTTTGTCGAACATTTTCACGAATCTATTACTCGGAATCCATTCAGACACGCTTTCTGGATTGAGGTTAATCTTTTCAGGGAAGGCTGTAGCTCCAATAAGTTTTTAGCGACCCTACCAAACATAATCGTTAGTACAGTTATAAGGTTGCAAACGTAAATAATTTTCTGTTTTTACAATGAAACTATTCGATATTACCATGTGATGAAGGATAACTTACTTTTATCGGGGTCGTGTAAGTCAAAATGGAACATTACAGTTATTTAGACACGTTACTGTCAAGCGAGAACTGTTAGTAAGTACTTACTTGGAGAACACCAGACATGCTAACAACGGATTTAGATCTCCTGCATATATGTTGAAGGGAACAACACATATGTCTGTAGTACTGTCATTTCTTCAAATGCTCCCTAATTTTTAGGATTTTTTCATGCAAAAAAAAAAGAACTACATGATTTGTAAATGTTAGAATTATTGTCATAAAATATCAAAGCGCGGCAAAGTCAATGAGATAAGATGTTGGTTTGGTAATTTTCTAACCCGGGTTCAAAAAAACCAAGAGTATTAAGTATTTATTTTCAGGAATTGTCAAGTACTTTTTTAAATTTTATTTAAACTTCATTTAGCTACTTTTATTGCGTAAAATATAGTTTAAAACGAATCAGATTGCTTATAAAATATATAAGCGCGGCAAAGTCAATGAGATAAGATGTTGGTTTGGTAATTTTCTAACCCGGGTTCAAAAAAACCAAGAGTATTAAGTATTTATTTTCAGGAATTTTCAAGTATTTTTTTAAATTTTATTTAAACTTCATTTAGCTACTTTTATTGCGTAAAATATAGTTTAAAACGAATCAGATTGCTTATAAAATATATAAGAAACGCAATTTCGACCAATATATCAACAATGGCTTCGTAATATGCTTCTTCCATACATGGGCGTATCCAGCGAGGGGCTGCCCTCTTGCCTAGAAGAAAAATCAAGTTGCCTTGAGTACGCTTCGACCAGTGAAGAACTGGCTCAAGACTACTATTGGAGAGGAAAGACTGAGTGGATTAACCCTGATGAGTGTGCATCGAATTTTCTTGAAAGAATACCGTGAGATATTGACAAACAAAGTGAGTGAAAAATTTTCTGGGAATCCGAGACGATTAATGTTTACATAAAAAAACTGTAATTGATTTACGATCTTAACTACATAGTACGTCCTTAGATTAAGTGGTTGGATTACTATGTTAATCAATAATAAAAATAGATTCCTCAATAGGTTTGAGTTTCATTTTGTAAGAAAGTTTCATTTCCGCACCCCACTTCTTCAACACCAAAACTAGTTGCCCCCTCCCCTTTCCCGTAGTTCAAATCTTGTCCCCCGCCCTAGTTAGTAAAAGGGAATCTGACACAAGCATTCTGCAATATTTATAAGCATTTGTCACTCGTTCTTCCATTCCCTCGTTTATTTCCATTTTGTCCATTCTTACAATTACTCGCAACCTCTCTTGGAATTAAACATATCGATTGCAGAAAAAGGGAAACATTTCCTTTCGATGCCACGTATTTCGTTTAAAATACTTTTCGACCATATGCGAGTAGAGAAATGAGGAATTTGAAATAAATAAAATAATAATACCTTATTCAAATGAAAACGCTTCAAAAAATGTACGGCCGGATTGTATTGTGCAAAGACAAACCGTGAAGAAAAAAAGGCCATGCCGATGTATATTAATATTTGGCAATAATTTTGGTATTTAGAAGACAAATTTTTTTTTTTGCATACAAATATATAATAAACAAGGGCGCGTTTGAAGAAACAACTGTACCACAGACGTATTAGGCGTCTACTCTTCAACATGTATGCAGGATATCGAAATCCGTTATTAAAATCTCTGATGATTCACCAAGTTAGATTACAAAATCAGCCGTGAGAAAATGACGCTCTTCCGTCTTCAGAGACGTGAATTATCTGTTCGCCTAAAGTATAACCTCTGGCAAATACCTTTGGCTGCGTACCTGGCCTCGTGTCCTATTATTTTGTTAAGTAACGTAAAAATAGTAGCAATAAGTTTCAGTTTCCCTGGGCATAATTCTTCCATCGGCATGGTAGCTGCATAATCTTTGGGTTGAGAAACATTTTGTTTTAGGCTTTAACCGTCACTGACGTTGAGACGGGTAAGAGTTGAGTTAAAGAACGGGAAGGAATTCGGACCTAGTCTTCTGACGGAAGCATTCTTTCATTCTACTGGAATGATTTCGGGAAATCATGGAATATCGAAATATGGAAAGGCAGAGCGTAATTCAACATTCACTACGCCCGGTAAAGAAATATAGACTCGTACTGGATACAAACACAGCAGCTGGTATAGGATAAGAACAGTCCAGGGACCTAGCGTTAGCGTTAGCGTTCTCGCCTCTCATTCGGGAGGACGGCGGTTCGAATCCCCGTCCGGGCATCCAGATTTGGGTTTTCCATGGTTTCCACAAATCACTCCAGGCAAATTCCGGGATGCTTCCTTCAAAAGGCCATGGCCGAATTCCTTCCCATTCCTTGCCCCCATCCTTGCCCCCCATCCTTTCCCGTCTCTAAAGACCTCGATGTTAAAAAGAGACGTAAAAGCAGTTAAAAAAAAAAAAAAAACAGTCCAGGATATTTGCATATCGTAGAGGTAAACACTGCTCGTGTCACAGAGAATGAAGTTGTGATTGAGTTGACGCGTGTTACGAGTGGCTTAGTATTGCGCACACTCATCTCTCACTGTACGTGCTTTGAGTGACTCAGTGGTTTGGTGTATTTCAGTGGTCATGACATTAGTGATACCTGCAGCTCACCAAAAGACAAGAAAAGATTCCTTATTCCTTGCGGAGTACTATTGTGTTTATTCTTGTTCCTGAAAAAAAATTAACAGCTCGTACACCGATCAGCCAAAATATTATGACCACCTGCTTATTAGTGCGTTGGTACACAGACGGAAAAAAAATCCCAACACCAAGAAAGACTTGTGTTAGATAAACGAAATTTGGTAGGCGTGTTTATACATCTGAAAGATGACATCGATTCAAATTTCGCGCTTCGCGCATAAGTGTGGCGCTAGTAGCGCTACTCAGAGCTTGCAAATCAGGTTTGCTTTAAATACGCGCTGTAAAGTTTGTGAACGTTATTTACCGCTGAGATTTGACATAGTGAGTTGATGTTAGCCAAGAATGCCTTTAAGAAGACGAAGAAGCCATTATCAACAGCTCACCGAGTTTGAACGAGGTCGTGTAATAGGGCTACGAGAAGGTGGATTTTCTTTTCGCGATATTGCAGAAAGACTTGGCCGGAATGTATCCACTGTGCATGATTGTTGGGTGCAGAGGTCAAGGGATGGTACTGCCTCAAGAAGACCGGGTTCCGGGAGGCCACGTGGCACTACTGAGAGGGAAGACCGCCGTATTCGGCGTACAGCTGTGGCGCATCGTACTGCGTCTGCGGCAGAAATTCGAGCTGCAGTTGGTACCACAGTGACACAACGAACTGTTAGAAATCGGTTACTTCAAGGACAGCTCCGAGCCAGGCGCCCTGTAGCGTGCATTCCACTGACTACAAGCCATCGCCGTTTGCGACTCCAGTGGTGTCAAGCCAGAGCTCATTGGAGGACGGAGTGGAGATCTGTTGTGTTTTCTGATGAAAGCAGGTTCTGCCTTGGTGCCAGTGATGGCCGAGTGTTGGTCAGAAGGAGGCCAGGGGAACGCCTGCAACCAAACTGTCTGCGGCCTAGACACACTGGACCTACACCTGGAGTCATGGTCTGGGGAGCAATTTCCTATGACAGCAGGAGCACTCTTGTGGTTATACCAAACACACTGACTGCAAATTTGTACGTCAGTCTGGTAATTCAACCTGTAGTGCTGCCATTCATGAACAGCATTCAAGGGGGAGTTTTTCAACAGGATAACGCTCGCCCTCATACCGCTGTTGTCTCGCAACGTGCTCTACAGAGTGTCGACATGTTACCTTGGCCTGCGAGATCACCAGATCTGTCTCCAATTGAACACGTATGGGATATCATTGGACGACAACTCCAGCATCATCCACAGCCAGCACTGACCGTCCCAGTATTGACAGCACAAGTACAACAAGCATGGAACTCCATACCACAAAGTGACATTCGAAACCTGTATGACACAATGCATTCACGTTTGCAGGCTTGCATTCAAAATTCTGGAGGTTACACCGGCTATTAATTTAACAGTATTTCACATTTGAAATGCATTTTCTTGAGCTTAAATTAACCTGTGATCTTGAAAATTTAATCAATTAAACATGTTAACTTGACAAATGCATTGTCCAAATTTCATTACTCTACAATAATTTTTTCTTGGTGTTGGGATTTTTTTTTCCGTCTGTGTATATCTTTGGAGCGCAATACATCAGCGATTCGGCGTGGCATGGATTCGAAAAGTCCATGTTGGGTTTCCGGAGTTGTCTGGCACCAGATGCCCAATCACCGGTCACGCAATTCCCTTAAGTTACGGACTGGTGGTTTGTGGGCGCGGCGGCTGGGAACGAGAATCTCGGAAACGGCGAGGCTGGTCTGCTGTTCGCGTGCTACTGTAGTGAGCATCTATGCAGAGTGGTTGAAGAACGGCGAAACCACGACTGGCCGACAAAGTGGTGGACATCCATGCCTCATCGCAGAACATGGAGGTCGGAGTCTTGCCAGGTCTGTAAAGCGGAATACTGAACACACACACAAACTATAACAGTCATACACTTACAAACATTGTCATACTGAGGAATACAACGGGAAAACACCCCTGTTCATTTTCAATGGAGGAAAAAACATTCCCCATTGCAACCGCCTTAGCCCAGACACGACGCAGACGTACACGGATGAAGAAGAATTTTTCGTAAACACAGTAAGATGCCGATATAAATTTCGCACCGAGCGTGGTGGTGTAACGGCTAGCGTTCTGGCCTCGCATTCGGGAGGATGGCGGTTCGAATCCCCGTCTGGGCATCCAGATTTGGGTTTTCCTTGGTTTCCCAAATCACTCCAGCAAAATGCCGGGATGCTTCCTTCAAAAGGCCATGGCCGAATTCCTTCCCATTCCTTGCCCCCCGTCTCTGAAGTCCTCGCTGTTAGAGAGAAGTTAAGCAGATTAAAAAATAAAAATAAAAAAATTTCGCTTACTAATAAAAAGCTTAAGTCCATACCATATTTTGCATACAACTTTACAACTTACCACGAATGTTGTTACGTCTGTAACAGAGCTTCACCGAAAAATATAATGAGGGTTTTCCCCTTGTCAGTATCAGTGTTATTGTATATATGCGTGATTGCCGTGGTGGGCGTGTCATGTGCAGCGTGTTTTGAATGGCAGTCGAAAGTAGAGAGAGGAACAAAAACGTTGCCGACCTATCCATATCTGCTCATTCGTAGGACACCAAGTTTAACGTCCCCATACTACGCATAATTTACCATCAACAATATCGTGAGCTTTCTCCATCTCTTGAATAGAATTGGATGTATTTAGTACTGTGTTCCCTAATCTCCTCTGTCAAGTCCTGATGACCAATATCTGAACCATGATTTTTTTTTCCTCGCTTACGTTTAATCCTTGGTGACATAGAGATGGACGATGGGGGAAAGTAGTTTGGCCATTTTCCAGGTGTGATTTCCGGAAACCATAGAAAACGGAAATCCGGATGGCCGGACGGGTATTTGAACGAAGGTTGTATCGGAAGTCATCTTTGGGAAGCGGATACTGATGCAGATGTTCAGTGTTGACATCCGCGGATGTGGATGTTTTGCGGAAGGGGAAGTGGATTTGGAAAAATATATTTATAATTATTTAGATATTAATATTTTATCAAAAATAAACTTAAAATCAAAGTACGTGTATTTTTTATCCCAAACTGTACATTTTTTAATAAGCGAAGTTTATTTCCATATGATACTGTCATATTGATTTATTTTTTGTCTCCTCTTTCACAAAAAGTGGAATGATTTGACTAGTGAATTAAATTGTTTACACAACTACGCACGCGTCAAAAAAATTAGTATTTGTAATGTTAACTTTGCGGAGTTCGTGGCTCGACAATTCAAGTGTCAAGCACAAGGCCACGCCACCGCACATCTCCGTGCCCGCCACTCACCTTTCCATCGCTCTAGCGCCCCATTTACAGTTCATCTTGTAGGACTAACGATGATTCAATTTTCCGATTTAGGAATCTTGATGGGCCGTGAAAGGGGTTACAGGACTAAATATAGGACGTGTTGGATGTTTTTGGACTCCCAGAAAACCAACACGGGTCACTGCCGTCCAACAAGCTATAGCGTTGCACGATGATTAAAGGAAACATCTTACGAGTGTGCGATAAGGAAACTGGTGTGCTGCGAGAAAGTACGAGTGGAAAGGATTGCTTGTAAACATTTTGTTGGATCCTTTCTAAAAGCGTGAATGGATGAACGCATCCTAGGGTAGTTCTACACGGATGTCCTATAATTTGAACCGTGAACAGGCCGCTTTACTTTAGATGGAAGTTCAAACTTGCAAATTCGTCGCTTAGGCAATTAGACAGAAGTAACAATGAACTAAACGTTCATTGTTTCTTTTATTGCAAGATCTTAAAAAAAAATTAACCACGTTATTGTTTACTAAGAGACGATTGGCCGAATCTCGTATAAAGAGAAAATAATAATATATATTGCAATGAAAACGAATCTTCCTCTATGCATCCGCATAAAAAATTGCGGAAGCGGAGGTAGGATTGCGCGCGAAAGTTCCGCACTTGAGGATGCGGAGCTCCGTTATATCCCACGTTAATTTGAACCCACGTCCTCCGGAATGCGAGGCTCAGGTAACACGCTCGGTGATAATAAAATGACGCTGAAAATTGTATGAAACTGTTATACTGTTTTATAGGGTAACCTTAAATGTCATTATGAAATGAGAAAATTTTGATATTTACCTTGACGTGTATCGATGATACTTATTACAGAAGTGGTGAACTAAATTTCATCGTATTCGGAGCCAGAAACGTGTATTTGCATACTAGAGGACACTGGTCCTTATTCCGCGGCAGTGAGGTGCTAGGATGACGTCACTAAGTGTGTCGGGATTCGTGCCACGCCGGGTCTGGTGTCAGGGCGAGAGAGCGGATCACTTGTGGTGCAGCTTCTCTCCTTGAGGGAGGACGCCCGTCTCCAAGGTTGTTCCCGCTACGAGATCTCAAGTGACTCACGCGCTTATTATATACTTACTAGCTCCTAAGCCCGTCAAAAATGGCGGGTAGCATCAGGAGTTCTGACGGTTCATTTCACTATAACAGTGACAGACCACTTAGTGAAAACATTTACATCGAATATAAATAGCTTCCAAAACCATCAGAAATAAATAATTAAATGCAGGTCTCTGTCAGTTCCATTTCCTCACAGTTGCTTAGCCAAATACAGTTGTTATTGACTAACGCTCATAACTTAATATTTTTTTTTCTTTTGGCTTTACGCCTCGTCGACGTCGAGGTCATTAGAGGCGGGATGGGACTAGGGACAAGGAACGGGAAGCAATTCGACCATCGCCTTTTGGCGTAAGCATCCCGGCATTAGCCTGGAGCGATTTGGGGAAACCATGGAAAACCCAAATCTGGATGCCCGGACGGGGATTCGAACCGGCGTCCTCCAGAATGCGAGGCCAGAGCGTTAACCGCTCACCCACCACGCTCTTTCCATAACCTTAAAAATGATGTATTGTAGTACATATATGTTAGCAGTGATTTCTCTGGACAGAGTGTGTAAGAAAACATTGCCTGATCACAAATTAATAAAAAATAATAATTTATATGTCAATGTAAACAAAATGCATATACTTGTTTCAATGTTCTAGCAGTTCATTTCATTATTCTTACTAAACAACGTTCATAACCTTAAAAATGAAGTAATGCTGTGCACATCTGCTAACAGTGATATCTCTCTACAGAGATTTTAAGAAAACATCAACATTGACTGAATATAAATCAACAAAAAGCAACTAGTAATTAATATGTTAAATTAGACGCAATACATTATTTTCTTTTTGTGTTCTGGTAGTATATTTCTTTGCGGTTGCTCAACTAAATAGAATAAATTAAATAATACTCATATCGATTAAAAATCATGTACTATATATAGCATATATTACTTAGTGTTTTGTAACAGTGATATCTCTTGACAGAGAGTTAAACAAAACATCTAGTTCTACTAAACATAAACAAAAAAAAAGCATCTAATAATTCAAAGCTGATTTAATCGAAATATATACTTTTCTTTCAGTGGTCTGGTGATTCATTTCTTCCTGGATGCTTAACAAACCTGAATTGTTATTAAATAACGTGCATAATCTCTAGTTGGTATTAACATCTCTGGTTGTTGTTAGTTCGGCAATGAAGACCGGGAGCATGACGTCAGCGATACAAACACGATGATAGAGTGATGTTGCTTAGCCTTTTGTTAGTATTAATATAGTTTTGACCACTACATCGTGTTTTCAGATTGTATTACCTTAGTACAACAAAGAATATTAAATTCGTAACATCTGTTTAACTCTAGAAACCAAAAATAGAATTTAGTAAATATTGCCAAGCGTGGAAAACCAAAATCCGGATAACCTTACTGGGTACTGAATCTTTAACTTCCAGAATCGCACAGCCGTCGGTCTCAAGTCAGCCATGGAATACAGAAAACAAAGCTGCTAAAAATACTCACCTCATCAGGAAAGTTAAGTATAATTACCGTGAGAGAGACTTAGCGCGGAATACAATGATGTCACGTGATTGTTTGACGCTAGTCAGCATAACGTGGGGCGTGATAAGAGATGCTTGCCTCTGGCACTAGTAATATTACGTAAGCTTGTGCTGATATTAAACATTTGGATCTAATGATTTTGAAATGTTGTCATCTATTACACAACCGTTTTATAACATAGCAGCAACTTATTCCTTTTATTTTTTTGCGCTTATCGTTTCACGTTAGATTGTGAGTTACAACTACAGTACTCCAATTCCGGTTGCTAATTCCGTACTAGATAAACGGTTTGCTTCTACAGGACTGTAATTTTCCATATTTGCCGTTTATTCTTATTCCGCTTGAACGTGTGTTATGGTATAAGAATTTTTGTTTCTGTTCAAAGTACGATCAGCAGGAAAATTTCGCATTTGGGGTTGAAAATATGCTTAACTTTTTCCTTGTCTTTTACTTTTAAAAAAAGTACCTCAAAGGCAGGAAATAATGACAAAGATGTAACGCACGCCGAAAGATACGATTATGAACAGTACTCACTTAGCGACAATGGATTTCTTCAGCAGATTCTGACGTCATTATAGTCAGAATTCGGCTTGATAGTATCATTATTCACTCTAAATCCACTATACACGATGGAATATTAGTAGTAATTCAGGTCTGAGCTGCATTTCAACATAACCACAAACTTAGAACAGCTCCTTGAAAATCAGCATTTTTTGAAATTTTGTTTTTTCATATATATTAGAACGGAATTATGGTGTGACACATGAGGTGTCATAATATTTCATGCCGCAACTCAAGAAATCTGCTTGTGTTCTCACCGACAGTATGAATTTAAAAAATTTAACGCAAAGTACAATTTATATTTCCTTCTGCGGAACTATAATTAAGGATCTTTCGATAAAAATTGGTACAATTTTATTAAGGGTGTTACAAAAAGGTACGGCCAAACTTTCAGGAAACATTCCTCACACACAAACAAAGAAAATATGTTATGTGGACATGTGTCCGGAAACGCTTACTTTCCATGTTAGAGCTCATTTTAGTTTCGTTAGTAGGTACTCCATGTTCTTCCAACTACGCTCAATGGAGCACCTTATCATGATTTCATACGGGATACTCTACCTGTGCTGCTAGAAGATGTGCCTTTACAAGTACGACACAACATGTGGTTCATGCACGATGGAGCTCCTGCACATTTCAGTCGTACTCTTCTCAACAACAGATTCAGTGGCCGATGGATTGGTAGAGGCGGACCAATTCCATGGCCCCCACGCTCTTCTGACCTCAACCCTCTTGACTTCCATTTATGGGTGCATTTGAAAGCCCTTGTCTACGCAACCCCGGTACCAAATGTAGAGACTCTTCGTGCTCGTATTGTGGACGGCTGTGATACAATACGCCATTCTCCACGGATGCATCAGCGCATCAGGGATTCCATGCGACGGAGGGTGGATGCATGTATCCACGCTAACGGAGGACATTTTGAACATTTCCTGTAACAAAGTGTTTGAAGTCACGCTGGTACGTTCTGTTGCTGTGTGTTTCCATTCCATGTTTAATGTGATTTGAAGAGAAGTAATAAAATGAGCTCTAACATGGAAAATAAGCGTTTCCGGACACATGTCCACATAACATATTTTCTTTGTTTGTGTGTGAGGAATGTTTCCTGAAAGTTTGGCCGTACCTTTTTGTAACACCCTGTATATGACGTTACTAAATTGGCGCTCATGAAAACAGCTTAAATTACTAATAAAGTTTCAGTTATTATTCTGGTCAGACTTCCTTTGAACCAAACCACAAACTCCACTAATATTGTCGCTAGAAACTCAAAGCTTCTATCACTAGCGCTTTAATACGTTGACTACATTGCATGTTACTGACCTAATAAATGGCGATATAAATTCTACCCACAATTTTAGATAGTGATACAAAACAACCGCTAAAAACCTAAATAATGACGCTGGCAATATGGATCTCGAAAAAACGAAGTAAAGTAAATACAGCCGGCGTACATGACATCACCTCAACAGTGTCGTATGCCCTCACTCCATACGCACTGCGGAGAGGTTTTGGATTTAAACCAGGGCTTTGGTGCACTACCTGGTGATTAGGAATCGTGCACCACCACCTCTGCTACCTGCCGGCCAAGTCCTCCACCAGGACTGGAACCAGCTAACCTCGTGTCAGCGCCAGACACCTTCACGGTGCCGCAACCAACTGAGACAATTGGACAGGCCAAGAAATTTAATTTGTGAATAAATTATAAAGACAAACGTATATACGCAGTCGTTCTTTATTTAAATAAATCTTTACTGAACGCCTTTGATTAACAAATAAGCAGAGTTAGCAGCAACTGCATTGTACAAATGGGGCCTATGTCAGAGTGCTTTCTCACACAGCGAAATCTAATTGCATCTTTGAACTTCAAATGTAATTCTTAACGTGTCAATTGAAAACGATAATAAAGAAAAGTGAGGGTGGTAAGTATTGCATACTGTCGTGAATAACAAAAAAATCTGGTTTTTTTATTTCGTTATTTTTATTTTTTTATTTTGTAATATGATCTATTTCAAGAATATTGCACACTAACCTACTTAACGTTTCAGTCGAACATTACAAAC
Organism: Vandiemenella viatica; assembly: GCA_031002005.1. Taxonomy (NCBI): domain Eukaryota; kingdom Metazoa; phylum Arthropoda; class Insecta; order Orthoptera; family Morabidae; genus Vandiemenella; species Vandiemenella viatica. The sequence goes on from JARYHS010011408.1 coordinate 198,549,748, forward strand.
TAGTATATTTAAAATCTGAATACATCCCTCACCGACCAGAGGGTGCATACAATTAACAACGGAATCTTTCAAGTGTAAATCCGAACGTTTACAATTTTCCACACAAGTGGAATCTCAACAAAACAGATATACAATGGACATCATCCAGATGGCCGTATCAACGAAAATATTATTTATGTGGTAAAAAAAGACACTTCGGTTGTCAAGGACCTCGCTGGATGGTCCTTTCAGATAATACTGATTGCAATTTAATTCATTATTTCTTTAATTAACAAGTCTTTTTTTACAGTCCGGTCGTCAGGTGATTTTATTTTGTCCTTTCACCAAAAGATGGTAAATACAAGCTTTGAATTGATTTATAAGTTCAATGACGTAAAAAGACGGCTGAATACACATTTCATCACATTTTATTTCGACGAAATCTTAATAGCAAACACATGCGAGTAAGGCAAGACTCGTCCAAAGATACTATAGCACATACAAAAAACAATTCCTCGGATTAAATTTCCGCTTGACGACTCAAAAACAAAAAAAATACCAAAACTTCTGACAACGACTGTTTGACTGCTGTTAAGATATACTGAAGACTACTGTTTCTGATCGCCATTGCCGCGAGCTTAAATAAGCGGTAGCGAAACATCCAGAGCACAACAAAGAGTGCCGTCAGACGTTTCTCGAGCACTAACAATCCCACTGACAATCAAAAACACACGAAAACAATTAATTATAACTAGTACAGAATCACTCACAATCATTAGGAAACACTTTAAAATGGAAATTAAAACTATTTACAGGCATTCAAACACAACATGGCCAACATAAAACACTCCAAAATAGCTTAAAATTGTCCTCTAATCACCGTGACTTATATCAAAATTTATAACTACAAACTTTCAATTAATATTTGAAACATAATAGTATATATTATAGCATGGATCATATGAACGGTGAGGTATACTTAAAACAATTTATTTTGGTTGTATAAATATTTGTTTTAACAATAAAGTTTTTAACTAGTAGACCAAATATAGTTAGAATTTTAGTTGGTTGAGATGGTTTGGGCTTGGTTTCATACCCATTAGTTATTTGTTATCAGAATATTAAATCTTATAATGCCGGTATATTAACTGTTTTATCAAATCGGATTGGTGGTGTTGCTATTTTAATTTTAGTTTCTTTAATATTAAATTATGGAAGTTGAAATTATATTAATTATGTCTATTTTAGTGGATGAGGAAAAATATTAATAATGATATTTTTATTTATTGAAGCAATAACTAAAAGTGCTCGATTTTTTTTTCTTGATTACCTGCTGCTGTAGCAGCACAAACTCCGCTTCCACTTTCTGCTTTAGTTCATTCTTCAACTTCGGTGACAGCTGGTGTATATTTAATAATTCGTTTTAATCTATTACTTAAACAAAAAATTTTAATGCTTTTTGTTAATAATTGGATGTTTAACTATATTTATGGATGGTAAGGGTGCCAATTTTGAATATGATGCAAAGAAAATTATTGCCTTATCCACTTTAAGACAACTTTGTTTAATAATAACTGTTTTATCAACGAGTTATTATAATTTAGTATTTTTTACTTACTTACTCACGGTTTATTCAAAGCTTTATTATTTTTATGTACCTATTCTTATATTCATAATTTAGGTGATTTTCCAGATGTTTGATTTATAGAGTGTATAGTTTATAGAATACCTATAGCTTCTATTTGTTTTAATGTTTCTGTTTATGCAAAATACTTTTTTATCTGGATTTTATTCAAAGCATCTAATTTTGAAATATCTAGAGTAGGTTTCATTAATTTTTTTTTGTTTCTACTGGCTTAACAGCCATATATTCATTTCATTTATTATTCTATAATTATTATTTTATTTGCACAAATCAAATCATATATTATTTAGTATAATTGAATTATTATTAGTTACTTTATTTGGTGGATCTATAATGAGATTACTATTGTTTCCAGTTCCTTATTATATTGTGTTGCCTTATTATTTAATGTTTTTAACAATAATAGTGGCTTTAATTGGTTCTTGTTTGGGTTATATTATTTTTTGTTTTTATTTATACTTTTATAAACCAATGATTATATATAATCCTTGGTTTATGTGGTATTTACGATTTATTCCTTTTTCATCTACTAATTTTATTAATTTTTATCCATTAAAATGTGAATATATTGTTTCAAAAAAATTGATTATGGATGGAATGAATGAATTGGTGACCAGTGTTTATATTATATATTATTTTATATAAGAAATTGTTATGATTAAAATTATAAAACTTATTTATTGTTATTTACTATTTGAATATTAATGTTATTTGTTATATTTACTTAACTTAAATAGCTTATTTGGAGCATTACATTGAAGCTGTATAGGAAGAATAGTACTTTTAAGTATTAACAAATATAATTGAATATTATTTTTACAATGAAAATGTAATGTTTTGTTTTAAACTACATAAACCAGAGAAATTAACAGAATAACTGCTATTATAATAAGTTAGCAGCTTTTATAATGACATTGTTTCAAATTAATTGGAATACTAAATATTCAATTATATTATTAACAGTAGTATGGTTCAATTAGGCTTCAATTAACCTTAAATAAGGGTTAATGAACGAATTTTTCAGGTCGAAACTGAATGCGATAATCACTTTTTATTTAACAATAACTGATGTAACAAAACTTTTTGAATGAAATTCAAATGTTATATTTAACTATAACCCTATTCTACTCTTTTATTAGCTCCTTGATTTCATTCGTGATATAGTTAAATTAAAAGAATTATGATAAAAAAATAATGTTGCCAATGTCATGTAATTATTCTAGAGATATTTATAATAATTACAATAGGTATAATTAATATAATTTCTACATCAAAAATGAAAAAAAATTGTGGAATAAAAAAATTGAAGGGAGAGTGATATTCGAGCTGATCTTTTGGGGTCAAAACCAAACTCAAATTGTGAACTTTTTTCTCGATCAATTATTGTTTTTTTTATTTATTATTGCTGCAATAAGTAAAACTATTACAGGGATGATCAACGAAATAAATGTTATAATTATTTATATCACAATAATTTATCTTGATTGTTTCAAACATTAAATTGGAAGTTAATTGTACTATATATATTACATAAATATCTACATCATCAATAAACTGAAATGTACAGTAATTATCATATAACATCTACAAAGTGTCAATATCATGCTGCTGCCTCAAATCCGAGATGGTGTGATATAGAAAAATGGTTTATGTTATAACGTATTAAGCATATTAATAGAAATGTTGAACCAACAATTACACGAATTTCGTGAAATTATGTGGCTATAAAAAAAATGAAAATCCATATACTGCATCTGAGATAGTAAAATTTGCTTCTCAGTATACACATGCTTGTAGAACAGTAAAGTATATTCCAAGAATTAGTGTAATAATTAGTGGCTTGAAATCTTTGAGAATGATTAGATTCCATTAATCCATCATGGGCCCATGTAACTGTAATACATGAAGTTAATAATGCCACTGTATTTAAAAATGGAATTTGTACAAGATTCAATGAAGTGACCCTTTAAGGGGGTCTATATGTACCTAGTTCAGTTGATGGAGATAATCTTCTAATAAAGTAAGCTCAGAAAAATGATGCAGATTGTCTGAGGTCTGTTGCGCGGTCTCACTTACAACGAACTAGTAGAATTCCTGGCTAAATGGGGAGCCAAGGAAGACTCGCTCCTTGCCTTAAAATTGCCTTATACAGAGTTTCTCCACCGCGTCAAACGAAAATTAAGACAGGATATCCAATACTTCTGGACCACAACAACACAATGTAAAAGAAAGATACTACACCTCCATTCAACCTCCAGTCCCGAAACGCGATCAAAGAAGTTTCATATATAAAAAATACATGATGAGATATACAGGGTGTTACAAAAAGGTACTGCCAAACTTTCAGGAAACATTCCTCACACACAAACAAAGAAAATATGTTATGTGGAAATGTGTCCGGAAACGTTTACTTTCCATGTTAGAGCTCATATTGTGGACGGCTGTGATACAATACGCCATTCTCCAGGGCTGCATCAGCGCATCAGGGATTCCATACGACCGAGGGTGGATGCATGTATCCTCGCTAACGGAGGACATTTTGAACATTTCCTGTAACAAAGTGTTTGAAGTCACGCTGGTACGTTCTGTTGCTGTGTGTTTCCATTCCATGTTTAATGTGATTTGAAGAGAAGTAATAAAATGAGCTCTAAGATGAAAAGTAAGCGTTTCCGGACACATGTCCACGTAAAATTTCTTTGTTTGTGTGTGAGGAATGTTTCCTGAAAGTTTGGCCGTACCTTTTTGTAACAACCTGTATAACAACCCGGGAATAATATGTAAAATGGTATATGTATTAAGGTCGGTTGAATGGTATTTCAGTGGGAAACAAATATATTTTTTTTAAGAAAAAGATGGATGGTCGTGTGTTACGGTAACCTGGAGTTCCAGCTTAGGAAATATGTACCAGTTTGTGAAGAAACACTAGCGTTTTGAACCGGCAAAGCGCTTCGTGTTGCCTCGCTGATCACTGTGGGGCGGTATCGATCGGAAAGGTGAAGGCCGGCGCTGAAATAGCGTGCGTTGCCGAGCATCTCTTCCATCAGCTGGCGACTAGCCCGGGCGCTGAACCTCTGCTATTCCGGGACCGCAGCCTCAATACATAGCAGCGTAGCATAACACACAGGCGGAGCGACAATCACAACAAGCGCAGCGCAGTGGACACACAGCTTGGCGCAACCCTTCCGCACGCATTACAATGGCTCACAGGCGAGGACTTGGCGTCCTTCCCAAAATTATACAAGAACTAGCTCTTTTGTACGGGTGGACTTAAAACTTTATTGGGAGGATTGCATATAGAATGCCGCAGAGTTGTGTATGTACATGAAATACATGAACGAACCAAACATCAATTGACTGCGAGAGAAGCAAAGCCTGAGCAACCAATATAACATTATAGACACTTACAGACGCTATCCGCCTTTCTGTTACCGTTTGATTAGATTTCAACATTTCATGACAAAATATGTTATTCATCCAGATAAAATTATCCTACGTCCTTTCTAATGATACATTGCATTTCCTAGTCAAATTTTATCTAGATTGGTTTTGTCGTTTAATCGTGAAAAAGTAAGTTACTTTCGAATTTATAATATTACTGTAGATAACACGACCATAGGGGCTACTGCTGATTGTTAATGCTGAAAGTATAAATAAATTTAATTATCATTAAAAAAACAAGGATGGTGGTAAGTAATCATTGTAAAATTTCTTGATCAATATTGCTAGTTTGGTATACTGTTGCGGAAAGAAAATACGTCCCGAAATAATCTAGAATTTTTGGCTCAATGCTAATAATCAATCTTTGTTTACCTCTACTAGAAGTTATTTTAGTGATTGATCTAGGACTCAGAAAGGACCTTTTTAAAAATCAATGCTCTGAGCACAGCACTTTATGATAGTGGAGTATGGACTTCAAGAATAGCAGAAAAAATTAAAATTGAAGCTTTTGAAATGTGGTGCAGTAGAAGGATGCTGAAAATTAAGTGGACAAATAAAATACGAAACGAACGAGTTTTGGAAGTTATGGGCGAGGAAAGAAGTTTTTGGAAGAGGCTTACAGAAACCAGAGACAAACATTTTAAGACATACGGGATTGGTTGATTTGTTAGTGGAGGAAACAATCGAAGGTAAGAACTGTAGAGCAAGAAAGATATTACAATATAAGAAAAAGATAATTGAGGACGTATTTTCGTTGTGTGCATTCGTAAATAGACATTCTTTTGTTAAATACTTTTCTCTAACCTCTTCTAATGCCTGTCCGGCAGAATCATGCAGTATTACAACAACACACGAAGCAGAGTTTTGCAAGGTTCCTCCTTCGAGCTACCGTTGTACTTCAGTAAAATATTTCTCGTAAAATTAAGTGTATTGCTATGAATTTCATAAGAAAAAATTCTTATATAAAATCTTAAAATAAGGCACTACAACTCAGCCGTTAAAGCAGAATGTCTATACGCGAGTGAATTCCTAGAATTGAACTACGGATCAGATATTGGATTTGATGGAAAGAGAATCAGAATTGGGACCAGTTAAAGCATCAGGACTATATAAATTAAGAAGTAATATGGAACTAAGCAGAACATTGAAAGTATAACAGAATCATTAAGAAAAAGAAGATTGCTGCTTTTTGGACTTATCTGAAGAATGGATGATAGCAGTTTAAGAAAAAAAGGTATTTGATTACCTTTGGAAGGAAAAAATAAACAACAAGATGAATTCAAGAGGTCAAGAACAATTTTGAAAGACATAATATAAGAGAAGAGAGAAAGAGATTTTTAGCAAGAAGGTATTAAGTATAGAAGGATTATAATGCAGAAGAGGAAGGAAATGCGATCCAAAGTCCGAGGAGAGAAGGAAGAAACGTTGAAAAGAAGAAGCAATATTGGATTGAACGGAAGAAAAAACAACAACAAAAGATGAAGAACTGAAATTATCACATGGTCCTAACAAGCCTCATCGGAAAGAGGAAGAAGTGTGGAAATAGTGTCAAGTTTATTAATGTGATCAGTCATATGTGATTCAGCATTTTATGTGTGTCTTTAACGTTCGTTTATTTGCTGCAATGTTCCGACAACTTACAAAATAAATTAGAATTTAACTAAGAGGAACTCATCCTTGATCTACATGTCAGCACCAATTACCTGATTTCAAACATTAATGTTACATTAATGAAATATATGTGAGAATATTAAGTTTTGAAATTCCTTACGAAACTCCGTTTTTATGTTAATAAATAAATCCAGCCTAAGCAGTTCAATATTTGTTCATTTATTTACTTTCCGAAAGCGTTTCGCTTCTTCACTGTAGCAATTTCAGCGGTTTTCCTGTTGATTGTGTATAAAAGTTACAATATTGTTATGTTTTACATTCTGAATATCGATGTTTTTATACAAATTATAATCTACTTACATTAAATAATGCATTGCTCTATTTACCCACTATTCTCAGCAGCGGTGATTTTTCGAAAAGCAAACAGAAATAACTGCAGCTGAATGGATAAATAGAGCAATGTAATATAAAATGTAAGTAGATTGTAATTTGTATAAAAGCTTCAATATTAAAAATATAAAACATAACAATATTGTAACTTGTATACACAATCAACAGGAAAACCGCTGAAGATGCTTCTAATAAGAAGCGAAACGCATTCGGAGAGTAAATAAACGAACAGATATTCAATTGCTTAGGCTGTATTTATTTATCAACATTATCAGCAGCTAAGGTAAATGAGTCATAACATTCAGAGAAATGTTTTTATGATATTTTTCCGGATATCTTGCGTGCGGATTTGTCCGTCAAGCTGTGTGTCGGTAAAAAGCAGTACAGGATATGAGATGTCACAACACTTTGCAACAAGTAGACGATAGGCAAGAGTCGAAAATACATCAAACATGAGGCAATCAACCTGGAAACATTTGGCAGGCAGGACATCTCAGCACCCGCTCTTTCAAGAAGCAGTTTGCCGGCGTCAAATATTGGCTCTGTGGACACCAGCTTGTGGAGGCGTGTTCAGATCTACTGAACAAACACGAACATGACTAGGATAAACCCCGACACTGTGTCAACACGATTGCGTCACTGGGGCTGCTTAGCAATCTCACGTTTCGGGATAAAACTATCTGCTTTCTTTGAAACTGAAACCTGTAAAAATGTTTGCCAGTCACCTACTGCAGTATTCTTGGTGCGAAGGTAAATACTTCAGAGTTTATTTTATTGCTAAGAGTTAAACATAGAAACTCAGAGGGATTCCCGATGTTGAGACTAGAATGATCATTCGCAAAGTGATTTCTAACTGGGAAAACACTCTAAAAAAAGTCACACATTTACTCTGAGTGGGGATTGTATTGAAGATTAAAAATGATCGAGGTCAAATTTAAGCATTTGGCTCTCAATTTTCATTCAGAATATTCTTTACAATTAATAATGTGCTTATTGGCGACGTTCTACAGTTGTTGCATAAATATTTTAAGTTAAACACCTCCTATTAATTACTTTATTAATGTTTCCACCAGATGCGTTTCGCCCTTTTGATGTTGGGCATCGTCAGTAGAAAAATAGTGGTAACTATCATTGTTTTCTCACTGACGTTACCCCACACCAAAAGGGCGAAACGCAAGTGGTGAAAACATTGTTAATAGGAGGTGTTTAATTTAAAACATTCCTGGAAACTATTTAGTTTGTGCAGTTAACGTTGAATGTCAATGTTAAGGAATATTGTGAACAAACATTTAGTAAAAATTTAAAATTTCAAGGCTACATTACAAATCCTGGGATGAAGGACATTGAACAAACAAACGTGGACAACCTTTTTACCTCTTCGAAAATGTGGGTAGGGATTTTATTGAACATTTGAAAAGGTGCAGGTCAAATTAAAGCATTTGGATCCCAATTTTCTTTCAGAATATTCCTGGCAACTAATAGCATGGTTATTTACCATATCCCACAGTTGATCCATAAATTAAATTAAATACCTTTTATTAACAACTATTTCACATAATTAAGTTTTCACCAGACACATTTGGCTCCTTTGGTGTGGGGATTCGTCAGTGGGAAAATAGTGGTGGATTTCACTGTTTTCTCCACTGATGATGCCACATACCAAAAGGGCGAAACGCATCTGGCGAAAACATGAATAAATTAGTTAGTAGAAGGTATTTTATTTTAATCCTTTCTGGCAACTATTCACTTTATGCGATAAATCTTGAATGTCAAAAAAAAGGAATATTGGGAGCATACATTTAACGGATGTTAAAGATTTGAGGGCTACATTACGAATAGTGGGATAAATATCGTAATGGTCAATCAAAGTAGAAACATTGAATAGTAATGTTCGCAATAAAGTGCATTGAGAAGGTACGCAAATTATCAAAAAAAATTTTTACTAACTGTTAAGATAACTTATTGATATTTAGTCTGTCGTGTATTGAGAAGGTACGCAAATTATCAAAAAAAACTTTTTTACTAACTGTTAAGATAACTTATTGATATTTAGTCTGTCGTGTATAGATTGGTGGCCAAATTAGCTTTGTGAATCATTACCGTTTGGGTGAACCTGTAAGATCACTTTAGCCGCTAAAATTTTTGAATTTGTTTAGTTACGGAAGAAACTAAACATACAGCAACTTTTTCACTAAGCAGAAATGGCACTCAGAAATCTAGTGACACACTACTGATACGCCTATTAATTAGGAAAAATTTTTTTTGAGGATGAAATTGGTTTTTAAAATGCGTGTATTTCTGAACACTCCCTTGCTGGTGTCCACAGATAATCTGTAATCAAACACCACAGTTTCACATATATATCGTGGTTTTGACACATTTGTATTATTTGGTCCAATCTTTGTGTTACTATTGACTAGGTAAACAATACATGGTATGCATCCACGCAGCCCTATAGATCCACTTTAACTGAAGCATCACCTAGTATGTCAATAAAAACTAAGAGAGATTTGTTAGTATTCCGAGAAGAACACACCCAGTTCCCCTCACTTAAGTAACTTAATTACTTAATTTAACGTCACCTACGAAACGAAACTACAATGATATTCTGTTATTGACTCCTTTTTTTAAACTTTTTCCAGTTTGGACTGTGGTTCGTATCAATAAAAAGTGTGCGGAGTTCTTTTCACATATGTATCATTATTACCACTCGATCAAATTCCTTAGCTGCGGTTTCAAACAGATGTGGAACTTGTAGGATGAATGCTATTAGACAAGTAAATAATTGGGAAGATAAGAAGAATAGGAAGAAGAATAATACGGACAATGCAAATTAATGGTTCCACACGCTCTTTAGTGGGCTAAAAGATAAAATAAAAATAAATAAAATAAATAAATATAAATAATGTGACTATATAGTATATGTATAAAATAAGACTATGTTGGTAACTTATGAATATTTCTTCGGAAACCACCCGAGAAATACTATTATTTATAGTAGCATTTATTTCCGGATAAATATTCATTAATGTACAACGCCAAGAAAAACTTGTTTTATTTATGTTGGTATTATGTTTAAAGTAATATAATAATATGAATAATAATGATTATTAATCTGTGCTAATACATATTATAAATGCGAAACTACCTATATCTGTTTGCTACGTTTTCAAGACTGAACGGCTAACCCAATCTTGATGAAATTTGACAAGGAAATATTACGTACCATTAGGAGGGACATGGCATACTTTTTTGGAATATATAACATATATTGTCACGAAAGTTTGAAAACTAGGAGCACGAAGACAGATAGACGGATAGCGTGTGTAATGTGGTATCGGTCTCTTAGGCTTTGTTTCTCTCGCAGTCAGTTTGTGTATGATCTTAGTCAGAGGACAGCAAAACCAAAACAGTTGTGTAAAAAACGGTACTGTCAAAAAGATGTCCTCAGCAAGTGACATAAATTTAAACCACAAACAAAAATCTGCCGAAGGAACTGTGAAAGGTAGTATTCCATAGTTAACTGCCTTTCTCTTAGTTTGTTGCTATTTTTAAAAATGTTGCAAATTGGTTCACACCATGAGACAAGTGAAATGGTGATGGTTTCCTCGTTATACAATCCGGACTCCGTTCTTTCTGGGACACCTTTAATTTAAGTTACAGCTTGCTAAAACCAATTCTAGCAATAAAATTCCATGTCGACGAGTCGCCGGTTACAGCTGGTATAAATATATATTTGAGACGAGGAACTATTCTATAGACGACTGAGAGAAATACAGCTCAACCGATTCCAAGGAATAAAGATATTGGTGCAGAATCAAGGCAAGACAAGGTGGACGATAAAGAAGTTTTCTTGTTGTGAGAGACTGGAGTAAATATGGAGCACACTAAAAGATACTACAGATTTTTAATGGTCTATGGTAAAGTAGTAACTAATATTGTGAGAATAGCTGTCTAATGTGTGTTCTGTTAAGTGTGTTATATGGAAGTTTGTAAGTGGAAGAAGTTGTTTACTGTCAAATGTTGACTATATCAGTATTGGGAGATAAAGGAGGCAAAAACTATCAGGTCTTGGAAGGATAAATACTCACGAAGCCGAATTTTGACTAAAACCGGTAACATACTACAGACATTGATACAAAGATGATAGTCTGAGGGTTAAAGAAACGGTACTTCTAGGCTAAATACATCAATTATGTATATCTGAGGTATCGGCTCGTCGCTGTTTGCCCTTCACTCTCATCTCCGCTTTGCTCTCTAGTCCATTATGATTCCAGGCTAACAGAGTACAAGTGCGACAGCATTAAACCAAGATGGATAGACCACCAATTCAGCTGCTGAACAATTTGGTGCTGTCTATCATGATCGTAGAAATAAGCGTTGGTTTATTAATGTGTGCAAGCCTCCAGTTTGAACATTTAATGTAATTTTTAAAATAAGACAAAATATTAATTAATTGTGCTGCGAGCGTACAAGGCGTGTATTGATGACGACAGGGGCGGATCCAGAGGGGGGCTATGGATTCGAGGCCCGAGGAGGCTATAAAGACTACACCATGACCGACTCAAGCCCCAAAACCAAAATCCACTGAAGGCAAGCCCTCTGGACCAAAATTCACTCAAGCCAAGCCCCCCTCCCCCAAACCAAAGTCCGCTCAAGGACCCCCCCAAAACCAAAAATCCTGGATCCGCCCCTGGGTGACGAGGCGTGGAAAGATATTAGTGGAAGAGAAAAGATTACTACAACCACAAGCTGGCACTCGATTTCAGGAATAATTTACTTTCGAAGGTAAGGGGGTAAGGGATTGGAATAAATTATCAAGGAAAATGATGAATAATTAAAAAAAAAACCTGAGGGAATTTAATACTAAAACTCCTAGAGAGCAAACGTAAGCGGTCATTAGAAAGGGGAACAATGGGTGTATAGAGAAATTGGCACCTGAGCATCCGCTGAATTGTAGTTAAATTAAATTAAATGTCATTACTGTCTTCATATGTAGAAATGACATAACATAAACCGAAATCAGGTCGTGAATTACAATAATAATAAAAAAAACTTGAAAATCGCGACACTTTTACTGAGTTTAAAATTTTAATGTAAGGTAGATCGTAATAAATTCCTTTACTGTTAAACGTTTATTCATTGTTTACCGTACAACGTGTCTATATTCGCAGGGTTACCGGTTACCTATTAAATGATGTTTACTAACGGAAGGTTTCTTGAGCCTGATCTTGTTTAGTTCACACATTAAGATATGACAGTTTGTGAAAGTTACCCTACTACAGTTGAGGACGGGTTTATGATTCTGAAAATATTAGAATGTGAGCAGTAGTAGAGTTAGGTTTTGACCTGGGTGAAGTCAAACAATAATTATCTGATTGCAACTAGAATCTTATTTCATTCGGTACAGAGCCGAGGAAATATTAAACCCATAATTTTTCTCCCCTCTAGTTGACGCTTTAATCACTTTTCGGAAGTAATATGTAAGTGAAAAGATTCGATTTGTTCAGCCTGATGTATACCAGCCGCAATAACATAATCACAAAGAGCATTAATAGTAGAAATTAATCAAGACTGCTAATTGAAGGCGATAAGCATTACATTTCAACAAAAGACGATATCAAAACTTATTTTGTACCGATCATTTGTAATAATATCGTTGACTTATTGCGCCTGTAAACAACTGTGGTCACCTTGATAACTACTGTGCTGTCCGGCTGTGGCGCCAGGCTTTAGTTTCGGGATCAACAACGGCCAGAGATTTTATTACAAAATCAACGTTATCAGCGTTATTTCGTAATAACTCCGTTTAGTTAAGTAACTGTGAAAAAATTAACAGTCAGAAAAGTACCTTATGCATTTTATTTAAATTAATATATTAATTGGTTATTGTTTATTTATACTCGTTCGGTATAGTTGTTTTTTTTTTTTTCGTCCATAAATATCTACTTTTGTAGGTGATTTTTTAAATCACGTTTATTTACGTTGTGGCTGGTTGATTACGTTATTACGTGTATTTCTTAACTGAGTTTTTTGTATACTTCTTTACTGTAACTTTTATCTGTTTACGAAACTAACTAGCTTCTAAGCGCGTCAAAAAAGACGGAGTGAATGGAGTGTTCAAATAATTTCTTCCCATTTGCTTAGCTAAATACAAATGTTATTAAATAACGCTCGTGACCCTGGTTTTGCTTTATTGTGCGTATTTAGGTTTTGGTTTACATCGCAACACAGTTAGAACTGCTTATTTGCCTCTGATATTATAACGTCAGTAATATTGCGTCACTGTAAGCGAAACACAATAAACCTTTACAACTTGCGTTATGCCGCGTAATATTTGTTTTAATCTCCGTCCAGGCCGCATAGATCGCTATTAAAGTGGAACTACTTTCATAGGAATGCAGTAAAATTATCAGGGACGGTGCTCATGAAAACCATATTAATTATTTTTTTAAAAACTTAAATTACATTACACATACCCTCTACTGTAATTTTAAATGACAGTTGTAATTCTGATCCAGATTTAATTAAAAGATAATACAAACTTACACTAGCATTCCTGCTCGAAAATTAAAGCTTTTATTTGAAATATGTATACTGTAACGAGCCGCGCTGTCGCCACGTTACAAGGTGCATTTTTATTATAGTATATGTCATAATGTTAGGGTAATTTACATAAATCTTGGGCGACCACCTGAATAGATTTTTGTTGTGATTTTATGAAGTACGCAAGATTCCAAGTGAGGACTGTAGTGAAATGGTGAACATACAGTGTATCTTGGCAAAGCGAACATTCAAGAATTATTGAGCTATGTAGGCTTGAAGCTAATCTTGGTCTTCCCGAACTTGGGCGACAGGACATCGCGGATTTAGGGTTTGCCGGACCACACACTCTGCTCCCTGGGGATGGGTCACTCACCCGGCGGGAAATGTCTGCCGCCCGACACCCGAATGTGCTCACACCCCGGCGAACTTAGCCGAATATGTCCGATCTCTGTTAGATACGCTAGGCGAATCACATATCGGGGAAATCACGTGACATTAGGTGCCGACCTGAAGATCCAATCCAAATGAGCGTATAACTTAAAATCCTGGGAATTTCTGTTATATGTGAGCTTCGAGACTGCAAGGGGCGGAGCAAGAAGTTTCCTCGTGCACCGAAGAGCGAGGAGCTGGACATTCTGCCTGCGATTCTAGTCGAGTCTAGTCTGAGGTGGACTTGGAAAGTTGGCTTCTCTCGCCAACTGCCGTTGTACGATTTCTGGCTGTCAGCTTGCCTTGCTGGAGCAGGCTTATCACGGCGACACCGCCAGTAATGCGATGACGCGCATTGTCAGACCAGAGATGCCTGTAGCCGCCGTGTGAGATAATCTCACATATCGTGGGACCGCTGCAATCACCGCAGACATCAAACGCAGAACTACAATGGTAACTTATTACGACCAAGCCATCTGATTGTGCATTCCGTGAAACAGAACCCTTAAGCGACTTTGAGAGGATAGGTCCATGTTCTCACTTTGTAATTGTAAAAACCCCTGAGCTAGCGGCATAATTTGCCAGAACTAGTTATTTTCGAATGATATATTGTTCATTCGTGGCGCCCATGATTGTCTTTTTAACTGTAAAGTCACAGTATTATGATGCCTTTGTCTGAGGTCATAACTTGTATTTTTCATTGTTTCCAGTTGTCATTATTTCTTGCATTTTGATTCTGAGATATATTTAAAAGTAAATATACAATTGTTTGCTTGCTCATGACGGCTAATTGTACCTCTGACGTTGCTTTTATGATTTTGCCAATTCGTGTTAATGGTAACTGTAAATTCGCTCAGACTTGTAATCGCCAGTGATAAGAAAATAAATGTCATATTGTGACAATTTTTCCTAAATTCCAACTAACGTCGAGATTCTTGCAAAATTAATAAATTTTCACTCCTTTATAAAAATTAAAATTAAAAATCCACAATTATTCATCATAAAGGTATGAAAGATAATTGTAACGCAGTTTGCCCACCAAGGTACCCACTACAATACTGGCAAAGAATTTAACAAAAACATCTGCATCAGTCGAATATAAACAAATAAACAGAAACTAATAATTAATATGTTAATTATACACAATACTTAGTTTTCTTTCAGTGTATTGACAGTTAATTTCTTCGCGGATAGTTAGCTAAATGAAAGTTATTCATTTACACGGGATTTGATTGCAAGATCTTTGGCCGCTGTTAGTAACGAAGGCCTGTCTCTTGACGTCAGGATAACAGAAAAGGTGACATAATTAATAAAATAGCGTTTATTAATCTTTCATATAATTGTTAGCAATATTAATTTTATTCGTGGTCCAAGTTGCGTTTATCACAATATATGTGGAACCAATACATCGTCACAAGTTTACACTTGAACCTAATATAAGGACACAGAAGTTATTGTATGACTGCACCGATCCCCTGTTTCTCTCTTTGGATAAAATATATATAGCTGGTAACCTGAAAATAAATGCTGCCGTACTTCCGACCTAGATTGGACGAAGTCTTTGACCGACACATTACTCATATTGACCCGCACCTTAGCACCCATCAATCAAAGAGATATCGGCTGTCGGGCAATGAAACGATTCCATACTGCAATTATCGCAGCTGCGGTTTTAATAAGATAACATGCACGCGCATCAACTTCGTCTTTACGATAGTTAATTAGTGTTAGATCACTATCCCTATAAAAAAGACTGACAATTCAAATTTTAGAAACATCAACTTGATTTTAATTTTGATGGCTGAAAAAGGCATAAACACTTTTAATATTTGTCTTGCTGGATATACTTTTAGTCGGCCAAGAATGACAGTAGAAACATACATTATTTTAACGTCTTCTACAAAGGGAAAACTTCCGAAGACCTGAAGAAATTTCTTGCAGAGCACTGTATAATAAAACAAAATTTGCTTATAAACTTAAAAAAATAAACATTGAATCAATTTGATCTTTCAACGTCACGTTATCTTCATTCCTCAAATAACCCTTTTAGAGGGTGCCATAGATCAATTATGTTTATGCCTACTTATCTTCTGTATTCTTTGTGCCCGTACTTCTTTCATCCAGTGCGAGTGCCTTGCATTCTCTTCCTGTGTCCGCTTTCTTCAACTGGTTCATTTTTTCCTTCTTTTCTCAAAACCTAATCTGAGAGTTTAGCTTATAAAAAGCGTTTGTCACTTAGTGAGTCAGTGTTGATTCTAGTAATTTACATACCTTTTTCTACTTCATGGAACCATGTGAATTTGCATTTGTAGCTGTTTATCAAGTCAGATTTCTATTTGGTTAATCTTTCGTTTTTCATTCTGTGTTCCCATAGAACTGTAGTTTTTCCCACCCTCATTCCATCTGATAGTTTTTCAATTCTAAAATATATTTCATACCTTGATCTTTATTTTTATTCATTATTGATTTAAAGACTAGCATTTTTCTTAAAAAATTTTCTTTGGATTTTCTCTATTGTTTTAAGATCTCCAGTTCTGTTTAGTTTAAGTGTTTCCGTAGAAAAAAAAAAATACTTCTCGTCTAACATGTGTTTGATAGTGCCTTAGTTTTTCATCCTAAGACAGTGATTTATTTTTAATTTATATATGTTTCTTGTTAATGAAATGCTTTCTTCACTTTTAGAACAGTATGTTTTATTTCTTCTTTTTCTCTTGCGTTGTTCTATATATATTCTCCACGATATTTGAAGCGATTTCTTTTAGATACTGTGTTGTTATTAACTTTACGATTTTGCGTTGGATTGGTGGTACGTCATAAATAATGTTTTTCGTTTATTAATAAATAAATTACGCCAAAATAATTGACTTTGGCGTAATTTATTTATTAATATTATCAGCAATTGAGGAAAATGATCCACAACATCCCGATATTAATGTTTTTCGTATTTGTATTTTTTTCAATGATATTTGCAATCCTACTTTATCTGCTTGATTCTGTAATTTATTCTAGAGCATTCTCAATACCATGTCATCTGCAAAAGGAAGGCATTCTATAGTGATCTTATCTGCGTTTGTTCATAGTTGTATTCCCTTAGTTTATTTTCTTCATTCTTTATTAATACTTAACTGATGCCTATTACTGTAACGTGTTACATGAATAAGAAACTATAGCCCTCATAAAACGTCTTATCAAATGAATCCGTGTACATTTTACAAATAAACTGTATAAGCCCCAAATTACCGCAGTTGTCAAATTCTTTATTGAAAAAATATGACATTTAGAACTTTTGATAATGACACGGAACAAAGTCAGCTTATTGGTTTCAAGAAACAAGTAAGCCCTAACTAGCTCTTTTCTCAAACATCCACACTGGTTTCCCTCGAGTATCTGTTTCAGCCTTTGTTTTGTACTTTAATTTTAAACTTTTTAGGTCAGAGAATGCTCGCTATGGGGGCCTCTGTTTTTGGCGTGCGACACGTGAAGATCACGTGAGAGCCAAGTGTGTGGCTTGGTCACGTGCCAGACAGCTGCATACAGTCACAGGAAACAACATCCTCACAGAAAGAGGAACAACTTGACGCTGACGGATACCGCAACTAAATACTGAGAGTATTTTAATATTAACATGCTAACTAGGGTTGCCAACTACATTTAATGAAAAAGTATCATACTGCATTTTTGATAGCAATACTTTACCCTAACTGGAAATTGTGCCGAAATACTTTAGCTGTCGTATAATCCAGTATTTACTGAATGTAATGTTTTTGTACTTAACTAATTTCGAAAATGTTAGTGCTAATGATAAAACAAAACGAAACGCGCAGTTTTGAATCAATTTTTTGTCAGGACAGCACACAACACACAGAAATGCACATATTATTTGTTAGAAATGTAAGGTTCTATACGCCCACAGTTTTTAAAAATTTCCACTCCTTTGAAGTTTTCTTGTCTCACCCATAGCTGTCTGGGTGTATTTTTTCTATTAGTTTATTCGTAAGTTCATTCATTACCAATCTACGAAGACTTTGCTGTGCTCTAATGTAAGTACATTAGTTAGATATCATTGAACGGAAATATGGGTTGGTAGAATGTAGACAAAATGGTGCTAGGCTATTGGAAAACTGGAGATTCATCTTATGTTTCTTTTATAAAAAAATTTCAATAGTCAATCACGTTAGTAAGTGTACAAGTTCGTCTATCTTCCTGATCTCTGATAAAAGATGGAATTGAATTTTATCTTGAACTAGACGTTACCCAAAACTTTGTACACGTGGACATAGAATTTTGTTGTCGGAATTAGATATAGAAAGCTGTAAGTTACATAAAGGATGTTTCAAAAAGCACAAACTGACTGCAAGATAAACAAAGCCTGGGTCACTGATATAACATTACGCTAACCGCCTGTCTGTTACCGTTCGGTTAGTTTTCAAAATTTCATGAGTATATCACTTATTTGTCCTGAAAAAAGTATCTTATGTCCTTCCTCTTGATACATAATATTTCATTGTCCAATTTCATCAAGATCATTTTAGCCCTTTAATCGTGAAAATGTAACAAACAGCCAGAGTTACTTTCACATTTATAATTTTCATCAATTGCTGATAATATTCACAAATAAATAACGCCAAAGCAATTGAATGTTTGTGCATTTATTGACATCCCGAACGCGTTTCACTT
Source organism: Vandiemenella viatica (assembly GCA_031002005.1). NCBI lineage: Eukaryota > Metazoa > Arthropoda > Insecta > Orthoptera > Morabidae > Vandiemenella > Vandiemenella viatica. Next base: position 198,568,463 of record JARYHS010011408.1, read on the forward strand.
CTTTTGCAGAAGCATCTTCAGCGGGTTCTACTGGTAATTACGTACCAATGTTACAATTTGGTTGTGTTGTTGCTTTTTGTACAGTGGAATTATTATCTGAATTTTAATCTATTTACATTTTTCGGTCTGTTGTATTTATTTATGCACCACTCTCAGCAGCAGTGATTTTTACTTTCTTGTGGGTAGTGATTCATTTTCCAGATCGTAATTTCAGTATTGACTAGCACAACATTGCACTGCACTGTACTGTTTGTTTATAACAAATGACCGGTCAGTTTTGTTTACTTTCGACTTTGTGTCGCTGTGTAGTGTTTTGAGTCTGTCTTCCATTTGTTTGGCGCGTTTTTTTAAGAATAAATATTTGTCATTAGTTTTGGTTTTGTATGCCGTTCTTTATTAATGTTGTTTTGCCTGTGTTATTGCTTTTCCTTTAATTTATTTTAAGTGCTGTGTATAGTGTATATAAAAGTGTATATATTACTAACCACAAACATTTAAATTAAAAAAAACGCGCCAAACAAATGGAAGATAGACTAAAAAACAAATCTACACCACATAGCGACACAAAGTCGAGCTAAAGTAAACAAAACGGACCGGTATTCGTAAAAAACATATTGTACAGTGCAGTGCAGTGTTGTGCTAGTCACTAGTGAAATAACGATCTGTAAAATGAATTACTACTCACAAAAAAAGCAAAAATCACTGCTGCTAGAGGTGGAGCATAAATAAGTACAACAGACCGAAAAATGTAAGTAGATTATAATTCAGATACTAATTCCATTGTACAAAACACAACAACGTAATTGTAACATGTGTACGTAATTACCTGGAGAACCCGCTGAAGATGCTTCTGCAAAAGAAGTGAAACGTGTTCGGGAGGTCAATAAATGCACATCCAATTGCTTTGGCGTTTTTATTTATCAATAGATACTGATAGTATGGTATTGCGATGAGAGAAATATTTTAAACTGAACTACAGAAAGGGGTATATTCCAGAAACTATGAATTTAATTTAAACACAAATTCGTGAGCTTATATGATTTCCGATAGAATAAAAATGTGGTATTTTATAGCTGTACCAAAAACAAAACTTTGTTGTAGGCAGAGGAAGCATGTATGATTCACGGAAATCCATCTCAGGGCACAGCATTAACAAGACAAGCCTGGCCCTGTTACGAGCGAAGACTGATAAACAAACATCTGTCAGCCTGGCGTAACGAGGCTGATATCTCGGAAACGAGGACGTTAGTCCAGAATCCATCCTTAACCAGCACAACGCTCCCAAGCCACTACCTCAGTGTTTACATTCACTAACTAAAATGTTTGATAATTTCCGTAGAAACCATCCATCATTCTTAAATAAGGTCTGATTTTAAGAAATTATCTCGCATTCAGGAGGACGGTGGTTCGAATCCCCCTTCGGACATCCAGATTTGGGTTTTCCATGGTTTCCCAAATCACTCCATTCAAATGCCGGATGCTTCCTTCAAGGCCATGGGCGATTTCCTTCCCATTCCTTGCCCCCCATCCCTTCCCGTCTCTAAAGACCTCGCTGTTAGAGAGACGTTAAGCAGATTAAAAAAAAAAAATTATCCCAGCGGATAATCCACTAGTGTGAAGTGAATTTCGTCTGATCTGTTTAAACATTACAGTGCTGCAGTAAACTATGAAGAGAATTAAATAAGAAGAATTTTTTCGGATATTGTTTTACGTAGAATCACGTGATTCTACTTTTGTTTACTTATGGCTGTATCTCTCGTCGAGTTAGATGTGATTAGAGGCGATATTAGATTCACCTCGATTAAATTCGGGAAACCATGGCAAACCTAAATGCGGATGGCCGGGCGGTGATTCGAACCCGCATCCTCCCGAATGCGAGGCAACAGCGTTACCGCTCACCCTCCACGCTCGATATAATTCTCCTAAACCATTACAAATTTACTATGTACAAAATTTTTAAAATAGTATCTACACACTTTTATCTGTTTGAAATGCAGGATTTACGACATTAAGTTGAAGTTCGAGGCTTTTACCAAAAGAGCTAAGAAAAAGATTGACATCAGTGTGATTCCTAGGAATCACCCAAAAGTTCCCGTGAGGTAATTTTTATTCCCTTAGCTTTTCTCGGGTCTATATCTGCGATGTGACTCCATATTTACTCTAGACAGGTTAGTGCAACTTTGGGGGGAGGGGGGAAGTTCATTAATTACGTTTCCGGAATTCCAGACCCCCACCCCTCTGGTGATTTTTGGTGAGATATGGTCGAAACCCCCCCTCTAAAATGACCCCCCTGCTAATCGACCTCGTAGTTCTTTGAGACCTTTTCTTTTACCTCTACCATACCTCACGCGGCCGGCCTCGGTAGCGTAGGGGCTAGAGTGAGGGTCACCGGTTCGAGTCCGGCCGAGGGCATGGGTGTTTAAGTGTTGTGTGTGTTGATGTCGTGTCCGTGTTGTAGTTTCCATGTGTCAATACTTGATAGCAACAAATCACATTGAGCTGGCTGTATGGCCTCAGTAGCCGAATGCCATTAAAAAAAAAAAAAAAAACCTTCACGTGAGATTTCCGTTGACCCCCTCCCCCCCTTCCCCCTCTTGGTGAGGTTTCGTGAACTTTTACCGGACCCCCCTCCTATTTCACCTCACGTAATTAATGGACGCCCCCTTGAGACGAACAAAGAATTCAAATGACGCGTATTCCAGATATGTCTCGAAATAGTAATCATTGTAACATCAGGTAAAGCGTGAAAGGAGTGATGGCTGGTTTGAAAGGAAGGGGGTGTGATCGAAGTTTTCTTAATTGTACTTCCGGATATGGACAATCTTGCAGCCACACCCACTCGCAGCCACCTTCCGGGCAGCGGACATAGTCCTTGGGTATAATAGTATAAGGAAGTGCGGCACCGTTTATCCTTCCGGCTGAAAACTGCACATTCTCCAACATGAAACATTGTAAAAAAAAAAATAAGGTGAGAAGTCGATTGGGTGCCATCTAACTGCGAAACATGTAAAAATATGTTCAATGTCGTCAGAGTTTTTTTTTTTTTGTGGTATGTCTAATGGGACCGACCCAGCATTCTCATAGCTGTCTGCGGAAGACAGCCTAAAAACCGGTACGCGGGCACCAGGACTCGAACCAGGTACCGTTGTACTTTCTCGATACACTGGCGATTGTTCAGATTTAATTATTAATGACTTTGATGATGGTGTAAAAACACGACGTTTCGACAGCTGTCGATGCAGAGAAAGTCAGCTGAGAACAACTACAAGATACCTGATGAAGACAGCAGAGTCAGATGTCGAAACGTCGTGATTTTACACCACCATCCGGCTGGACACCCGAGAAGATTTTGTTGCATCGATACGCGGGAACCACTCACACATGAAATGACTTGCTAACATTTTTACACAAGAAATTGGAGATGATTATTAAAACACGCAAGGACCAGTTTCGTCTCCGTTTCTTAGTTATAATGGACATTTTACATAATCCGGGAGATCAATAAAATTATTAGACGATCCAGTTAACAATGTTTCGAATTGCCTAACAGTTCCCCTACGTCGACATCTCACCTAACCCGCTTATGCTACTACAATAATAATTCTGTGTGGTCTTAATGACTTGGTGACAGGATTTATATAGGCTGTGCATTCCGCCCCTGTCGTGGTAGCTTTAACCTAACCCGGTAGTCCTACCGGGTACAGGGGACCTACAGTTTAACGTGAAATCCGAACCAGGGAAGCTTTCTGATGCACTTCACATTACACAGCAAGCTTTGCCAGAAGTTATGGGCCAATGAAAATCCCCGCTGAAACAAGGATTCGAACCGCGGATCTTTCAATCACCAGGCAGATGCCTTAACCACTAAGCTCTATTGTACTACTGTGTGTAGAGTATACATATTACGAGGAATTGAACGACGGGATATCTTAGTTTGCTCAACAAGCACGGAGCAATGCTTTTCTGTACGTGCAGAATGGTTTGGGGTAATGTAAAAATTAACTCCGGTACCAAGAATCAAAACTGTAACCCATTGATCCTCAGACACCTTATTTACCAGTCCTCATTGAAATACGGAAGCTTTATGTTGGAGGGGTTATAAACTTCAAGGTAAAACGAAACAGCTGAGAAAATGAGATGGGATGGGGAGAAAAAGCGCAAATTACTTTGTGGCGAAGGTCAGAAAATTTTCTAAATGAAAAACAGGAAAAGGTCTCAGTTACCTTCAGATGTTAACACGTGTACTTCCGCACTAGCTGTTACCTGCGACTTAGGATTTTATAGGTAATTCGATATAGAAAGCTGGTAGTTACCTGAAATTTGATGGATATTGTGGTGGGGAAGCCATAACCATACATAGTACAAACTGACTGCGATAGAAGTAAAGCTTGAGCGACCAATATAACATTACACACGATATCCGTCTTTCTGTCACCGTTCAGTTGCATTTCAAAATTTCATGATAAAATATGTTATTTACCCAGAAAAAAGCATGCTAAGTCCTTCCTAATGATATATAGTATGTCCTTAGCAAATTTGGTCAAGATATGTTTAGTCGTGAAAACATAACAAATAGATTTACTTTCGCATTTATATTATTACTAGAGTAGAAAGTTATTTTAAGAGAGATGTTACAAGATGAAACGGAATGGCTACCCTGTTTATATGTATGTTTTAACAGTAGGGTGCATTACAACACGCTGACACTGAAATTACGTTTCATAGTACTGTCTATAAATCTCATCAGGCATATAGAATCTGGCTTATACTATTGTTTGTGTATATTTCACTAACGATAAGAAATCTGAACACATTGGACACAAAATATTCCGCAATAGATAGAGTAGTTAGTAGGGGACAGTTGATAGGGTATTGGAATAAAATTAAAATGCTGTTCTAAGCACTTCATTTCTTCATAACACAAGCCTTATTTCGGCCATAAGCACAATTGAAGATTTTAAATCTTGTCCCGTTTGTTTTTCATATTTACCGTAATACACGTACATTTCCATCACTTGTTTCTGGCAGTGTAAAGGTCAGGCGTCAAAACTTTAAGTTACACTCGCTCTGTTGGAATGCGGTACGCCAGCCAAAAACACAGTGACGTCGACCTACTCGGGAAATTTCCGCGGCCAAATCGGTTCTGTTTATCAGCGCCCTCAGCCGTCCTGCAGCGGAACTCAAGGTCCCAACAAACACAACACTGTCAAGAGCAACAGGTGTCAGGCACAGTCATATGACTGAAGAAACAAAGGCTGATCAGAATATCAAAACAAAAACTATAAGACCGGAGCTACACAATATTGGCGAACAACAGTTAATTGCTGGTAGCTAAGGAATATTGGCCGCAATAGATAGTTATTGGTTATGAAGTGTACCTTAGTGATCATTACTCCTCTTGAACACTGAAGGAAAATCCAGCATATCGCAAAAAGAACTGTTACTAAAATGGGTGCCTCATTTGTCCAAATTTCTACTCTCTACATCAATGCTACTTCTAATGCAGGGAATGCGTTAACTGAAAAGCGACCGTGCAAAACTAAATATCCGTTGATCAGTTATGAAAGACTGTGTGAGATATATCACAAGGTTACGATGATACAGTGAAAACAATGCTACAAACTTTTCGAGTGGGTTATCAGTTTATATAAGTTCAAGTTCTTGGTTTTAGCGATCACTGTTTCAATTGCGTATTCCAAAAATTGGAAGTACACATCTGCACATTATGACTATAACGTTTATCGATCTCAGTCGAAGAAATAAAAGAGTTGATGCCAGATTTAATCTAATTGCGATGGAGAATACGCTAGGTACCATTTCTCCCTTTCATCTACCTGCCTACTTTTGCACACTACGAATTTTAAATTCTTTCAGCGTTTTTGATAAATTATTCATCACTCCCTAGATAATTTATTCTACTCACTGATTCCCTTATCCACGAAAGAAAAATTACCATTGTGTCTGAAATCGAGTGGTCAATCAAAATTCTTCCAGTAATATTTTTCGGCGCTTCATCACCAATATAAGCATTGTACAATCCCATGACTCTCTTCACCCTCCTCCTGCCTTCCAATGAATCCCACTCCAACTCCTTTATCACATCAATTACTGATTATGTTCTGCAGTAATTTCAAGTTACAATGTAGCAGCCCTCCTTTGCACCCTCTCCAACTCCAGTGTTTGACATCCAAAATGTTCCTATAATGCACTACCATATTCAATGGTCTGACCGAAGTTTTGTAACAAAATTTCTTTACTTCTCTCGTACATTCCCTCATCACTCTCTCCAACAAGTGAAGGATTTTGAAACCTTTTCCTACTGCCTGTCCAATGTGTCCAGCCCAGTTGAGATTGTTATCAAATGTTATGCCAAGATATTTATATTTCAAGTCTTCAACAAAAATTCTTTCCCCACCTTATAATATATATACAATCTTTAATTTTCTATCTGTGTATCTAATAAGCTGACTCTTCTTTGCTATTATGTTCACTGCATGTTGACTTACTAGATATCTTGTCCAGGTCACAGGATTCTACCGTTTTGATCCTATCATATAGCATTATGTGATCTTCAGACAACTTGACTTCTGATAGTAAACCATCAACACAATTATTCAATGATACCAATATGCTATCTGTGACATTACTACCATTTATACTTTTACCTGTTTTGATAGTACATTTCCTGCCCTAACTTCTTGCTTTCTACATTTTAAGAATTCTTCAATTAAGCAAATCACTTTTCTGTTGTTTTTATCTTGTTTAGAATAGTGTGATAATTAAAATGTGGATCCCACACTACTTTGTCGTATTCAAGCAATGGTGTGACACAAGTTTTGTATCCTAATTCCTTCCCTTCTCTCGAACATACGGTCAACACTTTCAAGAAAAATATGACCCATATACGCCCTATATACTTGCTTGGACTGTTGGATAATAAACCGGAAATAAATTCTATCCAACTAGAAAAAGAAAAATACTCAGGAGGAAATTCGTTATATTCAGTCAAAGATGCCTGATAGAACGGCTCTAAGATGATTCAGTGTGGAGTTTAACAGGGCTGCGTGGAGGCAAAGTAGTTTGAGCGAGCGAGCTGGTTGGGTACTCACCATCTCAGACGAGGATTGACAGAACGCGGCAGCCCTCTACAGACGAACAGTGCTACCCCCTGATCGTCGCGTCTTGTTGTCGGTGGATGACGTACCGCAACAAGTAGACGCGGTATCGGCAGCGACGGAATCCGTTCGTGGGTTCCACTTGATGGACAGTTCTTTGTCGCGAACGGTCGATAACCTGTCACATTTGGAGCAGGTTGACTTGGCGCACTTTGCTCGGCGAGTGTCGCCCCGACGCCCGGCGTCGCCACTAGGGGCGCTGCGATCGCGACGCCCGAGTTAGCTGCGCGCGCCGTGCAGACTCTAAGCGGACTCTACACCCGGCGGGACTATCAGCACCCGCGGACCACGGGGGGCGATATCGACCCCCGAGTCTCAACAAAGTGCGCGCGTGCCGCCCACTGCACGTGTTGAACGCGCCAGATGGCCCCGCAGACCACTTAGCGTGATCTTGTAACGGCGGCTGGCATTCTTGAGAACCTGGGTTCGAATCAACGTCCAACCTTCAGCATTTTTGTTTTCCATCACGTCTAACGAATACCAGGACGGTTCCTTCAGAAGGTCAAGACAGAATTCCTCCCATTGTTTGAAGCAGTACTGTCCGTCCTCAACAGAACGAGTTGGGTGAGGGGTATTGCTTTTGCCTCGCGGTTTCTAATCCCAATGCGACCATCAACATTTTGGTTCTCCATAGGCTCACGAAATCGCTCCATGGATATGTTGTGATGGCTCCTTCAAAACACCATAGCCGAATGCCTTCGCGTTCGCTGCGCAGAGTCCTTTCCGTTGTCAATCGCAAATGACGTTCTGGCATCGCATTCGGGAGGTCGTAGCAGGCAAATGGGGGGTTTGGGGGGGGGAAGGCGGTTTCTTCGAAAGGCCATTGCCGAATCCGTTCCTGTTGCTTGCGCCCAGACCTTTACTGTCTCTAATGACTTCCACGTCACCGATACAAAAAGCCCGAAGAAAAAACATAATAATGAGTATACCGGAGGATCCCTGCTCGGCTTCCGAAAGTAATCGACTGATGAATAAGGCCAAGGTACTAAGAGGCTAGGTATACCACGCGTAAATTGCTACTCCAAACCGTTTCTTGTTACAAATAAAATAATTTCTTTTACCTCTTGTCGATTTCTATGGATGCTCCTAGCAAAGAGCGTAGATTTTGCTTCTTCTCTTCTGCATTAGACGACCATTAGTGTGGTCTCTCCCGTCATATTTTATATGAATAGTACTTTCCTTTACCCGAACCGAACGTGATGAGTGAGTGGTTAGCGCGCTGGCTTCGCATTCGGGAGGACGCCGGTTCGAGTCCCCGTCCCAGCATCCAGATTTGGGTGTTCCATGGTTTCCCCAAATCACTCCAGGCGAATGCCGACGGGGATGCTTCCATCAAAATGCCATGGCTGAATTCCTTCCCGTTCCTTGTCCCCAGTGCCATTCCGCCTCTATAGAAGTCGACGCAAAAAGGCGTAAAAAAAAATATACTAGCGGGAATCCTCGTTTCTTACTCTTGTCTACGTGAAGTTAGCATGAACTTTTTGACCAATATTAATCAGCTTGAGTTTCTCTTGAATACACAATTTTTCTGCGTCCTCACATACCTACATTATACCGAACTCAACTTATACAGCTATATCTCTCTTCTTGGCCACAACTTGTAAGGATACACACCCTCTTAGGTTTAATAATTAATGTTTCTTTTTTATGTTATTTCTGTGGCAATTGGTAGTATTTTCAATTCACTATTTGGTTTCTGATTTATGTAAAGCTGATTATAGATGTATGTTGTTGAAAAGTGCTTTACATCGAGTTATTATTATTTCTTAAGTATTGTGTCAAAGAAATCCACGCGTCGTTATTACCAGATGAACAAAGTACATGAAAATCTCTGGAAGATAAAACGTACAAGAAGAAGATCTTTTGGCAAAGAGAAGAAAAAGAGATGAGAGCGGTATGCACGGCAGACGTACGTTTATATAAACGGTTAATTATATCTGTGCGCGAAGAAGCATTAAAATTAAAGGAATTTAAAAATAAAAACTAAGTGGAGTTTATATTTGTTTATTTTTATGAAGAATAATAAAGAAATGTTAATCTTTAATACTAACAGGAAAGGTTAGTAAAGCACAAATATTATACGTGGCGTTCCGTGACAGGACGAGATGCCATATAGTAAAAGTAAAGCAAAAATATTATAAACTGCAGCAATCTTTACGCAATTCTTATTTCTGAAAAGTACAAATATTCAACAAAATATTATTCGCAGCTCATCTCTTGACGCTTCTTTAATAACACTCTGTCTCATTCAACTGTTCTGTATTTATACATAAATTTTCCTTGTTATGAGGTCTCATGTGGATCCCTCTGTTAAAAAAAAAAAAAAACTGGTATTTATTACAATTAATACATATGGTAAAATATATTTACTTTTACTTGCCAGTTGACGTGATGACAGAATCTTGGCATGAACTGGCAACACCATTTCTAAGTATTTAGCTGTTGTGAGAACCGAAGAGATACAGAGTCAGTATATTACGGCTTGGTTTTATTCTTTCTTTGCTGTCATCAGTGTCTCACTAGTGGCAGTCACTACTTACCGCTCATCATCCGCCAGCAGCATTCGACCCGCCCCGTAAAACATGGGCTGCCCTAACAGGATACGAAGCAACCATGGTCGGTGTGGCTCACTGTTGAACCTCACCCACCTGTTCAACACAACAGACCATCCGCCATATTGTCAGTAAGTGTAGAAACAGGGCGTACCAGGGTGGTACTTTACCGAGCGTGGTGGGTGAACGGTTCACGCTCTGGCCTCGCCTTCTGGAGGAAACCTGTTCGAATCCCCGTCCGGTCATCCAGATTTGGGTTTTCCATGGTTTCTCCAAATCACTCCTGGCAAATGCCGGGATGCTTCCTTCAAAAGGCCATGGTCAAATTCCTTCCCGTTCCTTGCCCCCAGTTCCATCCCGCCTCTAATGACCTAGATGTCGAAGTGGCGTAAAGCCATAAGTAAAAAAAAAAAAAAAGAAGAACAAGTGGAAGACTTTGTTAAAGCGCCTAGGAATGCTATAGAGTGGTCGGAAAAACAAGATTTACAACTTTAATTTTTTGTTTCTGGTGCATCGTTGACTGTCTTAGAATGACACATTGTTTGTATAATAACAGTGTTGACCTCTAAGCCTGTCAATGACGGGTGGAACCAATGTTCTGGCAATTCATTTTTCTGCGATTGCCTAAACAAATGGAATTGTTATGTAATGCTCATCATCATTTTTTGTACATATTTCGGCTGTAGTTTACACAGCGATACAGTTGGAACCTAATGAATAATGATGTCAGAATTAGTGAAACAATGAAATTTAAAATAAATTACGAATCACAAAATCTTTTGCTATACCGCGTGATATTGGTATCATTCCTGGTCCAGGCCTCATTTAGCACGGTAAATGCGGACTACTTCCATCGGTATGAAGTAATAACTTCAGTAACTCGATGCTTTTTTTTTTTTTACTTATAGCATAGCTTTACACCTCGTCGACGTCGAAGTCATTAGAGGCGGGATGGGACTTAGGACAAGGAACGCGAAGGAATTCGTCCATGGCATTTTTGAAGGAAGCATCCCGGCATTCGCCTGGAGTGATTTGGGAAACCATACCCACATATGGATGCCCGGACGGGGATTCGAACCTCCGTCCTCCCCAATGCGAGGCCAAAGCGTTAACCACTCACCCACCACACTCGGTCCGGCGCTTATGAAAGCAGCTTAAATTGTTTAGCAAATTAAATTCACATGAATTATTCTGTAAAAAACTGTGTCGTTACTCTGATCTTCTTACATTTCACCTAACACAACTTCTACTAATATTGATATTAAAAAATCATAGCTTCTATTACTCGCGTACGAACACATTAACTGCATCGCCATCTAAATTTGACTCAATAGAAATATTTACATGTGTCTGAAATTGTGAAATCAGTAATAAAAAGAAACTAACAATTAATATATTAATTTAAACGCAATACGTACTTCACAGACAGAGAAACCTTTCTGGACAGGAAAAGGTGGAAAACAATCGTCTATAATAACCAAGGCTCGTAAACCACACCCGGGAAACTGGAGATGGTCCCCAACGATAATGACGTACTTCTATTTCATTGTTTCAGCAATTCATTTCTTTATGTTATAACAGTGACTTAAAATATCTACACCGAATATAAATATTTTGTACGCCCGTCCAGAATGATGTGTTTATTTTTTGCAATTCATTTTTTCGCCAACTAAATTCAATTTTCGTTAAATAGTGCTTATAACCTTGAAAATAATGTAATTTAGATGTTTATTAGCTTATTGCAGCAACGGTATCACTGTGCGGAGAGTATAAGAAAAATCTACATCGAACGAATTTTAATTATAAAAAACTTATAATTAATATGTAGATTTTACGAAATACACACTTTTATTTTAGTGTACTGGCAGATCATCTACTCGCGGATGCTAAGCTAAACAAAACTGTACATAATTAGGCATAATTTCGAATATCATCTCTGGCACTTGAAAACCCAACGGCGAAGGCTGACTGCGTGACGTCATAGTATGACGTCACATCATGACGTTATCGCGTGACAGATCACAATTACCAAGATTAGCGTTATATAAGAATAGATTGTTATTGCCATAAGCTAAATAAATAAATAAAAGATTATCAAGGTCATTAAAGCCGGGAGAGGATTATGAGCATGAAACTGGAAGGAATTCGGCCATGGCCATTTGAAGGAAGCATCCCGGCATTAGCCTGGAATGATTTCAGGAAACCGTGGAAAACCGAAATCAGGATGCCCGGACGGGGATTCGAACCCACGTTCTTCCGAAGCGTTACCGCCCACCCACGACGCTCGGCTCATACCGGTAGGGACTAGTTAGATAATGTGTCGTGCCTATCGAACATCCTTGACCACCAGTTGAAGATCGCCCGGGTGACGCAGCGGTAAATAAAAATTACACCATTCAGGGTCTTCTGTTGACAATTATATCTCTCGACACCGCTCAAAATGAATTGTGGGTTCAAATTCCGTCCCTCCTTTACGCAAGTTGTTTTCAGATTAAAAAGCAAGAGGAACTGTAGACGTCATTTGACTTTAGTCATATGACACATTTTCTTCCTTGTATCATATTTGCGAGTCTGCACTCTCCTGATTTTTTTTTTTAAATGCATATATCAGTGTGTACATGTACATACAAGAAGTGAAAGGTTTATGGGTCATGCATACTTTTTTCTGTATATTTTCCTCTGTAGTTTTAATCCTTTTGATTTTTTAAACTGTTTTTTCCACACTCGAGTGGATTAATGATGCTATTTGTATTACATCTGCACAATAAATAGGAACTTTGCCCCAGTTTATGTCCCCCCCAAAAAAAAAAAAACATTAACACACATTTATCTCAAATTATATGTAGAGTATTTACTCTGTAATTGAGTTTAGATCTTTTGTATCGTAAAAAAACTGCGTCAACATTTTCGTAAATTACGGGGGGTACCCAAAACACCATATTTATTTCTTAAAACTTATATATTTTCAAATTTTTTATGAATCAACCTTTTCCCCATCAAACTACTGTACTCTCCATTGCAACTAAAACATTTGTCCCACCGGTGCTTCCACTTTCGAAACATTTTTTGTAGTCATCTTCAGAAATGGGTGACAGTTACCTTGCGCTGTAGTAAAATGTTGACGTTGCCATCCTCGTCCAAGCAGTATTTCAACCTAACCACAAACTCCGCTAAAATTGCCGCTGGAAAATGAATGTTTCAATCATACGCGAATTAATGTATCGCATGTTAGTGGCAATAATGCACCGCAATGTAAACTAGATCCGAAATATTCGTGGGTTCTTACAACTTTTTTTTCCAAACCGATATTACAACGTTTGAATGGCTAACATAGTTACAGGCGGCTGAAGCAATGGCCTCAGTAATATGACGTCAGTGAGTGGAAAGGGAAATAAATCTTAACAACTCCCGTTATGCCACGTAATATTAGTTTTAATTGCAGTCTAGACTGCAAAGATCACGATCAGTGTGGAACTACTTTCGTTCAAACAAAGTAATGATTTCAGTAACACACACACACACACATATATATATATATATATATATAAATTACTCATGCCCTTTGCTGTAACGTCAAATGCAAGTTGTAATTCTGACCGAAGCTAAATAACAAATAATCGAAACTTACGCTAACATTTTTAATCGACAATTAAAGCGTTTATCTTACATGTCAATGGCAAAGAATTTAATTAATTCTTCTACATTGAACGAATATTAAATATATATAAGCAACTAATATTTAATATGTCGATTTAAACGAGATACATACTTTTCTTGCAGTATTCTGACAATTCATTTATTCTGGGATACTTAGCAAAATATAACTGTAATTAAATAATGCGCATAACCTACAACAACATCTCTGATCGTTTAAAGCAGAGGCGAGAATCGTGATGTCACCGCGTTACAGATCATCGTGACCAAGACTAGCGTTTTATAGGTATAGATATTGAAGAAATTTACGCTTTAACTTTTTGATACCGTCTCGTGACCTGGTTTGGACACGTGTGGCTGCCAGAGGCTGCTACGTCTGGGCTTCTGCTCTTGGGCTGTGGCGGCGGCAAGTTTCTGCTTGGCTCGTGGGTTGTACCACGCTTGACCAAGGTCATATTGTGGTACGGGATGCTGTAGCTGCCGAAATATCACTACATGCCACATTTTCGATCGAAGTTCACGTAATTAAATCATAGTCACCTATGTCCTCCCGATTATGAGTCCCGAGCACACGTTTAAGCATATAAATGTAATTATTTTGTGAATAGAGGATTACTTACTTTTTCATACTTCTTAATGGGTTTTCAAAGGCAATGAATATGAACCACGACCCCATAAATATCAGTATCTGGTAACGGTGTGGCCGCGTCATGCTATCCAGATTTTGGTTTTCCATTGATTCTCCAAATCACTCCAGGCAAATGCCGGGATGATTCCTTCAAAAAAGGCAGCGGCGGAATTCCTTCCAATTTCTTGTTCCCCAGTCCCTTCCCGCCTCTAATCACCTCGACATCGACGAGGCGTAAACGCATAAGGAAAAAAAATAAGACATTTATCTGTTATCCTTGTAGACTTTGGGCTGCTGTGTTTTAAGTTTGTATGATCGTGAAACAATAATTCTCTGCAGCTAAAACTAGAACTCAGAATTCTTTTAGTCGACTGAGGAAATATGTGTAAAAGCAGTAATTGGATTGTACGCTATTGAAACGGCAAAGAAATTTCATTTTCCGTCTCCCGTGCTTCCCTGAAAACTATGAGTAACATTCGTGTGTGCTGTACATTCCGTTAACAAGTGCAATTCTGACCTCGCATTCGGGAGGACGCGGGTTCGAATCCCCGTCCGGGCATCCAGATTTGGGATTTCCATGGTTTCCCCAAATCACCCCAGGCGAATGCCGGGATGCTTGCTTCAAAAAGGCCATGGCAGAATTCCTTCCCGTACCTCGTCCCCAGTCCTATCCCGCCTCTAATGACCTTAGCCGTCGACGAGGCGTAAAGCCCTAAGTAGAAAGTGCAATTGGCCAAGAATATAGAAATACAAGCAGGAAAAAATTCGCTGACACACACATATAGGATTTTTCCTTACTTAGTGATTTTACATCTCTTCGACGTCAAGATAATTGGAGACGGGAAAGGATCGGAGCCAAGGATCAGGAAGGAATTCAACCATAGGCTTTCGAAGGAACATCCCGGAATTCGCCTGAAATGATTTAGGAAAAGTTAGGAAACCCATATCTGGATGTCCGAACGGGGATTAGAACCAGCGTCCTCCCGAATGCGAGGTCAGAGCGTTACCGCTCAATCACTACGGTCGGTCACATTATAGTAAATTTGTATAGTTGGTACCAACATACAGCATGTGGTGCAATTCGTACAAAAGAAATAAGATTTATAACCACGGGAGTAGAAACGCAAGAAGTTAAATATGGGGACGTGTTCAAGAACACAAACTGACCGAGCCTCGTGAGTCAGCCTGGTATTACGAAGGACCAGCTTTAGATTCCAGTTCGGACATTTAAATATTTATCTTCCATAGCTTCTATCCCTTGAATATCCCAATAGGTTTTTTTTTATGAAAACAACGGGCGTTTTGTTTCTCGTTCTTTGTGTGTGAAATAAAAACGCCGAACGATTGCACCTTGTTACTAGCCGATTTTGTGAAAAGAATCGCTGGTGCGAAGACTGGCATGTGGAGTTAAACGCTAAAAAGTACCAACTCCTGGCAAATACTACGATTTCCAAGCCACTGAAACGCAGCATCTAAACCTAACCACCTCAATTCTGAGATACGATATCTCAAGTGTTAAGAGAGGTGTCAGAAAATGGTATTCTTTACTTTCGATTTGTCTCGTCGAGTTACATCATCAAACATTGCGCTGAGAAATTTTTCTTCTGGTTCAGGCCGCTTTTCTGCCTAACCGCATCAGTTTTGAGATACGATATTTCGAGAACTAAGCGAAATTTCAGAAATTTTTATTCTTTTCTTTCGATTTGTCTAGCTGAGAAATATAAGAATCGACCACAAAATTAATCAAATTTCAATAGCTCGAATGTCGTATAACTTCTCTCATGCATATAAGCTCTGAGTATACAATTAATGGCACTGTACTTAGAATGATAAATTCCGCTAAACACGTAGGTTTAACAATTCATAATTATTTGTTGAGGAATGGACATATTGAGAAAGTGATTAGGAAAGCAAACCATTTGATCCTATTTCTAGGTCGTAATTTAAAACAGTGAGCACCGGAAGTGAAATCGATTGCATACAATGCACTGGCATGTCCTAACTTAAAAAGAGTTAATGGAGGCACCAGAAAAGGTCCAAAGCAAAGGTTCATGACAGATATATATACCTGGAGGTAAGTGTGACGAAGGAGTTGAATTGGAAGGTCTGGAACATCGTAGGCATTGTTCTTGTCTGAAGCTTATTGTGAACTTCATGACAGACCAATTTCAGGATCACAGCAAACACATTTTGCTTTAATCAACATTCATACCCAGGAAATATCTAGAAAATAAGATAAGAGAAATCAAAGTTAGCACCGATTCTTTTCTATACTCCTTTTATTAACCAGCGATTAGGGAATGGAATACGAAGGACTTATCGAGTGAGAAAACTTGGAATCCGATAGGAGTAGATCTCGATAAACTACTCCAGCCATCCTGATCTGAGTTTTCCATAATTTTCTCAGATCGCTAAGGCGAATACTGGGATGGTTATTAAAAATAGCCCATGGGCACCTCCTGCCATATCCCGTATATCCCTTCCGATGCACAAACGGTTGTACATTAGGACAGGTGCAATCACCCTCCGACACCCACTTTTAGTGAGTTGCGGAGTAATAATAGTAATGATACTACCTTGGCTCCAATGGCTTCGCTATCGACAAGATGTGAATCGCTAATAAAAATAACAGAAACTTTGTCACATGACAAGCTGAACTTTCGTCTTCTCTAGTGGTTTTCCCGCGTCATCAAATCGGCTGCAGTCGGTTTGGGCTGGTTTTGACTGCGCGAGTTTGTTGTGAGTCTCCTGACTGAACCGGATATTTCACAAATCACAGCGCGCAATGCTCCTGTTGTTAATACTTGTTTGATTATTCACTAATTATACCCTGCCTATGATAACGGAATATGAGTGCGAATCAAATAACCACTGAGTTAGCCAAAAAAAGACGAAAAAATGCTTTGCTGAAATTATCACCACTTCAGTCTTCCAAGTCAATTGAAATTGGAAACAAAACTGATGTGCATATTTTAGATTTGCTTGTTATCAGAGCAGTTTAAGAGGTAATCAAACACTAATAAAAATTTAAGCAGAATTTCACTTTAAGCCTACGAATTATTAATTGTGCAATACTTCGCAGAAGGCGAGCGTCAAATTCGCACCTGTCAACATTAATTCTGAAGCGTAAATAGTTATGTAGATTCAATGTGGCTTACAGTGCCATAAATCTGTAGGCTAGGATTAATAAAAGAACAACACAAAAGTGAATAACATTTGCTGAAGGAGAAAATAGTTTTACAGAGATTGTGTCGTGTATCTATAGTAATATTATAAATACGGAAGTAACTGTTTGTTACGTTTTCATTACTGAACGTTTGAACCGATCTTAATGAAAGGAAGTACTGTGTACCATTATGAAAGACATAAGACACTTTATTTCTCTGTAAATAACATATTTTGTCATGAAATTCTGAGAACTAACCAAACGGTGACAAACAGACGGGTAGCATGTAATGTTACATAGGTCGCTCAGGTTTTGCTTCTCTCGCAGTCTGTGTATGATATTAGCAAAGGACAGTAAAACCAGAAACGTTGTGTACAAAACGGTACTGATGTAAGATGTCCCCAGAAAGTGCCATAATTTTAAACCACAAACATAAATCTGCTGTACGAACTAAGGTAGGTAGACTCCCACAGTTAAGCCCCCTCCCCTCCCCCTTGTTGCTATTTTTAAACATGTTGTAAATTAGTTTTCTTTGTGAGGCAGGTTCAGTGGCCGAATGGTGTGGTGGTGGCTTCCTCGTCATGTTATTCCGACTCCGTGCATTTTGCGACACCTTTTACGTAACTTAAAGCTTTCTGTATACAATTATAGCAATAAAATGCTAAGTCCACGAGCACGAAGTCTCGTTTAGCAGCTACTGTTAAATATTTTGCCAAATGTACACGTGACATAAGGCAGAGAGAGCAACACAGGAACACAAATTTCATATAAGCGCGCGATACCGTTTTTGGATCAAAGAGGGACAGATAGGTAAATAACTGCTAAATAAAGTAGTGTAGAGATACTACGGATAGTGCAGACAGCAGGATATTAGGGCTCTGAACAATCTTCTAACCATGTCCGTAATTAGTGTGTTAGATAATCGTGTAAGTGGTTTTCTTTGCGGAATTAACATATCGCAAAGGAAAATTCAGTATGCAGATTGAACACGTACTATCGATAGCTTGGGGATCTGCGCTTAATGCGAGTAGTAGCGTGGTTACAAGATACGTACGCTTGTTTGGCTTGCTTGATCGTTCACTCCACTATTTTTCGTAGATGTTAATGTGGATGGTCGTCAGAAATACGTTTTAAATCATTAGCGTTTATGGGTGATGTTCAAAATCGTAGGTCATCAACTCCGTTTGATGGCATTGACTCAGACACTTTCACTGAAGTACGGGTTGCCTTTCTGACACTAATAATAGTTAATTCCGTTTTCTTACGGGATTATCCAATACTTTGGTATTTTAATGATTGCTTATTAATCCACAGAGCACATTAGAATAATTCTTCTGCAGATATGTTTTCAGTGACATTCACTGGTTTTACCTAAGATGTTACTCCTGCTTTATTTGTGTATATCATATTTGGCAGACTGAATCTATCTGTTGGAATTAGGAATAGATCATCATAATCAGCATTGTCATCATCCTCATTATCATTATCCCCAACAATCACCGATATTAATAAAAGGGTAAGTTTTGCCATTGTGTCCGTAACGTTTACGCCATGCTCCTGGCCTTTGTTGCCGAACTAACAACGGCCAGAGATATGTTTGTGGGACAACGGGGTTATGAGCTTTACTTCATTTAGCTAAGCAGCTGCCAGGAAATGAATTGACAAAGCACTGAAAGAAAAGTACTTATTTCCTCTAAATTATCATATTAATTATTAACTGCTTTTTGTTTATTTATATTCGTTCGATGTAGATATTTTTGTTATATTGTCCGATCGTAAGCTAAGAAATGTGGAATAGCGTTTATACCGCGATGCAGTGAAAACATTAATGCGGATACGAAGGAAACTTCGATTTTCGAACAGAAATATTAGCATTCGTCGTTAAAACTAAGGGGGCGTCAATTAACTATGTGGGGTGAAATAGATGGGGGGGGAGAGGTCTCTTCAAAATCTCACGTCATCTTAGGGGGAGTCAGACCAGATCTCACCAGGGGGCGGGAGGGTCCGGGATTCCGGAAAAAACACGTAATTGATTAGTTATTCAAGTTTTTTTTATAATATAATATAAGTTGCTTTCATGAGCGGCATGATATGAAGCCATTTCTTTGTTGAAATGCAAATTATTCCATGCGGCCTGTTAAAACTATTATTACGCGGCATAACGTAAGAATGCTTGCGTGATTGAAGGTTTGGTTTTCTAGGGGCAATATTGGCGCAGTTTGTGGTAAGCTTAAAATGCAGCCTGAAACTTTTTTGCTGCAGCTTAAGGCACGAGGAACTGCGTCGAGCGTTTTATATATACCACATACAAAAGAATTCTATTTAGTTAAGCAACCACTATGTACCTAATATTCTGAAAATGTAGTTTCGAGAAAACGATAAAAGATTGACATATATCTTCACAATGGTTTGAGCTATGTTTACCAAATTTTCCCCACGTGAAGAATGGGATAGTCTGTTGGTGTTATGCCTAATACATTGCAGAAATGTTTTGTTTTTGTCATCATGCACATAATATTAGTGGTAATTTTGAAACAAAATAATTAGTTGGTATAATAAGTTTTTTCCCCTAATTCCACAGACATATTCCAAACTACAAAAGGAGAGGCATAATGAGTTCCTAGGAATATTAACTGCAGCCTGCAACCATTTGAACTCTAATAGACACATGATGCACTAGTAAACGGTACCAGAATGGGAATGTGTGTTATAAAACAATCTACTAGGTAAGATGTTATAATTTTAAAACAATAACAGATAATTAAATAAATTTCTATATAAACGTTTAGTTAAAGTCATTCAATGTTGGTACAAAATCACAACTTCCTCCGCATTATAGATCATGAGTAATGTGCATTTAAACGAGGCGTAAATACGCATTCTCTTCACGCCCAAGTCCCCCCTTACCTCACGAGTCTTCCTGTAAACACTCTGCGACCGTTTTTCCGTATTCAGGTCGACCTACTCTGGCCGTGTTCCCAATTTTCGCCTCAGAAATAGAATTTCGAAAACAGAATAACACAGACGACATTAGCACTGGGGTTATGTGGATTGTTGACGGATGCGAACCGTACAGTGGTGCCGTGTTTAAAATGCCTCGTCGCTGTATTTCACAATGTCCTGCTCTGCCAGCCGTCTCAATGGATTGCCACAGCTAACTAGCTTGGCGTGTAAAGACCAACGAAAAAAATCCCGGTGTTTCAGTATCTTTTCGGAACCTATTACTCTTTGCGAAGTGTAAGTGTAAATGTTTAGCTGAAAGTTATTAATATGTCTCACACCCAATACGTAAGACCTGTAGGAGCGTGAGTTACCGTTGAAAATAACAAAACCTTAATTTACTTTGGCCAAGCAGGTTCCCAGCTGTTGGTATTAGGAATAATTTCAGAAAAAAATCGAGCTAAGCTTAACGTTCAAATGCTGACAGATCTAGCTGCTCTTCTTTCCATTCATCCAGACTGTTGTATTTGAACCGAGAATTGTGGGTGAGCGGTAACGCTCTGGCCTCTAATTAGGGAGAACGTGGGTTCGAATCCCCGTCCGGCCATCCAGATTTGGGTTTTCCATGGTTTTCACAAATCACTCCCGACGAATTTCGTGATGGTGCCTTGAAGTGGCATGGCTGAATTCCTTCCCGTTCCTCGCCCCCAGTTCCTTCCTACCTGTAATGACCACGACGTCGAAGAGGCGTAAAGACGTAACAATAAAGAAATGGATTTGATAATGTAGGCCCTATATTACCCCAAAATAGCTAAGAAACGCAGGACTAATATTTTGTAGTTTGTGTATTGCTAGGCTGGTATCTTCCTTTCGAAAATTGTGATGGTCATGATTCGCAACTTTATGACAAATCATATTTTTCTCTTGCTTATTTTTGAGTTGTAATGCTGAATTAAACACTGATTAAAAGTTTCTTGTTTTATTAAAGACGTATTTTATATCGTATATATATCAATATTAAGGCCATTTTCTAGTTTTGGTCATATTATGATATTAATTATGGTCATATTTGAAGGAAAAATTAGGTTCTTTTTTTTTTAATTAGTAACGGGAATTCACTATAAGTTATAGATGGAATTAAGATAATTATTCACAGAACTGTACTCCTATTATACACTGAAAGAATATACACCACTGTTACTGAATTGGCCAGAATTTACAAGTAAGGTTTAAAATTATAAATTATTGTCACTTTCTAAACGTTAGTGTTCCTCACGCCTTTTAATCTCGACAATGCAGCAGCAGCATTCCTGTGTCGAGCCGCGTCAATCAATGTCTAACTGTCGCCAATATTTTAAAAAATAATTCTCAGTCAGTGTTAAATCTGCAGTGGATCAATAAGTACCACCAGGGCCAGTTTAAGGCTACCGCAAGAACCGCAGTCGCGGGGGGCCCCAAGCTTGAGGGGGCCCCTCCACGATCCCCTTCAAAAATTTTCCTTACTTAACGAATAATTTTCCTGCTAAAATAAATAATCTGCCAATTTAGAATGTTAACAACCTGCGTTCACAATAGACGTTTCTGAGACGTGGAGTTCCACGAGAAGTCCTTCATCAGGTTCAGTTTTGAGAAAGTCTTATCTGATGTAATTACAATAGGCCTATATATTTAAAGGTGTGTACTGTATAGCTCTGAAGCTGTTTCAGCTATTTATGTAATTTCATTCGAATAAACTCACTCATCTTTTGATGTATCATATAAAAAATGATTGAATTAAAATGTGTATGCCTGCTCACGTGTCTCCAGCACCAAAAACCTAAATGTAAAGCAAAGAAAGGCAAGAAAATGTAATGCAAAGAAAGGCAAGAATAGAAATGTCGTATATAAAAAGTGTATTATAAATATAATAGCCATAAAATTGAATACAGAAACAATTTCATTTGACACAATGGGCAGCAGGGCTTAATCAGAAATGAAATTGACAGCAGTTGGGAGATCCATTTGAGATGCATTGATAAAACACCAAAGACTCGGCGAAATTGGTACCGTTCAGCTAATACTCAATAAACTGCTGGACCGTTTGTACACAGATTTGGAGAATCCTCAGTCCGTCTCTTTAATCGTTGTTTGAGCTCTAATATATATATATATATATATATATATATATATATATATATATATATGTGTGTGTGTGTGTGTATAAAGTCACGAAAATTATGTAAAGTGTAGGTAAAAGTATATCTAGAAAAGAAGTAGGGGTCCCCTAAATGAAACTTCGCAGGGGGCCCCGAAATTCCTTAAGCCGGCCCTGAGTACCACCATGCCGAAAGCAAAATTTCCTGAAAGTGCGAAGTTACGGAGTTACGTAAAGTAATTTAGAGAGGGGTATTTTAGTACAGACGAAAGAGTTCATTTGTGTAAATCATGTGAAATTAAAGTGACTTCCGCAAAGCGATTAAAAATTTACTTTCCCAATGGTGCAGTAAGTACACGGACGCAAATTATGTTGTCTACGTGAAAGCGAAACTACAAGATAAAATAAATGATGAATTATTCAGCATATATTTGTATGCCTATTTCTCTATTTTTTGGTCATAAAGATCCGAACCCTAGTCATAGTAGCTATACTTCACCCCGTTTACAGCGCCTGCCCCCTGAGTCCCTTTGACGGTAAGGGGGTAGATACAGTTAACAGATTTGAAAAAAATGATTTTTTTCTTTCGATACACAAAAATAATTTTTACTTTTGAGTTCATGTTGGTGAAAAAATTATTTAAATATCTTTAACAGTGTGGGAATTTTGCGTGGTTAAGCAATGGCCTGCACGATTGACAGCTATTTAAATCTTACTGCACTTGAAGGCAATCCAAATCTTTAACCTTAAATATCTCAAAACAACAATTCATCAGTTGATTTTAAAGATAACTTTTTTTCCACATTTATAGATCTTTTTCAAATTTGCAGGACATGTTCTTCATACTAATTACTACAGTCTCTACCATTATTGTTTATCCAGCTTTTCACAAATGGAAAATATGCCTATATGTTACAGAAAAAAGAAAATCAAGAATTTTAATTTTTTATTAACAACAAATATAAATTTAAATGAGTTATATTATTGGTTTAACTAATTGCCTCGATATTAGTTTACAAGATTTCTGCAAAATTTCAGATACGAGTATTATGCTTTCTATCATTAAAGACCTTAATGATGGCATATTTTTATTTGTCAATTTGGATGGTTCATTAACATATTGCTAAATAATATTTTTATTTTAAAAATCAATTTTTATATAACTATAACTATTCTATGGAGCTACGAAATTAGAACCCTCAAATTTAAATAGATTTGGATAAAATGAAATTTAAATTTCTACAAATATTTCTATGTGTTAGCTGTATCTACCCTCTTAATTGTTTTATTAACTTCATCTACTACTTTGGAATCAACGGTTTCTAACACACTTTCATCAACCTCATCTTGTCTTAAAGGGCATTGTATTACGACGCACACACCTACTACAACAAATACGATCAAACGCTGGGGAAAACAACGGAAAAATACCCCAGTTCATCTTCCCAATAAAATTCACTTGCAGGGATACATCCTCTTTGGTAAACGCCCAGGCCCGAAACGAGTACAGCACCATAAGAAATTGGTCTTACCTGTGTTCAGTAAGAACAGGCAAGTGTAGTGACAGTCAACGAACTGTTGAAAGAAGGACATTTCACAACCTTCTGCAATAGTGTCAGCTGCACCATACAAGTTCATAAGGTTCTGTGTGGCTACCATAAGAGGATGAACGTGCAGGCTGCTTCTTCACGATGGTAGAAACTGTAACCTTCCTACTCTCCTTTCATTGCTTGTAAAGAGCCTTTCAAACATTACCTACTTCTATACTTCCTTATTATACCACTCCTACTACAATTATTTCACATTACCTCTAATACCTTTGAATGTATCCTCTTACCAAAGACAATATTCTGCACCGTCTGTTATTCTTTATCCAACTTGATACGTAATGTCTTCAGACGTATTTTCCACCCATATTATTTCCCTTTCCTGAAAGGAAGTAATCATATTCCAAATTTTCTTTTTTCTCTTCTACCTAGAGAGATTCATCCATTTGGTCACCAACATCAATCACTTCGATTTTTATTAAATTTCAGCTCTCTTCAACAACTACTAATACGAGTACACTTATTTGAGTATAATACAATCAATGTATTCCTCAATGCAATTAACTTCCCGTAATTTAAAGCCCATCTGTTTGACATTCTTTTGCAGCTCGAACCATCGCCTTCAAAACTGCATCTCACGCATCAATGATTTTCCGTCCGCTCTTTTCTTGTTACACTATAATCTCTTTGTCGTCGAATCTTCTATGACCCGCTTTACTGTTTGCTACCAAGGATGCTAAAAAAACCAGTGCCATTATTATAGGTATTTATATAAATTATCATGTATTGAAAATATATTCATATTCACATATATACTAGCGTTGGCATGACGTATGTCCGTTACAAAGAGGAACGCGTGCTCGTGTGCTCATTGGTCTGAAGGTAGCATTTGTTTTGTTGTTTTGTGATTATTTTTTGTTTTTGTTTTTTTTGTTTTTTGTTTTGTTTTGTTTTTGTTTTTACGCCTTGTCGACGTAGATGTCATGTGAGGTGAGAAAGGACTGGGCTAAGGAACGGGAATGAATCCGGTCATGGCCTTGTGAAGGAACCATCCCGACGTTTGCCTAAAGTGATTTCGATAATCCGTGGAACACCGCAATCTGTATGACCGGACGGGGATTCGAATCGAGGCCAGAGTAGTGTTGTAAAAAAACAGTTTTTTTTCTGACGTGAAAAAAAACATGAAAAAAAAACTTTGAAAAAAAAACATGTTTTTTTTCTGGGACATGTTTTTTTTCATAACTACTAAATTTCAAATTTTTAAGGCATTTATCATTTAATATGACTGTTTTAGAGTTTATACTAAGTACTTATCTTACTTTTAAATCTACTATAACTTTCTGGTTCAGTAGAAAAAAAAAATTACAAAAATATTGGTAACATCGACTAAAGTTTTCTTTTACGAAAGGGGACTTCCCGAATAGGCTAGGTTGCGTGAGAAGGAATCCCCGTTCGGCCGTTCCCCATTGTTTGGATTGATACTCGCTATTTGAACTAGTGCTGCCAGGCCCTACAAATTTATCTGTAGACCTACGAATCTTTTCAAAAAATTAGGAAATTTAACTACGTTTTTTTGCCTCTTTTTATTACTTGTTGTGCTTTCCTTATATTCGTATACTTGTTAGTGAATGTGGTTCCGACATAGAAGATGAATAAAAAATTATGTTACCTATATAGATACATTTATGAATAATTATGTAAGATATTATATGATTTAGTAAGGTTTAAAACACACATGTAAAATGTAAGTTCCATAAATAAAACTATAATTTATCAAATATATAGTTTTCTGAAAAAAAACCAAATTTAGAAAAAAAAACGAGGGTGCTAAGTTTCTTTTTAATGTTTTTTTTCACAAATCTGAAAAAAACATTTTTTTTTTTCAGTTTGCAACACTAGGCCAGAGCACTACCGCTCTCCCACCACGCCCGGTCAGTTATCTATGAGTCACAGGTGGCGTTGTGTTTATGCTCGTGGGCGCTCCGCTCCCCTCGGCAGGTCGGCCTTGGGCGCTCTTCCGTAAACACCCGCCGGCAGTGTTCCGGTTCCTTCCGCTCGTGGCCCCCGGCCGTGACGTAACGTGAGTAGGCAAGGTCGCGGCAGCCGTGACACCCGAGTCGCCACCTGGTATGACACCACAAGGCGGGACATACACAAATCCATCACGGGATCTATCACAAGCTTGTCCTGCGGTTCCTATTGAAGAAAGGGAAATCAAAAAGTTGTTCCTTTCTGATCAAAACTACCCGGACACATAACTGAAACTGCACTTGCAAGGAGACCGTCAGACATACTAAGAACGGATTTCAAACTCCAGCCTACATACTGAAGAGTATACACCCCATATGTCTGTGATACCGTCGTTTTTTCAAATGCGCTGTAGTTTTTGAAATATTCTCAAGGGGGGAAAAAATTCCTGATGTCTTTATATACCAAAATAATTTTACACATATTTTTCAAGTCGCTGTATCGTCTACTCTAGGCGGTATACTGTCTATTCTTCTCGGGTTCACATCTCCGTAGTATCAAATATTTCTTCTTGTTTTTAATCTTCAGATACGTTTGAGCATGATTATTTTAATTTTATTTAATCTTCATTTACATACTTTTAGTGCGTGAAGTAACATTTAAAACAAATCACATTACATATAAAACAACGTTATTTTTTCCATAAATTCTTTTTTTTTTCGAAACAAAGTCTTTACGGGTTTACCACTGGATTGTGTTGACGTGGGAAAGTCTCCATTCATAAATTATTTTTTCACTTTTTGTTAATATTTTTTAGTGTTTTTTATCTCCATCGTTTCTATACTTTTTTATCCTCAAGAAAAGTTTAAAACAAAATACGTAACATTGTTTTCGTTTCTCTATTTACAATAACTGATATCCCGTGTAGTGGTAGCATGCTCATGGTTGAATATAAAATAATGTCCGTGACGAAAAAAACTGTTAAAATGGAGCTTAGCCAAGAAATGAATGGACAAATGTCAAACGCTGATAAATGTTGCAAAATGCTTTCGTCAGATTACAATTCACTGGCAGACTTATCTCCTGATCAAAATTGGATATTTGATTACTTCTTGAAAATGGTTTTAAATTGTTTATTGGTACACTTTATTTACCGAATGAAGAGATTTTTTGACGCCAGGGCATTATTTTGCGTAAAATTCAAAGTTAAAATTTAAAGAATTTAAAAGCCCGGCAAAAACGCTCCTTCGCTGCCTGGCGCGTGCAACGACTGTCGTGACGTCACACGTCTGTAAACGCTGCCGCTGCGAATAGAGCGTTTCCTATTTCCCAAGTTTTCAACTATTTTTACTGTTTGTTGCTGGTTACTTCTTGTTATTAATGAAAGTTCGTTTTGAATATAAAATCGAAAACAATTTGTAAAAGCCTACAGCGGAAAAATATTGAAAGTAGACGCCTTATTTGTAGGGGCTAGCTATAGAAACAACCACTGAGTTTTTTTCTCTGGAGCTTAAAAATGTAACAACTTCAATTTGATATTGCAACAAAGTCACTTACGATTTTCTGTGAAGCTAATTTACACCGCGATTTCATAGAGTTAAATGTAATACGTTGTTTAAGACGAGAATTATTAGGCTTAGGCAGTGGCGGATCCAGGATTTTGGTTTGGGGGGGGGGGGACCACATTATATCGGTCTCTTGCTATATTTATTTAAAAGAGCTGCTTATTAGCTACAAGAAATACCTTCATTTGTTTGCGCATATTTACGACACTCATACAACTTTTCTTTATTTCTTATTTTCACTGCACAAATTTCGCGTACAGAATTTTTCGACGTATGGTTTGCTAACGCAAAGCAATCAATCTCTAACTTTCAATTTAAATATAAATAAGTCTCATTTTTAAGCTCATCAGAATAAAAGTCAGGGGTTATTTCTATAGCCAGTCCCACAAATAAGGCGTCTACTTTCGATATTTTTCCTCTGTAGGCTTTTACAAATTGTTCTCGATTTGTATTCAAAATGAAATTTCATTAATAAGAAGAAATAACCAGCAAAAAACAATAAAAATAGTTGAAAACTTGGATAATTGGAAACGCTCCTTTCCCAGCCACAGCGTTTACAGACGTGTGTCGTCACTCAAGGGACCACCAATCCTAGAGCGTTTTCTGTCACGTGGCCACAGGTAAGAAAAGTATAATTTTTATTTCGCCTTTTTATTAAAAAATAGTCCACTTTTCTTTTCAAAATTGAAAAAATTAGCTTCCTGAAGCGTTAATCTACGAGAATGGGTTCAATTTACGATATTTTTTTAATACTGCCAAATAGCATAATAGTTTGTGGTTGTGGGTGAGGCATAATACGAAGCCATTGTTGATTCATTAGCTGAAATTACGTTTATTGTATTCATTATAATAAATGTGATTTGTTTTAAATATAAACTTGAAGAAATAATAGTATGTAAATCAAGATGAAATCAAATTAAAATAATTATGGTCAACAATATCTGAATATAAAAATAAAAATATTTTTTTTTCTATGGGTATCTGAACCACAGTTAAACAAATAGAAAGCAGACAGCTTACCGCCTATCCCATGCAGCCATTTCGAAATAGGGGTAAATTATTTTGGTGTATAAATCTATTTGGATTTTTTTCCCATGAGAATATTTCAAAAGCTAGGGCCCATTTGAAGAAACAGCGGTACCGAAGACATATGTGGAAAATACGCTTCAACATATACGCAGGAGACTGAAATCCGTTGTTAACATGTGTAAAGGTCTCCTTGTTAGACATTACCGTTGTCACGTTATCTTTTATTGGACATTAATATGGAGTGGATTCATCATTTGCCTTTGGCGGTTTTAAGTCTGCTGGGGAGACTTTCAATCAGTCTGTGAAGGAATGTGGAGCCTATTCTTCGTCAAGAGCTAAAACCAGAGAATGTCGTGATGTTGGACCCTGGGGTCCAGAGCGAACTCGACGTTCTAGCTCAGGAGTTCTCAAAGTGCGGTACGCGAACCCCTAGGGGTTCGCCAACTGAACGTAAGGGGTTCACGACAAGATTCACGTTATGGTGGCTGACTGAGCATCTCGAGAGTGCAACACGCAACATGGTGAATTGAGATTAAAATTGAGTAAAATTGCTCCTAAAATTGACTCAACTTGCGACAAGAAACAAGCCCATCCATCAAATTAATTAATAACATATTACTCTTTATTTCTAAAAAAGCAAATTTTTTGAAGGTGGTTCGCCATTGTTTCTGCCCTGTTCTAGCTCATACGAAAGGTGTGCTACTGGGTTTAGGTCGGAACTTTGGGCAGTCAGTCCATTTCGGGGATGTTATTATCTACAGACCATTGGTTTACGTGGTGGGTGAACGGTTACCGCTCTGGCCTCGCATTCGGGAGGACGCCAGTTTGAATACTATCTGGCCATCCAGATTTGGGTTTTCCTAAATCACTCCAGGCGAATGCCGGGATGCTTTAAAAAAAAAAAAAAAAAAAAAATTAAATTAAATTGCAATGGAGCGCATGCTCCGGTGGCAATTCCCTAAACACCCATCATCACCGTTTTCTGCATCCACCTACATTTGCCATTTACAAATTTTATCTTTAAATTCTTTCAACGTTTTTGGCATATTATTCATAATTTCTCTCGGTAACTTATTCCAGTCCCTGACACCCTTACCTAAAAAACAGAATCTTCATACAGTCTTGTGCCTGAAATCGAGTGTCAGCTTGTGGTCATGGTCATCTTATCCCTTCCATGCATTACTTTCAATTCTTACACCAATATCTTTCCATGCCTCATCACCAATTTACGCCTTGTACACTCCCATGACCCTCTTCACCCTTCTTCTGTCTTCCAATGAGTCCCATTTCAGCTCTTTTATCATATCTGTTACTGACTGCGTTCTGCGATAATTTCCGAAAACAATTCTAGCAGCCCTTTTTAGCATCTTCTCCAACTCCTGTATTTGATACTCAAAATGTGGGTCCCATACTATACTACCATATTCAAGCAATGATCTGACCAAAGTTTTGAAACCCAATTCCTTTACTTCTCTCGTACATCCCCTCATCACCCTCTCCAGCAATTGAAGGATTTTGAAACCTTTTCCTCATCAAAAGGCCAAGGCCGAATTCTTTCCCGTTCCTTGTTCCCAGTCCCATCCCGCCTCCAATGAGTTCGACGTCGATGATGCGTAAAGCCATAAGTAATAATAACAATAACAATAAAAAATTGGCTCACAAGTTTATGAAAGGCAACGTTGCCATCCTGATACAAACAATAGTCGTCTCCCAACTAGTCTTGTGTAGTTCGCGAACGAACTAGTTCGGAAGAGCGCTCCCACGAGCGAACCACACGAACTAGTTCCCAGATCTCTCTCTCCCTTAGTTCGTTAGTTCGTTCGATCCTTTCCCGAAGACCAACTTTTGTTTTAGTTTATTATCTAAAAGGTAACACAGTTCGCTGTGGACACATTTCACCGAAGAGACAGATATAAAAATAAAATTTAAAAAATGTAACTGTTAAACATTAATAATTATTGCAGAAGTCAAAAACGGAAATTTAACATGGAATGTGAAAACAACACACTTTGATCCCATTAACACTTAAAAGACAATTATCAGTAACCACAACTATTATAACAAAGAAGAGAGCGCGTGAAGTAGCGCTAGCAAAGCGAGCGAACGAGCTGTCTTTCTGGAATTCCAGAGCGGAGCGACCTAGTTCGCGAACTAAACACAGCGCTACCAGTCGCGAACTAAACACAGCGCTAATGCTCGCGAACCAGATTGAGCGGTACAGTTCGCGAACTAAACTGAGCATTCCCGGTCGCGAACTATCACCATTCCCCGCTAGGATTACCAACATTTTTTCAGTTAGTGGTAGAATTTTTTTTTTTTTTTTTTAAAAAAATAACATATAAAAATATAGTACACTTCAAAAATATAATATTTTACGAAAGAGTAGAAAAGGACAAAGGATATGTTTTTTTACTATTTTATTTTTTAAGCTATATTTTTTTGCACTTCTTGCATCTTTAACAATTTTCTGTCTACAGTAAAATTGTAATATGCTTTATCGCTTTCAGTTGTTAAATTAATGTCGATCAAAAGCTCATTTTTACTAATGAAATACTGCTCATACTTTTACCTAGATTTCGTGTAATATTGTTATTTCAGAGTAAAGTTCGTTCACTTTGATACTAATTTTTTCTCATAAATTTAGAACCTCTAATATTGTCTCACAGCCA
The DNA here is from genome assembly GCA_031002005.1 of Vandiemenella viatica. NCBI lineage: Eukaryota > Metazoa > Arthropoda > Insecta > Orthoptera > Morabidae > Vandiemenella > Vandiemenella viatica. Next base: position 198,599,490 of record JARYHS010011408.1, read on the forward strand.
TCAAATGAAACTTCGTGTTTTAAATATAATTTTTCGATTTTCTATAGCCAATTGCTTTCATTAAAATGTAACTATTTAATAAGATACTCCAGACTCTTAACTTATTTTTAATATTATCACTTTCTGTGGAGAATTTGGCTTCTAAAGACTTTTTCTTGGTTTCTTAACCAAAGAAACAGTATCTTTTACATTTTTCTAGCGCTGATTTTAAAGCTGACATAATATAATACTTATCTTAATCTGTTGGTTAACAGATTTGTGAAAGTTATGTAAAGAAATGACTTGCGAAATTCAAATAGATTTTAACTTTTGTGTCTTCATCAGTTTCATTCGTTGCCAAAATATTGTGAATGTGTGTTGGATTATCCTCCCCTACACTAATAAAATAATAGCTCAATGACTTCCAATTTACTGGAAATTTACGCAATTTCGTTATTGTTACCACTTTCTCATTCAAGGGTCACTGTCATTTTTATATGTCTAATTGTTAGGTATCAAATTGGAAGAATTACTGTTACTTTTCTTAATAATATAGGTAATATTGTTTCTGTCATATAGTACTTAACTTGTAGCCAATAGTAGAATTATATTTTGTTCATGATTTACAAAACTATATTTAAATAAAAAAAGCCGATTACTTATAAACGGGTATTTTAATTCATTAAAATAAACGCATTTATAATATTTTATAAGTAATGTTGTGTTGTTGTTGGGGTTTAAGGGCGCGTCGACTGCGGGGTCATTAGCGCCTTTTATAAGTAATGTTTCTTCCATGAACTAATAAATAAATCCATTTAAAAAATTAATATTCTACGAATGCATGTAAAGTAAATAGTAAAAACAGCACAGTTATTCAGTTTACCCATTTGTGCAAAGAACAATGAGCACTTTGGTTTATCGGCGGCAACTGATCATGCTAATATCATTTGAAAGGGCTATTATTAAGCAATAACTTTTGTTAAGAGGGTCATATTAAATTCCATTTAGAAACGACAAAAAAATGATTATGTCCCAATAAAACGGACATAACAAACAAAATAGCGCGTGCAGTAGCGGTAGCAAGGCGAGCGAACGATCTGTTTCTCTGACTTCGAGACGCGAACTAACGAACTAAAAGAGCGAACTAGTTCGCGAGGGAGCTGCGAACTAAACTGAGCGCTCCCCTTCGCGAACTATTATGCGCAAGTCTACTCCCAACTGATCCTCTACCGTACGCAGTACACAATAGCTTAAAATGTTTTCATTTCCTTCAGTATTTAGAGTTTTCTAAAGCGCGGTAAGGAGACCACGCCATACCCATGAAACACACCTCAATACCGTAAAAACACCTACTCCGTACTTCGCTGTTGGCAATATACATGATGGCAGGTAACGTTCTCCAGGTATTCCCCAAACCCAAACCTGGCGGTCGGATTGCCACACGGTATTGCTTAATTCACCACTCCAAATCACTGGTTTCCAGTCGTACACTGTCCATTGGCGTCGCTCTTTGCACCACCTCAAGCGCTGATTACTGCAATGTTTACTCTCCTGGCTTGACTGCTTGTAACAGTTTGGAAAAGACGAGTGATTACCATCAATTCTTGCAATTTTTTACAGTAACCCTCCGCAATGCTCCATGGTCCTGTCCGGCATAAATGAAATCTGCCTGGTCTGTCCAAAAGTTCTGATCAGATTTCTTTATATTGAAAGAGAAACCTCTTTTATGTTTGTTTATTACTGATTCAAGCCCTCTATGGAGCGCTTATAATTACTTCTTGCTCGATGCTCACCTTCGTGACCACACAATAATTTTTTCTTTCTCTCCTGTGAGATGTGTTTCCGAGGTTTTGTAATTTTTGGTGGAAGCTACTGGTAGTTAAGCATTTTAGAAAACTTGGAACGATATTCAGCATCACTGTCAGAAATACAAATCTTTTTGTATCTCATTGAGCCACCTGCTTCCTGTCTTATGGCTTTTGATGAGTAAGAAGACGTTCTGGGTAAGCCTGTTGCTGTCCATTCTCAGAAGGTGCCCGTAAAACTTCAACCGCTCACGTCGCATGCTGGTGTTAGCAGTCTCCAACAGTTGGTACAATTCTCAGTTCGCTTTCAGTCGGTAGGTTCCATCCGCGAGCACTCTTGTCCCATGAATTTTCCGCATCTTTTATGTTTGTATTTTTCAGCATTTTTTATGATTTTGATCTTTCTATGCTTTTTAATGTTTTTTGTGGTTTCATGTTTGTATTTTGCGAGCATTTTTTTTTTGTCGGTGTAACAACACCGGTTACAAACTATAAGTGTGCTCAGTTGAGCGAGATTGATAATGATGACAATCTTCTTGCCGGTGACAAAGGCTTCGTGGCTACATGGGGGGGGGAGTTACTCCTCCATAGCAACTTTCTTAGGAAATTTTGACTGTGGTAGTTTCCGATTGCCTCCCTCCGCGATGGAAGTTTACGTACGTGTTGCTGTTTTGTGTGGACGACTGGTGTGTGCTCAGTGCAGAGTGTTATTTCTTTAGTGAATGAATCGAATATAAAGAAGGGAGAGGGTGAAACACGGTGACGACCCATTGAGGCCTACTCTTACGAAAGACATCAACGTATCCTCAAGGCTTAACGTCCCATCCGACGGACGAATCTTCATCCACAGTGTCGTATGTCCTTACTCCATACCCACTGCGGAGAGGTTTGACACTGGACTTAAGTGCACAATCTGGTTATTAGGAATTGTTTTTTTTTTTTTTTTTTTTGTAACAGTTTAACGTCCCTTTTTTTAACAACGTGGTCTTTAGAGACGGGGAAGGATGGGGGCAAGGAATGGGAAGGAATTCGGCCATGGCCTTTTTGAAGGAAGCATCCCGGCATTCACCTGGAGTGATTTGGGGAAACCATGGAAAACCCAAATCTGGATGCCCGGACGGGGATTCGAACCGCCGTCCTCCCGAATGCGAGGCCAGAACGCTAGCCGTTACACCACCACGCTCGTTAGGAATTGTTTACCACTACCTCTGCTATCCTGACGGCTAATTCCTAATGATCGGTGTTCGGTGATTCGCAACATAGGGCCATTACCGAGGATTAGAACATTCGGTGTTTCGCAACCTACTTCCTAAAAGTCGATATCTGTGTTTCGTAACCTGTGAAGCAGGTAAAATAAAACCAATTTTTTGTGATATTGTCGAGAACCACGCAAACAGTATAAAAAAAAAAATCATCATATAAAACATCGTCATATAAAATACAGATTTGACAATACCATAGTTTGACCGTAACTGTGGTTAAAATACCCATTTCTTTTAAGAACGTGAGGTTGTAAATCATACGGTCTTTGAGTTTTTTAATTAATTCGGAGATTTTGTTGGTTACTGATGTGCTTGGGCAATAATATAACTGCGTTGTGCGCTAAATTTTTAACCTTTTTTCCACCTGAATGCCTCGCATTACATCTACTACTAGCCAAATATTCGGGTGGACGTGATAAAATTGCGCAAGAGCCTTTCGTTTTACATTAGTTCTGACCTAAAATGATAGAATGGTAGATTAAAATCCTAATCCTACCCCAGACACACAAATAAACACAAAAAATATCTGGCTTTATACACCTGTAATAGTTCAATTTCACGATCACTTAGAACAAAATACCGAGAGTGGTGGGTGAACGGTTAACGTTCTGGTCTCGCATTCGGGAGGACGCGGGTTCGAATCTCCGTACGGGCATCCAGATTTGGGTTTTCCATGATTTCCCCAAATCACTCCAGGCGAATGCCGAGTTGCTTCCTTTCAAAAAATGGCCATGGCTGAATTCATCCCCGTTTCTTGTCCCCAGTCCCATTCCGCCTCTAATGAACATAGCCGTAGACGAGGCTTAAAGCCACAAGGAAAAAAAAGAAAAAGAAAAAGTAGAACAACATTGTTGCGGGATCGAGATAATTTTACTATGTCACTCTCGGCACTGTTAGTCCTCACCAACACTTTAGATGACTTGCACATCTCCACAAGATGTTACCATTAACGTAGGTTTTTTGTTTTAAAAAATGACACTTTTCCGCCAGTATCACCGTTGATCGTTTGCTCGACACATGTGCTGTTGGAGACGACACGGTGAAAGTGATAACTTGTGTAATAAAGAGTAGACAGACGAAGAGAACTATGATCCCGTGTTTGCCTTCTGCAGGTTGCGAATCGCCGTACGCCTCCTTGTTTACTTGGGTTGCGAAACATCGGATCAATCTGACCGCAGAGAACAATAGCACGTTGCGAATCACCACACGCCCCCGGTTGATAAAAATTTCTTCCAACACCAGGATTCTAACAAGCGCCGGACTGTTTGTATTTATGTAGGCTAACTGTTTGTTTAATTACGAAATTTAGCTAACTTACACATGTCATTGGCAACGACGAACTTAGCTTAGAATCAATGACATTTTCGTATTCTACGTTTTCTCCCTGTCAATATTAACGAATCAGTATACTGTCTTCTGTTATGTTATTCACAGTTCTCCAGTTCATGATAATTACCTTTGCCATGAAATGTCCTTGTGAGAGGTTACGGTGATCCACAACTTTGCTTCACTCAATCGCCTGCCATGATGCAATTATTCATCACCCAATACTTCTACACGAGAACCGATAGGTGATCATAGAATGGCTTTAAGCATTCGTAAAATGCTTTGGAAATGTTTCTCGGCGTTCCATGTATCTACGAAAAAGAATTTAAGTAACACTTTTATATTTTTTTACACCACTTAGAACAACATACCGAGTGTGGTGGGTAAACGGTTAACGTTCTGGCCTCGCATTCTGGAGGACGCGGGATCGAATGCAGGTTCGGGCATCCAGATTTGGGTTTTCCATGGTTTCCCCAAATCACTCAGGCGAATGCCGGGATAAGTAACACTTTTATACTTTTTTACAAGAAAAAAACCACTCATCCATGTCTGTACGTCACAAACGAGCGAATACACCAGTCCGGAACAAGTATTTAAACAGCGACGCATAAAATGTTTACGATGACTTTGTGCTGCCACAGGCCACTGTTTATTTGTATTTGCAACGGCCGTGAGGCACAAAGACACGTTTAGCACGTTATTTATACAACGTATGGAGTATCTCGACACTGCTGTTTTTGTAGGCGTTTGACAGTAGGGTAAATCGGTGTTTTTACAACAGTTGTCGATTGTGTATGCATACTTATGAGCTACCCGGAGACTACTAATTCTGAATGTATCTACATTTCGTATCTTACATACATACGGTGGTTGTTTAAGTGAAATATTGCTTCACACTAACATGAAAACAAAAAATTATATGTTGAATAATATTAAATAATTAATCAGAATAGCTCAATAATTTACTAGTATGGTAAAATACTGCAGTGCTTCGGCTACATTCAATACATGAAATTTCACCAAATTTTGTTGACACTCATTCTGCGCAAACTAATGCATTATCCTTACGATGTGATAATCTACAAATTTATTTATAACTTTTGACATACCTACACAAGATTTCAGAATTTAATCTAGGCATAGGTAACCACAGAGATATTCTTCTCATTGCAACTATTATAAAAATAATATGTATTCATTAATAAGTATTTCCTACGGATGACAATGATGTGGATGAATAAATAAATAAATTTATTATTATTTATTATTATTATTAATACTCCGCGAATCACTAAAAGTGTGTGGCGGAGGGTGCAATGGACCTATCGAAAAGGGTTATGGTTTGGAAGGGTTATAAGCGATATGGCAGGAGGCGCCCATGAACTATTGTGAGGAACCATCCTCGCATTCGCGTGGAGTGTTCTGGGAAAACCATGGAAAACCCAGATCAGGATAACACGAGATTTATTAATATACTTTTATTATTGACGCGCAACGTATGTAATAAAGTCACTAATAGGATGTTTCACAAGCAAAAACGTACATTTCTTTTAGGACTTTCAGGGATAGCCTGTTAACAAAATTATTATGATCATGCTTGGCATCTGCAAAACTACAGCGATTCGACAAATATACTACCCAATACCCACACACCAGCTCTTACCAAAGAGTTCCCTACTCTCTGCACAGCCAAAGATACTACCCGAAGACTATACAATCTATTGAGTTTGTGGAATCTTTCATACACTATTTGAATACCACACAGTTAACGTTACAATATTTATTACATGACTGAAGCTTAATGAATGATTGGTAAATAGCGAGATGTTATAAACTATAACCTAGCGTAATTCATTCACCATCACGAATATATATTTTTTTTTAACTGCTTAACGTCTCTTAACAGCGTGGTCTTTAGAGACGGGAAAGGATGGGGGACAAGGAATGGGAAGGAATTCGGCCATGGCCTTTTGAAGGAAGCATCCCGACATTTGCCTAAAGTGATTTGGGAAACCATGTAAAACCCAAATCTGGATGCCCGGACGGGGATTCGAACCGCCGTCCTCCCGAATGCGAGGCCAGAGCGCTAACCGTTACACCACCATACTCGGTATCACGAATACCTTTGTCTTCTAAAATGCACTGCGCTTGCTGGAAATGAAATGTTAATAATTTTATTACACACGCATATCGTAAACTTAAACTCGTCTCTTAAGACCGATAAAAGTCAGTTATTGCCTTTTTCTTTATTTAATTCTCGTTAGTTTTTTCGTAAATACGTCTCTAAGGAAGAAGTTGCTTTTGGCATTTTCCATGAGGTTTGTAATCTGTTGCCCATCAAATTTTTACGCTCTCGTTTTGGAGCGAATTAACGATGCTCAACTAACTTTTATTGATTACTTCCAAGGCAGTCATAAATCTTCGTTTTATTATCCTGACACTCATTAACGCGCTGGCATCGTTCATCACCCATTCGGACTGGGAGTAAAAAAACATAATAATGGAGCAGCAAAGAGAAGAAGAAGAAAGAAATCATTTTTTTCACCGCTGATAAATAATAAAATACCGAGCAAGTTGCTAAGGCGATAATTGTTGTCTTTGGTTTTTACTTCTTCTGCTACTTTTTTTTAAAATAATAGAACCGGTTTCAGATTTTTTTTTTATTATTCTACGCCCTCTACGAATTAGGTTATCGTACACAAAACAGTAGTGTAAGTTAGTTAACGTAATATCACGTCTTTTAAATTAAGTAGATTATTACTTATCAAATTAATATACTGTACAGTCTTTATAAAGCTGTCTTCATAGCTGTATAGTATTATTGCTAAACTGAAATGTTTTATATTAGTTACTTTATAATAAAACAAATGATTCAACCGCCAGTGCGACTGCACAATGCATCGGCTATTACCTTCGAATTCTGTTCCAAGTGCATTGGCCGCCCTGATTGCGGTTCTGAGGCTATTTCCCCCACTCACCTAGGTGGCGAAATCTTTAATCAATAATAAACAAACGAATGTAACTGGGCCTAATTTATTAGATAAATAAATAAATAATTTTTTTAAAAAAAGTACCCAAGTAGGTCAATGCTGTGACGTGACGGACCCCAATCTCTGCCTCATAAAACTATATATTTCACAAACAAAAATACACTTGCCACACAGAAACCAGTTACTCTTTTCGCAGACAGACGACAATTCAAAGTAATCAGCGTGTTTTTTTTTTTTTTTTAAAGTTGTGAGGTACATAACCTCACATTTTGTCATTTTGACATTATTAAAGCTATTTTTTATTTAATAATTTTAATTGTATATAAGTTACTAACTCTGAATTTTAATTTCCAAGGTCAAAGCATGTCAAGATGGATATAAGAGATCTCTGGAAAATAAATAACAGTCGAGAGAGTTGAAGAAAAGATTTGGAAGGAAGAGGACGTGTTGGGTTTGGAAAGAATATGATTTAAGTGAAAATATGAAACAGAATGGCACGATGGAGGCCACAAAGAATCCTAGTGGGATTAATAACAGTAAAATATTAGCCTGAGGGCAGAAGGTTAAGGGTTTTGATAAAGATAATGTAATATGACTTTTGAAAAGATAATTGTCTGTTAAATGGAAAATATAGAAGTTTTCAGATAAGTAGAAAGTGTTTTATTTGAGATTGAAATATAGATATAGACAAAGGAGTTGATTTTAAGTTTGTGTAGTAAGAATTTGATTAATAATAATTTGAGTATCGGAATAAAACCAGCAACGGACAAAGAGGGATCAAGGAAATCCATATGTACTGGTCTGGTGCAGGAAATATAAGTAAATGTATTAATTTAAAAGTATGGTAAAGTAAAACTCAAAGTGTTCTCTACGAAATAAAAGGTAACGAAAAGGGAACGTTACAAAGTGCGAGAGTGACAAAATGTAATCATTCGGAATGCTAACAAAAAACCAACCCCGAAGCCTTATTAGAACTTTTTGTTTAGTTTTACATGGTATTTTCAATTGAAAAATGTTACCTTACCATGCCCCACTATCCACATGGAACAAAAAACGCCAGAAAAGACAAATTTGAAAAAATGTCGATTGCACCGTTTCAAAAAACACCAATTCAAATATTAGAACAATATTTTATTTTATTCTCCACATAAATTTTGACCCTGCATCTATAGACTATACTGAGTTGCTAAATCATCTTCACTAAAGATGATATTACGTTGAACATAATGAAAATAATAATAAAAATACTAATGGAATCCCTTGAATGGAACTAACATTTAGGAAACAACTTACAGTATGAACTTCAGATTCTAATACATCATGCTAGAAGGACGCATTTAAAAAATTCTTACTATGCTGCTGTATTAACAGCTATCCTCAATATACACAGACGGAAAAAAAAATCCCAACACCAAGAAAGACTTGTGTTAGATAAACGAAATTTGCTAGGCGTGTTTATACATCTGAAAGATGACATCGATTCAAATTTCGTGCTTCGCGCATAAGTGTGGCGCTAGTAGCGCTACTCAGAGCTTGCAAATCAGGTTTGCTTTAAATACGCGCTGTAAAGTTTGTGAACGTTATTTACCGCTGAGATTTGACATAGTGAGTTGATGTTAGCCAAGAATGCCTTTAAGAAGACGAAGAAGCCATTATCAACAGCTCACCGAGTTTGAACGAGGTCGTGTAATAGGGCTACGAGAAGGTGGATTTTCTTTTCGCGATATTGCAGAAAGACTTGGCCGGAATGTATCCACTGTGCATGATTGTTGGGTGCAGTGGTCAAGGGATGGTACTGCCTCAAGAAGACCGGGTTCCGGGAGGCCACGTGGCACTACTGAGAGGGAAGACCGCCGTATTCGGCGTACAGCTGTAACGCATCGTACTGCGTCTGCGGCAGAAATTCGAGCTGCAGTTGGTACCACAGTGACACAACGAACTGTTAGAAATCGGTTACTTCAAGGACAGCTCCGAGCCAGGCGCCCTGTAGCGTGCATTCCACTGACTACAAGCCATCGCCGTTTGCGACTCCAGTGGTGTCAAGCCAGAGCTCATTGGAGGACGGAGTGGAGATCTGTTGTGTTTTCTGATGAAAGCAGGTTCTGCCTTGGTGCCAGTGATGGCCGAGTGTTGGTCAGAAGGAGGCCAGGGGAACGCCTGCAACCAAACTGTCTGCGGCCTAGACACACTGGACCTACACCTGGAGTCATGGTCTGGGGAGCAATTTCCTATGACAGCAGGAGCACTCTTGTGGTTATACCAAACACACTGACTGCAAATTTGTACGTCAGTCTGGTAATTCAACCTGTAGTGCTGCCATTCATGAACAGCATTCAAGGGGGAGTTTTTCAACAGGATAACGCTCGCCCTCATACCGCTGTTGTCTCGCAACGTGCTCTACAGAGTGTCGACATGTTACCTTGGCCTGCGAGATCACCAGATCTGTCTCCAATTGAACACGTATGGGATATCATTGGACGACAACTCCAGCATCATCCACAGCCAGCACTGACCGTCCCAGTATTGACAGCACAAGTACAACAAGCATGGAACTCCATACCACAAAGTGACATTCGAAACCTGTATGACACAATGCATTCACGTTTGCAGGCTTGCATTCAAAATTCTGGAGGTTACACCGGCTATTAATTTAACAGTATTTCACATTTGAAATGCATTTTCTTGAGCTTAAATTAACCTGTGATCTTGAAAATTTAATCAATTAAACATGTTAACTTGACAAATGCATTGTCCAAATTTCATTACTCTACAATAATTTTTTCTTGGTGTTGGGATTTTTTTTCCGTCTGTGTATATTAGGCGACTAATTTGATCGTCCCATTTATACCACTAAACCTTCTCGATGTTTTAGATGTCCAGAGCGGTGTGTATGTTTTAAAGACCCTCGACTGCAGCCCATGCCATAACTCTCTCTCCTGGTATCGACTGCGGTGGAGACCCCAGCGCTTCAGGAAGTTATCCTCCTGGAATACATGAGGGACTCCAGCAGTCACTCAGAAGGGAGACTCCTCTGGGAAACTCAGAGGTGATTTCCACAGGTCATGGTGGTTCCCGCCTCCAGCTTTCTTCCGGTCCAGTTATTTTTGTTTTTCGTTTCGAGAGACTATTTCTGCACTTTCATTCCAGCAATACCTTAAATGATGCGGATTTCAGAAATTTGGTACTAAAAGATGGATGGGGCACATACCATCCCGCCCTCATGATTCACACTGGATGCCTGTGTAAATAGGTGGCCGATGCTTTGTGGTCCTCTGGGGTCGATGCAGAAAAAAAAGTAATCACAAATTGATTCTGTGCTCGACCGTCGACAGGTCAGTAGTAGGCAGCTAGTGTAAAAATAAATCCTTTCTGGAATAGTTTGCCGTAAATCAGAGTTGGCTTGAGATGGAATAGTAACTATCGTGTAGTCCCCCTTGGTCTAGCAAGAATCTGAAAAAGTAAGCACTTAATGATGTGGTCAGTGTTTTGGAGAAACTTATCACTAACGAAAGTTGTTAAACTTTTTCCTTATATATCGAAATAGGTTACAATTTCGTAGCGGAAACAGCGTGAAAGACAGCAACCTCCGTGAGAGAGAGTTTTCGAATAGACCGCCAGCTTTTCCAGAAGATGTTTTACGTATTTAGCCACCCTAATTAATTGCTCAGTAATTTTCGTAATTGATATTGAGCACGGTGGGTGAGCGGTTAACGCTCTGGCCTCACATTCGGGAGGACTCTGGTTCGAATCCCCATCCGGGAATCCAGATTTTTTTTGTTTTGTTTTCGCCAGATCACTCCAGGTGAATGACGGGATGCTTCTCTCCAAAGGACATGGTCGAATTTCTTCCCGTTCCTTTTTCACAGTCCTTTCTCGCCTCTAATGACCTCGACGTCGACGAAACGTAAAACAATAAGCAAAAAAAAAAAAAAAAAATTCGATGTAACTAAAAAAAGCGAAGAAGTAGATTTTGTGCGTTAAGCTCCGTTGGTTACATATTTATTTTTGTTTGTAGAACATTTTTAGAAGTTCAGAGGTTTCAGCCAACAGCTGTCGCATGAAAACCTCTTAGACATTTGCCTGCTCGATTGGTTCAGATACGGAAGAATCTATCATCCTTTTTATGGATTGTCGACTTGGAGATTATTAGAGAGAGAAAGTGCTGGGAGTGAGGAATTCGGCTATAGTCTTTTGTAAAGGAAATCATGGAAAACCGAAATCTAGATGGCTTGACGGGCATTCGATCCCACGACCTCCCGAATGCGGGGTCAGAGCGTTACCACTCACCCGCCAAGCTTTCAGAACATTGAGTACACGATCGGTTCGTTGCATCACCTAGACTGTACTACGTTAGACACTATTAACTTACTGAGAGGTGCACTATTTCTTTCTTATCACATGTCGTTTAACTGAAAGCTTGTTTCAGACTAGCAGTGATCCAGGTTACTGACCTTGCTGGTGTTAGTTTTCCCTGACTTGTTTTTCTTCTCGTTTCCATGTCTGGCATTGGACTTTTGTTTCCTAACACAGACAACGGTGCGATGTTCTCGGTTACCCTTGTTACTGGCGTCTTCACTCTATAAAATACCATACTGCTTTTGCAGAATTAAATGATTAAATATTTGTTAGTTACTATACTTAATGCGTTTACATTATAAAGCCTAGATATAGTTTTTTGCCAATAATAAAAGTAACGTGTCATTTCATAAGTTTTTACAGTACTTTGTATCATACAAGCAATACAGACTAAATTTTGCTGTATGACTATCACTTAGAAGTTGTAAACAATTGATCGTTTTGCTAACGGATTACTCAATCAAGTTCGAAATTTGGTAAGTACTCGATTATATAATAGTAAGATGTTAACCGTGTCTACATAAGCCATTTTACTTCATCAACTGTTTATAACTGAGATAATTTAGAAATATCTACTAAAATTTCTGTTCCTCTCAAACTGTTATTAATTATTTGTAAAGTTAACTGTTACATTTAAGTTGAATTAGGTTTTATGGTATAAAGTTACTGGAATTAAAATGAGTTATCACCGAAATATGCAGAATTCTCTAATTCTAACTTAGTTAAGCTAGAAATCCCTTTTATATTTTAAGAGTAAGAAATAACTCTTAGTCTCCAATGGTGCGAAGCTAAGTTACTCACTAAGTTGAAATCCAGCACAAATTGGTGTGCGATGTCAATTTTGTTTGTATTTTATAAGGGTATTTATTGAATACAAATTGTTACCTATACCTTGGTCCACTCTACTTTTAATTATTACTATTTTTAAAGAAATTTCAAATGGCTATGATGTTATGTCAAAACATCTATCAAAGTTACTTGCATCGTACCGAGCATGGTGGTGTAACGGCTAGCGTTCTGGCCTCGCATTCGGGAGGACGGCGGTTCGAATCCCCGTCCGGGCATCCAGATTTGGATTTTCCATGGTTTCCCCAAATCACTCCAGGTGAATGCCGGGATGCTTCCTTGAAAAGGCCATGGCCGAATTCCTTCCCATTCCTTGCCCCCAATCCTTTCCCGTCTATAAAGACCTAGTTGTTATAGGAGACGTTAAGCAGTTAAAAAAAAAAACTTGCATCATTCATTTTACATTCTAATTTTCAGTCAGCGCATAGTCAAAAATGTCACAAATACAGAGAGATTTTAAATGCGATCTCGTCTCTCGTTAATGACTTGAACGACTGAAAATGATGAATATCAGTTTTAATTTCCAATAATACGATGCTATTACTACGCATACCGCCAAACGTTTTAACTGCCAGAAATGACTTAACATTAAATGGATATTAATTTGTGGACATGTGTCTCTTGATCTCAGCTTCTCGACGTAACTTCAGAATGAAACACATCTCTTGCGACAGTGGGCTGCATAGTGATCAAAACACAATCAAAAGTCGACATGAAGTTTTTGCGTGAATTACGATCAAAGAAACGAACAGGCAGACGACGGTAAGTGTTTTTGTTCATTTGTAATCACTTAGATGTCACATAAAAATAAAATAATTGTTTAAAAAAATATGAAAACCGCCTTCAAAAAAAAGCACACTAAAAATTTAAAATAATTTTATACCTTCTCAGAAAAAAGCAAATCTAAGTGGAATAATATTTTACGTTATTGAAATTTTTATATTAATTAGTTATTTTTCGAGTCGGTGTGAGCTGTCACATCGCGAATATCGAATTACTGAACTTTGGTGATCAGGGTGAAATGGGGAGTACGAACAAAAATTCCGAATGTTTTACAGCATGTTGTGAGGCAGATATTGTTATTGCGAGAGACAGTTTAGGGAAACAAATTAGACGGTATTATAATCTGTGGCTCGGCCTCGCTGGTCGTCCAGGCATATCTCTGGAGCTACAGTGTCAGTTGGAAGGCTGAATCTTGCAGTAAATGCTATACAGTTAGTATAATATCTGCGTATCATCTGTATGTTTCAGTTTCTAACATTAATTGTAGGTAGTAGTAACATGATTTTTTATGTATTATTGTTATTCAATATTGTTTTTCTTGCTTTGGCTGGCACCGACTCTAAAAATAACTAATTAATATAAAAATTTCAATAACGTAAAACATCATTCCATTTAGATTTGCTTTTTTCTAAGTAAGGTATAAAATTATTTTAAATTTTTTAAGGTGGTTTTTATGTTTTTTAAACAATTATTTTATTTTTAAATTTTTAGTGGTTTTATAGTTTATTTTGTATTTTAAATATGCCGCAGCAGTTCTCATTTTTCGAACTTCATGGTAACTCAGTGGTTTCAAAAAATATTCTGTACTATGTACCCCAAAAACTTCCAGAACGAGGTGAATTGGATGCAGTGTTAAGGAATGTTAGGTTATATTTTGGTCCAGGCTTTGTTTTGACCTAATCATAACATCAGTTTAAGGTGCCGCTCGATAATCGAAACACGTAACATCTGGGCATTAATACATACCACATACACAATTCTGTCTCTGGAATATACCTTTTCGTTTCGGCATCACACAGAAAATATTGATTTTTAATTGGTTTTCACAACGTGAAAGCTTGGGGTCCAAGTTGAAATCGGAGGTACATGTTGAGACAAAATTATTTTATGAATATTCTGCCATTACTTAAAAATAGCTTAACTGATTTTGACTGGATTTAAAACTGTGGATTTTTTAAAAAGAACCATTGGAATTTAAAAGGAGTGGGGGTAGAGGGGAAGAGGGATTGGGCTTTTGTATGCTAAATGTAGACGGTCTTTTCTGATTGATTTAAATTGTATGTGTGTAAATTTCTATTGATATCAGATAAAAACTGTGTGTATGTACAAAAAAAATAAGGGTTGTAAAAGCAAAGATTAGTTTGGTTTTTGTAAAGCTAGTGTGGAGAGTATTTTTCTCTTGGTTTTATAGTAGTCATGTGAAAAGTTCCATCTAAACCAGATAAAAACTGTAGTTTTGTGCAAAGAACAATTGCAAAAACTAAATGGGGTAAGGGAGTGAGCGGTTTTTTTTTTGTAAACAGAAGTTTCTCTTTATATTTAAGTATACATGTGCAGTGTTCCATCAAAATCTCATAAAAACTGTGGGTATCTACAAAGAACATTGGAAATTAGGAGGGATAGTTGGGTAGAGGGGTTTGTTTCTGCAACCAAATTTAAATATAATTGTTTTGTATATTTTAAGGTATGTGTGCAAATTTACTTCAGAATCGGATTGAAACTGAAGCTTTGTGTAGATTAAGGGGATGGAAAGGGGGAGAGAGGTTTGGCTTCTCTAAACCAAATATGGACAGTATTTTTCTGTTTGCTTTGAAGTATACATGTACATTTTTTTTGCTGTCGTCAGTCTTTCGACTGGTTTGATGCAATCCGCCATCCCATCCTATCCTGTGCTAACCTCTTCATTTCTACAGCCCACGTCCTGAATTATCTGCTTCCTATATTCTAATCTCTGTCTTCCTCTACAGTTCTTACCTTCGACTGTCCCCTCTACTAACAAAATAACCAATCCTGCATGTCTCAAAATATGACCTACCAGCCTGTCTCTTCTTCCTGTAAGCTTCTTCTACAAACTTCTTTTCTCACCTATCATTTCCAAAACTCGTTCATTTCTTACTTTTTCTGTCCACTTAATTTCAGCATTCTTCTGTAGCACCACATTCCAAATGCTTCAATTTTCTTTATTTCCGGTATTCCTAAAGTCCATGTCTCGCTACCATAAAGTGCTGTGCGCCACACAAAGAATTTTAAAAAGTTCTTTCTAATTACTAGATCAATATTTGAAACTAAATGGTTTCTCTTTTTCATGAAGGCTCTTTTTGCTAGTGCTATTTTGCTTTTAACATTATTCCTGCTTCGGCCAACAGTTGTAATTTTATTTCCCAAGTAACAGAATTCACTTACTTCTCCTATTGCATCCGATCCTATTTTTATATTTAATCCACTAGTATTAGATCCTTTCTGCTACATTTCATCACTTTTGTCTTGCTTTGATTTATATTCAGTCCAAAATCTTCCTTCAGTATTTTTTTCATGCCATTCAGTAACTTCTCAATATCCTCAGCCCCCCCCCCCTTTTGCTAACAAGACAATTTCATCAGCAAACTGCAAACAGCATACTGATTTTTTCTCCCTGAAAACTTATGCCACATGGAAATTTTTCTTTGACTTTCTTCATTGCTTCTTCTACATAGAAGTTGAATATTAATGGGGATAGACTACAACCTTGTCTCACACCCTTCTTAACTGATGCAAGTCTCTCGTGATTCTCTACTTTTATTATAGCCACCTGATTCTTATATAGTTTGTAGAGTATTCTTCTATCTCGATACTTTAGACCTAACTTCTTTAAAATTTTAAACATTTTGTCCCACCTAACATTATCAAAAGCTTTTTCTAAATCAACAAATGCCATCAAAGTATTTTTGTTTTCTTGATCCGCCCTTCACGTATTAATTTTAAAGACAGAATTGCTTCCTTTGTACCGCGATTTTGCCTAAACCCAAACTGATCTTCACCTACTGTCTCATCTACTACCTTTTCCATCCTTCTGTATATTATTCTGGTCAATAATTTTGAAGCATTTGTTGTTAGACTAATGGTGCGATAATTCTCACATTTGTCGGCTTGTGCTTTCTTTGGAAGTGTGAAGATGATATTTTTATTAAAATCAGTTGGAATTTCTCCTGTTTCATAACTTTTGATATCAGCTTGAATAATCTTTCGATTCCTTCCTCTCCTAGGGATTTAGAAGTTCTGCAGGGATCTCATCAATTCCAACTTGCCTTATTTGCTTTCAAGTCATTCAGAGCTTTATTAAATTCTGTCCTCAAAACACGATCTCCTAAGTCATTAATGTCAACATCGCCTTCCTTTTCCATTACACTATTGTTCAAGTCGTCCCCAACATACAGTTTCTCAATATATTCTTTCCATCAGTTAGCTCTATCTTCTGAGCTTAAAAGAGGTCTCCCATCGGCAGCTTCAATGTTCAAACATCTTTTCTTCATTTCTGCAAAATTCTGTTTGATCTTTCTATATGCAACATCTACTTTAACTACGACCATTTCCTTTTCTACTTCTTCACAATTTTCTTGTATCCATTTTTCTTTTGCTATTTTGCATTTCCTATTTATTTGATTTCTAAATTGCCTGTACTGCTCTCTTCCTGCTTCATCCTGAGTATTTTTGTATCGTCTCCTCTGATCCATCAGCTCCAAAATTTCTTCTGTGATCCATGGTTTTCTGGCAGTTAGTTCCCCAAAGACTAATAATTCTTTTCCAGCTTTAATTAGTTCGGTCTTAAATGCATTCCATTCGTCCTCGGTTGAACTCCTTTCAGAGTTACTTCTAAAAGTAAGACCTAAGTCTACCATTTCTGCAAATTTTTCTCTGGTGGAAGATTGTTTCAGTTTATTCACTTCCAGTCTGTTCTGATTATACTGCTTCCTTATTCGCATAAATTTCAGCCTGCACTTCATTATTATCAAAGTATGGTCAGAGTCTATGTCTGCTCCTGGGTACGCTTTACAATCTAGAACTTGATTCCTGAATCGCTGTTTGACCATGATATAATCTAGCTGATATCTGCCTGTATCCCCAGGGACGTTTCCAGGTGTATAGTTCTTCTTGCATGGTCTTAAACAGTGTGTTTGCCACTACTAGCTTATATATTTCACAAAATTCTTGCAACCTGCTTCCTCGCACATTTTCTTTCTCCTACACCAAACCTTCCTACAGTATTCTCCTCTTTTCCTTCTCCCACTATTGCATTCCAATCACCCATGATTATTAGAATTTTCCTCCCCCTTCACATATTGGATTAATTCTACAATTTCAGCTTATATTTTTCGTCATCTTCCTGTGACGTTGGCATATACACTTGTACTTATGTGGTTGGGATTGGCTTAGTTTCTAACCTCATCAAAATAATCCTGTCACTAATCTGTTCATAATAACTCACCCGTTACCCTACTTTCTTGTTCATTACAAATCCTACACCAGTGACTCCATTGACAGCTTGTGTGCTAATTATGCTGTGTACCCCAGACCAGAAATCGGGTGCATCCTTCCATTTAATCTCACTAATCCCAACAACATCTAACATAAGTTGTCCCATCTCCCTTTTTAAGTTTTCTAACCTACCTGCCCTATTCAGACTTCTAACATTCCACGCTCCGACTAGTAGGATATTTCTATCCAATCTGATGACTCCTCCCTGAGCAGTCCCCACGCCCGATTGGGGGGCTATTTTATATCCGGAAATATTTTACCCAGAAGAATCCATCATGATATATGTAATTTGAGAGGATTACATGTCCTCGGGATACCCTTTGGGTCTTTAATGCAGTGGTTTCCCGTTGAGTTCTGCATCCGCATGCCGTTGATCATTTCTGATTCATCCGCCTTTCGGGGCCGTTTCCAACCACAAGGGCAAGAGGGTGCCCTGAACCACTCCCCACTCATCCGCCCTTCTTTCGGAGGCCGTTGGCTAGAAGTGGGTGACTCCTTATACCGGGAATCTTTCAGTCGCCAGAGCCTCGTCTGTGCAAACAGGTTGCTCCACGTGAAGGAGAGGTTAACATTTATTTGGAAAAGGCTGGTATAGCCTCTCCCAATCCCTTACACCCCTCATACTTACTTTCAAAATCAGATAGAAACTGTAGCTTTATATAAAGAATATTGACAGTAATTAAAAGGGTAGAAAGGGGATAGGGTTTTGCGTTTTTGTCAAAGTAATGTGTACAGTTTTTTTCTTTTTCTCTCTTTGTTTTAAAGTATACACATGCGAAGTTCCACCGAAATCGAATTTAAATGTAGGTTTTTACCCAAATTAAGGGGTGACAAAGGGGAGCTACGGAAGTTTTTGGATTTTTTGGTCAGGAATGTTCTCCATAAAAAAAATACATATAAGTGCCAACTTTCATAAAGGTCGGTCAAATGGTTTCGACTGTAGCTTTAAAAAAAGAAAATTGACAAAAATAAAGTAGATGGAAACGGGGAGAGGGGTTCAGTTTTTGCAAACCAAAAGTTTTTCTCTTTGTTTTATACTAAAAGTGTGCTAAGTTTTATGTAAACCGGATAAAAAACTGTGGGTGTCACTAAAAATTAAGGCAGTTTAATGGGGAGAGAGGATGGTTTTTTGGATTTTTTGGTTAGAAACCTTCTTCGTGAAAAAATACATATAAGCGCCAACTTTCATGGTAATCGGTTAAACGGTCACGACTGTAGATTTTTATAAAGAACTTTGACAAAAATTAAGAGAGTGGTAGGAGGGAAAGGGGTTAAGCTTTGATAGACTAAATGTCGACAGGATTATTCTTTTTATTTTAAAGTATACATGTACAAAGTTCAATCAAAATCATATCAGAAATGTGGGGTTTGTATAAAATTATGGGGTTTAAAGGGAGAGATGGTGCGGTTTTTTATATTTTTTTTGTCAGAAACTTTCCTCCATGGAAAATTACATGTTATTGCCAACTTTAATGGCGATCTGTTAAATGGTTTTGATTGTAGCTTTGTATAAAGTACATTGACAAAAATTAATGGGGTGAATAGGGGGAGAGGGGTTCAGTTTTTTCAAACCAAAAGTTGACAGTAATTTTTCTCTTTATTTTTGGCTATACATGTCCAAAGTTCCATCGAAATCGGATAAAAAATGTGTCTTTGTATAAAAATTTTGGGGTGGAAAAGGATAGAAGTAGTGGTTTCTGAATTAAATTTATGTGGGACCACTTTGAAGGTATACCCTATCGACTTTAAAAATTTCATTTAAATCGGTTCAAAATTGGCGAAAATAAAAAAAATTACAGACGAATTGAGAATCTCCTCCTTTTTTTGAAGTCGGTTAGTAAAATATGTTGTATTTAGTCTTGGAACCCTGATCTCCAAAATGTTTGAAAAATCTGTCCACTTGCAAACTTGAATCGCGCTCTGCAAAACAATTTGTTTCTCGCAGACGATATTTCAAAGATGTCTATACAAAGAACTCTAAATTACATTTCTTAGTATGTTAATTCTCATGTCATAGTTTTTTAAAGAGTATTTTGATAGTGTATTGAGTACTGTAAGTGAGTTTTTATGTGTGTTCAGTGAGATACATTATGATTGCACTTGTATGCATCACTGTAGTGTGTGTGATTTTTATAGATAGGTATTGTTGACAAAGATGACTGAAGGAATTCCGTGTTCCATGTAGTGATGGGCATATCGATTCTTTTCAGTGAATCGTCTGGAGTCATTCACTCTGTGCTGAGAACCGATTCTTTTAAACGCGACTCTTCGATTCTTTCCGAGTTATATTTTGAAGGTAGACCATCATAACGGTTTATTAACTGATGAGGAGGAAATTATTAACAAATGCTAACTGAAATAATGAAATTTGTATTTAGTAATTAAATTCTAAGTTATTTGTTATAAAACAAGATATTTTATTATTTAAACAAATCAAAATAGTAATTTTACAATAAAATGATGCAATTTACAAAGAAGATTACACCAATTTATTATTACTATTTGCATAAAGCATTTTCGCTCATTTTTGTTGTGTGCGTCGACTTCGCTTTTGAGTCATTAATTGTCCAGCCTTCAAAAAATAATTCCAAACAGAAGAACTTGGTGCTGGTTTCGGTAAACGAACTTTTTCTTCAGATTCCTTGAAACCAAATTCTGGCTGAGCCCTTGTTGTTTATTTTACTCTCTTTCTCTTGCCAACATTCAATATACCTATCTTATACAGGTAGAACCGTTTCTGAAGCAGAGACCTAACCTGTCACTTCAAAATCTACTTCTAACATATTTACAGTCAGCGTAACAATTTACCATTCAGACTCTGTAAATGTCATATGAGAACTGACAAGTGTTAATACTGCAATTATAAGCTCCTTAAGAATTAAAAATGTAACTAACATAGTGCATGTGAAGTTTAATCTAGTTGGAACGTCCTGCTTCCATTTTAAGGTAGCAGTACCCATAATCTTTTGCATGTCATGCAATTTTGCAGTTGCATGGCTGCTTCGCTTGAAAAATTGTATCGTCAATTTTATTTTGTCCACAATTCTCTCGATAGAATTCTTAGTTGCAGACTGAACTGCTAAATTAAGGCCATGAGCACGAAACATCATTTGCCTCAGGTTTAAAGAAGCAACTGCCTCCTTAATGCTTGCCGCATTATTAGTTACCACAGCACACACTTTAAAACCTATTTCACATATGTCGAAGTTGAATAATTCGGTACTGATTCACGATTGCTGGCAGCGAATTAAGCTGTCACTCCAGTACGGGCCCAGCGGGATCGGACGAATGGGTGACAAGGAAAGCGCGCGCTGCACTTCCGCGCCACGAACGTTGAGCGCCCCGCTGGACTCGGCTTTGCCGGTGGATGTTGTGGCAAGTACCACGGCCCGGCAAATGGATAAGGATTTGGAAATGGATGAAGACACTACACCATCCACTGTGTTCAACATTCAGCGTATACGCGGTGACGTATACTCGGTGAGCAAAGACGTAATGCCGAGAAAGCGTCCCACTACGACATACAATAAACAGCCACGTGCCGTCAACTACAGGAAGGAGGCGGCGCGTAAATCTACTGGAGTCAGACTGGCAGTGACGAAACTTAGCACAGCAAAGATACAAAAGAAAGCTTAAGTACAAAAGAAGGAGTCAATGGAAGCCACTAACAATTCTGCATCCTCGGCCTCTGAGTATCGTTCCCGTACCTAGAATTGACAGCCAGACAAGGAAGGCTTCATAATGCCGAAGAAGACAGGGAAGCCCCCACCTTCACTGGACCTAGCTGCCGATGGAGGTGGAAAACCGTTTCGCAGCCTTGACAGTCTACGATCAGCCGTGAATGGAGCCGAGATGCAATTCCATCCCACCTATAGTAGTGGAGTTCGCAGAAAACTACAATATCCTTCATGTGTTCTTCGGGTAGCAGCTGTCATCAAGAGTCAATATGTTGCTAAAACCAGCAGGTGGCGACAAAATCAAATTCAGCATGACTACTACCGAAGACTTCGTGGCCACTTCTCTCCTTCAACAGTGCAACATCCCATACTGCACTTTCCCGACCGGAGCGGTGAAATTATTGAAGGTGGTGTTTTCATGGAATTCCTACAACTCTGCCAACAGAGACATTGAGAGAAGAGCTGATAGAAATAGGCTACGACTTGAGGTCCGTAGCCCAAATTCGTAGTGCAGGCAATAACGAAATAATGCCGCTTTCCTAGTAGTGTTACCAGACCTGCCCGGAAATCGCACAACCATTTCAAGCTGACAAGGTCTGCCACCTCAGAGTATCGATAAAGAAACTACGATCGTCAGCTGGACCGCAGCAGTGTTTTAACTGTCAGTTGTTTGGTCATGTGGCACGCCATTGCAAAATGTGTCCGGTGTTCGTGAAGTGTGCAGGGAACAAGACGCGAAGGACTGCCACACGCATAGGGTCGTGATCCACCAATCTGCGGAAACTGCTACTGTGGCCACTTTGCCAGGTGGAAAGGCTGTCCAGCCTATAAGTGAGCCCACGGTCGTCAAAGAGGAGTGGGGACAGAGGCTCCTCAAAGGCGTTTACAACAACAACAGTCAAACCAACAACAAACATTAGAGTTCAGTGAACTACCAAGCTCTGACTCAACGAAATCTAATTCCCAGAAATTGAAGAAAACGAAGAAGCAGAAGGCAAGAAACCTGCATCTTTCAAAGTTCAACCAGACTTATCCTTTGCTGATGTAACTAAAGACGTAATTATTGCAATATCTTAATTTCTATTCACCTATAACTTCTAGTGAATTGCTACTATTAAAAAATTACCAGATGTTTCATCAAAATATGATCTTAAGACCGTAAATATTATAGTAATGTCTCCTAAACCAGTAAAATTGCCTAGATAAACGTTTATATGCTATATAAAATACATTTAAATTCAATTAGAAACTTTAATCAGTGTTTAATTCAGCATTACAGCAAAAGAAGGCAAGAAGAAAATACGACTTTTCATAAAGATCAGAACCATAGTGATGGTTATATGTACACTAACCACGGAGTTTCTGTCACTGCATAAGTGGACGTACTTAAGAATCACTTGCTATGACAATGCACTAACAATTTGGCAGGGAAGTCCAGAGAGCGGGCTTAGATGATCTGATGACATATATGCAATTCTAATGAGCAGTAAGGAAATAGTGGCAAATATATCGGAGGCCAAGGTTTTTTACGAGGAAAACTGGTACGATTTCAATTATTATGAATCTGTAAGCGAGCTGTGTATCGTCTCTGTACTTTGTCCAGGCATCACTCAAAAAATACAGAACCGATTTGGATGGATTTTCGCAGATTGAAAGTTCATGGTCTATTTTACAATATTAGAAAACTGGCAAGAAATGATGATTCGTTCGTACGAAAATAGCTGTGCACCATAGACCACTCTGCGTCACAGATGAACACTGCTTTACGATATAACCCAACAACTACTTTTTTTCGCCTCATCGACGGTTAACGTCATTAGAGGTGGGATGGGACTGGGTACAAGGAACGACAAGGAATTCGGCCATGGCCTTTTAGAAGGAAGCATCCCGACACTCGCCTGGAGTGATTTGGGGAAACCATGGAAAACCCAAATCTGGATGCCCGGACGGGGATTCGAACCCGCGTCCTCCCGAATGCGAGGCCAGAACGTTAATAACCCACCAAAGATCACGTTACAACACAGGTAAGGACTCCATCTTATGGATTATGTTTATATTGTGTTTTTGACTGCTTAACGTTGGTTATTTATTTCTTCGGTTCTCTCGAAGATAGTGCGTTAGAATACGCGGAAAACATTGATCGTACCAGTACATCAAAGATCAACATGATAATAAGAGTATCGATGTTGTGGATCTAATTTGTGATAAAGGTTAGCAAAGATATTACATTACAAGCCTTTAGACGAAAAACAAAAGGCATACGCGTTTCTACGCATACTATGCGCACTTAGGCCTTCGCATGAAATGCAAGTACACAATACTTGACTGTCTGCTATCAACCTGTTGGCCATCACAGTTCAGTTGGAAATTAGTCACCGACTAGAAACCACCTGTCGTCCTCCAACTGGCAGTCTGCAGATGGCCTCTACCAACGCTTCTCGACGACAACACGTCTCGGAGGTGACGTCACAGTTTGCTCTCAGAAAATTACGGTTAATTTATTCCAATGGCTGAAAAAAAAATAAGTTAGCTAGTAATATATTAATCCATATGAAAATGCGATAGACTAAAAGCTTTCGTTTATTTATACTTAAAATTATTTTTAAACCTAGTTTCAAAGAAATAATTGTGCAAGACCTGTTCGATTTTTATTGCTTAGCGATTTACGAACTGTCCGCTCCATTAGTTCATTTGATTGCAGCACCATGATGGTTTCCGCCGCTGTCACGGGGTTAGCTGGTTCCATTCCTGGTGGTGGACTTGGCCGGCAAGGTAGCAGAGGTGGTGGTGCACAATTCATAATCATCAAATTGTGCCCCAAAGCAGTGGATTTAATCCCAAATATCTCCGCAGGACACTGTTGATGCTGATACGTCCGTCGGACGGGTATGAGAGGCTTGGCGGCCTGCCCCGTATCTTTCGGAAGAGTAGGCGTAAATGGGTCGGCATCGGGATTCACCCTCTCCTTCCTTAATTTCTCATCCATAACACTCTCTTAAAACTTACTTAGCAACCAAGCGTGGTGAATGAGCGGTGAACATTGAAGTGTTCCCTATGTTAGGAAAGCGACTTCTCGACCTTACTGTGGCCGTTCACTACCAGTTATTAATTTCCAACTAATATTAAGCATAAAAACAAATCAGGTGGGCGCCAGAGATTGGAGTGTACCCTATTCTGAGGGAAGCGACATCCAGATCTCAAAGTATTGTTACTTAAACATGAATTATTGAACAGCTAGAATTATTAATAAAGTCAAATGACACATTACATGACTCGATGGGATCTATTGAAAACAAGGTTCACAATCTGACTTTACGATTTATTTATGTATTTGAATTGGTTGCTTGACAAAATTTTACAAAGATTAATCTTCTTTTTAAAACACAAGGGTACATAACTTTTTCTGTGAAGCAAGAGAGTGTGTCTCAGAGCGATAACTAGGGTAAAAAAAAAAAAAAAAAAAAAAAAACCGATTGTGGTGCAAAAGTTCCTTTTTATGAATGGTGGTTACCATGCGGCCGAATGCAGTCGGTGGGTTGACCAGCACTCCATCACGGCCGGCTGCCTCACTCAGCTGTGTCTCCTCTGCTTCGCTGTGCGGTCGATCTGACTCACTCGGTAGGTAACCAACGAGTCCTCTTGTCTTCTCGCACTGTCTCGAAGAAGCGTCGTTTTCCGCTCCCTCTTGATGACCTCTGCCAATCACTGTCTTTGTAGGGAAGATTTTTCCGCTGGTTGGCTCGGGACATGCAACAAAACCACCCTTTTTTTGTAATAAAAATTCAAATTGTTCCTATTGGCTTGTATTTCCTGGCCTCCCCTCACCCTTCGTTCTGGGATACAGATTTACTTCTTATTTTATTTGTTTACTAAAACAGCCCAGGCACCTACCTCATCTTGCGTCGTGACCCCTGTCACGAGGCTGTTATGCCATAAGTCAGATTTAATGGACACCACTCAGGGACTGGCGTCCCCGAAACACTAGCAGAACCTCCCCTGGGACCGGACGAGAAAAGAAACACGCGCACCTCTGGCTCTCGCGGATCATTACAACATGAACATTTACCTCGGCTTCCATGAGACCTGTGACAGTGTTCGAAGGCACCATAACAGCTGTCGACTACGTGAAAATTATCGCGGACCCTCTGCAACTCTTCATTCTTCTGGTTCTCCACGAGAACGATGAAATCTTCTAGCAGACGTATGTCTATATCACAAGACCAGAATCGTGCTACAGTGATTTTAGGAACATGTTGATGTCTTGGCCACCAAATTCATCTGATATCAGACCGATTGAATACAAATGGCACGTTAACGGATACCAGCTCCATCTCCACAAACCACAGCCCATAATTAAAGGGAACTGCATGACCTGTGCGTAGACATATGAGAGAAGATACATCCAGAAACCTACCAATAACTAATCGAATACATGCCTCCCCAAATCGCTGCTGTACTGCGTTCAAAAGTTGGATCAACACGCCATTAATCAGCAGGTTACAGTGCTTTGGTTTTTCAGTGCATCTATAGATTTAGTTTGCTTTCATGAATGCCATATTAGTGCACCGTGATCATCGAAGCTTGGTTAGTATGAAGCCCTTTGCAGTGTTCTGAGAGGGTACATGAATACTATATCCACTGGCATGAAAGCCGCACTGATTGAAATTAAAGCTGAGACAGTAGTATTGTGTAAACACGACAAATTGCTTGTCAGCACTTCGCTGTCTGCAACCACGTGATCTCTGTGCCTGAAACGTTGTTGAGTCGAAGGTTAAGGCAAGCCACTACACGTGTGACACCTACAGGCAGACTTGTTGCAGCGCAAAAGCAAATGAAATTCTCCGAACTGTCCATCACCGGCGTGTGAAGGTGTTGGCTGTCATCAGATGTCACTACTGGGATTCCTCGAACACGCAGATGTTCTTGGATGTGCTGCCTTCATCACGTGCTTGGCGATCTATCCCGCAGGATTTGCAATGCCACTTGTGCAGTCTCATGTAATTGTTTTTAATTTCATTGCCTAGTGTCGGTTTCTAACTCCTATTTATTTGGCAATTCACGAAAATATATTTTAAATTCCTTCAGTTCAAATTTCCTGCGCACCTACTTTCATTTTTTTAAATGAATTTTTATCTTAATCTATCACACAACTTCAGGAAAATTTTTGAGCATTTCCCTTGGTAACTTATTGGAGCCGCTGACCGCCTTACCTATATATATAAAATACTTCCCTCTCGCTTACCTATGAAATCAACCGTACATATTAGGGAGCGTCCATAAATTACGTGGCTCCATTTTAGCCTGTCTTGGATCATCCTCTCCCACGTAGCTTTTGCCTCGATCCTCCCTTTCCCCTCGTATTGTGGCACTTGACGACTTTTTTTCCTATTAATTCAAGAAGAAATTTTATATATTTTTTTCTTGACAGACTATCGTTAAAATTATTGCGTGTGTAATGAAAACGACTGATATTTGCGTTATGTACTTTTCGGTAATTATAAATATTCTGACAGAAATACTGACACTTGCCACTCCTGAAAATGATGAATTATTTTCTCAGTTGTAGTCAGGGATACTTTTCTTCTTCAAATGTTGCCAAAAACATTCTCCTTATCTCACTCTTTATTGTTCATTAATTCATAAAATACAACAAAATATAGTTATATATATATATATATATATATATATATATATATATATATATATATATTCAGAAGAGCTGCATTTTTGTTTTCTTTTCGTGCAATTCTGTCACTTGTTTTTTTTTTTCTTTACCAGAGAATTATCCTTTGATCTGCTTGAAAGATTTCTATAACTCATTGGGTAATGAAAACTTGTTGGAAAAACATTTTCGATTAGCTTTATTGTACTGCGCCACTTCACACGACACTTCGAACTTCAAATAACACTTCACCAGACACTATAATTAAGTTGCACTGAGAATCGCTCCAAAAAAAATTAGGATTATTTTATCAACGAGTGTTATTTTTGCGCCATCGCGTGTAGGTTAGTTCAACGCGACACTATGACTTCAAGTCACCCGAATGCGAAGCACTGTTAGCACATAAGATATCTAAATTACATCCGGAGATAATTAAATGACGGAAATGAATATTCACATGCTGTTGTGTAAACTGTACCTTATTTTAACATTGACAAATAATATGAATGAAAAGCTACGTGGCTTGGGTCGGAACTGCAACCGCCCCCCTCCCCCCCCCCACGCAACCCGACGTAATCTCCGACCCAACCCCCTCTCTAGACCGAGCCGCTTAATTTATGGATGCTCCCTTACTACTAATTACACCGTAAGTAGTGTTAGGAATTATTTATTTTTTGGTATTCTTCTTTTGCTAGCTTCTACCCCTTTGGTGTTCTGTGTTAAGTCTATTTGTTGTTTTCTCTAATTTCCTGCTTTAACGCGGAAAAATTGGCTTCTTTGGAAGTATTTCCTAAAACCCTTTTAGGTGATGGTTATCCATGTTGAAGCTATTTTTCGTTACACCAGCTTGGTGTGTGAACAATTACTAATGGTGTCTTGATATATGCCAAAGTTTCTGGTTTATTGTTCCAATGATCTGTAATATGTCTTCTGCTTTCCGTAAGATGTGGAGTTCAGTTAATCTTTTTATAACTTCGTGTGTTCCCTGTATTTCCCTGTATTTCCCTGTTTTTCCGTTTTTTTTTTTTTTTTTTTTGCTGTCGTCAGTCTTTAGACTGGTTTGATGCAATCCTCTATCCCTTCCTATCCTGTGCTAGCCTCTTCATTCCTACATATCCCTTACAACCCACGTCCTCAATTATCTGCATAATATATTCTAATCTCTGTCTACCTCTACAGTTCTTACCTTCGACTGTTCCTTCCACTAACAAATTAACCAATCCAGCATGTCTCAAAATATGACCTACCAGCCTGTCTCTTCTTCCTGTAAGCTTCTTCCATAAACTTCTTTTCTCATCCATCATTTCCAAAACTCGTTCATTTCTTATTTTGTCTGTCCACCTAATTTTCAGCATTCTTCTGTAGCACCACATTTCAAATGCTTCAAGTTTCTTTCTTTCCGGTATTTCTAAAGTCCATGTTTCGCTACTGTAAAGTGCTGTGCTCCACACATAGAGTTTTATGAAGTTCTTTCTAATTCCCAGATCAATATTTGAAACTAAAAGGTTTCTCTTTTTCATGAAGGCTCTTTTTGCTAGTGCTATTCTGCTTTTAATATCATTATTGCTTCGGCCATCGGTTGTAATTTTGCTTCCCAAGTAACAGAACTCACTCACTTCTCTTATTGCATCCGATCCTATTTTTGTATTTAATCTGCTAGTATTGGTATCATTTCTGCTACATTTCATTACTTTTGTTTTACTTTGATTTATATTCAATCCAAAATCTTCCTTCAGTATTTTGTTCATGCCATTCAATAACTTCTTAATATCCTCAGCCCTCTTTGCTATTAAGACAATGTCATCAGCAAATCGTAGCATACTGATTTTTTCTCCCTGAAAACTTATGCCACATGGAAATTTTTCTTTGACTTTCTTCATTGCTTCTTCTACATACAAGTTGAATATTAACGGGGATAGACTACAACCTTGTCTCACACCCTTTTTAACTGATGCATGTCTCTCGTGATTCTCCACTTTTATTACAGCCACTTGATTCTTATATAGTTTATAGTGTATTCTTCTATCTCGATACTTTAGACCTGACTTCTTTAAAATTTTGAACATCTTGTCCCACCTAACATTATCAAAACCTTTTTCTAAATCAACAAATGCCATAAAAGTATCTTTGTTTTTCTTGATCCGCCCTTCAAGTATTAATCTTAAAGACAGAATTGCTTCCTTTGTACCGCGATTTTTCCTAAACCCAAACTGATCTTCACCTACTATCTCTTCTACTACCCTTTCCATCCTTCTGTATATTATTATGGTCAGTAATTTTGAAGCATGTGATGTTAGACTAATGGTGCGATAATTCTCACATTTGTCAGCTTGTGCTTTCTTTGGAAGTGTGAAGATGATATTTTTATTAAAATCAGTTGGAATTTCTCCTGTTTCATAACTTTTTGATATCAGCTTGAATAATCTTTCGATTCCTTCCTCTCCTAGAGATTTAAGAAGTTCTGCAGGGATCTCATCAATACCATCTGCCTTATTTGCTTTCAAGTCATTCAGAGCTTTATTAAATTCTGTCTTGAAAACAGGATCTCCTAAGTCATCAATGTTGACATCGCCTTCATTTTCCAATAGACTATTGTTCAAGTCGTCCCCATCATATAGTTTCTCAATGTATTCCTTCCATCGGTTAGCTCTATCTTCTGAGCTTAAAAGAGGTTTCCCATCGGCAGTTTTAATGTTCATACCTCTTTTCTTCATTTCTCCAAAATTCTGTTTGATCTTTCTATATGCAACATCTACTTTTCCTACGACCATTTCTTTTTCTATTTCTTCACACTTTTCTTGTAGCCATTTTTCTTTTGCTAATTTGCATTTCCGATTTATTTGATTTCTAAATTGCCTGTACTGCTCACTTCCTGCTTCATCCTGAGCATGTTTTACCTTCTCCTCTAATCCATCAGCTCCAAAATTTCTTCTGTGATTCAAAGTTTTCGGGCAGCTTGTTCCCTAAAGCCTAATGTTTCTTTGCCAGCTTTCATTATTTAATGTATTCCATTCGTCCTCGGTTGAGCTCCTTTCACAGTTAATTCTTAGACCTAAGTTTACCATTTCTGCAAATTTTTCTCTTGTGCTAGATTGTTTCAGTTTATTCACTTCCAGTCTGTTCTGCTTCCTTATTCGCTTGAATTTCAGCCTGCACTTTCATTACTATAAAATTATGGTCCGAGTCTATGTCTGCTCCTGGGTACGCTTTACAGTCTAGAACTTGATTCCTTTATCTCTGTTTGACCATGATATAATCTAGCTGATATCTTCCTGTATCCCCAGGACGTTTCCAGGTGCATATTCTTCTTGCAAGGTTCTTAAACAGTGTGTTCGCCACTACTACCTTAAATCTTTCACAAAATTCTAGCAACCTGCTTCCTCGCTCAGTTCTTTCTCCTAGACCAAAACTTCCTACAGTATTCCCCTCTTTTCCTTCTCCCACTATTGCATTCCAATCACCCATGATTATTAGATTTTCCTCCCCTTTCACATATTGGATTAATTCTTCAATTATGCGTATATTTTTTCTATTTCTTCGTCATCTTCCTGAGACGTTGGCATATATACTTGTACTAATGTGCTTGGGACGGCTTATTTTCTAACCTCATCAAAATAATCCTGTCACTAAACTGTTCCTAATAACTCACCCGTTTCCCTACTTTCTTGTTCATTACAAATCCTACACCAGTGACTCCATTGACAGCTTGTGTGCTAATTATCCTGTGTTCCCCGGACCAAAAATCCTGTGCGTCCTTCCATTTAATCTCACTAATCGCAACAACATCTAACTTAAGTTGTTCCATCTCCCTTTTTAAGCTTTCTAACCTACCTGCCCTATTCAGACTTCTAACATTCCACGCTCCGACTCGTAGAATGTTTCTATCCATTCTGATGACTCCTCCCTGAGCAGTCCCCACCCGGAGATCCGATTGGGGGACTATTTTACCTCCGGAATATTTTACCCAGGAAGAAGCCATCATGATATATGTAATTTGAGAGGAATACATGTCCTCGGGATACCCTTTGGGTCTTTAATGCAGTGGTTTCCCGTCGCCTTCTGCATCCCCATGCCGTTGATCATTTCTGATTCATCAGCCTTTAGGGGCCGTTTCCAACCCCAAGGGCAAGAGGGTGCCCTGAACCGCTCCCCGCTCTTCCGCCCTCCTTTCGGAGGCCGTTGGCAAGCAGTGGGTGACTACTTATACCGGGAATCTTTCAGTCGCCAGAGCCTCGTCCGTGCAAACAGGGTGCACCATGTGAAGGAGAGGTTGGCATTTGGTGGGAAAAGACTAGTATAGTCTCTCCCAAACCCTTACACCCCCGTAATTCCGTAACTTCATGCATTTCTTTCGATCTGGTCCAACGGTGGGTATTTATAACTAAGCGATGTAGATTGGTGTTGCAAATTTGGCAGCCATATCTGATATTGTTGATTCTTCGGTCGGAGTTTTGCTTTTTACCCTCATTGACTGACTGCTTGTTGGGTATAGGAATACATATTTTTGTAACACCTGGAATATTTAGCTTAATGTCTTTTATGTATTGACAGAAAATGAGTGCTTTATCTACCTATAATTTTGACGATATGGTTGCCGTTTTCATTATCAGCCAGTTCAATCATTTTTTGATATGGGCTCTTAAAATTATGATTTTTTTCAGTTAAAACTAGAGCAGTCTTCTCCAAGTCGCACAATCTTGGGCGATCCTCTGCCAACTAACTCCGACAACCCTACGTATTTCCTTGTCCCATCGGTCTATCAGATCAGACGAAGTAGAGTTTGCTAGAATGAGAATTATTTCATGGTCA
This sequence comes from Vandiemenella viatica, assembly GCA_031002005.1. NCBI lineage: Eukaryota > Metazoa > Arthropoda > Insecta > Orthoptera > Morabidae > Vandiemenella > Vandiemenella viatica. The sequence goes on from JARYHS010011408.1 coordinate 198,631,497, forward strand.
TACAACTGAGAAGAATTTCTGCTAAGAAGAACCTGCAATGGTAAGTAAAGGAAAAGACTGATGGGAATATTTCTCGGACTCTTTTAAAGTTTGATTATTTAATCAGCAAATATACTGATTTCATGTATGGTGGTTTTCCTCTCGATCTGGGGTGGTCTCTTGGGCTCCGCTCTAACTCTGTTTTTGTCCTCTTCTGGTCTTTTCTCCGTGCAATATGGTCAGCCCATAGCCACTTCCGGGAAGCTATCTACTCTAAGATGTCTGTGACCTTTATAACTGACCTAATGTCTGTTGCTCTTTACTTGTATTTTCTAGTTAAGCCTAGCATTGACCTCTCCATAGCTCTTTGGGCAGTCCTTATTTTACTTTTTGTAAATTTATTTAGAGTCTAGGACACGCAGCCGTATGTGAGCACAGTAGGGATGGGCAAAATATATCGATGTATCGATATTTTTTCTAAATATAATCGATATTTATCGCCGATATTTTTATTTTCAATATTGTTTTTGGTGTATCGATTTTAAGCACCAATTCGATATTTTTTCTACGAACGCAATTCAGTATCCAATTTAATCGTTTTATGTATATAGGAAAAATATACATACATATCCAATCTTCTGAAAGTGTCTTAAAAAATGAATTCGTCGAAATATAACAGCTTCATCATCGGTGCCGAGGTTAAAAAAAGCTGTTAAACTTTAACATATTTGACACAAGCTGTTAGCACCAGATGGAACTCCTGCTTTAATATGTTAGAACGATTTGTCAGACTCTCTGCAATTGTAGATAAAATCTTAGCTACAAAATGTCAGTCAAATATAAACACACCTGATATGGTTACAGCTTCACAGCTTAATGTAATACAAGTCCTTATTGTCCTTCTTGGTCCTTTCAAAGAAGCCACTGAAGACGTTAGTTTTACAAATTACGTAACTGCTAGCTTAGCCATTCCTGTTACAAATCTGATTCGACAAGTAACGGAACAAGGTACTCATTCGACCACTTTAGGATTCACGGTAAAAGAGACTTTACTCCAAAGAATTCAAGAGAAATTAAGTCCTTTAGAAAGAAATAGCTTCTTTACAGCAGCTATCATTTTGTACCCTAGTTTCAAACGTATACACTTTACTTCTCCAATCGGTGTGTCAAATGCGATTTCTACAATAAGTATTGATATTCGTTTGGAACTTAGACGACGAGGACAACGTTCTCCAGAAGCAAGGTCTATAGCAGCAACACAAGATATCGCAGATAAAACATCAATTTGGTTCGCACATGAAAAGTTATTATCCCTTAGCACTATGTTATGCAAGACGTTCCAAGCTCTGGATCAGTTCCTAATGAGCTTAAGCAGTATCTAGACCAACCATTAATAGACAGAAAATCAGAACCAGTAAAGTTTTGGGTGAATTGCCAGCGCTCCAAGCCAGTGCTTTCGGAAATCGCGCTGAAATACCTTATATGTCAAGCTTCTTCTGTGTCGTCCGAAAGAGTGGCTTCTGCAGTCAACATAGCTGTACCGAACAACAGGAGTAGATTGACGGGCGAACACATAAAATAGAAAGTCCTTTTGGTATCCATATCAGACGAATACTGGTTTAATTGATGGAAAAAAATTTAAATAAAAGTTTGTATATTCTACCACTTTAATTTTCAGAATTTTCTTAAATATGTTGATGTATTTTATAATTTTTTTAAGATAATTCCTCCCTTTAGCCAAAAATATCGATATTTTTTCCCGATATATATCGATGTGTTTGTAAATATCGTTTCGATATATTTTTTAAAATGCCCATTCCTAGAGCACAGGAAGAATGAAATGGTCATTGACTATTTGCTTTCTTCCTATGGTACCATCACAGAATCGGAAATGTTTACGATCATAGTATTGTTTACTTAGCAATATATGAACGCAGGTGCTAGTACCATCCCATTGTCTTTATTTGGTATTTTACGAATTTAATTAAAAAAATAGTCACCATAATAAATATAGTAAGTATTAATCTTTCCTAATAAAACAATATAGACGAAGGAAGTTTCTTAAGGCTAATTATGGAGAACCTACCTGCGAGAGAAACTTCGCCCACTGTGGAGTTGTTCACAGAACGAATGACATAAGAATCCAGATGCTATATTTCCCTTAAAAAACAATAGATAAAATTTGTGTCTATACATCCAATTAATCGAAAATATTATTTAAGATGTTTGCTGCTAATGATATAAAGAAGCAAAAAACCGAATGTTTTTAAATGCCTGTTTGCCATTAACAGAAAAAAATACCGTAAAATGTAGCGTCAGAACATTGAATCATTTCAAAAGAGTAAACACAATGTCGGTTACTGATGACAAATTGGCCAGAACGGTAAATAGTTTTAATTTTTGTCCGTCTTTCTGTACACGAATCGTGTAAAAACTAATTAACATTAATTAATTATCTCATGTCATTGGTTCACTTTTTATCCACGGTTCCAGACAATGCAGAGTCCAGAAGAGGAAATTATTCTTTTCTGTGACTGTACTTGCACGACAGAAAAACTAACGAACAAATTACATCGAACTACGAGGCGCGTCCAGAAAGTAAGTTCCGTTTGGTAATAAAATGAAACTGTACACAGATACAGAAGAAATTTTTATTGCACAAAATTCTATAACTCTTAAACTACTTTTACACATAACTGCCGAAATTTTGCAGGCATTTGTCATAGCGTGGCACCAGGTTTTGTATACCTTCTTCATAGAAATCTGCCGCCTGTGTCTTCAACCAGTTGGAAACAGTTTCTTTCAGCTCGTCGTCATTGGTGAAGTGATGACCGCCAAGGAAAGACTTGAGATGTAAGAACAGATGAAAGTCTTGCCAGTTCTTCTGTAACCAAAGGTGGACGCCCACTTCGTTCTTCATCGTGCACATCACTACGCCCACCATTGAACTGTCGGACCCATCTTCTCACCATCGAATCACTCATCGCATTTGGTCCGTAAACATCACAAATTTGCCGATACATTTCACTTGGTTTCACTTTCCTCGCATTCAGAAACCGAATCACAGACCTGATTTCACAGGCGGCGGGATTTTCAATCAACGCCGACATTTCAAACAAGCACAACAAAGCGTACGTAACTGACAGCGATCTCCAAATGGCGCACGTTCTTCCCCTTGATACACACCGTCTACAGCGCATGTGCGGAACTGCAATCGCAGCGCTGCAGCGGAGATAAATTGAAACGGAACTTACTTTCTGGACGCGCATCGTATCATAAGTTATAGGTTAAAATGTATGATACACTTCATCGACATTTCCTGATTATTTACTGGCCAAATCCTTACATTGAATTTTTTTTTCCTGTGCACGTACCACAGAAACCTTACAGAACAGATTCCACCAAGCGTGGTGGGTGAACGGTTAACGTTCTGGCCTCGCATTCTGGAGTACATGGGTTCGAATCGCCGTCCGGCCATCCAGATTTGGATTTTCCATGGGTTACCCAAATCACTCCATACAAATATTGGGATGGTTCTCTCACAATTCCAGGGCTAAATACCTATCCTTTCCTTCTCCTCAGACGTTTCCCGCCTTGAAGACATCGGCGTCGACGAGGCGTAAAGCCATAAAAAAAAAAGGAACAGATTTCAACGAAACTACACATTGTGATAGCAAATGCCACTGGTTAACTTGAATGATGGATTTTGTATGGAATAGTTACATTTTTAACGATCTTCCAGCAAAACAAAATAGTAGATTTTCGGATTTTTAAGTGTCTATGTATGCATTACGTAAAAACTAAATAACGAAATTCAACAAAAGTATGCATAGTCGTAGATTATGTTATAGTTCAACGGACAGGATAATTTTTAGCCCCACAGATTACATAGTTGCTTATGGGACCGTCAAAGCACCCTCGCATCTTGAAGCAATGAATGGATTTTGGTTAAATGTAATACAAAGTTAATTTATATTCATACAAATAATTATTTCATTGGTTTTTTTATAAATGAATACTAGGGTGTTCCTTGGTCTTCGACCTCATTATTTTTGAGGTCTCACCCATGTTAGTTTTTTCCTAACTGATCTAAAACTGACAAAAGAAAAAAATTGGGTCTTTGTATATTTCTAAATGGTGCACCAATGGGAGTGAAAATTACAATTTTCCCACTAATTGACAGCAAAAATACTATATTATGTAAAAACTGTATACTGTATTATGTATTTTGCATAAATAAATAAATAAAACCATAAAGATATACATTAAATCATAGTACTTCAATAAATCATTAACGCTTATATGTCATGAGCAATGTTAAATAGCACTAGCTGTTAAATATCAAGCGTGTATTTTGTTGGGCAATGTTCATTGCTGTTTGCTCTAATATAAGCTGCTAACATGGAGGTGGTTAGTGGGTAAGAATGGCGTTAAGAAGTAAACTGCTATAACAGGTATTTGTTTGGAAATGAAAGCAATTAAATATTAGATGGCAAATTAACTTTTGATAAATAATTGCTTTAAGTGTTGTTCTATAAAATGTGTAAAACTGAGACAGCGTGAAATTGCACGTTGGGTGGCAAAATGTGCAAATTCTATTGAGAGAATCTCAGCACTGCGTTAGGAGTTGTTTTTTTAGGAGCCACTGGTAGAAGAGCTGCTAAAAGGAAAAGAGAGTATTAAAAAGATTAAGTGCATAGAAGGGCGTCGTAAGAAATTAAAAAAAAAACAAAAAAACACGGAAATGAGTGAAAGAATGGACTTTGAAGGTAAAGAATCATGGCAGTAAAACATATCGATATAGATGTCACCTCAGTCTAAAATAGTCCTTCCTTATAGTAAAGCATGCTGACAAAACATTTTTGTTTCAGTGTCAGATTCCGTTGAAAATGGACTTTTAATCTGAAGATAAAAAAAAAGATTCATTCTTCCAAAAAATCTGCCAGGCTAAATCAAGCAAATGAAACGTAGAAATGTTAATTTTATTGCGACAAAGTTGGTAGCAGCTCGTGAAAAATGCAATTAAGTGACAGAGATTCTAATCACATGTTAGTGGTTATTTCGGAAGCTTTGGGACTCAACACTGATGATCTAGTTTAAAATCGATGTTGAATTCTTCGTCAAAAATTACTGGCCGAGCGTGTTTTAGTATCAAAAAATAAACGTATGACCTTTAAGGTGAAGAATTTGTTCTTGTCCAGTGGTATGAGAAGCTACTTGCAGCGATAACAGGAAATTAAAGCATTGGCAGGCTTCCAGTTTGCATATGCTAACAGACAAGATCATGTATTGGGTGATTTCTACCAGTGTAGGCGATATGGCAAAATCTATTTGCATCTTGCTGTCGGAATACAAACTTTTGAATACAGTCGAAGTCTAGTGCTGTAACACTACTGCGTCAAATCTTATGTATATAAATGAATGTTTGTTTGTTTGTATGTTCGTCTTGTATGCGTTCTTGTACCATTCATCTGATTACGATGAAACTTTGATGAATTATAATGCGCACGCGTGCGCATGTTTCTGACATAAAAAATTCGTCCCCCTTTCCCCATTTACAATCCTTAATTTTATACGAACCCAAATTTTTTATCCAATTTCGATGGAACTTTGCACACGTATACTTTAACATAAACAGTAAAATATGTCAACATCTTTTTTTCAGAAATCCAACCCCTCTCCCCCTTTCCACCCCCATAATTTTTGCACAATGTTTTCTGTACACACCCACAATTTTTATCCGATATCGATGGAACTTTTCACACGTATACTTTAAAACAAACAGAAAAATACTGTATGCATTTGATTTGCGGAAACCCAACCCCTCTCACCCTTTCTATCACCTTAATTTTTGTCAGCGTTCTTAACACAAACCTACAGTTTTTATTCAATATCGACGGAAGCTCCTGAAGTGGGGGAAAGCGCCGGGTCCCGATGGTATACCAGTAAGAGTATTTTCGGAATACGCGGAAGAAATAGAACCATTTCTATCAGATATATTTCGTAAATCTTTAGAAGAAAGAAAAGTACCTTCTGACTGGAAAACAGCGCAGGTGATTCCCGTTTTCAAGAACGAAGATCGGAGAGATCCTAGGAATTATCGATCCATATCTCTAACATCTGCTTGCAGTAGAATTCTGGAGCATGTCATATGCTCTAACGTTATGAAGTTTCTAGATGAAAACGAGTTACTTTCAGCAAACCAACACTGATTTCGGAAGAACTGATCGTGTGAAACGCCACTGGATCTATTTTCGCATGATGTAATGAAAGCTATCGATGCAGGATCACAAGTTGATGCTATTTTCTTGGATTTTCAGAAAGCTTTTGACTCTGTACCACACAACCGAATTTTAGCGAAGATTCGAGCGTACGGTATATCTGATCAGATTTGCGAATGGATACACGATTTTCTAACTGGTCGGTCACAGTATGTCGTTGTTGACGGGGAAGCTTCTTCTAAGCTAGATGTTACTTCGGGCGTTCCTCAAGGAGGTGTAATAGGACCACTTCTTTTCTTAATTTTTATAAACGATCTCGGTGACAACGTTAATTGCATGATGCGATTTTTTTGCTGATGATGCACTTATCTATAGGGAAGTGAGGTGTTCCGATGATTGCTTAGAAATTCAGCGCGATCTGGATGTTACTTCGGAATGGTGCCGTGAATGGCAGCTTACAATTAACTGCAATAAGTGCAAGGCAATGCTCACGAGTACAAAGTTAATAATTCAGTTGTTGACACTGTGGATTCCCTGAAGTATCTACGCGTAATAGTACAAAGCATCATGAAATGGGACTTGCACATAACTTCCGTCGTAGGCAAAGCTAATTCTAAACTACGATTCATAGGTCGTATTTTGAGAAGTTGTAATGCTCATACAAAGGAAATAGCGTACAAAACACTAGTGCGTCCGCATTTGGATTATTGTTGTGGAATTTGGGATCCGTATCGCAAGGGATTGATTGACACATTAGAGAAAGTACAGAGGAGAGCCGCTCGATTCGTGACCGCTAGTTGCAGTCCTTACGTAAGTTTCACAGAGCTGATACGTGGGTTGAGCTGGGATAGTTTGGCGGACAGACGACGTCGTTGGAGAATATGCGGAAATCTTTAATTTACGATTGCAACGAAATACTTCTTCCGCCAATCTATTCAGGTCGCAATGACAGGAGGGATAAGATTCGAGAAATAAGATGCCGTACTGATTCATTTATGTATTCCTTCTTTCCTCGTTCTGTTCGGGATTGGAATGCACTGAATTAGGATTGGTGCTTAGCACCCTCTGCCACCCACAGTATTTGTGATTTGCAGAGTATAGATGTATATGTAAATGTGGACGGAACATTGCACACATATTCTTTAAAACCAACAGAAAATTAGTGTCTAGATTGGGTTTTCAGAAGCCCTACCCCTGTACCCCTTTCCACCCCCTTATTTTTGTAACGTCCTTCATACATACCCACAGATTTAATCCGATTTCAATGATTCTTCGCACACGTATACATTAAAACATACAGAAAAATACTGACTAAATTTGATTTTAAAAAATCCAAACCCTCTCATTCTTTCCACCCCATTAATTTTTGTTAATTTTCTTTATACAAAGCTACAGTTTATATCCGTTTTTGAACTTTCATATGCACCACCCGAGCAACGCTGGGTTTTTTACTTTTGCAGAATACGGAAGATCAAAAATATTGTATAACCCAAAGCACCAGAATAAACTTTTTCAATTTTAATTTAATGGATAAAAATCATTGTCTATCAGTTATTTTGTACATGTTAATGTGTCTGTTTACTACATGCGCACCCACTTAAGAAATCCAATTAGGCATAGCAACGCATATCTGGCAAAGCTATTACTAGATAAAGATCTCTTATTAATATCTAGCAGACACATACATATGATCTCGTTTTAAAACCGACTTTTGAAGTTCGTATTGCTACATCATCTGGACACTACGTAAGATTATTTCAACGTTTTCAAAATGCCTGGACTTAAAAATGAAGTTTCCAAATATGCTATTGGAATCTTTTTATGGAAAGTATTGAAGATCACTTAGAAATTACTCTTAATTTTGCCAACATACAAATTGTAAAACAGCAGATAAATGACTATACAATGAGCTCCTGCAGTTATTAATATTGTTTTTAGGTGAATACGAAACAGAAACAATTAAATTTAGTTTATCTGGTACTTTTCACTATCCTAGATGGATGCCAAGTGGTATATATTGCTTTAAAATATTTATTTTTCGAAATGAATTTAGCCTGTAACGGCAGGAATTTCAAAAAGTTAGTTAATTAATTAATTGCGATGGACCACAATCTTCGGTAGCGATTCCCTATCAGCTAATTACCCCTTTTTGTTTTATTTTCAATTATCTTATATAATTTGAGTGCTAATTTCGTCCCCCGTCTACTTTTACGATTTACAAATTTTAATTTTAAATTCATTTAGCGGTTTTGGTAAATTATTCATAAATTCACTTGGTAATTTGTTCCAATCCCTGACACTCTTTCCCAAAAAAAGGAAATTTTCCCTCTCCCTTGTGCATGAAATCGAGATCTGAGGGATTTTCCTATATTTATAGTAAAAATATACTTAAAGTACTTCGTACAGTAATTAGAAACCTCACAGTAATCAATTATACAGCAGAGAGAAGTGTGAACTCATATTAGAATATAACAATCTTACAACCAAGATGAAGGACTATAACAATAGAAATCGGAGCCATGTTGAACTTGCTCAAGGCAATCGTTATCAAAAAAATATTAACCGTATTTTGTAGGCCAATTTAATGACACTAATAAAAACCTGTTGTACCGCTTACAGTACCTATGTTCTTCTAAGACTATTTTCAATTGTTCGTAATTTTAAAAATATTTTACATTTAAAAATTAGTAACAAATTTTGAAATTTTTGAGTTATCATATTTACTGCGATTTTCACTCTTCTTGGGGCACGTATTAGGGTTGAGCAATTTTTCTGAAATTTTGCCAGTTACTTAGCAATAGGGAAAAGAAATAAAGAGGCGAGACTACGGAAATCCAATTTTTATTTTTTGTGTACATGTTGGCGAATACACATAAAAAATTTAACACTGGTAATATTCAGTCATAATTATTATTATTTCTAGGAGTAGAAATAACTATTAACTATCTCTTTTTACTTGATTGTCTACAATAAATCTTACTGTGACTGTGTAGACGCATTGTTACCCCGTGACTAGTAAGTTGGCGACTTTTGTTGGTAGGTTTGTGCCTGATTGCTGTATATATTCCAACAGCCTGGAAAACGGTTGCAAATACCTTTTAGCAGAGAACCGGAAGCTGTATAAATCTGTCTCGCTAAACTCATAGCATCAACACTACGGGTATGGTTATAAATGCAACATAAAAACATGTTTGCAAAGCTGCCTTGATTGAATTTTAGATTATAACAATCTTTTTTTTTCCTTGAAACAAATCGTCTTTGATGCTATTGTTTGATTGGCAGCTCTGGGTGCAGAAGTAAGTAGTGTAGGACGTTGCAATATACTTAGCTCTACGCTACTTATGATTATAAAAGACCCGTGGTTTAGTCATATGGTCATCTGAGGTAGTACAGAACCTAGATCCATCACCGAATACAATGTGACGCTATTCACTGCATTCAGCGATTCTGCATTACATCGGATGACCATCGTCGGCGAGAATGGTGGCGACATGGGGAGAGGTCCCATTCTTTCAAGTTTTGGAGACGCACAATGGTGTGGGGAGCCATCGGGTATGACGTCACGTCACGGCTGGTAGTGATTGAGGGAACTCTGACGGCACAACGGTACGACACGGACATCCTGCTTCCTCATGTGTTACCTCACATTGGACAGAATCGTGGTGCCATTTCCCAACACGACAATGCTCGTCCACACATTGCTCTTTTGTCTACGAACTTGATGTTGAGGTACTCCCGTGGCCAGAAAGATCCCCATATCTGTCTCCGAAGGAACGTGTGTGTAAGCAGCTCGGACGATAACTCCGTCCCAGTGCCAGTATCCAGGATATCAAGGACCAGTTACGACAGTTGTGTCCAGCTTGCCACAGGAGAGGATGACGCCCTGCCCAACCAAATTAGTGCATGCATCCAGGCCAGAGGGGGAGACAACTTCTAAGTATACAGTATAAGTGGGTTCAATTGTCAAGATCTTTTTAAATCTGACTCTAATTTATAATCTCTGAGGAGACATCGCATGCCCTTTCAATCTATGAATTTTAATTTTGTTTTTTCCTCGCCTTCTTGCTGCTTTAGTTCTTTTCCCAGGCATGTATTAATAACAGTGAATAACAAAAGAGTGAATAAGACCATTCAATCAGACCAATCCGTCGATCTGCAATAATCATGTAACATTTTTCTTTCAATTCAATTTTCTCAAAATTATGACCTATTAGTACCACCATGAGTTACCTGAGGAGTCGTACTATTCCTATAGACTGCAGCTTACGGCATGTAATGGTGAACTTAAGATTAAGAACAGATTTTCATTTACATCAGTTCAGCCATTACACCGTGATTGAGTAACAAACATCCAAACATTCATCTCAAATATGCATACGACAAAAACATTTAATAGTAATGATAGTGTCATGTATGTAACTGGTTCACGCATTGATTCAAAATCTAAAACTGTAAGTAGTTAGTAATCTAACACAACTTAATCAATTAACAAAAAACTCAAAATTAACTAGCAATGTTGTATATATAATGTGTACATATTTTTACCTAAAGACGAAACGCGTTTGCCTTGAAAGTATTTGTTTAGTTGCAAGAAGTAAGACCAATAATAAAAAAAAATTGTATAATACTAAATCCCCTGAGTTATTGCTCGGAAACATTCGATTGCTTTCATCGATGATGGGAAAAAATAATTTAAAAAATTAGCAATTCAACTAGCGACCTTAGGCCAAAGATCATCACCATTCAAATATTATGCAAGCTTGTGATGTACACATTTGTCCAAACCTCTTGTATATCTCCTAAAAAATGTGTACATTCACTATAAGACTAATAAATAAATTAATACTTTAATATTATTATTATCTTTCTTACTTTAATACAAAATTCTTCCACGACTCTACTTTTGCCATTTACGAATTTTAATTTTAAATTCCTTCACCGTTTTTATTAAATTATTCATCAATTCCTCTACTAATCTATTCCAATCCCCGACACCCTTACCAACAAAAGAAAATTTTCCCTCACCCATATGCACGAAATCGAGTGCCAGCTTGTGTTCAAGATCATCTTTTCCCTTCCATGCACTACACCTAATTCTTTCACCGATATTCCTCCAAGCCCCATCACCACCATATGCCATGTTCATTTCCAGCACTCATTCACCCTCCTCCTGTCCTCCAGTGACTGCCAATCCAGCTCCTTTTTATCATAACTTAAGGACTTTGTTCTGTGGCAATTTCCAGAGACATATCTAGCAGCCCTACTTTAATCCCTCTCCAAGCCCTGTATCTGATACTCAAAATGTGGGTCCCAAACTGCACTACCATATTCAAACAATTGTCTGACCAATGTTTTGAAACCCAGTTCTTTAACTTCCCTGAAACATCCTCTCATCACCCTCTCCATTGAATGAAGGATTTTCTTTTTATCTTTTCCTATTAATTTCCCGATGTGTCCTGCTCATTTTTCAGTATACTATCAAATGTTATGGCAAGATATTTAATTTAATTTAATTGCAATAGAGCACAGGCTCCGGTGGCAATTTCCCTACACACCCATCTTCCCCCTATCCTGCACCTACCTACATTTGCCCTCTAAAAATTTGATCTTTAAATTGTTTCAAAGTTTTCGGTAAATTATTCATCATTTCTCTTGGTAACTCATTCCAATCCCTGACACCCTTACCTAAAAAAGAGAATCTTCGCACTCCCTTGTGCCTGAAATCGAGTGCCAGCTTGTGGTCATGGTCATCTTTTCCCTTCCATGCACTAATTTTCATACCTATTGCAATATCTTTCCATGCCTCATCGCCAGTATATACCCTGTACACTCCCATGACCCTCCTCATCCTCCTCCTGTCTTGCAATGAATCCCATTCCAGCTCCTTTTTCAAATCCGTCACTGATTGCATTCTGCGATAATTTCCAGAAACAAATCTAGCAGCCCTTTTTTGCACCCTCTCCAACTCCTGTATTTGATACGTAAAATGAGGGTCCCATACTACACTACCATATTCGAGCAATGGTCTGACCAAAGTTTTGTAACCCAATTCCTTGATTTCTCTCGTACATCCCCTCATCACTCTCTCCAACAAGTGCAGAACTTTGAAACCTTTTCCCACCACCTGTCCTATGTGTCCTGCCCAGTTAAGTTTGTTATCAAAAGTAATTCCAAGATATTTACATTTCAAGTCTTCAGCAAGCAATTCTTTCCCCACCTTATAACATTTCCAATCTTCAACATGCAATTGTGACCGCATTCTATAATTATAAATAAAAACCTTTAGATTTTTATATGTGTGGGTAATAAGCAGACTGTTCTTGGCATTTATCTTCATTCCGTGCTGACCTACCCATTTAGATATTCAATCCAGGTCACCCTGCAGCTGTTCAGACTTCTTCTGTTTTCATGCCATTACTCGTATAAACTATTATATCATCTAAAAACAATCTAAATTCTGAATGGAAGCTATCAGCACTATCATTCATTAATGAATAGGAATAATTCCTAGACACAACCCTGTGGCACACACATATTCATTTTCACTTCTTTTGATACCGTTTATCTTTGTCTAAAACTTTGCTTCCTGTCTTTTAAGAATTTGTTTGAATCGCGAAATCTCGGTCAACGTAACGTTGTTTCTCGCAGACTAAATGTATACTTCTTGCTTTATAACAGTTCGTGGTTATGAATTTACGTTGATTAAATGTCATTTAAAGTTAATGCCTGAAGTTTTAATTTTAATGAATACTTAATGGATTTATTGAGTCGGTTATTGGATTGGATATAATCATAATCATGGATTTACCCACGCGATTGGTTCAATTGGCTCCGTCACCATGATGGTGTTCGGTTACTGGTTCGAATCTGAGTAGTGGAAGAGGCGGTGGCACATAATTCCTAATCACCAGATTGCGCGTCGAATTCCTGTTTTTTCCCCCCCTCCCCCAAGAAACACTCTTGTCTTTATTAATATCTCTGACAATACACGGGTTAAATCTAGGGCTGTTGATATGTTAAAAAATATCGGATTTCCGATATATCGATATTTTTCAAAGTATCAATATCGGATTCGATATATCGAAGAAGAAGTATCGATATATCGACCCTATCATATAAAATCAATGTTACGAAAACAAGTCATTTTAAAAAAGGGCCAAGTCTTGTAGCTTTTTACTGATGAAGAGTTTTAAGACTTTTTCTGATTTAAGTTTTGATTATCTGAAACAAAATGGTTTTTCATGACGTTACGGATAAATTTTCTTTTTAAAAAAACTTGATTTTGCCATTATACATCTTTACTAAAAGGAAAGACATAATGTGAATTGAAGTGTCACACTAATTGCGACATCAGAAATAGAATTAATTTTACTCCTGATAAAATTCATCAATTGATATTTAGTATGGGGGATATTAATTGATAATCAAGGCACCATTTAAAACAACTATTTATTAAATCAAGTATAAAAAACTTAAATTAGTCCACAACCCGGAGGTTGGTTGGATCCTCCCGAAGGAGGCATACTAAGCCATTGTGTCAGAGGTAGGACGGCCAGTTCCTTTCCTCTGGGACCTACAGTTTAACGTGGAATCCGAAGCACGGAGCGGCCTGGCGTAGCTCATATGATCAAACACAACTCTCAAAATTTCTGCGCCTGCCGGCAAGGGCGTATCCAGGATCAGAACTAGAGGGGGGCAGGATTTGAACTGGGGGGGGGGGGCAACTCATTTTGGTTTCGAGGAAGTGGGGTGGGGGACTGAAACATGACATTACAAAATCAAACTCAAACCTATTCAGGAAACTATTTTTATCATTAATTAATATAGTAACCCAACTACTTAATCTGAGGACCTACTATGTAGTTAATTAAGATCGTAAGTCAGTTAGTTTTTTATGTAAACATTAATTGTCTCGGATTTTCAATTTCAATAATTTTGTTTGTCAATATCTCATGGTGTTCTTTCACGAAATTTCGATGCACACTCATCAGACATAATCCAGTCAATCTTTCTCTCCCAAAGTGCTCCTCGTCGAAGCGTACTGAAGGCAACTTAATTTTTCTTCTAGGGGGGGGGGGCAGCAGCCCCCCCTCTGCCCCTCGCTGGATACGCCCATGCCTGCCGGGGGAAGGAGCAAGTATATGGAATGCATTAATTAATTGACATCATTCAGAGATTGAGATTAATTAGCGTGAACTGTCGGGCAGCGGCGGCCTTAGCCACTGCGAGGCCCGAGGCGGCAGATCTTTGCGAGGCCCTTGTCCTTTGGGCAACGTATGTGAATCGAAAGTAGGTATTTCTGATGATCGACGAAAAACACGAATGTCATGAATAAATAAATTTTGATTTTTAAAATATTATATTACAAGAGTTATGAAAAGTTGACAACCTTAGAGACGTCAAATTTTTAAGGATAAACTAAGGTACATAAATGTCTTGCTAGATATACACAGGGATTTAAAAATGATGTTTGCTTTTCCTAAGACCAAAATATTTAATGAATGCAGAAAAACCTAACGATTGAACTACGTCATTTTCAATTCAAAGAATAGAAAGTGCTGAAAACCGATCTTGTGTCATCGAATTCCTCAAATATATTTTAATGATTTTTAACCATGAAAAACTTATTTCTGTAGATGCAATCGTCTCAAGTGTGGTGGCGATAATTCTCAGGACTACTTCGATAGTGGGGTACACTTCAGTTAATGTACTTTTCTCCTATTATATGTCTCACCACCGAGATAACGCCGTTGTTTTCTTCTTATACACGGATAAGCAAATTAAGTTCTTCATACAATTCTTGCACACCAATAGCAGATGTTTCTCTTGCTGTTAGAGGTACCTGCAAGTCACTATTATATTGTCACTGCAAGTCACTGCATTGCTTCTAAAGTTCACAGTCACTATTTTTTTTTAAATCTTTTTCTGTTATACGTGAAACTAAATATGTTCTCATCATGTTTAAGTGCCTCAAATCTACGTTATTTGCGCACACATAGTCAACAATAATATACAAATAGTTTATTTTGAAAATCTCCTCCGCAAGCAATTCAAGAGCTTCATTTTACCCCTCATATTCAGATTTCTTTCTTTTACTTCTCTTTCGGACGATTATGAACTTTGTTAATATCATTTTCATCAGCTGTTTCTCTCGCTGTTACCAAGGATAATTGGAAACCATTTCCCGATAATTGTCAAGCTAATGTGTAGTTGCGTCTAAGTGTTGTATCATTTCTCGTTTTGTAAACATTTTTCTTATAACATTTATCTTTGAAAGAATGTCCTACCATACGATGAGAGCAACTATAACCTCGTAGACAGTTATTTACTTTTCTACAGACTGGCATTCACTAACCTACTGACAATCTGTTGTATTTTCTGCTAAGTCCCTCAAAGCATCAAATATATCTCTTGGTTGACATTTAAAGGCCTTCGCCGTTTCTACCCTGCATTCCCATCTAGTTTCACAAAGTGGTTTTAGCGAAAAGGATTTTACATGTGTTTTTAAAATAGCCCACCTGTAGCTCGAGCCGGTAGAGTTTACAGTATTTAAGGATGAAAAATTCTTGAACACAAGGCGATGCTTCATTTAGTATGACGAGATTCCAGCTATGATTCCCACAGGGTGAAAAATAAGCAAGTGAATTAATTTCCTCTCCGTTAAACCCGTCATTTTTGAAGGGCTTTGAGGTTAGTTTTATAATAATTGACAATTGCTCAACACGAGAAATATCACAAGTACAATCAAAAATATTTGAGTAATATTTATTCTTTACTATTTTGTCAACAATTTGAGTCTTCAAGTGACTTACCATTAATTGTATAGGCTCATTTTGAATATTTTTGTTTGTTGTGATAATCGTCATTACTGGTCTTGTCTGTTACTTGTTTAGGTGAAGCCTTAACATTGGATCAAGTCGAGATATTAATTTTACTAAATCTATAAAGTTTCCGATAGTCTCACTTGAATCTGAGTCAGATATTAATTTCTCTCTATGACCTCTGAAGACCAAATTGTGAGATGTGTCATTGACTGCCTTCAAAAAAATGTCTTTTCTTCATTCTCACTTCCATGTTCATCAGATGATTGTAATATATAGATTACGCCATTCTAAATCATTCGTAAAAAATCGTTTCATCATCCATCAGATGCTGTACAAAGGTTGCACTCTATTTTTGGTGTGTGATTTTGGGTTAGTAAAAATAAAGTACATTATAGTCCCAATTTAATTAAATAAAAAAATGTATATAGAATACATATTTTTAATGATTTCTACATTGGATCTAATATCTCAGTTGGTTACGGCGTGCGATTGCGGTACGGTCTCTGGTTAAAATCCCGTTCTCGGATGCAGTTTTTAGGTGGCTTAAAATTGACCTTTATTTCTGACTTGTTGATGCGAAGATACTAGGACGCGGCATGGTTGGAATTCTACGTTAAACTGTAGGTCTCCTATTCGTGGTAGGATTAGATATATGCAAGATGTTTCAGATGAAATGGACAAGGGATCTCTCATGGGGCAGAATCGTGGTGCCATTTCCCAACACGACAGTGCTCGTCCACACACTACTCTTTTGTCTACGCACTTGATGTTGATTTACTCCCGTGACCAGAAAGATCCCCATATCTGTCTCCGACGGAATATGTGTGGAAGCAGCTCGGACGTCAGCTCCGTCCCAGTGCCAGTATCCAGGATATCAAGGACCAGTTACAACAGCTGTGGGCCAGCTTGCCTCAGAAGAGGATACAAAGGCTTTATGACACCCTGCCCAACCAAATTAGTGCATGCATCCAGGCCAGACGGGGAGACAACTTCTAAGTATACAGTATAAGTCGGTTCAATTGTCAAGATCTTTTTAAATCTGACTCTAATTTATAATCTCTGAGAAGACATCGCATGCCCTTTCAATCTGTGAATTTTAATCTTGCATTCTCCTTACCTTCTTGGTGCTTTGGTTCTTTTTCCAGGCTATGTATTAATAACAGTGAATCACGGCTGAGTGAATAAGACCATTCAATCGGACCAATCAATCCATCTACAATAATGATGTTACATTTTTCTTTCAATTCAATTTTCTCATAATTATGACCTAATAGTACCACGATGAGTTACCTGAGGTGTCGTACTATTCCTATAGACTGCAGCTGACGGCATGTACTGGTGAACTTAAGATTAAGAACTGATTTTCATTTTACGTGTTGGATATATTAGGTTTTTGGGTTGTTAAACTGTATCTTTTGTTTCAATCCGTAGTGTATTCTTTCTCCGTACCAACTTTCATTCACATCAGTTCAGCCATTACGCCGTGATTGAGTAACAAACATCCAAACATTCATCTCGAATATGCATGCGACAAAAAAATTTGATAGTAATGACAGTGAGATGTATGTACCTGGTGTAAATATTGATTCATAATCTAAAACTGTAAGAAGTTAGTAATCTAACACAACTTAATCAATTAACATAAAACCCAAAATTAAGTAACATTGGTGTATATATGATGTGTACATATTTTTACGTAGGGCACGGAATATGTCTTAAATAAAGACGAAACGCATTTGCCATGAAAGCATTTGTTTATTTGCAATACGGAATACCAAGAAGAAAAAATAATTGTATAATGTTAGATCCCCTGTGCTAGTGCTTGGAAACATTCAATTGCTTTCGTCCATGAAAGGAAAAAATAATTAAAAAAGTGGTTATTCAAATAAGGACCTTAGGCCAAAGATCACCACCATTCTAATATTATGCAAACTTGCGATGTACTCATTTGTCCACAACCTTTGTACATCTCGAAAAAAATGTATACATTCACTATAAGAAAAATAAATATCTTAATAATTTAATTAATATTATTATTATCTTCCTTACTTTAATGTAAAATTGTTCCACAACTTTACTTTCGCCATCTACGAATTTTAATTTTAAATTCCTTCACCGTTTTTGTTAAATTAATCGTCAATTCCTCTACTAGTCTATTCCAATCCCACAAAAGAAAATTTTCCCTCACCCTTATGCACTAAATTGAGTGCCAGCTTGTGGTCAAGATCATCTTTTCCCTTCCATGCACTACACCTAATTCTTTGACCAATATTCCTCCAAGCCTCATCACCAAAATATACCATGTTAATTTCCAGCACTCAGTCACCCTCCTCCTGTCTCTCCAGTGACTCCCAATCCAGCTCTATTTTATCTTCATTCCGTGCTGACCAACCTAGTTAGATATTCAATCCAGGTCACCCTGCAGCTGTTCACAGACTTCCTCTGTTTTGATGCCATTATTCGTATAAACTATTGTTTCATATGAAAACAATCTAAATTCTGAATGGAAGCTATCAACAAAATCAGTTTTTTTTTTTTTTTTTTTTTTTTTTTTTTTTTTTTTTTTTTTTTTTTTTTTTTGCCGTCGTCAGTCTTTCGACTGGTTTGATGCAATCCTCCATCCCTTCCTATCCTGTGCTAACCTCTTCATTTCTACATACCCCTTACAGCTCACATCCTCAATTATCTGCTTCATATATTCCAATCTCTGTCTTCCTCTACAGTTCTTACCTTCGACTGTTCCCTCCACTAACAAATTAACCAATCCTTCATGTCTCAAAATATGACCTACCAGCCTGTCTCTTCTTGCTGTAAGCTTCTTGCACAAACCTCTTTTCTCACCCATCTTTTCCAAAACTCGTTCATTTATTACTTTATCTGTCCACTTAATTTTCAGCATTCTTCTGTAGCACCACATTTCAAATGCTTCAATTTTCTTTCTTTCCGGTATTCCTAAAGTCCATGTTTCGCTACTATAAAGTGCTGTGCTCCACACAAAGAGTTTTAAAAAGTTCTTTCTAATTCCTAGATCAATATTTGAAACTAAAAGTTTTCTCTTTTTCATGAAGTTTTTTTTTTTTTTGCTAGTGCTATTCTGCTTTTAACATCATTCCTGCTTCGGCCATCGGTTGTAATTTTACTTCCCAAGTAACAGAATTCTCTTACTTCTCCTATTGCATCCGATCCTATTTTTATATTTAATCTACTAGTATTGGTATAATTTCTGCTACATTTCATCACTTTTGTCTTGCTTTGATTTATATTCAGTCCAAAATCTTCCTTCAGTATTTTGTTCATGCCGTTAAGTAACTTCTCAATATCCTCAGCCCTCTCTGCTAACAAGACAATGTCGTCAGCAAATCGCAGCATACTGATTTTTTCTCCCTGAAAACTTACGCCACATGGAAATTTTTCTTTGACTTTCTTCATTGCTTCTTCTACATACAAGTTGAATATTAACGGGGATAGACTACAGCCTTGTCTCACACCCTTTTTAACTGATGCATGTCTCTCGTGACTCTCTACTTTTATTATAGCCACCTGATTCTTATATAGTTCATAGAGTATTCTTCTATCTCGATACTTTAGACGTGACTTCTTTAAAATTTTGAACATCTTGTCCCAAGTAACATTATCAAAAGCTTTTTCTAAATCAACAAATGCCATAAAAGTATCTTTGTTTTTCTTGATCCGCCCTTCAAGCACTAATCTTAAAGACAGATTTGCCTCCCTTGTACCGCGAGTTTTCCTAAACCCAAACTGATCTTCACCTACTATCTCTTCTACTACCTTTTCCATCTTTCTGTATATTATTCTGGTCAATAATTTTGAAGCATGTGTTGTTCATTAATGAATAGGAATAATCCCTAGACAGAATTCTGTGGCACTCACATATTCACTTACACCTCTTTTATTACCGCTCTTCTCTCTATAAAGCTTTGCTTCCTGCCTTTTAAGAATTTGCTTGAAATGCGAAATCTCTGTTCTCGCAGACGAATTAAGTAGAGCTTAGTTTATAATTCTCAGTTGGGAGTAATTATAACTAAAATGTTGATAAAATTTCGACTTACTGTCTTACTCAGGCTTCTATTTTAATGGATAGTTGTTGGATTTATTTGTTTGGATATAATGAAAATCATGCAATAACCTTCGCGGTTGGTTCAGTTGACTCCGTCACCATGGTGGTGTTCGGCAACTTGCACGGTAACGGTATAGCTGGTTCGAATCTTAGTGTTGGAAGAGGTGGTGGTGCACAATTCCTAATCTCCAGATTGCACGTCGAAGTCCTGAGTTAAATCCCTAACCTCTTCGCAATGAGTATGGAGGGCATACGAAGTTACAAACCTCTTGATGGGGATTAATACGTCGAATGGGGACGTTAAGCATGGCACTTCCAATCTGGCCCTTAATGGCATGGAACCAGTTTTCACCCTCTCCGTATTTCCTTCACTCGCAAATCAAAGTACAGAGCAACACATTACACTGAATACGCGCGTCTTACAGTAATCCATACAAAACAATAAACACCTAAACACTTTTCCACTGCCTGTACCAGTTAAAATTTCTTCACAAAATTACACATCAACCTAACGGTTGACGAAAGAAAGAAGCGCATGATAAAGAATGGTTTGTCTCTTCAAAGAAATAGTTAAAAAACGAGTTTCAGAATTTATATTAAAAAAAAACTAAATTTATTGCAAATTATAAGAGATTTGCGGTTTTCGCAGCCGTCATATTGGTATAAATGGTTTCACGCTGCGAGGAAATGCACCTCCTTCTTCTTCCCGACGTTCCTACCAGACCTTAGTAGATCTTCCTCAGGGAACTTAGCCACCTACTGACTCTGCTAGAAACACACACACACACGCACAATTTAAATGCAAACATTAAAAATTCTCCAAAATTTTTAACGATTCACGCTGGACGAACGGAGAAAGTAAAGAAACTTAAATATCCAGGGAAAATAATTCAAGACATTTGTTTCGATAAAACTGCTATATAAGAAAGAATGGAAAGAGGGCACGCAATCACTATGAAGTTTTGTAGCAAAAGTGCTTATTTAAAATAAGGCTCTAGTCTTAGACGGGAAAACAGAATGTCTACACACGAGTAAATGCCTTGTATTTAACTGTTGATTAGATAAATGGGAATTACTACGAATAAAAAATCACCAGAAAAATCTTTGGTTCAGTTAAAACAGCAGAACATTTTTTTTTTTTTGGTTTGGCTTTACGCTTCGTCGATGTCGAGGTAATTAGAGGCGAGAACGTACTGGAGGTAAGGAACGGAAAGGGATTCGGCCATGGGCTCTTAAAGTACCATCCCGGCACTTGCCCTGAGTGATTTGGGAAAACCATGGAAGCCCAGAATTTGGATGGCCGGACAGGGTTTGGATCCTGCGTCCTCTAGAATGCGAGGCAAGAGCGTTACCGCTCATCCGTCAAACTAGGCGGAAAATTGTTGTTTATAATTTGATGAATCCCCATGGAAGAGTCCAGTTGTCATTAATTGCTTGGACTGGCTATGAGTTTCCCGAATCGGGAATCCGGTAATTTCCTCTATGCAACGTGTGAATTGCAATTACAGTTACCGAGTAACGCGGTAACGTTCTGGTCTCGCATTTGGGATGACGTGGGTTCGAATCCTCGCCAGGCCATTGTTGCAGGCCTCAAACCTAAGGTTAAATAGAATTGTATTTTATGAAGCATTTGTAGTAAGCTAGAGTTTGGTTGAATATGATCTTGTATGTTTGTTTTGAAATTTCCTGTAAATCAGTGTATATAGACTTTGTTTTATAAAAAGAAATTATTTAGAGGCCATTTAATATGTGTAAGGACAGAATTGTACAAGAGAAGTGCTTAAATGTTTGTAGTTGTAGTTATTAAGGCAAGTTACGATGTCTAAAGTATAATTTACTACAGTTTAAAATGATTTATGTGGACAATTTTGTGTTTAAGTATCTTGAACTTCCATTTCTAACCATTTTGTAATGATTGTAAATGATTATGTATTAATTCCGATTGATTTTTTATATGTCCCAATTGTTTAAGTATTGTTAATGTTCGAGAAACATCTGTCGGAATCCTTTGTAGTGTTCTAGAAATTTCGATGGAGCTTACATATAGCGAACATCCGAGACAAAGAGACATTTTACACACTCAATTTACGACGGCCAAGGACTGTATTGTCTGTGGAAGAAGTGTTGTCTGCAATCGCTGGATTGTTATGCATGCATGTAACCTATATCTTTGACGTCGTGCTTACGAAAATAAAAACAAGTTTAAATTGAACTGTATGGTGGACTGGTTATTTATCATATTAATAAAACCGCGAACCATCCAACACCATCCAGATATCGGTTTTCCACGGTTTTTCCAAATCACTCCAGACGAATGTCAGGATGGTTCATTCAAAAGGCTATTGGCGAATTCATTACCGTTCCTTGCCCCCCGTCCTTTCCTGCCTCTAACGACCTCGACGTCGACGAGTCATGAAATTAGAAGCAAGAAAAAAGAAAGATTGCAATTAATACGTATTTCGGAAGGTGCATATATTTTTCCTAATTTTCATATCACTCGCACTACCCTACAAAGGTATACCATTTAATCTAGTCTCCATTTTTAAAATTAAGCAAAAGAACTCGGAAAAGCGAATTACTTTGCCCGCGGTTTTCTCTGGTGGTCCTGAGTTCTGTTTCGATTAATATCACAATCACTGGTACAATTTGTACTTATTACTCTTATCAGTTTCAGCGATCGAGGACGCCGGGAAATAACTGTCCAAGCGTTCTCTCTGCGGCCTTGTTTTGGTAACCAAGGACTCTAAACACACAGTCACCAGCGGTCTCTGGCGTCGACTTTAAGCAGCTGTCGCAGTTCTTACGTCCACCACCAGATGGCGGAAATAGTTCAGTGGAGACAGTTTCGGAGCTTTCACGTGTTGGCCATAACCATTCGTTGCCTGATTTTATGTGACTTTAACGGAACAGGGTTAAAGGAAAGTTTTTATTTTCATTGGATTCCTAGGAAAGAAATTTCTGGAGATAGCGTCAGAAACCAGAAGAAAAATCCTCGCTTTCTCGTTTGCAATCAGACCCAGAAAGTATAACGACTTTTGTATGGTAGATGTTTCAGAATGACCTTTAACTTTTATTATCAAGCATATTTTAATATTTTCCACGTTTATTTCTATTTTAATTTAATAAAAATGGGACATTATTAAAGGTACTGGCTGGTGTTCACTACTTCGGGTTTTTAAAGAATTTTGATTGATAGCTACTGACAAGCAACAACCATGGTACTTGATGGGAGACTCTAAGCTAATACGACACACACCAACACAAGTGATCTGCGCAGTGTATTTATGGCTGCAAAGTTAGATGTAGGGACACACGTGTATTCGGTCGAAATAACAAAATACCCTAGGTCGACCACTTTCGACCACCATATCTCCCGCATCCTTACAGCTTCCTACATGCAACCACCATAGTGCTCGTTGCGATAATAGAGGCTACTACCATACACAAATGCCAGTGATAGGCGCTTCGTAGTTCTGGCTGGAAAGTTAAATATAGGGACACACATGTCTTTCATAGAAGTATGAAAATTCTCTTCGTCGACCAATTTCAACTACCATATCTACCACGCCACCATAGCTACTAACATACAACTTCATGGGAGACTTGAAACTATTACTACACACAGACATTAGTGGTCTGCGGAAGGTACTTTTGACTGCGGAGTGAAATATAAGGAAACATATGTCTTTGGTCGAAATATGATAATGCTCTTCGTCGACCACTTTCAGCCACCATATCTACCACACCCCACAGCTACCGACATGCAATCGTCATAGCGTACGATGGAAGACTCCAGGCTACTACCACACACAAAAGCCAGTGATTTGACAGTTCTGGCTCTCTTGTCCACTCCTCTCAACCATCCATCTCTTGGTCTTCCTCTGGGTTGTTTACCATGCGTCTTCATTTCGTGGATTTCTCTTGGGATTCTCCATTTTTTTTACATGTCCACACCATCTTAGTATTGTCTACTCCGTCGTTTCCTGTAGGGATTCCCGTTTTATGGTGTGCCTAATCGTTTCATTCTTTATCCTGTCTATTCTAGTAACACCCGTTCTACCTCTTAAAAATTTCATTTCGCATCGCTAATTTCCCGCTTCTTCATAGTCCAGGTTTCAGCACCACATGTCAGGATAGGCAGACAATGTGTGCGATAAATTAATCTCTTGCTTCTCTGTGGCAGACTCCTGTTCCAAACCAGGATGCTCCTCAAAAATGCCTCTACCTGTCTTGCTTTTCGCTTATCTCGCCATCATTCCTTCCACTTTAAAATGTTCCCCACGTACTTGCTTCTAAACACAAACAAGGCTCGGAAAGTGATTATTCATATACAAAAAAGAAAAAAAAGATAAATAAACATACAAACAATTAAAAACACTAATTGTTTTTTAAAAAAAAATACAATTCTTCCGGCACTTTTTCCTTGTATTCTATTTTTTTTGTTTTTTTGTTTTTTTCTTTCTTCTTCATTTTATTCCTGGTTTTCATTTCAGGAAAGGGAGTAACTATGCGCGTAAGTTTTACATTTGTGCGTTGCCAATGAACTTCCATTTACGGGCATAGTTCTTCCTATGAATATTTATTTTCATTTATTAAACCACCATCAAAAACTTGAAGTCGAAATGCATGAAGTATTCTAATCAGTTTGGTATTGCCTTTATAATTAACTAATATTGTCAGTTTTCATAGGGGAATTTACGCAAAAATGTCTATTGCATGGTTAGGGACACCCGGTGTGGTTTTTTAAAGTGCAAATTTACTATTTCTTACAAGGAATTTCTGGGCTTCTTTGATAATTCATTTACGTTGTCTAATTTGAACAATGAAAAAATGTTGTCAGTTGAGACTCAATAAAAGATTTTTGTTTCTGAAAGACAATTCCCCTGTAACAAGCTACGAATGTATGTATACCTCCCTCTCCCCTGCGGGTATGGAGAAAGAATTAATTGTTTTTAAATTAAACGCCGCCTATTAACAACTGATTTATTAATGTTTTCACCTGGTGTGTGTTTCACCCTTTTGGTGAGGGACCTAGTCAGTAGCTGTAAATTACATACTGTTTTTGTAATATCTGTATAACTGACAAAATGTTATACCTATTACTGTATTGCCGTCAAATATTGTATAGGTTCACTCTACTACTATTAATGTACTGTACACAGTGTTATTGTAATATCTGTATTACCGGCAAAACATTATATAAATTCACTCTACAATATTGAAATATCTGTATGAATGACGAATTTTACATAGATGCAATATACGTACGAAAAGTAGTTAATTGAAGTTGTTGATAAACAGTTATGCAACAAATGTGGAACATGGCCGATAAGAAAAGTTTCATTTTTCGTTTTTTTTTTTTGATCATGACGTATGTTGGTAGGTTGATGCCTGATCGAGAACTCAATAAACAGCTTCATAGCACCAACTACAGGCGCCTGAAAGATGAAAATTAAGCTTTAACATTTAATTAAATTGCAATGGAGCGCACGCTCCGGTGGCAATTTTCCTACACACCCATCTTCCCCCTTTCCTGCACCCACCTACATTTGCCCTCGGCAAATTTTAACTTTAAATTCTTTCAACGTTTTTGGTAAGGTATTTATCATTCCCCTTGGTAACTTATTCCAATCCCTGACACCCTTACCCAAAAAAGAGAATCTTCCTCCACCTTTGCATACCTGTGTGACAGCGTATCTGTTGGATTTTTTTTATTATTATTATTAACTGCTTTACGTCTCTCAACAGCGAGGTCTTTAGAGACGGGAAAGGATTGGGGGCAAGGATGGGGAAGGAATTCGGCCATGGCCTTTTGAAGGAAGTATCCCGGGATTTTCCTGGAGTGATTTGGGAAACCATGGAAAACCCAAATCTGGATTTCCGGACGGGGATTCGAACCGCCGTCCTCCCGAATGCGAGGCGAGAACGCTAACCGTTACACCACCACGCTCAGTGTATCTGTTGGAACTTTACTTCCAGTGCCAGTCCCAGTGCCAGTATCCAGGATATCAAAGACCAGTTACAACAGGCGTGGGCCAGCTTGCCTCAGGAGAGGATACAACATCCTTCCCAATAGAATCAATGCATGCATCCAGGTCAGAGTGGGTGTAAAGTCATGCTGACAAATGGGCTCATATGGTGAAGTTCATCGTAAATTTGACTCGATTTTGTAATCACTGAATAAATATCACACACCCTCTCAAACCATGTAGTTTCATTGAGATTCATCCTCCCTTCTCGATGCTTCACTTTTTTTTTATTTATTTTTTGTGAGACAGAATAACGACAATGAAATAAAGAAAGGTTGTATATAATGTTGTTTATACGAAAGTTATTATGAATGTTGTGTCACATATAACAATTATAAAACAAATGTATGGAGTAAGTCATGAGCTGTGTTACGGTAACTGATATTTTTATCGGTAACAGCGTTGTTACCACCTCTTGTATGTTGTGGCTGACAATCCATCAGATAGTTACCTAGTTTAGACTATACTCTGGAGTACTGGCCATCGCCGTGGTCTTCTAAAGATGGTGCATGCAGCAGAAATGAACTGAGTCGCTGTAAGTGTTGGCTATCGAAATCGGCAGGGTTGAGTGCCTGTTGTATGACTTTTCTAGGTCAGACTAAATCAACATCTCGAATTTAAATTCGCAGTTTATCTGTCAAAATGAACTAGAGCCAAATTCTATAACACTACATAGCGGATGAATCAATTTTTCCTTCTTTCTGTTATATACATACTTTTTATTTATATGCGGTGGAGTACACTCCCTGATGGCAATTTCCAGTCACGTATCGACCCCTGCATTTTCTTTATATTATAATCTTAAGCCTTATGGGTGTTGTTAATACCCCCCTCCCCCTTTTGCTGTTTACGAATTTTAAATTCTTTAAGCGTTTTTGATAAGTTCTCATGGTAATTTTTTCTAATCATTGACCACCTAACCTACAACAGAATATTTTCTTACACCCTTGTGCATCAAATCGCGTGCCAGCTTCTAGAAATGGTCATCTTTATCCTTCCACGCACCTCTCTTATGGTAATTCTTCCGCCAGTATCTTTCCATGTCTCATCACCATTATACGCCTTGTACACTCCCACAACTCTCTTCACCCTCCTCCTGTCTTCCACTGAATCCGTTTACAGCTCCTTCATTAGATCAGTTATTCATTATGTTTTATGGTGATTTCCAGGAACTAATCTAGCAGCCCTTCTTTCCGCACCCTCTAATTCCTTTATTTGATACTAAAAACGTGGGTCGAATACTACACTAACACCTTCAAGCAATCGTCTGACTGAAGTCTTGTAACCCAATTTCCTCACTTCTCTGGTAAATAATCTCATCATTCTCTATTTTTTTTTAACTGCTTTACGTCTCTTTTTAACATCGAGGTCTTTAGAGACGGGAAAGGATGGGGGGCACGGATGGGGCAAGGAATGGGAAGGAATTCGGCCATGGCCTTTTGAAGGAAGCATCCCGGCATTTGCCTGGAGTGATTTGGGGAAACCATGGAAAACCCAAATCTGGATGCCCGGATGGGGATTCGAACCACCGTCCTCCCGAATTCGAGGCGAGAACGCT
Organism: Vandiemenella viatica; assembly: GCA_031002005.1. Classification (NCBI taxonomy): domain Eukaryota; kingdom Metazoa; phylum Arthropoda; class Insecta; order Orthoptera; family Morabidae; genus Vandiemenella; species Vandiemenella viatica. The sequence continues at coordinate 198,659,186 of JARYHS010011408.1, forward strand.
AACCGTTACACCGCCCCGCTCGGTATCATTCTGTAGAATGAATCAAAGATATTCCCGCGCCCCTCCTCTCGTGTATGATTAGTTAATTTCGGTCATCCCCTTTAAACCAATTTCTTTTTCTTTGTTTTCTTTAATTCTCTATTCACTGATTGTGTTTCATTATTCCACATTTGATTATCCATTAAAGTTTTTCCTACTCGTAGTTTCTATTTAATGTTGAGCTCTTTCAGTTTACCAACGTGATAGAACCTTCGTTGTTATACTCTGAGACATATTGACCGACACTTGGTGATTGCTCATCCAAATCATCTGGTGAATGTTCATGAAAAGATTGGGTCGATATTACTTCTGAAGATTCAGATGAAAACGTAGAGTGTTATAAAATATGTGTTCAACATTTCGTTTGAGTTTTATCGGTGAGTCATAGACCAGCATTCCCAAGGTTCGTAACTAATCTCTCTATATATAGATGAGTACTTTGGTCGCTGAATCAAAGCGTCATCTTGTCCGTAACGCTGCCTATCATACCGGACTAATTGCGGCCAAATATGTTACTGCAAAATTTTGATTAGGGGCAGTATTTATTAACAACTCTATTTCGTTAAGCAACCACGAAGAAATGAGTTACCAGAACACTGAATAAAGGATGTATTGCTTTTAAATTATCTTTTTAATTATTAGTAGCTTTTTATTTATTTATATCTAGTGGATGTAGATGTTTACTTATACTCTCTGTCCAAAGATATCGCTATTACAGTAAACTAAGAAATATGTACCACATTACATCATTTCTGTGGTTATGGGCGTTATTTCATAACAACTGTAAATAGCTAAGCAACTGCTAGGATATGAACTATCAGAACAATCCGTCGGATGTTGGATAGATTATAACAGTTTAGCATCACAGGATTAGGAATTTATAGAATTCTTGGATATACGCTAATTACTAAAAGAAATCTACAGAATTGTTTCAACTGTAAAATAAGATTTAACATCATCTAATTCGAAGAAATATTTCACAGATTGCCGTTCACTAACATATAGGCAGTACCTAAAAAAATTCAGGAAATAAAGTATTATCAGAATAAATTGTTATCATGGTAATAATAACAAATCCGTGTGGTCGTAATGACTTGGAGATAGAGTTTTTATGAGCTGCGCATTCCGCCCCTACCGTAGTCGCTTTAACCTAACCCGACAATCCAGCCGGGTACAGGAGACCTACAGTTTAAGGTGGAATCCAAAGCACGGAAGCGTTGTGGTGTACTTCACTTTACACAGCAAGCAGCACCATAGGTGAAGGCCGGGTTAAGCGCCTTTGAAAATCCGTGCTGAGACAGGGATTCGAACCGGGGACCTTTCGATCACCAGTCAGACGCTTAACCACTGAGCCACCAGACCGCTGTTATTATGATGAAAACACAGAAAAATTTCTGTTTGTGTTGGGTCTGCAACTTCCTGCTGTATAGGAGTGTAATAGTCAGTTTGGTTAGCGGGCAAACACCATTAACGAATCGTTAAATATACTGAAGCTTTAATTAATATCGTCAAGTGTTTTTAAAAACGCAGTTACAATGCAATATTTCAGAAGAACGTATACAGCGGAATATTCCGTTCATTACGACGCCAGAATATGCCGGATCTGTCTGTACCTTTAGGCATTTTTCCTGTCGACTGCAAAGTACTTTGTTTTCGTATCTGCTAACACCTGATAAGGCGAGATGCGTTAGTTTGAATGTCTTGTGTTTTATCGAGCTTATTTGAGATAAATGGATTATTTCACCCTATAACCTTTTCTCTAATTGCCCTGAAACACTAAGTATCTTAATCTTCTTAAATAAAACTCAATTTACCATATCGATCACGTGCTGAAATTCTATGCTTATCTATAGCGTAAGTGGTATAGACGTGCCAGTTTTGCTGAGTTGGTTGCGGCAGCGTCATGGTGTCCGGCGCTGACATGGGGTAATGACGGCATGTCACTGCTTTAACCTTGTTCTTTTTCTTAAAATTAGCGTTAATCTAAACAATTTCATACATACATCATCTTTGGAGTTCTTTGTATTCGTTTATTAGAAGTTATTCACTGTTGTAATAGCTGGAACATGATCAATTTAATTTAATTTAATGATTGTTTGTTGCGGCTGAAACTTTCTGACATTCCTGTGTCTCTTAATAGTATTAGCAAATAAATGGCTGCTAAACGCATATTATTACTATATACCGTAGAACCTCAATTATCCGAATCAATTGGGACCGGCCCCAATTCGGATAGTCAGAAATTCGGATAATTGGATTTTTTCCGAAAAAGGGGCTATTTTAATTAATTATTGGATGTATGTTGAAAAAGGGAGAAAAACAGCTTTTAATTAATGAAATGAAAAGGCAACACCTTTGCATATTAAGCGTACTTACAAGTGCTGTACATTAGTAGGCCTACAGTATGTACTTACTGTACTGTAAATAAGTCATTGCTTGCTGAACATCTCGGTCAAAGTGAGCTGTTTGACTGTACTCATCCGTTTTCGGGCAGCCTAGTCGCGTAAACGCTTGACAGTGAGAAGTTGCGTGTGGTCACACTCGTACTGACGCTCCATTCACATCAACGCTGATGGTCCCGTGTCTGCATAAATTCGATATTAAGGTCAACTGCTTCCTCGACACTTTCAATAAGTTCATCATCATTTAGAATTTCATACCCTCGATCTGAAAATCTATACCTTCAGCACTAACTTCTGAACATCTAGGAATTTTCAAAAGAATGTTTCTGAATTCTTCAAGTGACACGTCATCCACATCTTCTCCTGTCTCTTCCATTTCTTTTTCTTTAGCTTCTTTTTCCTTTTTCTTCTTTTCCTTCTCTTCTTCAGTTGGTATGCCTTTCAACTTGTTCCACGCACGTCTTAATGCGACTGACTTAACCAAGCTTCCGCCACCATGTAAGCGCAATCTTTCAAATTTATTTTTTTGTGGTTAGCCAACACGCCTTCTTCGACTTCGCCCTCCACCAAAAGTTTCCCTAAAATTGCCTCTGTAATGGCGTTTCATGGCTTCGACAACAGACTGGTCCATTGGTTACAACAAGCTTGAGACGTTTGGTGGTAAAAAGGTGGTTTTAAACTGGCCATTCCCTCTTGCCAAAACTTCTTCGGTGGCATTAGTTGGTGCATTATCAACAACCAAAAGCACTTTACTTCCTTCTTTTCCAAGAGATTTTTGGTACTTTTTACTTCAGGGATGAAAATTTCGCCGTACCACTCTGTAAACAATGCTGCAGGCATCCTAGCTATGGGTTGGTTTTTATAAAAGAGAAGAAGCTTTTTCGCAGTACGTTTCCATCTTAATTAAAAAAGCGATTCGGATAATCGGAGTTCGGATAGTTGGAGTTCTACTGCACTAGCAGTATTAGTAGTAATAACGTAATTACTAGATTATTTCTTCCTCTCGCTTTATCGCACGTCTTCAGACTTAAACGTCGTAGATAATGTGTCCTTCCTATTTCTCTCTCTTCCTGTGTTACTCGTCTTTGTGTGTGCGGTCTGCTGTAGCTGGTTCTAGTCCTGGAGGTGGACTTGACCGCTAGGGTATTGTAGCGGTATGTGCCGGTGGGGAGGTAAGGGTGAAAACCTTTTACTTCTTTTTATAATTCAAAGAAACCCTAGGCTGCTAATTTATTGGGTACTCATAATGGCGTACAGGCGAGGCTTATTTATCGTTAACATTGACACATTGAAATATGATACAAAGAACTATGCAAAGCCTCTTCTTACAATTGCCAACATATTAACAAATAAACAAAGCATTAAAACACAACCACTTTTAAAATTATTCTTGAAACAAACTCCCAATGTTAATTGGCAAGCAAGAAAGCTTCACACTTGATTTTTTTAAATGAAAGTTCCCTTCACAATGATCGGGAACCATAAATCAAATACAGTATTGACATTAACTGTATCCGATCTCAAATGCCGGGCGCCAGGATAATTTAAATTATCCACCAAGTGTGGCTTTAAGAAAGTCTGCCCCAGCTAGCTCAATATTTGGAGGTGTGAGAACTCCTAATCATTCAGTGGTCGTTAGAGGGCTGTACTCAATGACCGAATAAAAGTACCACACTGCACTGTAGAATTATTACCGTGACGGCGATGTATTTCCCGCGACGGCGGAATTACTATAACCCCTTGGCTATAGCGGACAATGCACCACGTCCGTCAGCAAGCGTACTGGATGCGTGCACAGCGATCTCACTGTACAGGACACGCTTATTGACCCTCAGGTTCGATGCCAAGACGGAGCGATCTCCAGCTTCGGAAGATCCGCTCCTTCCAGTCTGAAGGCTCGGAGTCAAGTCCCCTCCAGCGTCCGCCGGAAAAAGCCTCCTCCCGTCTTGCTCGTGGTTTACATAGAGCAAAAATACACCGGCATTACAAAATGCAAAGGAAAGTCTCTCTCGATTGGTTCTGCCGTTCTCAAGCTCCTCCTTCCGGCTGTCACGATAGCCGAACATTGTCTTTTTCGATTCGTGCGAACTCGGGATAGCCTCGGACTTATTCATCACCAGTGACCTCCAAACTGCCCGTTTGGAGACCTGGGGCTTGGATACGATCATTCACCCCAGTGTACAGTTTCCCCGGAGCCAAGGCATTATACGCTTGACCAAATGCGTGAGAAAGGGTAGCTGGTGTCCATTGTCCCTGGCAGCCGCCGGCCTGTCGCGACAATCTGGCGCGTCTGGCTGGGAGGCCCCAAAAACACTCACAATCCTCTCCGATAATTCCTTTCTCATTGTTTTTATATATAAAAATATACAAAATATTATATATAAAAATGTACGGAATGACCCATATTTGGTCTTTCTGTTACAGGTATCAGAGGTGATGGTGCGCGGTTCGAAATCACCAGATTGTCCGCCAAAGTCCTGGGTTAAACCTCTCCTCAGTGCGTGTGCATTGAGGGCACACGTCACTGTTGATTCGTCCATCGGATGGGGACGTTAAGCCTGGCGTCTCCCTAGCGAACAACACTCTGTACCTGTCATAAATGATCACAGTCATCCACATTTACTACAACACTTCAAAACACTGTCAATCTGTGGAAGGAACCGGAAAACCGCCCCAGTTCATCTTTCCAAGAGATTTCGCATGGAAGGATAAAACATCCCTTCGGCTATGGTAACCGCCTACCCAAGGCGTGCGTAGAACAAGAATATTTAAATAAGTTGCATCAGAAAATACGTAATATTAAACAACATTAATTACATTTTTTACTAAAGAGAACTGTAACAAAAAATAAATGGCATACGTATTCGATATGCACTCAGCTGTTTTGGTAACATTGATTCTGTAGAAAATAAAGGTTTTCTATGATTCCTGGGTGTAAGAGGAATTGATCGTTGATGAACTTAAATGTAAATATCTGGATGAAATGTTTCATAGAGCAGTTAGAAGAAACGCGTTTCAAAATCCTTCGTTTACTAGAAGGGGTCATTGCAGGTTGAGATCATTTGTATGACAAGTATCAATGTACCATCTCCAGGCATTCCCCACTAGTACACAGTAATAATAGTCCAGTTGGAAAGATATGATACGAGTCTGTAAATACAAGCTTTCGTGTGAAGAGAATAATAGCTAGCTGCAATAGAAATTCAAAAATTTATTAACACTTAAATTAGCACAACGACAGAAGTTGTCCCCGAAGAACTTAGTCCATAACACAAATTGTAATAAGTCCAAAAGTGTTGTAGTTGTTTTTTTTTACTTATGCCTTTACGCCTCGTCGATGTCGAGGTCATTAAATACGGAATGGGACAGGGGACAACGAAAGGGAAGGATTTCGGTCATGACTTTTTGAAGGAAGCATCCCGGCATTAACCCTGAATGGTTTTGGGAAACCATAGAAAACCAAAATCTGGAGCCCGGACGGGGATTCGAATCCACGCCCTCCCGAATGCGAGGCCAGAACGTTAAACACTCATCCACCACACGTGTTTATTTAATAGCATTTGAAGTTAAATTAGTCTATTTCATTATCGGGGAACAGGTAAATTTAGAACACCGAGCAGGCTTCGAAAGTATTGAAGTACAGATGTGAGGTTGCGCGTTGAGTGTGTCGGTGAAAGCGAGCATGAAGCCAGCTAGTTATTATTCATCGGACGAATGGTGTCTTCCAGGGCCATTGAACTAGTGAGAGGGAATCAGATACTTGTCTTGTGCAGTTCTGGACTGTATGTAACAAGGCACTGCGCTTGGTATGGTCATGTCTGGCCCAAAGGCTAGTTTCGGATAAAGAGAATAAGATAGAGACATCTATCAAATAGAATTATAGGAAAAACATTTAAAAAAATCTTATATGGTAAATTTCAAAGTTACTGATTGTACACTAGCTATTTAATTTTAACTTTAGTTTTCGGAAATAAAAATATGATCTCACGGGAATTTTTCGTTCCATTATTATGTATTATAAGTACCGAAATATTTATCAGACGATGGGAAACGTATTTTAAAAAAATAAAAATCATATGTAGCTTCTCTGTATATGATTTATAGACTACCAGTTTTCGCATGCGACTCTTCTTGTCAAGACTTCTTTATTATTATTATTATTACATTTTCTATATCGCATTATCTTACATCCTTCTATATTATTTTATTCTAAAATAAATTTAGTTGGAATATTCAGATGATTAGCTTCATGTTAATTGTACTTTATTTTTATGCTGGTGTACTATAATAGTACAGTTGTGTTTACTCTTACTATTGCGTACAACTATCTCACTATAATCGTCTTCGTGATTATGTGGCATTAATGTGTCTTTGGCTCTGTTGCGTTTATAAGCTATTTCACTGTATAAAATGTTGATAATATCATCTTCTTTGTTCATTTTAATAATTTCATTGCTTCAAATATAATAAAAAAATCCAATACTTTCTTCGTAGACCAAGATTTTTGAACTACTTCTTACCCCACGCTCATTGATCCAGTGATAGATTAATACCAAGCGTGGTGGGTGAGCGGTAAATTTCTGGCCTCGCATTCGTAAAGACTCGGGTTCGAATCCCCGCCCGCCATCCAGATTGGGTATTCCATGGTTTCCCCCAAATCACTGAACGCGGGATGGTTATTTCAAAAGACCATGGTCAAATTTCTTCCTGTTCTTTGGTCCCAGTCCTGTACCGCCTCTACTAAACTCGACGTCGATGAGGCAGAAAGTAAAAAAATAAAAGTATTTTTTTGTCATTTCAGTAATTTTGAATTACGTTACTCCTGCCTCTAGAACAGAAACAAATTTCTCTCTGAAACTTCTTAAACACTCCATTTTAAATATTTTTTCTTCGTTGGGTCATTATAATTTTAATTTTTGTCTGTAATTTACGTCTATCATATCCGCTCTTGGGCGTGAGTTGTGGAAGAAAATTTGGTTTCTGAAATTCTGAATTCAACATGGTATGAATCAGCTGTCGTCTTCCATTGTCCTTTGATTCGTTAAAAAAATAAAAAAAACAGGAATATCTGTTGCGAACTGTTTTGGCTTTTCATCAGCTCATTCTTGCAGTTTTTTGTATTATTATTATTTTTTTATATATCTGTATGTTTGTTTGGGCCAACTGAGTTCACGTTAATCTTTCTTGCGGCTCGAATTTTCGTGGGATGTGTACACATTCGGGTTACACCTAGTGTCATTAACCCTAAAGGGCACCTACAGTTTACCGTGGAATCCGAACCACGGAAGCGTTGTAGCGTATGTCACACTACACGGCAGGCAGAGGTGAAGTTCGGGCAAAGGGATTCGAACCTCGTAACTTCGAATCTCCAGTCAGACGCCTTAAGCACTGAGCCAGAAAGCCACTTTGCTATATATCAATGTAATATAAAGTTCACATATCAAAATTTTATATGTGTTCTAGTTGTTAAAATAAAATATAATTTTACTGTGTCAAAAAAATAATTTTCTATTACTGCTGAGTGCTTATTTATTTCTGTACTTTCAGAAGATCTGATTTAGATCCACCAAATTCATAGCTCTTAAAGTTTTATCTGATGCTGTTTTCTGTTAATTTAGAGCAATGAACAGGTACGTAGAGGGATTCGAACCTGTGTCCTCCCACATGCGAGGTCAGAGCATTATCTCTCACCCTCCACGATCGGTTTCTTTTTATTCTTACTGCAAAACGCTTTCTCGGGCCTAATTATGTCTTCGTAAAGCCATACGTACACAACATGTTGTTATTTCACGTATGCTAAGAACTGTTCCGTTAAAACTTTTACCTTTTGGTCCCAAGATAAGAGAAGAAGAATTACAATAAACGAACAGACAGAAACAAAGTGTCCCAATTGTTTAATAAAGAAATACTCATTTTTGTGTCATCAGGTAGCTGTCTCGTAAGTTCATCCAAGCACTGATTATTTGCTTTAGCGATCGGTTCATTAATTGATCCCACCTGGACAACAAGACTACAAAACAACGATAATAATTCCGGAAACAGGAACTTTTGCATCATCGTTCGCCCTAGTAAACGCCCTGTTTTTAAGTCTTGCTCTCCTGACAAACTTTATGATTGTATTGTACTGTAAATTCTTTTTAAAGATAACCAATCATTGCTTGTTATTGTAAAAGAAAACTTTAATTTGATAAGAATCAGATTGTTCGCCTTATTATTGTTATTAATTTTAATTCCGATTGAGCTAAAACTACGGTGCCAATTCCCCGTGTCATATAATTACTCTCTTTTTTTAAGTTTTCTTTTATAATGGTTGTGTCAAATTCCTCCCGCATTTACTTTTCCGATTTATAAGTTTTAATTTTAAATTGCTTAATCGTTTTTGGTAAATTAATGTAGTTTATTCTCAATTCCTGACACCCTTACTAACAAAAGAAAATTTTTTCACTCCCTTTTGTATGAAATCGAGCGGCAGCGTGTGGTCATGGTCGCCTATCCACTTTCATGTACTATTCCTAATTCTTTGACCAATATCCCTCCAATCAGCATCACCAACATTTGCCCTGTACACTCCTAGCACTCTCTTCACCCTCCTCCTTTCCTCCAATGACTCCCAATCCAGCTCTTTTATCATATCAGTTACAGACTGGATCCTGCAATAATTTTCACAAACAAACCTAACTGCTCTTCTTTGCACACCCTCCAACTCCTATACAGGGTGTTACAAAAAGGTGCGGCCAAACTTTCAGGAAAGATTCCTCACACACAAACAAAGAAAATATGTTATGTGGACATGTGTCCGGAAACGCTTACTTTCCATGTTAGAGCTCATTTAATTATTTCTCTTCAAATCACATTAAACATGGAATGGAAACACACAGCAACAGAACGTACCAGCGTGACTTCAAACACTTTGTTACAGGAAATGTTCAAAATGTCCTCCGTTAGCGAGGATACATGCATCCACCCTCCGTCGCATGGAATCCCTGATGCGCTGATGCAGCCCTGGAGAATGGCGTATTGTATCACAGCCGTCCACAATACGAGCACGAAGACTAACGAAACTAAAAAGTCCACATAACATATTTTCTTTGTTTGTGTGTGAGGAATGTTTCCTGAAAGTTTGGCCGTACCTTTTTGTAACACCCTGTATATGATACCAAAAATGTGGATCCTCAACTACACCATCATATTCAACCAACAGTCTGACGAAAGTTTTGTTTTCACTTAATCGCATCCAGTCTAACAAGATGTAACTGACTTAATTAGAAATTGTGATCTTAAAGTGATTCAAAATTACAGTAGGTTTAATTATCATAAGTTTAGGGTCTCAATGTCACTTCATTCATAATAGGGAACAGTCTAAAGAATTTTTGGCATCGACTTGAGCTTTAAATTCATAGTAGTAATTATTGGCCTTCCTCCAATAGGAAACACTTCAGTATAACAGGCTACTTTGGTCACCGTGCCATCGTGTCCTTAACGCGCTTGGCCTTCATCACGCCAGAGATGGTACTACAAAATCGAGGTGATGGGCGTTATTTAATATATTTCGCTAAGCAACTGCGAAGAAATGAACTCGCAGAAAACCACGTTTGACCCGTTACTTGACGAGCTTACAAGACGTTTATAGTTGATGTTGATATTTACGCCATATTCTCTCGTAGCTCGTAGAAATGAATTGCTGGAACTGCGTTCAGTCTTTCATTTTTGACGGTCTTTAAAGCTAGTTCAGTAATAAAGCATCACTTGGTCTCCGTACTCGACCTATCGTTAGAGTTGGTGCGTGGGAGATTCTGGCAGGAGCTGTCGCGAAAGTTGATGCACTTTCTGTATTCAGCGGCCGTCTGAATGCTGATCACGACAGCGCGAGGGCGAACAGCCAACCAGGACAATCGACGGCGCTCCCCGGGCGAGCCAAGGTGAAGGCCGCTCCAGCAGACAACTTCTGCCGTGGCTGACACTCGTAAACGACAAGAAACGAGCGCAGTCGTACTCATCAAGGGGAAGAAACTACGCTTCACAGATACCAGTAAACAGTTCGTGCAATATGTATTGTGAATAAAAAGAGATCACGACCCACCAAACCGACTAATACCGCTGTGAATGATACATCGATAACAAACTAAACGCGTCCTATAATAAATCATTAAAAACAATTGCAGTGGCGCTATTCAGTGAACTTAAATAAATAGCTACGCTATGATGGTACTGATAAATTACGTGAGATGAAATAGGGGGGGAGGGGGGCCAGCGAAATCTCACCAAGGGGGGTAGGGGGTCTACGGAAATCTCACGTGAGGTTTTGCGAAAAATTGTTTGTACTGTAGAGCTAAAAAATAAGGTCTACAAATTGCGCGATAGTCGATTTTAGGGGGTATTTCGTATAATAATGGGGTTGTGACCTAAAAAAAAGGTCTCCAAAAGTTTCGAGGGCGATGTTTCTCACGGACCAGATCTCACCAGAGGGGGGGGGGAGTCCGGAAATCCGGAAAAACACCGCACGTAATTTATGGATGTCCCCTAACAATCCGGTGCCAGATTCGGGAAGACACGGGTTCGAATCCCCGTCCGGACATCCAGATTTGGTTTTTCCATGGTTTCCCCAAATCACTCCAGGCGATTGCCAGGATGCTTCCATCAAAAGGTCATGGCCGAATTCCTTCCCGTTCCTTGCCTCCAGTCGTTACCCGTCTCTAACGACCTCGACGTCGATCAGGCGTAAGAATATACGAAAAAAAATTAAGTTTTTGCTTTTTAATGTAGGAACCGAACTGGCATATGACCGAATCGACTTTGAAAAATTATGTAAAATCGAAGTACGAATTTTCTGATCAGAGATGCAAATCTGGTGCTCTAGAATCAAAGGTTTGAACGCCACCGTTCATCCAGCAATGTGGGAAGAATAAGAATAAATTTTCCTTACTTTGTTGCATGTGAATTTAGAGCGAGCTAGCAATAATATTTTGTTAAGACCATTTCCTTATAACACTTATATGAGTAATCTTCCTCTTCAGAGCTGCACTTTGCCGGCCTCGGTAGCGTAGGGGCTAGAGTGCTAGCTCCGCGTACCGAAGGTCGCCGGTTCGAGTCCGGCCGAGGGCATGGGTGTTTAGTGTTGTGCTGCGAATGTCTTGTCCGTGTTGTAGTGTCCTTGTGTCAATACTTGATAGCAACAAATCACATTGAGCTGGCTGTATGGCCCAGTAGCCGAATGCCATCAAAAAAAAAGAGAAAAAAAACAAAAAGAGCTGCACTGCACATATCTGATTCTTGGGTATCGGCGACGTTAAGGGAGCAAGTACTGTGTGGCTGCCACAACCTAGTGCCGGTTTTGTGGCTGCTGGTATCTACATTTTTGTTTTGTTTTAAATACTGCAGAATTACAATGAAGTCTTCACGGGTTCACCGCCGTATTGTGTTATGAAAACGCTGTATTTCGACGACTAGCTTCGCCGTCTTCTTCTGGTGCGAAAACATCTACAGATTACCTGTTGCTCAACAGACTACCACAGGTGTTTTCCTTCCTGAAGAAGACGGCGGAACTAGTCGTCGAATTTTCATAACACAATACGGCGGTACACCTGTGAAGACTTCATTGCAAGCAAACGGCGGGAAAGTTTCCATTCTGGAAGTGGCTGAAATCGACCCTGATCTTTCGACGTAATCCTGAAAGCAATTACCTTGGTATTAGACTGAAATACCAGTTTTCTACACATCTCACAAATAACGCAAAAGAGAATATTCCTCTGCGAGCAGCTACATTTCTTGAACTTACCCCCATGAACCTAAATTGACAACATTGCTGAAACAAACAAAGCATTCGAGTGCATCGATTACATCGGGGGTCGTATGGCTTCGATTGGCTAGGCCGTTGTCCTCATTCATTAACACAGCCTTACCGCGGCTTCCCATTGACAAGGTCTGGTTGTTTTCTGTTCACGCCGTAAATAGTGACACCGAGAAAGTCATTAAGCTACTTTCAGTTATTGACCCCTATTAATTTAGTGTGTTTTGTTTGCTACAGTCACGCATCAGTGAAAATCGTCTCTTTTCATTGATTAGCCACATGGGACTACCAGAACAATATGATTTGTATTATCAGCAGTTACCAACACTTTGTTACAAGATCGCTCCCAAGCAATCATTTATTTAATTTAATTTATTGCGATAAACGCGCAAATTCCCCACACAACCATTTTCCTCATTTCCTGTACCCGCCTGCTTTTGCCCTCTACAAATTTCAACTTTAAATCCTTTCAACGTTTTTGATGAATTATTTTATTGATTTTATGTAATGAATATTTTAATGTCGCCTTTTATCATTTAGATCTGTATATTCAAAGCTTTCAAAACGCAGTAGTATTTTTAAAATCTTTCTGGTACGAATAAGTTAGCAATAGTATCTTTGGACACACACAGCCGTCGCAAGAAACGGAAAACGTACACACTTTGAGAGGCTTTTGAACTAATATTCTATATTTTTTTGCTTCTGGCTTTACGCCTCTTCAACTTAGAGGTCATTAGAGGCGGGAAACGACTGGGGACAAGGAACGGGAAGGAATTCGACTACGTCCTTTTGAAAGAACCATCCCTGCATTCGTCTGGAATTATTTCATGAAATTATCCGGAACCCAAATCTGGATGCCCGGATAGGGATTGGAACCCGCGTCTTCCCGAATGCGAGGCCAGAGCGTTACCTCTCACCCATCACCCTTGGTAATTAATACGAGATATCTCCTGAAAGAACTTGGTGGACAAGAATCCTCACTGACTTTTGACAACGTCTCGTATTCGGGAGAACGCGGGTTTGGTACTGGTGTCTCTTATCCAAATTACGATTTCATTTGTTTCCCGAAATTACTCCACGCGAACGCTAAATCACTGCGCCATCAAAAAACACCGGCTGATTTCATCATCTATCTTTGCTCACTGTCTGCTCTTGTGTGTAATGTTGGAAGAGAAAAATTGTTAGGGTGATATATGAGCCGTCAAAGTAAGTAATTTCGAGCTGTTGGGATTTTAAGTTGTCTGAAAGGCGGATATAATTATTCCTGAAACGGCTGCAGCTGATAAGAGTTGTAGCATTTTTATAAAGATATATTGAGTGCAGTTTAATGTTGATACAGATGTAAGATAAATATGTGTTCAAATGAAAAAAATTAAAATTACTTTAATTTGTTTTTTACACCTTCTCGGCGTCGTGGTAATTAGAGGCAGGGAGAGCAACGGGAAGGAAGTAGGTCATGGTCTTTTGAAGTCACCATCCCGCCATTGTTTTCATATTTTTTACAAGTGTAAAGCAAGAATCTCTATACAGAGATTTAACAAAGAATTTTTTTAACAAATTTATATAATTCAGTTGTTATAAAACACTAAAAATGTATTGTTTATTTTTTTGAAATAATATATATATTTAAGTTTTGTTGCAGATAATTTTCGAGATAAAATTTACATATCACAACATATGCCTTACCGACGTAAGCTAATTAATATTTCCTGCTCTTTCCATTGCATGATAAATAGACAAGTTTAGTCTTTCTGGCGGGATTAAATTCTGATAGAGTTTTTTTTCACTAGGGAGCGTGCACAAACTACGTGGCTCGTCCAGGGGGGGGGGGAGGGGTTGGCTGAAAGGCTACGCTAGGCTATGTGGGGGGAGGGGGGGGGGGTTCGGAGCCAGACCACGTAGCTTTCCTTCCATAACACACTTAAAATGCGAAACAGAACACACAACAGCATGTGAATATTTATTTACCTCAGTTAATTATCTCCTTATATAATTTACAATATTCTGACAGGAGAAAACAGTACAAAAAGGGATAACAGCTACTTGCTACGTGCTACGGGGGGGGGGGGGGTTTAGAGGCAAAAGCCACGTAGGGCTACGTGGGGGGGGGGGGGCAGGGGGGTTCACAGGAGGCCAAAATGGAGCTACGTGGTTTATGCACGCTCCCCTAGTGTTACTTTAAGGTATTATGTTTTTGGTAAAGATGTTTGGGGGTACAGATTTATTCCAGTTAAGTTTTGTTTTGGTAAGTTTGCGATTTGATTGACATGGTAGGATTGTGATTGGTAGAGAGTGAAAGTGGTAGACATATTTATGGTAGATATTGCGCTTGGTAGAGATGTTTATAGTAGAGTTGTCATGCTGTAGAGTTCATCATTGGTAGAGATGTTACTAGATAGAAATAACATTCTGTAGAATTGTTTATTGATATAATTATTTTTTGACAGAAGTGTTAAATGCTAGTAATGTTTATGGTACACCAATTTTAATGGCACACTTTATTTTGTGAATAGATTTTTCTAGTACGCATGTTAATGTGACCTTTAATTTTGTTGGCATTTTTTTCAGCGTTTTCCAAAAACTTGATCATATTTTTGACATTTTCTAGATGTAGATTTGCTATAAAATATTTTTTATAGTTTGCAACGTCGATTCGAACCCGCATCCTCCGAAATGCGAGGCCGGAGCGTCACCGCTCTCCCACCGCACTAGGTGCCTGTAATGCTCTCACTAACGATGAATAATATAGCCTTGCATTGAAAAAACTTGATTAGTTGGAAACAAATCCCATTGCTTTCGTTATTGCTACTATGAAAGCTTAACTCCAAGCGAAAATCAAAAACTTCGTCTCCGTCCTGTTAGTTTCGTGTAACAGCGCGTGTGGTAAGGGGACCGTACATGTTTTCGTGGTGTGTCGTTCAAATCACGCGAATTGCTTTGTACCAACATTTCATGTGCGTTGTGGACAAAAGTGAGACTGCAGCGCGGTGGGTGAAGAGAGGGCGAAAGCAGCGGTGGCTGTCTCTCCAGCGTGCCGATGAGGCGCCTCGTGGACTATATAGAGCGGCGCAGACCCGCGGGCCAAACACTTGCTGGCTACCATGACGACGGCGGCGGTCGCGGTGAGTACACTCACAGCCTCCATTCAGCAAGTGTTCTCGTTTTACCACGTATTGTAACATGAGTTTGTTACACTCCGTCTTTTTTTATTGGGGACTTTGCATGCGTGTGAATTAGAATTGTAATGGAGGTCATCTTAGCGGATGCGGATGCGGATTCAGATGCGGATGCAGATGCGGATGCGGATGAAGATGTGGATGTTCAGTGCTTCACATTAACAGATGCGGTTTTTTTTTGTTTTTTTTGCGGAAGTGGAAAAATAAATGTACAATTATTTAGATTTTATCAAAAATTATTTAAATTTTATCAAAAATGAACTACAAAATTAAAATAAGTATATTTTTATCCCAAATTCTATATCCATCTAAAACTGTAATAATTTTTTCTGTCTCATCTTTCAATAGAGAAAACCGCTGGATGGTTTAACAAGTGAATTAAATTGTTTACATAACTACGCATGCGTCTACAATATCTTTGTCATATGAAATTTGCGGAGTCTACGGCTCGATTAATTGAAGCGTGCTCTAGTGGCCCATTCACAGTCCAACTTGTAGGAACTGTGATGATCCGATTTATGGATATATGACTCTTGTTGGAGCAGGACTAGGGGTGGCAGGACTAGATGTAGGATGTGTTGGATGTTGTTGGACTCGCAGGGAACCAACACGGGTCTCTGCCGTCCAACAAGTTATGGCGTTGGATCTTGATTGGAGGAAACACTGTACAAGTGTGCGATAAGATCACTGGTGTGCCGCTAGAAAGTACGAGTGGAAAGGACTGCTTGGACCCCTTCCAGTAGCGTCAATGGGTGAGCACATCCTACAGTAGTTCCACACGAAGGTCCTACAAGTTGGAACATGAATATACCGATGTGACAATTAAGTTTTTCCCGGCGTATGGTAGACAGGAATTCTTCACGGGTCTTCTGCCGGATAAGATCTTTTAAACACGACGTTTCTGCAGTCACCTCCGAACCGTCGCGGCAGCTACTTCGCGATGACAGCTCACCAGATGAAGGCAGCGGAGGTGACTGCCGAAACGTCGTGTTTAAAAGATCTTATCCGGCAGAAGACCCGTGAAGAATTCATGAATATACCGCTTTACTTTACTTGCAAGTTCAAACTAGTAAACTCTTGCTTAGGTAATAATACCGCTCACTTCATCGTTGCTCTCATTACAGTATCGTGAGAAACGAAACAACCACGTTTTTATTAGCCAAGTGACGATAGGGCGATTCTTGTATCAAGAGAAAATAAAAAGAAATATATATTGCAATATAAACAAAACGTCCGCTATTCGTCCGTATTAAAAGTTCATTCTTATTTCTAATTTTTGGTGCAAATTACACTCAATACGATTATTCTATAAAATTTGGTCACCTTCCATCAGACCATACAAAAGGATTCCGTGTTCTTAAATCTCAAAACCTCTTTAAAGAGGTTGGATCTTGTCAAACAGCGACCAGAAGAAAAAACTATTCTTTCTGGCTGAAAACATGGTTAACACACTCCATAAGCATTACTGTTCATGAAAAAGTGTAGCGAAATCGACAAAGCAACTAAGAGCGAATTAATACAATGCTAACCGTCGGGTTATGTGCGGTATTAGCGAATGTGTAGCAGCCATCGCAATCGTGAATGTGCTCTTCTGCATGCGGTACACGTGCTGTATTAGCAGAAGTTGTGATTAGGTTGAAATGACGCATAGACCAGAATGAATGGTAATATTATCCATGAGTATTATATCACAACCCCACTTTTAGACTAAATAACCCCCTAAAATCGACATTCGCGCTATTTGTAGACCTTTTTTTTAGCTCCACAGTCCATTAATTTTTTCCCAAAACCTCACTTGAGATTTCCGTAGACGCCCCCTCCCCCCCTCCTTGGTGAAATTTGGTGAGATTTCGCCGGACTCCCCCCCCCCCTCTATTACACCTCACGTAATTTATGGATGCCCCCTTACTAGATGAAACGCCCGATAAAAAGACGGGTATTACTTTTCGCGGTAGTAGTAATTTGTTTTCGGAGAGTTTCTACGGATAAACGAGTAGCAATTAATTACACTTTTTTACTGATATTTTTCGTTATGTGAGTAAATTTTCCATGGTTAGGTTCTCGCAGAATTCGGCTAAGATGTTTTAAAGATAATTTAAAAAAAGACCAAATAAGCATTAATTATGTGATTGGTATATTTAAAAAAAAAATCGTAATCGTCGAATGCTCTTCTTGTTTCATTAAAATTTCTGCGTCTAGCCGTCCGAAATAGAGAAAAAAAATAACATGTAAATTAACCACCTCGCATTATAATTTTTTTATTTCTGCCCTTCGTATTTATGTGTAGTTACTTCCACAACAGGCAATTAAATTTTACTTCGGAAGGCAGTTCCATTTGCTTTTAACAAAATAGGTGCAAATAAAATCAAACGTAGTTATTTATTTGAAATTTCCTGGTCAGCCAACCAGCGCTGTGGCCGTGAAATCGTCACAAGATGATGCCTCGGTGGTGGCAGATTTTCTACGGTAATAGCTTTGAAATGTAAACAGCAAAGAAAAAACGTGAAAAACGTCGCAAAAATAGTTATCAAAAAGAAAACAATGCACTTATATTAATTTGTTGAACGAATTAAGGACAGAAATCAAATATCATCGTAATTACTTTCTAATGGATGAATAGATATATCTAAAATTGCTTTCAATGGCTACTGCATAATTCAGACAAACGATACAATAATGAGAAGTGGTGTTTCTCCAAACGAAAGATTTGCAGCAACTTGAAGGTTTCTTGCCTTGCAACAGGGAGATCATTTAAGTTTATATCACCTCATGCTTATATCTTCTAAATTGCATCTCTCGGCACTCTAGACTTCAATGTACTTCATTTCCTTTTCACTTGACATAGCTTCTTAGATTATTTATTATTTTAATCACTGCTGGTTATAATACACACTCTTGTAGTTTTTTTGCGACAATGGCATTTGTTGCTCTTAACACGCCACAGAGAAGGTTCTGATTTACACTTTTCAACAAATTCTTCTAAAAATTTATCAAGCATACGATTTGACATGGCTTACGTTTGTACTTTGATGCAAAACAAAGAAGTAAAACTGTCACGGCACTGCACACTATGCGAAATCTCTTCTACAGGGCGTTCGCCGAGAAACGCTACCCTCCCAGTCTGTTGCCGCCGGCAACTTGCTGGGACAGTGGAGCCAGCAACTCCCGCCACACGGCGCCGTGAATCACCGCACTGTTTAACACCTCCGCTGCCCCAACAGTGTTGTGAATAAACGTTTCTTTGCGGTTTGGCTGGTTTGGGGCTTCATACTCTTACTAATCTGTACCGTGTTTGAGTGTGAGTAAAATTATGGTACGTTACAGTTTGCAACAAAGAATATTTCTCTACGATACATATGTGAAGAAGAAGTCGTTTAAAAAGTGTCGCAGTAAATTTCGTCGCGAATATCCTGGCGCTTTACTGCCAGCTAAATCAACAATTCTGCGTCTGGTTAAAAAAGTAAGAGAAACGGGTTCATTTTTTAACAAAAAGAGACTGTCGGTCAACCGTATTCTCACAGAGGAGAAAATTGACGATATCGCTTTTCGACTAGAACAGTCACCCAAAAAATCATCAAGTCAGTTAGGGCAGCAGGCAGGCGTATCTAAGACGTCAGCTTGGAAAGTAACAAAGCTAGTTCACTTAAAGCCGTACGAAACAATTGTGGTGCATAAAATTACAGAAATAGACCAGGGGCCTAGGATTAGATTTTGCAACTGGTACCTGCAAGGTGTCCACGATGGCACTGTTGATCCGCAGCTGACGTCACATTTAAATGCTTAGCACATACAAGTTTATGAAGCGTAATTATTATGAAATAGTCCGCGGCCGACGGTCGAACAATGCCGGAAGCTGACCGCTCGCTCGCCGGGAGCAGTTTCTTCCTTGTAGCGCTAACAGTGGGTAGCGTTTCCCGGCGAACGCCCTGTACCTACAGGGTGTTTGAAAAAGAACTCCCTAGTTTTAGGTATAAATTTAATGTGTAAATTAATGAAAAAATACATCAACAAGTACATACAGTGAAAGAGAAAACCTTCGAGTTTTGTTTAACATCAGTACACTTCAACATGGGATCCATTTGTTGCCCTGCTCACGTCGAGACGATATTCAAATTCTCGCCATGTATTCACCAACATATCAGGTGTAACTGTCCCAACCGCCGTGACGATTTTTTCCCGTAAATGGTTTATGTCTCGGATTTTTTCACTGTACACAACATTTTTTATGTGTCGCCAAAAGAAAAAGTCCAGAGGGGTTAAGTCCGGGCTTCGTGGTGGCCAAGCAATTGGGCCAGCTCTCCCTATCCACCTTCCCGGAAAGCGAGTGTCTAGAGCCGCGCGCACATGGTTACTGTAATGAGGAGGGGCGGCAAAACTTAGAGTGTTGCTTAATCAAACACCACAAACTAGAATAATGTATATCACTTTTTACAGATTCTATGACACATTAAAACTAGGGAGTTCTTTTTCAAACACCCTGTATAACTGAGACTGAAACCTGTATAGGTCTACCGTGATACCTCCACACACGCTCCGGTCTGTAGTCTGGTGCAGGTAGAAAGAATTGATTTTTCATTCTTCTCCGGTTACCTATACAGGTGCGGGTACCTGCCCCGTTTTGTGGCATACACGCTCCGGTCTATCTGTACAGGTAAACCTCTTACGTATACCGTAACGTGTTTGGCCGAAGTCAGTATCATGCTTAGAACTCTAATCATTATTGACTAATAGGGACAGTCAAGAATATGCCTCTTCAATAGGATACCATTAGTTTAGAGACATATACCCCACTATGAGGAAGGTTTTTGTGGAAGCTGTGTTGAAGACTGCGCGTGCAGTTTCTGGAACAGGATTCACTTGGCTTTTACGAGGCATGTCCGACACTACGATTGGACACTGCGCTTGGCCGCATTGGAGCTGCAAGAAAGTGTCCCTGGAGACGGTCCAACGCTTTCCAGCGGTGGTGGAGACAGTTGGATGATTGCTTCCAGCTACATGACCCGTGTTGGCTATGGCAGAGTAGGCCTACTGACCTCACACTGCAAATTTTTACTTCGCTGATGATACAGTCATCTATAAGGAATCCGGTTGACTGCTTTAAAAAATCAGCGCGATCCAGACGTTATTTTGTCATGGTGCGAACAGTGTTAAGTTACACTGAATTTCAAAAAGTGCAAACCAATGCGCATAAATAAAAATAATAATAAAATCCATGTGTTGAGGAGAACAGTTACTCACATCATGACATGGTTGATTCCCTGAAGTATTTGATCGTAAAAGTAAAAACTGACTCCGTTGGTAGAGCTTATTTGAATGCTGCGATTCATAGGTCGAAATTTGTGGAAGTGCAATGCACAAACAAAGGAGATAGCGTACAAGACTTTCGTGTGTCCACATTTGGACTATTGTTGCCCTGTGTGGGAGCTGTATTGCAAGGGGTTGATTGACAGTGCAGGTAAAGTACAGAGGAGAGCCGCTCGATCCGTGACTCCTTGCAACAGTCCTTACGAAAGAGTCACAGAATTGGTGCGTTTTTTGGGCGGGGATTCTCTAGCAGACGGGTGACGTAAGTTTCGTTTGAGTTTATTTGCGAAAATGGGAACAACCCTTTTTATTTAAGAGTGTGATGAAATATGGTACTTCACCCACTGACAG
Organism: Vandiemenella viatica; assembly: GCA_031002005.1. Lineage (NCBI taxonomy): Eukaryota > Metazoa > Arthropoda > Insecta > Orthoptera > Morabidae > Vandiemenella > Vandiemenella viatica. The sequence continues at coordinate 198,680,245 of JARYHS010011408.1, forward strand.
GAAAGATATTTTTACCATTTATTTTATATTATATATTTATTTATTAATTCGCCAATTTCGACCAGCCAACAAAAACACACTTTTTACGTAAAAAGCTAGACAGCCACAAAATTTCTCGAGGCCATCATTAAAAGTAACAGTTTGGCAGAGAAAAGACATTGAAGTATCCTTCTAGAGTCGTAGATCCATCTTTAAGAATAAACAAATAAAAACATTATTCAGTGTCAGAGAAAAATACACGTCTATATCACAGGACCATCCCTAAAACCACATTTTACAGCAAATTCAATCATTCGCAAGACATTTGCATATATATATATATATATATATATATGTGTGTGTGTGTGTGCGTGTGTGTATAAACATGTATATTTTTAAACAAAAGAATTCTATTTAGTACCAAACACAGTACAACCATTTATATCACTTTGCCACCACAATCAAATAAACATATGTATAGCACTCGTAATACATTCACTTTCATCATAAAACTAAATAAGATAGTAACATTACTTAATATAGTAAAATTATTTTTTATCTTACATTGTGGAACTATAGTTGTAAACATATTTTCAGCAATCATTACCAAGCATTTGTAAGATATTATCATATATACAGTTATAAATACGTCATTTTTTTTTTTAAGGTGAAAAAGGAAAAAAGTTTTATTTAGTATCAAAAGCCTTGCAAATATTTAGACTAAATTGTGGTAGTAAGGGTAGAATAAATTTTTTAATTCCTTTATAATTTGTTATTAAATTGATCAATCGCGTCGCTTTGGGACTGCGCAGTGTGAAGAGAGGCGCTTTATGCGGAAACGTGCACAACACTAGTGCGTGCAGACATCTGGGTGTGCTTGATAATGGAACCTGTTACACACAGTGCACCTGATCGGCGTCGACGTGAATGGAGACGAAGAAGCGAAATTCATAATGGAAATAATTTACATCCACACCAAATTTATACTGGAACCAATCGAATACTTTGTCTTTCGAATGTTCTGAAGGCATTAGACTGGAGGCAGTGCCCATGCGATACTGAAGTTTTAATTAATGAACATCAATAATCAATAAACATAAATAAATAAAAAACAATAATTGAAATTGGAAGGGATTGGCGGCTACATCTGTATGCAATACATTCATAATTGTAATCTACACTGGGAACTCTTGTGTACTCAATTGGCCACGGGAACTTTTCGTATGATAGATCTGTAACACATACACAGATGTTAGGCAACTGACAGTAAATCTTCTCACGTAAATTTTTTATTATTATTATTATTTTGCCGATCTGATAACGTACGTACGTAACAAGTAGGGGAGGTGCACAGACAAGTTTAACATATTTTTGTTTTTGGTCCCTTAAATCTCTTGCGAAGAACGTTGAAATTAGTTTTACTAACATGAAGTGGAAATAACTTTTCTTACCCTCTGAACTTTTTTTAACAGAATGCGATAACAATGTAACGACATTTCTGAGAAAATAATAAAATAAACTCTTCATGTGGTTTTACGTCCTCACGAAAGAGTTTCGACTTGTCGCGTGACTCGTGTCTGTACTGGATGGACTTACAGTTCAACGTAGAATCATAACCACGGAGCATCCCAGCGTATTCGTATAAACAAACAGAGTTCGTAAAAACCCTTCGGCTGAACCGGGTGTTAAAACCGCGACCCATAATTTGGGAGGTACCCTTATAACCACTAAGACGCCAGGTTACTCTGGTAGCAGCAATAACTGACAGTGGTAAACATATTGATAAAATACTCCACGCCTTCCAATCGCGTCAAAATATATCACTCTTGGGACGTTTCGGCCCCATGTTCAACCAGATATTGTAAAAGACAAATGCCAAACCTAGGCGGTGACGTAATTTCCGATTCTGCACCTTATCGGCGTGCCGCTGCTTCAACATACACGTTGATTCAGGAGGAATGGTAAATATTGAAGGAAATGGTAGTGTGAACTATATTGAGAAACAAGTTCATATAAACATGTGTCCGATTTCCATTCGATTTGAAGATACAGGTTCTGGTATGTTCTGCACAAATAAACCTCAGAAAATGATCAAGAGTGCACAAATAACTTATTGAAGTACTTTATTCACGGAAAAACACGCATATTTTCAAAAGTTTAAATTAAATGTTCGAAAATCCGACCATCGACTTCAATACACTTTGCAGCTCTCTTCGCAACAGTTTGTGTAGCTCTTCTGAGTACGTCTTGGTGTACTTTTATGAGGTTAGCAGTGTTTACAATGTGAGTGAGTTATTCGTCTCTTGTGTTTACTTTTTTTTTTGTACCCTTCATTTTTCAACCATCCCCAGACACAAAAATTAAGGGGGTAAGATCCTGCGGCGTTGGTGGCCAATGAGCGTGACCGACACGGCTAATCCATCCAAACTATTTTAAATCATGCGTGTGTTTTTGCAGGAATAAAGTACTTCAATAAGTTGTTTTCGTGCTCTTGATCATTTTCTGAAATTTATTTTATGTATAACATCCAACACGAATGGAAATCGGACACATTTTTAAATTAATTTTTTTTTACTCAATATTGTTCATACTACCACCTCCCTCAGTATTTACCATTCCTTCTGAATCACCCTGTTTTGATCGTCGATTTCAAGGTAGCCAATAACAGATCAGCTATCCTGATTTCAATAGCTTTCCAGACTACAATTTCCAAAAATTCTCTGGTACGGGTTAAAATTCTTGTTTCTTTGAATTTAAATGAATGCCCCTCTTCGGATACTGTGTTCGACCGCATAGTTTTTATCTTTCAACCCAGAGGAGCATTTCTTACATGCTCCTGAATCGTTTGAATGAAACGCTTTCTTGTTATTAATGTAAGCATCAATTTTACGGTGTTAAAGGTATGTCTATTAAATCCCAAATATTCGTTCTTTCAGAGATAGTTATATTCTCATACCTTCTCCGTCAGCGATTGTTGATTTGGTAACATAAAATCAGGAGACTATACAAGGAAATAACAAAAAACTAAATAAATATTGTGTTTCTACTTGGTGCTTGAAATAGGCTGCAAAGTTAATTAAACTGAAGCCTTCGTCGCAACTGACAATATTTGTTTACCAGTAGGCATATTGTTATACATTATTATTATTAATTTAATTGCGATGGAGCTAACGCTCTGGTGGCAATTCCCCTAGTAATCTAATTACTTCTTTGTATTTTTTTAAATTTTCTTTTATAATTGGAGCTTTAGATTCTTCCCCCATTTACTTTTCCGGTTTAAAAATTTTAATTTTAAATTCCTTAAGCGTTTCATCACTTCACTTGGTGATTTGTACATTGAACAGTATGTAATTCGGACTGATGGATATAAACATTTTATTACACTTTTTATAATTTCTGTTCTTACTGGAAACAATGAGGAAGGATTTTTTCAGGCTCTTTAAAAGAAAAATAACATAATTGAAAATAACATTTCACTTTTTATATATCTTTGTTGGCAGTATTAAAATTACTGCTAGTATTTGACACCAAAGTTAGGAAATTCCCTTTAAGTAGGTGTTGTCACTGACATGTCAAATATCACCCTTATTCTCATATTCGTTGTTATTAAACAAATTTACTAGCCATGTCTTTATTTTCTGTCTGATGGTTGAATGTTTCAGGTGGCAGCCGCAGTGGCGCTGCTGTCGATCGTGTCCTTTTCTCTGGCTGCGAACAACATTCCAGTGAATGTGGACATAAGGTAAACTCGGTGTTTATTTGTGTGTGTTATAGAAACAGGTTCATGAACATAATTCACATATATATATTAGCTAATTTAATTCCGACGAAGCGCACACTCCGGTCGCAATTTCTCTACACACCCATTTTCCTATTTTCCTGTAACCGCCTAATTTTGCCATGTACGAATTTGATTTTTAAATTCTTTAAGCGTCCTTAGTAAATTATTCATCATTTATCTTGTTAATTTATTGCATTCCCTGACTTTCTGACCCATTAAATATATGTGACAGATGTATATACATATCACCTTTATGCATGAAATAGAGTGCCAGCTTGTGCTCATGGTCATATTTTTCTCTAGATGCATTACTACTAATTATTCAACCAATATCCCTCTATCCCCATCACCAACATACGCCTTGTACACCCCCATTACTCCCTTCACCCTCCTCCTGTCCTCCAATGAATCCCCTTTCAGTTCCTTTATTATATCAGTTATTGAAGGTATCCTACAGTAATTCCTGGATATATCTAGTTTCCCGTCCTTTGCACCCCCTCCAAGTCCTGTATTTGAAACGAACAATGTGTGTCTCATATCACATCACTATATTGAAGTAACGGTCTGACCAAAGTTTTGTAACCCAATTCTCTCACCTCTCTGGTACATCATCTCATCGATCTCTCCGATAAATGAAATATTTTGAAAGCTCTACTTTACCTACTACCATTTTCTTTTCTACTTCTTCACACTTATTATACAGCCATCTTTTTTTTTTTTTTTTTGCTTCTCTGTATTTCCTGTTTATTTGATTTCTAAATTTTCTGTATTGCTCTCTTCCTGCTTCATCCTGAGCATAAACTTAAATAATAAAAAATGGTGGCAATAGCCCATAATTTTTCTGATAGACGTGTATGCTTTTGGTCCACTTTCTGCTTTGTTTTATTTAATTTAATTAATCTATTTAATTATACTTCTTCTATGTAGGCTTTGCTCGTGTTCGCTGTTAGTAGGTTACCAGGAGGGATGGTTACCCATCCGTGGGAATTATCTGTTGGGAATATGAAATGGTGTGGTTTGCGTTGCTTTTCGCAGTGTGTGATTATCGTCCTTGTAAAATTACTTATCCTATCAAGTGGGCCGTGCGATAATCTCTAGAATGATATAAGACATAGCTTGGTTGTTTGTATTTGTAGCAATTATTCATTTATTAAGTGAAATAGGTTCGTAGCAAAACGCTTACAACGGCTTCCGAAAGAATTACAAAACACTTATGGACAATTTATACATATGTATGACACATACTCATGGTAATTTGCAACAAAAAGCAATTTATAATACAATTTGCATGCAAATTATATTACAAAATATTTCAATTGAAACCTTAAATTACAAAATATATACACTACGATACTTCTTTATTTGCTCGCATATTCTGAATCAGTTTTCGAACTCTTACATGTGACCAAAACGGCGAACATCTGATGTTGCTTCGTGTTAAAACGATCACTTTTTATCAACGGCAGTGAAGCATAGAATGTTTGCTCTGAACTTTCTCATTTTGTAGCAACAATTGCCTAAGCATCATCAAAAAATTTACCAGTAATCCTATTATGTACTGTGCGAAAATTTAAATATATGGTTCTGCTATATAGCAGTATTGCGATCATTCCTTTCCGAATGCAGCGAAGCGTAGCAGCTGTGAGCTTGATTGTTCATAATTTTGTCATTTACAGAATTAATTTAGAAAAATTACTTTCTTTACTAATTATGTTACCAAAGAACAGAACGGTCTCTTTAAAGTGATACCTAATATATCTTATTTTGCTTCTGGCATTACGACTCGTCGATGTCGAGGTCATTAGTGGCAGGAAATGACGGGAGCAAGGAATTCGGCCATGGCCATCTAAAGAAGCATTCCGGCATTCGCGTGGAATGGTTTGGGGAAACCATGGAAAGCCCAAATCTGGATGCCCGAACAGGGATTCGAACCCACGTCCTCTCGAATGAGAGACCAGAGCCTCAGCTATCGGTTTTCATTAAGTGTGTAGGGAGAAAAACGGGTCATCACACAAAAAAAATACCTTTTAGAAATAATATATATATGATTGATGTATTTTCCTTAGAAGTAATTCCTCCTTAACCCGAATAGCATCTCGTTTGCATCAATATCTGTGGTAGGTTAATGGTTTTAGTTCAAATTCGACTTCGTATAATCTGAAATGGAACACTTCCATGAATTGGTTGTTCGGTTCAAAATTGATTTCGTTTGCATCGTATTTCATCGGTTGCTGTAGAAACTTTAATACACAACTAATACGTAAACATCCTTATATCACACTTTACAATACAAACGTGAAACAGCTATTCTCACAATATTAAACACCATTCTGCTTACATACCACTCATCATCTGTGTTTTCTTATAGAGTCCTTCGTATTTAGTTCAGTGTCTCACAACATGAAAATCTCTCCATAATCCAACACGTCTTGATTCTACTAATCCCTTTATTCCTTGGGGATTCTCTCAGCACTCCATTGAATAGTAACTTGTCTCAAGTATATATTAATAGTCATTATTATTAATATTGTTATTTTATGTTAAATTAAAAAATAATCCCGGAAAGGTCCTACCTGCATAAAACCCAAACAGTTTACCGATATATAGTTGTGATATGTGGTGGTACGCGATGAATCCTTATCAACGGCAGTGAAGCCTAGCAGCTTGGCTGTGAACTGTCTCATGCGCATGACCTTCATAGTTAATACTTTTACTCTTTAGGGGAAGATTAACGAAAAATTATTTTCTTAATTTATGATATTTCCAAAGTAGGGACCTTGATCTTTAAAATGATACCTTGATTAATCGATTTCGATTAGGTATGAAAGAAGATAAGTAGCTGGTTACAATATATATATATATAATATGCAATTAAATCCTCTCGGGTGTCCAGCCGGATGGTATTGAATTGACGTTTCGACACCTAGCTCTGCTGTCTTTATCAGGTATGTTCTAGCTGTCGCAAGCTGACTGTCACCGCCTCGATTCAGTCACAATCAGATTGCGACAGCTAGAAGATACCTGATGAAGACAGCAGATCTCATTCCGCTGGACATCCGAGAGGTTTTATTACCTCAGTACGCCGGGGAAGTCTCCACACACACACACACACACACACATACATACATACATATATATATATATATATATATGATAATAATGTTATATAGCTTGTTAGTGGAGGTTAAATTAGTTTGACATTTGTCTAATTGAAATAAGGTCACGTGAGAACACTAGTCACGGCATAAATGAAAGACATCGGTGTTCAAGCCGAAGATAGCTCTAGCAGCGGTGTGCTCTGTTGCAGAAACTCGGTGAGCCTGACGACGGAGCAGCCGCCGGCGGAGAAGATGGAGGGCGAGTGGGTGGAGCGGACGATGTGGAAGGCGCGGTGGGTGAAGGAGTGGCGCCAGAAGACGGTCTGGGTGCCCGTCTGGAAGAAGGTCTGGGGACCCATGCACATCCGCGAGTGGGTGCCCATGCCCAAGGCGCCGCCGCACAGTGCCATCTCCTGGGACCAGCTGATGCCTGGTGCCGCCCCCGCCTCCTCCAACGGCCCCGGCAACCACCCCCAGCAGCGGTCGGCGGCGGTCACAAGAAGTGGACGAGCTTCAGGGCGATAACACACCAACACTCACCCATCATCTTATCACGATCACATGAACAATATTTAACTTAAATAAAATGTTCTCGGGCTTCCAGCCTCGTATAAATTTCACTTTTATAGGACGTTTCGAGAGACTCCACGTCTGCCCTAATTTTGAACTAACTCCATAGCTGTAATCATCATATCATTCATCACATAAAAAATATGAATTTTACATAAAACTTCTCTGGCTTCCAGCCGCATCTAAACGTCACTTTTATAGACTTAACGTCTGCACTAATTCTGAACCAACGCCTGGGCTGTAATCATCATATCATACATCATATAAAAAATATTTATTTTAAATCAAATATTCCTGGGCTTCCAGCCGCTTATGAATGTTATTCATGGGACATTTCGAACAAACTCAGCTCTGCCCTCGTTTTTCACCAAATGAAAGCATACTGTTTGTCTTGGCGGTGCCGCGGTAACGGTGGAACACAAAAGCCTACCAATCGTGATGACGTCATCTACTCTTCTGACCCTGTTCAACATATTAATCGTTGAAACAAACAGTTACTATAGTTATACAGTTGGTTGAAAATGAGGGTAGGCATGGAATCCCTCGAATCGTGCCATGAATGTGTCATTTATTACTTTCTTTAAGATTTATTGTTATAAAACTCCTGATATATTTTCGATATTGAATAACTGGCATCTCAGGTAGTGATCGGATATTGAAATGAACATATATTAAATTTAGGCTCCAACATCACTGTCGTTAGAATAGAGAGGTGTTAATGATTCTGGGACAAATCTGTTTCAAAAAAACTTTATAAGTACAGTTTGTGGGTAACAAAGATTTAAATATAGAAAAACTAATGTATTATCTCATTGGCAAGTCCTATTACACCATTTAAAGACTTGTAAAAAGAATTAATTGTATCTATTATGCCCTCTGAAAATTTTTGTTGAAAAACTTTTTGTTTTTATTTTTCTTTAGTTTCTTTTATTTCTTTGGTCTATGTATGTAACTTATAAAACTTCTTTCAATATGATTATTATTCAAGTTGTATGTATAGACGAACTCTGGTATCACATCCCTAAAGTAAGCTTCTCGCTGCAGCTTTTTGATTAGTACCTGTATTTCTTTCATAAAATAATTTTTAATTTTAATTTATGTTCAGATTTTGTGATATATCATAAAAATATTTATGAATAACGTTCCTTATTTTGATAATGTGTTCATTTAAAAGTTTGGTTACTTACTATTAATATAATTGAACGTTTTGTGTCATTTTTATATGTTTTTAATAAAATTCAGTATGAAAACTGTATGTATATATTATTGTTACTTAGAGAGTCGTGTTGATATTAGCTTTAGAAGATTATAAATTGTTTATCAAAAACAGTTTTGCAATATAGAACTGACTACTTCAAATTTAGTAAGTAATTCAATTTTAGCGAAGTACACATGTGTCTGAGAATATTCCAGAAAAATGTCAGAGGACATAAGCTCTTACCTGCGTTAGTTACCATTCATTTTGAGTAGGGATGATCGATATTAGAAAAACATCGATGTTGACATCGATGTTAACATCGATTCAAAAGTATCGATGTGCGATAAACATCGATAGAAAAACATCGATATGTCTAAAACATCGATGTTTTCGGTAGGAAGTAAAACTGTCTATTCTATTTATTAAATGTGTTTATTGTTATTGAAAATACAATACAATATTTCGCCAATATCTATTAGTATCGCTCATTCCTAACCCTACGTAATCCCTCCGTCACTGGTCCACCATGAAATACAAAAAGCGTTAAGCATTTGGTAATTCACCTGCATGCAAAGCCAACCGACGCCGAAAAAAGAATCCTTAACACTCCTTCAATGCAAAACAAAAACAGCAACCAGGAAATATTTAATCTCAGACAATGTATCCACTTTTTACACAAAATAACGTAAAAAGTAGGAAAAAATACAGTGAACAAACTCATGGTACCTACATTGTTGGGTTATATTACCGCAAAAGTTACTGGTCAAAGAAATAATAATACAATACAGAATAAAGATTTACCATACCTGTTACTTCGTTATTAACAATATCAATAGCAAATTAATTCGCTTCGCTACACAAGTTCACTCACAACACACACGCATTTACAAGCATCACTCGAGCGTTGAAGTTGACAGTATTTGTTTTTTAATCCCTTAGAAAATTCAAAGATGTAACTATCCTACTCCGGTTACATTGATCAGTGTCATCTAGAGCAAAATAGTTGAACTTGATAGTCATCTAGCTAGTACATCCAATTTATGCTAGATGGCCCTAAAGAAAATATTGACGTTTCGATATTTTATTCTCATAACATCGATGTGTCGATGTTATCGAAGTCAAAACATCGATGTCAAAACATCGATGTTTTCGAGCTAAACATCGATGTTTATTCACCATCGATGAATATCGATCATCCCTAATTTTGAGTATTATTTGTGTGCGTTAGATCAAACTACACAGTTTACACTCAATGTTATACAGTGTAACATCTCCACGTAGATTTGTCTGATCGACACTATTGGTGTAACAGGAAATGAAAAGCAACAAAACAGTGTTCCAGACCATTCTTTTGGGTGATTATTTCATGTCAGCGAGCGTGGTGGGTGAGCGGTTAACGCTCTGGCCTCGCATTCGGGACGACGCGGGTTCGAATCTCCGTACCGTCATCCTGATTTGGGTTTTCCATGCTTTCCCCAAATCACTCCAGGCGAAAACCAAGATGCTTCGTTTAAAATGCCATGGCCGATTTTCTTTCCGTTCCTTGCCCCCATCATTTTCGCCTCTAATGACCTCGACGTCGACAAGGAGTAAAGCCAGAAGTAAAAATAAATAAAAATAATACAACATGGAATTACACTTCAAACCGTAAAATAATGTTCTGGCTCTTAATATTTAACAAGGTACAAAAAAATTGTCATAGATATCTATGGGGCTACCATTCCTTGTTGCCACATCATCGAATTATTTCTGCGCATGATAATTATGTGTTAATGGAAACCTTCTTAACATTTCACAGCCATTATTGCGACATCCAAAGTCGTTGATGAGACTTTAAGCGGTCTTGAACGATACTCCCTTATTCTCTCACCAAATTTTGCGCACACCTTTCATAGTGATTATCGGTGTATTGTACGCAACTGCTTCTTACACCGCACCAAGTCAACCAACACCTTGATTGCTGAGAGCACGAGCAATTCATAATGTTCGAACTGCTTGTAAAATCTTCCTCTAAGCTTACGACTATTTAGTAGACTACATTTGCAGTATATTTCTGACGCCCGCGAGTGTTTCTAAATTGTTGCAAAAGGAATGTTACTTTGTGGCGAATTGTAAACAACCCATACGAATATTAAACCACACTGCTCAAACTTTCTGACTCGGAAGATACACTACGTCCCATTATGTATGTTCGTCTGTGCTACGTTAAGCCTTCTACGAGCCATAAAATTAAACCTATTTTTTTTTTTAAAAATCACCAGTTATGATCACGATGTATATTTGTCGGTTCCACTTCCATTTTTTTATTTTATTTTTGTCAGTTTCTGCCAGTAACCATAACCGAATATTTTCGCCTTCCACGCTGACGTTTTCAACTATAAACAACTGTAAACAGCCACAACATACTACGTACTCAATAATATGCTTTAATTAAAAAATTGAGTTAGATATGTTTTCTTTGATCCCATGAGAGAACAGTATATATAATACCTAATACATTAATAGTATTATTAAACACTGAACATCCCATAAGTATAATCAACTTACAGTGCTAAGTACAGATATTTTACATTACATGTTAGTTTACTATATGTGGCTTGGGCAGTGCGATTTCGCACTGCTACCTGCCCTTCGGGAGGACCGGGGTCAAACCAGGTTCAGCCATCCTGTCTGAGGTTTTTCGTGGTTTTCCTCGGACACACTAAGCGAATGCTTGGATGGTTCCCTACAAGGCCACGGCCGACCTTCCATCCCCCCTCCCTTCCCGTAGAGTAGAAGGCTGAAAAGGGTCTCCGCGATCCTCCAGCAGCCTGCCTCCCAGCCTTCAGCTGGGAGGAATGAAATAGTAAAAATATCTTCAACAAAACAAGTGTTGTGCACACTGTTAGTGATTTTTATTAAATTATCTACTTTCCTTTCTTTACCCGAAAGCGTCTCATTCAGATCATTCCATCTGTGTTTTGCAATTTCAGGACCCGTAATAGAGCAACTATATGGAATTTATCACTTTCTGTACAACTGGCAATGACTTTTAATATTTGTGGACAGAAATAATCGTTTTCTGCGAAAGATCTTCAGTTCAACTGTTCCTTCCAGCTACATACTAAGCAATCCTGGATCTCTTAAAACGTAATCTTTCTCACAGTCTTTTGTTTAAGTGTTATGGTTTAACAGCCTCATTTCTACCTCTTTGATGATATATTCACTTCCTGATTTATTTGTAATGGGATTACACGAAAATGTATTCCAATTTTGATATAGCATACACCTAGTTTAAAATGTTCCAGGTACTTAATAAATAACTTCAAAATTTCAGAATCTGGTGGATACCAGGCAGCCAACAAACGTCTTTTAGGTCTGACAATAACTTTTCTGTCACGAAAGCTGTTCAAATATAGGGTGAGTGAAAAAGGAATTTTAGAATGATATAGAAATTTATTGAGAAAACTTACAGAATCGGTAGATGTGTCATTTTGTAGCAAAGCAACCTCAAGTTCCATATAATAGTGTCAAATGTGATTTTGGTTCGATGTGACTAAAATTGGCCATGCGGCAAACATCCCACCGGTAATCAATTTCTACTCACCCTCTTTGCAGCAAATTTGGCGTAACTTATACAAAGGCAGCATAGATTCGATTTTTCAGGTCGGCCAAATTGTTTGGTAGGGGAGGAACATACACACGATCTTTAATGAAACCTCAGACAGAGAAATAAATCCAGTGGTGTCTAATCAGGGGAGCGAGTTGGCCATATGATCTGCACCACTAATGTGCTGTGCCATTGTGAATATGTATGGTTTCAAGTGTACGCACTACTCGCCAAACAGTCTTTTGTGGAATGCCAGTCTCGCGAGTGGCACGTCACGTTGATTTTTGTGGACTGCGGGCTAAGCTCTCCCTAACCTGTTCCACATAATCATAACATGCGTGCTACCTGGTGGTTTATTATCATGCCGCAGTGAATAAGCCGTCCCCACAACGTTCTTGAGCCAAGAGTAAATTGTAGACCTGCTTGGAGGTTCTTTAGCGTATTCGATGAGAAATTTACAGCGGACAGCTGTTGCAAAGTTCGTTTCATGAAACCAAAACACACAGCGCGCACGCACCGCACCAGTGAAAGTAGCCATTTTAACTATGCGCTATAATGGCGCTCCTGGTGTACTGATGCACTACGTCCATAAAACTTCAGGTTGTTTGCAACAAAATTACACATCTACCGACTCATTATGTTATCTCAACAAATTTCTGTATCATTCCAAAGTTGTAAAGGCCTTTTTTTACTCAGCCTGTATATCTACTTTACTAACTACTAACAATATACTACCTTAGACTTTTGTTCAACTTAAGTACAAACTATTCTACTTTTACCTTAATCATGTTCTTTGGTTGCTTCCAACAGGAATCAATAGGTTTTATGTCACCGTTTTCACTTAACGACCGCGCTGCGGCTATATTTTTATCTTTTATCTGGAAGGAAAACGGATACTATAATGTACCTGAAATCAATTATATTTATATTTCTTAAAAAAAAATAATCCCACAGATTCTAAAATAGATTTTAAAACTTACTATATACACTCAGTCACACATTTATTACAGGACTTCCAGTACACGTTCCACTGAACTCGGGATTTTACAAGAACATAGTTTTCCTTCGCCGCAGGAGCAAGTATTTTTTATATAAATAGACTTGCATTCATTTGAAGTCAAACTATTTACATAACACTTTCACAGCTCTTTCACTGACACAACCCTTCCAAAAGTCTTGCTGATTCTACAGCATGTATTTATATTATCGTTGTTCTTAATACTTTCATCATAGAATAAGCACCTCAATAGAATCAGTCTATCTGAGGTCAACATTTACGTCTCAGTCCGTCCTTCTTCAACTACTTTTCCATCCGCGCCATGTTGCTTCTTGCAACCAAATATGCTTAAAAATGATGATAATATTTTTACATATAATAGCAAGCTGTTATGAGAATGGTTAACTCGATACATTAACGAGGACTTAACCATGAATAGCAGATGCGCCAGACTGAAGAGAACAGACCACATTTGGAAGAACATGTATGGATCTAAATCCCTCTCCATTAATCTCAACTCAGGCTGTAGTTCTACCATCTGTATACATCAAACTGCTTGAACATGGTTAGAAAGGGAACTAGAACTAAAGAGACGGAAGATCCTGAGGAAAATCATGAGTTCCTGCAAATAAGAGGGAAAATGCAGACTCAGGCATACTAAGAACCTGTTGTAACTGGAGAGCATTACAACAGCCATGAGAAAAAGGAAATGAATTATCAATTGTGACATAGTTCGGATTGACAATCAGGAATTCACCTCCAAAATCTTCAATTCCGTCTCTATAGAGAAAGCAGCTAAACGCAAAACGGAAAAAATCTCGAACAAATGGAAATTCACCCCAATGACATTTACAAAAGGGATAGGTACAGAACGTTGATTAAAGCACCCAATTCTCTCCAGATACTAACAGCCAAAATACTGCGTCCAAGATACAGGGTCAAATGGACCGAAGAAAGAAAAGACCACCACAGGGCAATGACGAAAGGATATTGGGTTAAGAAGAAAGCTCATCAGAGTTAAGAGCCACGTGGTTCTTTGGGGCGAGAAGAAGAAGTAGTAAGCTGTTGTTTCGCGTCTAATTTTCATGAACAGTAGTGATACTGAGCGTTGTGTTGTTCATGACATTGAGTGGTGAGACTTTCCCCTTGAAGTGAACTACACTTAATGGTTCCGTGAGGTTTATTACTATGTACACAAAACACTGGTAAACAATAACAAATGTGGTACAGTTAGCGGATGACCGTCGAGAAATTTAGCCTGGTCCTGATCCGGGGTAGAGAGAGACGGCTTCTACTTCTCGCGAACTTCCGGTGGTCTTCTGTAGTTGAAGCTGGTTCCGCGGTCAGGCCGGAACTGGCGGTGGAGCGGCCGGCTACGCTTATATAGGCGGCCTGGCGCAGGAATTCCGTTGTGTGGTAGTACGGCGACCTCTGTAAGAAATAGTCCCACTTAGCCTCTAGATGATTCTATTTGTTTTCCTGGTTTGTTTTGATGCCTCTGCGCCTGTTTGGAGTCGTATATGTATCCCGGTGTGCAGGGGCGTTGTGTGTGAGGTCTGCCTGGCAGGGGCCTTTACTGGCAGACTGAACACCCCTCTTGAGGTGTCGGCTGAGCTGACCGCCCACGGGCGAGAATCTCCTTCTGGGAACGCGTGAGGCAGTCGGTAGGGGTAATTGCGCAGGCATGCTGGGACACACACAACCACGATGCTTTCTACATACCCGAAAAACACGACAGGAAAAGTGTTAGAGAAATTTACTCGAAAACACAGAGTCATTCTCCTCAGTAACTGTTATTCACCCTCTGTTACAAGAAAGATAGTGCAGGAATAGTCTGCAGCCGAATAGCAAAGTGCTAAGACAGAAAGTCGGATAGTTTCAGGTTAGCTTCTGAGGATATTGTTCCTGGGAGAAACTTTCAGCTTGGAATTAATACAGCGGTCCCTGACCGTAAGAGATCTGTCAGGCTTCACTCCTAGATACTTTGGAGTGAGCTGCTTAATAAAGGTGTGTGAAAAGTGGAAAATTTGGTCGCAGTCATATTGCTGGGTACTCTTGAAGTGAAAGAAATCTATATAAATGAGAAAGTTTGGATGTACACAATCATTCCTTAAGGACAGATTTAAATAAAATTTGGCACGAAGTTAGTAAATTCTCTTTCAAGTGACATAAGATAGTTTTTGTTCCGCAAAAACGAATAGTTCCTTTAGAAATTACCATTAAAAATTCGCAAACTCCAGAGGGTTACATACTTCGTACATGGCAGTGCCACGTTTACTCTTTGCTTTTGACGTACATTACAAATACTTCTTTTCAGAAATAAAAGAAAAACCATGACATATGCTTGTGTGTGTTTAGTTTAAAAGCGCTAAAACTGATGCACTTGACAATTAATAGTTAGGAAGCAGGAAATAAAAATCTGTACTTAACATTAATTTTTTTTAAATCGTACTGTCGGAAAGTTCACGAAGAGATGTCTTCAGTTTTATACATGAAATGGTATAACACCTCAGGTATCACACCGTAATTCCGTTCGTAATATATGTGGCATAATATTCGTGAAAAATCAAAGCTTGAAAAAAAAAAAAAGTTACAATACTAAAGGTATACCAGCACAAAAGTCAGTTCACTAAAAGTGACAAAATAATCGTGTGCGAAATGTTTTTGTATGTTTATGACAAATATGTAACTGTTTCGATTCCACCTCGGTTCAGTTTATTGTGTGTGTGTCTTTTTTCCCCTACTACACACACTAAGTAACTTAACAAATTGTTTCTATCAAAATTTAAAACTTAACAGAAGATAACTATCCCTTGTTTGTCTAAATTTTTTGTGGGAATCAGTCCAAATAGTAGCTATGATAAACAAAACAATATTTTTCGCTTACTGTTCATTATTCTGCAAATAACTATTAAAACTTTTGTTACGAGAAACCATATTAGGAGTAGTTTACATTGCGATACACGTCGTCACTGATACGGTGCTTATGAAAACAGCTTATTTATTACTAATAACAACCAAACTCCTGCTGCCCCAGAACATTCTGATCCAGGCAGCATTTCAACCAAGCCACTATCTCCACTAACATTGGCACTGCAAAATCAAACGATACGGACACGCCTTAACACATTAAACGCATCGGAACTAATTTCGAGTAGTAGCAACATTTTCTATATCAGGATTCCTTATTAGCTTAGCATAAATTTTCACAATTTTGTACTATACATATTCAGTATGAATTGCATGTGTACTAAAGCACGCGCAGTAACACAGTCAATCTATCGTGATGTAAACTTGACCTGCAATGCCATAGTTTATGTGACTGGATATAGTTCCATATATATTCATTATTTACTTCTCTTTTACGATCACCATATTGAAAAGGTAATTTTTCAGCCAGTTTTTAGCTGTTGCTTTGATATGACGTTCTGAAATTGTGGGTCAAGTTTATATTACAGTTCATGACGTCACTAACATGCAATATAGTGAATGTATTAATGCGCGGGTGTGTTACACCTTTGTTAGCTATGTCCTGGCTTTTGAGGTACACTTTTCATTGAACAACAAAAGCCATGGAAGCAGTTGACCATATTTTCAACGCTAAAGGAGCAATTTTTCTGCTGGTAGTACTCTGAATAGTAACAAAAACTTTTGTACCATAACACACTTTAAAGCGGACGATGTCGCTGGTCACTACCAGTAAGAAATAAAGTAAGGTAGAACATGCATTAAATTTCAGATAAAAAAAGCAAAAAGTATTTCAGATTATAATTACAACCGGACAGCCAGACTTAAAAACCATTTATGGCTGAATAAGGATATTAGTTTTTGAAATAAATAATGTCAAATTTATTTACACAATTGCATTGGTCGTTTTTATGCGTCGTAGTAATAACTACTGGAATTGTGCCATAAGTGCTGGTTCACATTCAATTGTTTGTCATGAGAATCATTAAGAGGGTAGGTACACTTATCAGGTTTCAAAAAAATGATTTAATTTTTATTATTTACAAAAAGAGTTTATAGTTTTGGCTTCAATTTAGTGAAAAAATTATTTCAATATCTTCAACAGTGTGGGAATTATGTGTGATTAAGCAATGCCCTGCACGATTGACAGCCATTTAAATCTTACTGCACTTGAAGGTGATCCTAATCTTTAACCTTAAATATCTCAAAACAGCAATTCATCAAATGGTTTTAAAGATAACTTTTTTCCATATGCATAGATCTTTTTCAAATTTGCAGGACATGTTCTACATACTAAGTACTACAGTCTGAACCATTATTGTTTATGCAGCTTTTCTCAAATGAAAAATATGCCTTTATATGTAAGCAAAAATAAGCAAAAATTTTAATTTCTTGACAAAAAAATTTATTAATAAAACATATAGAGATAAATATGTTATATTATAGGTTCAACTTGTTGCCTTGATATTAGTTTACAATATTAAAAGAACATTTCTGAAAATTTTCAAATACTATGCCTTTTATCTTTAAAACCCTTTACAACAATATATTTTTCACTGTCAATTTGGATGGTAAATTATCCTATTGCTAAACAATATTTTTATTTTAAAAATCAATTTTTATATCTAGCTATAACAGTTCTATGGAGCTATGAAATTTGAACCCTCAAATTTAAATAGATTTGGAGAAAATGACATCTCAACTTTATCAAATATTTGTATGTGTTAGGTGTACCTACCCCCTTAACTTAACGATATTAATCATGAAAAGAAGATATCAATTCTTTAAAATTTTCTTCAATTGATACAGTTTAAAATCTGTTCCTAATGTTCCAGTCATACTCCTGGTTCTTCTGTTGACAGGCAAACATTTAACTTCATTTTATATGAGTCCCATTATTCATTTAAGTTATTTATGGAAAAAGTTTCTGAAGAATGATTATTTATCTACTTGATAACATTAATTATCACACGTTAAAATTTTCAATTCTAACCAATTTACTACGAAAAAACTGCTATGTTGTGAATAGCATATATCGTTATCTACACTTCCTTAATATGATGTTATTGAAGTATTTAGATTGCTTTGTTGATGATAGACACTGCAATTTGAAACTGTTCTCATTAAAGTGCATAACCCACCTACCAAAAATCAGCTTTAATAACCATAGAAATTTCTTTCCCAAATTTCCGTTCACATGATAGGGAAGATAGGGTTTTCTAATGGTCTTAGATCTTCATTAACAGATAGAGGAACGGTTACTAACTTCTATTAGCCAATATTTGTTGTAGTTGAGTATATGAGTTATTATTTGAGAAGGACATTCTGGGTATTCGCCTATCGAATCGTGAAGTCACAATAATTTCCTTCGTCTAATATTTCGTGAAGGTTTTCCAATCCACAGTAATGTGATACAATACGTAGGATATATTTATCTATGATAACTCATTTACTATTAAATGATTAACTGCATCAAATATGAATTTATTACGTTTGTTTTTTGCTCGTAAAATTTAATTAAATGAAAAACATTTGAAACTACTAGACCACAAAAAAAAAAAAAAAAAAAAAAAAAAAAACACTTTACGATGACGGATTTATTGTTGGTTGCTGCCATTAAGTTGGAAATCTGTTTTTTTCTGCATTAATTTTAGAATTAGATTTTGTGAGAAGATATGTATTAATATATATTTATAGATTATCAGTTGTATGTCACCAAAACTTCACATATTTTTCTTGTAGTGTAAGCCGAGAAATTAATTCGTTAACAGAAATACTAAAATAAATGATATTTGGTGTTGCAAAGTCAAAAGTATAATTTTCGCCTTGCATGGCCTATTTCCTGATGATGATTCAAGAAATCATGTAACAGGCTTTAACTAACCTAAACTTAAAGAATGTGGTTCTTACTTCGCCTGTATTTCAGGCAACCGATGAAACGCCCTTGCTCTTTGTAACGCTGGCGTACAGGGGCAGTCACTATCTTTCGTCATTAGGCCAAGCAAAAACAGTTTCGAGACCCTCACCCACAAAACACTGGAACTAAAATATCAGAAAATTTAATACTGAAATACGTCAGGTTACATAATGATTTCCAGACAGTGGGACATATAGGGCAGCCAGTTTACACTGAAGATATATAATTATCCACACCGATTTATATGCCGTTATTGTTTAATATAAATTATTTCCAATTTCGTAATTAAACGTTGAGCTGTCAGGTAGCTCAGTTGATAAGGCGTTCGCCTATTAGCAAGGTACCGGTTTCAAATCCCGCTGTGGCCATGAATTTTTACGGGCAGTGAGTTGTTTGTATGAGGTAGACCAAATCGTTCCTTGGATCGGATTGCACGTTAAACTATAGGGCACAGAGGAAAGGAAATGACGGTCCTACCTCTGACAATGGCTTAGTATGCCTCCTTCTGGGGAATCCAACCAATCTTCCTGCCTGGGACTACGTTAAGTTCTTTAATTAAATGATAATATTATATTTATTTTGCTTTCATGAGACGTGGGGTGTAATGGTGCATCAGATCATTGGATTATCATTGAAATAATTCATGTATTGTCTAGATAACTGAATGTGTTATGTTCTCAAGTTAGCACAATGGTTGTAAGCGATAAAAACATCCGTTATTATATTATATTTTTTTTTGTAATGCTAAATAGTAATAAAATTTATAGCTATTCGTTTGTGTTATATCTGTAGGATTCTCTGCGATTTTAAAAACGTTTAATTGAACTGTCAGACTTAACAATCCTATTATAAAAACGTTATTTCATCGCGCGAGAAACCTGATCACTGTCACTCAAAAATTTAATTTCTGTGACAAAATTCAGAACGCAATTTTGAAATTAACTAATGCCTAACTGCAAATCTAAAGGGAGATGTAACGATATCACAAAAATTGTAAGGACAAAACCCCAAATCACATTTCATTTCTGATCATAACCATTTCCGATCATTATATAATCCACGTTCCATACGTGTTCCTTACATGTAACAAAATAAGTGTGTCATTTTTTCTGCTTAATGTTCACATTAAAAACACTCTAACAATACCGTATTTCACCACCGTATAATTTCATTTACCATAGCATCGCCTAAGACTGCTTTAATTCACACTCCAAAATTGCTTCCACTTTGTACTTGAATAAAAACGTCTGAGCAGATTTGTATTTGCCTGACATTTCTGGGTAAAATGAATATCTCCGGTATTGTAAAACGTTACCTTATAAGGAAAATACTGACTCCGTTATATGTTTGACGTATACGGCTTATTTCAAAAGAGAGAATTATTCGGAAGTCATTGACGTCTGTAACATTTTACCTTCGATTATTTGTGGTAAATTTGACTGAAAAAAACATTCATTTCCTGATGATAGTGGCAAGCTCAACCAGGGTGGACACATTGGACACGTGGTAGGAACAGGTTTCAAAATTCGACACTTGCTGGAGAGAGTGATGAGGGGATGTACCAGAGAAGTAAAGGAATTGGGTTACAAAAGTTTCGTCAGACAATTGCTTGAATATGGTATTTGGGTATCAAATAGAGGATGGGCTGCTAGATTTGTTTCTGGATATTATCGAGAACGCAATCAGTAACAGATTTGATAAAAGAACTTTAATGGGTTTCATTACATGTAACAAAATAAGTGTGTCATTTTATTCTGCTTAATGTTCACATTAAAAACACTCTAAAAATACCGTATTTCACCACCGTATAATTTCATTTACCGTAGCATCGCCTAAGATTCATTAGGGCGAAGAGAGTAATGGGAGTATACAAGGCGTATATTGGTGATGAGACGTGGAAAGATATTGGTGCAATAATTAAAAATAATGCATGAAAGGAGAAGATGATCATGACCACTAGCTGGCATTCTATTTCACGCTAAAGGGTGTTGGAAGATTTTCTTTGGTAGGTAAGGTTGTCAGGGATTGGAATAAGTTACCAAGAGAAATGATGAATAAAACGTTGAGACAATTAGATTTGAAATTTGGAGAGGGCAAAAGAAGGTGGTTGCAGGAAAGGGGTAAAATTGGGTGTGTAGGGAAATTGCCACCGGAGTGTGCACTCCGGTGCAATTAAATTAAATTAAATACACTAAACAGATGGTATATGTAAAGCTTTTGCAACGTCTAATGAAACAACAGAAAGCTATGCCTCTACTACTATGACTTATTTACTATGTTTAAATCAGTTTCTCAGGGGATTGAGGAGATCTTATTATTAAAGAATACAGTATTTCAAAAACCAATTTCTTTTCACCTCTCATTAATGTTTGGAAGCATTTTTAAAGAGCGGACTGGTGCAAAAACGTTCTCTGTTAAGAAAATCTATAAGAATTCATATCTAACTAACGCAAGCCCGTGACTGTTTTTTGCGTATCGTCGCCGGTATAGAATAGTTCCAATTTTTAAGGTCAAAGATAAGTGCTACGGTCGGCGTTCCGCGCATGCGCACTGGGTACCTGCATCTCTTGCCTACGCACTGACGCTATTACAGTCTAATTCTTCCTTGTTTACGTTGTTCACTGAGTGTTTAAGATGCCTCCGATAATCGTGAGTCCCGCCGACTGTGAAGTACAGGCTGTTATAAGATTTCTTTGTGCTAAAGGCCTATAACCGATCGATATTCATCGTGAGATCTGTGCAGATTACGGACAAAACATTATGAGTGATGGAATGGTGAGAAAGTGGGTGAGAGCATTTAAAGATGGCCGCACAAATGTGCATGATGAACAACCTGAGTGGGCGTCCTTTGGTCATTAATGAAAGTTTGGTGCAGAAAGTGGACAATAAGGTGAGAGAAAACAGACGCTTTACGATTTCCTCCTTGTGTGATGACTTTCCTAATGTTTCTCGTAGTGTTTTGTATGGCATTGTGACCGAGCACTTGAATTACCGAAAATTGTTCTCACGTTGGGTACCGAAAATGTTGACGGATGTGCTCAAAACCAAACGTTTAGGCAGTGCATTGACTTTCCTTGAGCGGTACCACAACGGTGGTGATGATTTCTTAAGCCAAATTGTTACGGGCGATGAGACATGGGTAGCCTACGTCAAACCTGAATCAAAGCAATAGTCCATGGAATGGCGGCATTCAGATTCACCCAAAAAAGTGAAGTTCAAGCAAACGATTTCTGCCCGGAAAATCATGTGCGCAGTTTTTTGGACAGAAAAGGAGTATTGCTTGTGGGATTTCTGACAATCAATGCAGCAGCTTATTGTGAGACATTGAACAATCTGCGCCGTTCAATCCAGAACAAAAGACGTGTCAAGTTGAGCAAGGGCATCGTTTTGCTGCACGACAATGCCCGTCCACATGTGGCTAATCAGACCAAAGATCTGATCACATCTTTTCGATGGGAAACTCTAGATCATTCTCCGTACAGCACTGATCTGGCGCCCAGTGACTACCATCTGTTCCTGCACATGAAGAAACACCTGGGCGGTCAGCGTCTTGAAGACGATAACGAAGTCAAAACAGTTGTGATGCAGTGGTTAACAAGCCAGGCGGCAGACTTCTATGAGGAGGGTTTTCAAAAACTGGTACTACGTTATAACAAGAGCCTCAATATTGAAGGGGATTATGTAGAAAAGTAGAGTAAGGTACAGGCTTTCATGTAAAAATAAAATTATTGAGATATATTTGCACGTCTTTTTTTAATTTCAAAACGGTACTTACTTAAAAAAACATGCCAGTATGATTAAAATTATATTGCTACCTAGTCAATTATAAACTGAGGGAGCGGATTTACATTGTATAATTATAGAAATCGAGACATCTACATTTACACAAGTCACAGATTTATTTATATCGAATAACTAATAATCAGAGACTATCTTTAATACAAACAACTTTAATTATTATCTTTACTTCCAGAGCATGAAATTCATAGGTCGACTCGCGATAAAAAAATACAACTGAACAATCTTTTTATCATTCCCACCGTTTCTTGTGGCAGCTTCAAGTTCGGTGATGAGTTACGTGAAAATACTCTTGCATTTATAAACAGAATCTCCCATCTGTGCACGTTTTAATGAAATACATGTGTATTTACTTAATTTCGTCCATTCAATCTTGACGATATTTACATCAAATCACATGAGGCGATCACGTGACGGGTCGCCTCTCTTTCCTCTCGGAGTGCATTGAAAGTTTTATAAACTCCTTTCCTTCGCACAAAAAGAATATTAAAATGAAATGTATCTTCACTATACAACCATTAATGAAAGTTGTCAGTAAAATATGTAAAAAGCAAATAAACCGAACTGTATAAACTATGGTCAAGCGGCAACATTAGCAGAAGTTTTAATAATTAAATTGAAATTTAGTCTTGTTGGAAATGATAACTAGCATTCGCTGTTACAGCAGAGACCATAGTAAAATATATATTTTTAAAATTTTATGTTCCTTTCATTAGTGACATGTTCATGAAAGGTAGTCCCACATTTTTTTTTCAGCCGTAAAGTTTTTCCATATTTTTCTCAAGAACGACCGAGAGTGGTGGTGTAACGGATAGCGTTTTGGCGTCGCATTCGGGAGGACGGCGGTTCGAATCCCCGTCCGGGCATCCAGATTTGGGTTTTCCATGGTTTCCTAAATCACTCCAGGCAAATGCCGGGATGCTTCCTTAAAAAGTCCATGGCCGAATTCCTTCCCATTCCTTGCCCCCATCCTTTCCCGTCTCTAAAGACCTAGCTGTTGAGAGACGTAAAACAGTTAAAAAAAAAAATTTCAAGAACGAAAATGATATGAAAAGCAAACTTGATTAATGTAATTAATTTCATAACACTTACTTAGCCATAAAACTGTGCACACATAGTCTAATTTCTAATATCTCTGAATGCTGTTAATTTGCGATCAAAGGCTGGTGGGTTAAGTCATCATTCCCCAGCCAATATCTATGGAGGTGAATGAGCTTACGAAATTATGTTGTGGATAATTAAACAAATTCTTCTCGTGGCTCAGCATCACAATTTAAACTATTCTTTCGAAATAAAATATATTGTCTCAGATTTAACCACAGGTACAAAACAGTTAAAACCGTCACATTTTAAAGTAATATATGTCACGAATACTGCATAGTAGCCGAATTTTTTAAATATAACTAAATGGACATATTTCGACTGCAGGAAGAAAATTGTGTTTCGTTGAGCACGAGTCAGAAAAAAATAACTGGACCTCTTTTGATAAGGTTTCAAACATTGTGCATCACAAATTTCAAGACAAAATAAAAATAAGAAAAATTGATGTTGATGCTGCTTTGGGAATTTGCAAAATAAAGAAAACGTATCTGTCTTTTTTTCTTCCATTCACGAGAAAAAAAGAACAGGTTGGGTTTCGTACAATGTATAGCCCATGATCTCAGGAGAATAATAGGTTATGTTTTATTTTGATGTAACGTCAATAAATTGAAAATTAATGATAAAACTGCAAATTACTATCACAGTCGTAATTTTTGATACGTTTCAACAACCTCGCCTATTTAAGAGTTGAAATTATTTGTAATTGAAATTGATGATAATCAGTTGTTTAACAGATTTCTGATAGCCGTCATCCATGTGTATTTGACACCGCATTTGCGAAATTCACGACTACTCGCTAAATATAAATTACATGGTCGAATTGCCACTATGAGTAACATCAATTGAAGACCCTTTGCAAATTAAAAAAAAGTGAAACATCTTCAGTGATATCATTTTTTTAAACTGCTTTTCGTCTCTCAACAGCGAGGTCTTTAGAGACGGGAAAGGATGGTGGCAAGGAATGGGAAGGAATTCGGCCACGGCCTTTTTAAGGAAGCATCCCGGCATTTGCCTGGAGTGATTTGGGAAACCATGGAAAACCCAAATCTGGATGCCCGGACGGGGATTTGAACCGCCGTCCTCCCGAATGCGAGGCCAAAACGCTATCCGTTACACCACTACGCTCGGTTTGAGTGATATCAACTAGGTTACACATTATTCATGAGATAAAAGAGGCAAATGTCCTAAACACACGTATAAACGTAAGGTGTTCTGACGTGATTCTGACCGCGCGAAATGAATTAACAGAGTTTGAAAGCATGATAATGGTTGGCGGTAGTCGCATGGTGCATTCCAATTCGGAAATTGTTCGAGAATTCAACATTTACCGATCCACGGTGTCAAGATTGTGCCGTGAATATGTAGTTTTCGGCATTACCTCACTTAGGTTAGAGTTAGAGAAATCTTTATATATGAAGATGAATGTATGTTTGTTTGTTTGTTTGTTCTTCATACAAATCCACAGTTTTCATCCGATCTCGATGAAACTTTGCACACCTATCCTTTGACACAAGGAGAAAAATACTGTCTACATTTGGTTGAAAAATTATCTGTATAAATATCACATATTGTCTCATAACTTCGAAATACGGAGATAGACAGACACGTTGGATATGGACGTCTCCGTACCGAGTTTCCGTGTAGTGGATTGGCAGCTCAGTGGTGCCGGCCCTTGTAGCGTAGCGGCTAGCGAGCTTGCCTCGCGTTGCCAGGGTCGCCGGTTCGAATCCAGCCAAGGGCATGGGTGTTGTGTCCGTCCTGTGTTGTCCGCAATGAGAAATCGATAATATAGTACAGACAAAATTCGAATAAACAACGATAAGCTTACAGATGGCTGAGATGGAAAAAAAAAAAATGAAAAAAAAGTGGTTAAAGCGCTTGCTTACTAACGTCGTTATGTCCGGTTCAAATCTCCGTGGAGACTAAGATTTTAAAAAATTGTTTCTCATCGTAAGAGTCAGGCCTGGGCCGTAGGTTATTCGGATTGAATTTTAAACTGTAGATATCACAAAGTGAAGAGTGCAATCTGAGGCAATTCGTAGGTAGTCTTGCAATACAGTAGATGTACACTTTTTTACGTTATATTGATCATCAGGGGTGATTCGTAGTCAGTGTGTGTGTGATCTGCAGTAGGAATACTATAAATGCGGAAGTAAGTCTCTGTGTCATGTTACGTTTTGACAATTAAATGGCTATATCGATATTGACGGAATTTGACGAGAAAATCTGTAGGGAGGGCACTGGACTTTGTTTGTTCTTCATTTAAATCAACAGTTTTCATCCCATCTCGATGAAACTTTGAACACTTATCCTTTAAAACTAGGAGAAAAACACTGTCTACATTGGTCGAAAAAATTTCTGTATAAATAATACATGTTGTCTTATACTTTCGAAAAATTACTGGACGGCGATAGACAGACGCGTTGGATATGGTCGTCTCTGGAGTGTTTTTCCGTGTAGCGGTCAGACAGCTAAGTGGTTAAAGTGCTTGCTTACGAACACGTTGGGGTCGTGGTCTCCGGTTCAAATCTCCTGTGCCGTAGGTTATTCGGATTGAATGTTAAACTGTAGATAACACAAAGTTAGGGGTGCAATGCAAGGCAAATCGTAGGTAGTCTTGCAATGCTGTAGGTGGGAACTTTTTTACGTTATAGTGATCCGTCAGGTATTGTTCGCAATCAGTGTGTGTGTGTGAACCGCAGAAATAATATTATAAATACGGAAGTAAGTCTCTGTCTTTTGTTACGTTTTTACGACTAAATGGCTATATCGATATTGATGGAATTTGATAAGAAAATCTGTATGAAGTGCACAGGACATTTTTTCAGTATGATTAACAGTTGTAGTCAAGAAATTTTGAGACCTTATCGAATAGGGACAGAAAAATGTTTGAAATTGATTCTCTTCAAGAGAGTGGTTCGACGGTAGAGTGATGTAGTGATAGCTTTCCTGTCATATTACGCCGACTCGATATTGTCTGGGACCAATCTTTCGTTACCAACAATTTTCTATATTCAATCCTGGAAAAAAATTCTTAATCCACGCGTACGAAGTCGGGGTACGAGCTAGTAAAAGATAAAATATCCTGTTGGGCAATAAACACAGCCTTCTTGGAGGGCCGGCTGTGTCAGCTAGGAAAAGAAAATGAGCAACTCAAACAAATTAGAGGAGAAATAGTCCCAGTTCTGCTGCAATGGAAAAATCTGGAGGATCGATTGGTGTTAATCCCAAAATCACTCAGTCACTTCAAAAGGAGGGGGGGGGGGAGAACCCGAAGCAAGTGGCTAAACAAGTTACAAAAATCATAAAACCTGTGAGGGATAAATTAGAATCAACAGAATTCGCACAACTAACAACGCCATTGTAGTGGAAACAATATCCTGAGGATTCGCAAAAAATTCT